>OY728133.1:1580534409-1581784409 GCA_963277665.1 Viscum album
AGATTTATTTGATTAGAATAATTATTATAGATAAAGGAAATAATACTTAGAAAAATATTTATTTAATTATTGTAAAAAGTGGGTATTTAAAATTTAAATTTTCTTCTTTATGGGGGATCAAATATTATAAACTGATTCAAATATAATGAGGGTATTATAGTATTTTTTAACATCCAATAATAAATCAGAAAGGGAATGAAAGATTATAAATCTATATCCAAAACTGGGTATATATATTTTTATCTAAGAGGTATATCAATTTCAATCCAGTTACTCAAAACAATGCTAATTCCCAAATTTGTATTAGGTTACTAGGTCTAAATTGGGTATTAAAAGATCTTCAAATATTAAGTGATCTTTATTCATCTATAGGAAACCCACTTATGAGGTATGATAACACTATTGAAGGGGTTTTTGTTTATTATATCCATATATTGGATGAATATAATATGGAAAACCATTATATAAATAGTTCTTGAATAATTGATAATGGTTAAAAAATTGAGGTTCAGAAATAATTTGAATCCATCCCTGTTTTTTGTAACTTTATAAGGTAGAAGGACACTCAGTTTCAAATTTTAATGTACTTGAGATACTATATGGATATAAATTTATGAATCATATTGTTTCTTTTATAAAAAAGGATGTGGTATATAACCTAAAATAAATTTTAATGAATGTAGGTTTGAAAATTATTAGTCTTCAAAAATTGTTCAAGATATAATAAAAGTGATATTTTCTAAATAAGAAAGGTATTGCATATTGAAATGGCCATGGTATCATATATTAAACACTACTTAAGGATCTATATCAGTCAAATATATTCATTAAATAGTTTCATAACACTCTTAGGATACAATAAGTGGTTGAAAATACCTCATCCACTTCTAGGAAAAATTCCTGATCTCAAATGGTAGAGGAAAAAAAATAAAAATAAAATATAACCCTTTGGATCCACCTATCTTGGAGTCCAAAACGAATTCATAGAAAGATATCAGTATCACTCCAAACAAAAAATAAAATTATATGGATAAAAAGTAATAGATACAAAGAGATCCCCATTTTAAGGTAATTTATAAGGGTTCTTCTAATAAGAAGAATAAAAAATCTAATGAAAGAAGATCAAATAGTAGAAATATGAAGAGAAAATGATCCTACACTATAATGTTTCAGGAATATAAAATATAGATAATTCCAAGTCCCTTTTTATTTTTATTTATAAAAAATAAGCCACTTATTATATGAATTAATGAACCAATGATCTATATTTTAAGGTATTTAATTTTGATAAACTTAGTTATAAATTCAAATCTATTAATAGGTGATATCCTTTAGTGGGAAGACTTTGGTTTCTTATCGTTGATTAGGTTAATTACATTTTTATGATGTTGATAAGAAAAAAAATGATCTGTTGGACCCCAATTCCCAAATGAAGTTTGGAACGTATTTTTTGACAATACAAAGTTTGTTTGGTTGAATTTTGGAATTGTGTAAATTTTACTATAGGAGGAAGTTTTCTATGTGAACCCTATTCTATACTGGGAATGCTACATCAAGAATGCTATGGGAATGCTTTATCAATGCTAGATGAATTCTATGTGAATTATAAGTTAAGTCTATGATAAAACTTATGCTATGTTAGGTAATATATGTTAATTCTATGTGTATTTTTTGTTCCGTGACACAGAATGGGATATGTTGTAAAAAAGTATTACATTGTAAGAGATAGCCACATGAATCAGGAAGAAATTAAAATATCCCTTAATACCAAAAAATGAATGAATTTGTGTGATTATCTATAACTAAATGGTCATCCACATTTGATGGTGATTTTTATGATCATGATTCAGAAGATATTCAGTTTTATATATAGTGAACCTATCCTTTTACATATAACATTACATGATTTTAAGCATAATTATAGATCATTGTACAAGACAAGTATTGTAAAGTCTAGTGTCTTGGAAGACTAGGTACAAAAAACTAAAAACATGGAACTAAACAAACATATTTATTTAATATTCATAAAGATCTCCTAACTTCCTTTTAGACCTTACATTTTCATAGGGTACCCTGGGGAGAACATGAACAAAGGGATGAGATAAAAGCCCAGTAAGGAAATATACATAAGAATATGTATTTAGCACAAGGGTTGGAGATCATGACATAATGATATAAAATGGCATATATAATCATAACATATAAACATGGGATCATAAAATCATAATTAATAATAATATCTCATCAACATAAATCAGGACTTTAACCTTATTCAAGGATAATTTGACATAGAGGAGCACACGTCAAGGATAATGACAAAGACCGTTGCACATAGTAGCATGAGTCAAGGCTTACCGCCAAGACTGTTTCACATAACGTCTCATGAGACTAAACTTTACCCAATGAATTGGAGAACTATATGAGTGCACCCATATTAACATGTTCATGGATATTCTTTCCACATAAATAATCATACATAATCAATCATACATAAACATAGGGGAACTGATAGAGAGAAATGGGTATTACATTCATGTCATAAAGCATAATGAATGGGCATATCATAAAAGTATCCATGATAGAAAGGAATTAAAACATACATGGAAATTAATAATGTAAAATAGGAATATATCATGGTAAGTTATTTTAAACAAAAGTGAAAACTTATAATAAGTGTATTTAGGAAATTTTTAGCGTTAAAATATTTTAGTGCGGTTTTAAGGAAAATATTAAAGAGAATTTAAAATTGAAAAGGGAATAATATATATATAAAAACAGAAGTGAAACAAGAATGTTTTAATAATAAATAGAATTATTTTATAAAAAATATGGTGGTTTAAAACAAATGGTAGAGTTCACTTTAAATTGGGTAAAAAATTTGGGAAGTTACCTTAAAACAAGTTTTCTTATTGGGAAGTATCGAGGAGGGAAACACTTAAAATCATGTATATCCCCAAAAGTTAATGAGGTATGGATCTTGAAACATGATTTTGGAGCATATATAAATAATTTAGACGTTTTAAATAAAAATAAAAGACAAATTCATTTTGTTAAAAAGAAAGATAGAGCAACCCGAAGGAATAAAGGCGGTTCGGGTAGAATCCCTTATGGAATATTAGCATGGTATCGTGTGTACATATGAGATCTTAATGAAAGGGAAAAGGATTTATAAAATTTTATAAATCCTGAAGGAATTATGAGGAAGGTTTTAAATCATTCCCCAACATTAGGAATTATACATAAAATGGAATAACATAGAGGACATTCTTGAATAAAAGTGAAATAGAGGGGATCCCTTATGAAAATTCGGCAGCCTAACAACATCACTTAAAATTTCATAAAATATTTTGATGAGAGAAAAAAGATTTTATCATATTTATTAAATATTATGGAGATTAATGGGGATATTAAATGATATATCCCAAAATAATCCAATTGAAATTAAAAATAATAACATAAAATTAAAGCTAAAAAAAGAGAAGACAGGTATATTCCCTTACCTTGTAGAGTAACTCCTAGAACATGAAGGTTGGGACCATGAGGCTTGAGGAAACCTTGGGAGGACTCATAGGGAGGTAATAATACCATATATTTTAGGATTATGGATTTGGAATGAAGGAAAATGAATGATATAGTGGGTATTTATAGTAAAAAGTGAGAGAATTTTTTTTATTAATTTCATAGGACCCCTCATTAGTGGTTTTTGTAAAACCATGGGCTTTCCCCTAGTATTTGCGCATGGTATTATCCACTTGGGACAAATAAAATCATATTTTACTGTAAAAAAGTAGACCATAATATTATATTAATTATTATATCATTATGATGTCATTAAACATACCGAAAACTCAAAACTGTATTTTTACTATTCACAAAAAATTCAAGTATTTTTTAAAAATCCCAAAAATTCACTCGAGAAATTTTTGACTTGTAGAATTAAAAAGTGAAATCCATTTTTTGAAAATAATTTTCTAAATATTTTTAATTTAAATTTTATATAAAATCATGATTTATTTGAAAAAAACAATATTAAAACTATAACTTATCTTATAACACCTTCTTAAATTAATCAAGGTCCACTAAAAGTATCTTAAAACTATAAGAAAATAATTTAAAAATTTATGATTAGATTTTATGAAAATACATTTCCATTTTAAATTATTAAATTAATCATAATTTTTTTAAAAAATATTTATGACATACAAAAATACTAATACCTATACCATGACCATTTTTTAACTTTTAAGATGTCTAAATTATATTTATACATTCATGGGTGAAGTTTCTATTTTTTGGATGATTTTTTATTCATTACTATTAATATAGGTAATGTGACTATTCATAAGGGTATGTTACTGTTCATCAAAAATTAAGTTTGTCTTATCAGACTATAAATATATTACTGAATGCAACCATGCATGTCCGTTTTTCAAAATTCAAAATACAGAAGTGACAATATTATGTTTAAAGGTCACATAGTACTTAGCAGTTTATTATGTTGTGATTTCATGTGATTATATGACATAATTATAATAAGAAAATTTCTATTGATAAAACATTGGGTTTTTGCATTCTATATTTTATTAACATGCATGTTGTAAAAGTAGAGATATTCTTGGATAGTTATGTACAAGCCCAAATCCCATGATCATGGTGTAGTGTTGGTTCAATTTTCAATATTTTATGGAAATTCATTAGGTGCAGGTAGTGACACACATTAGGTTCATACCACTAATTCCAATGAAGTCACCAATTGTAATTCAATCTCAGACATTTATTGACCTAGAACTGACTTTCTTACAGTTTAGATTGAGAACTATTTGATTGTTTTAAATAACAAGCAATTGACTTCTCCCTTAAAAGACAAATTGTAGGATACTTTAAATAAATAGGATAATATAGATACTACTAACATTTATTATGATTATACTATAATTAATCAGGGAAATAATTACTATCTAAGATCAAAACATACCCCAAGAATATCTTCCAAGAGTAAGGGTTCATGGAATAAGAGAAAGGGTGGTTTCAACCCCAAAACTGGTTCTAATAAATATTTTGTTTTGGAATTTTTAGGGAATTGAAAGCTCTAAAACTATTATTGTTTTAAAAATATTTATTAATAATCATCATCCTAAAGTTTTTTCCATTGCTTAAACTAAGATTTGTCTCTCCTATTGTTTTCTTCATCTTTTTCATTCTGGATATAACTTCTTAGGTTCTTATAAAAACTATTCTTCCATTAAAACCCTTTGGATATTTACTCCCTCTACTCTTCAGAATGTTAATATTTTCAATATTTTGTAGTATGAGTTCACTTTTGATTTTATTATTAATCACCCACATATTTATTGTTATTTTATCTATACTAAGAATAGATACCAAGACAAGAGACATCTTTGGAATGGCCCTTCATACTTAGGAAATAGTTTTCATGATCATTGGTTTGTGGTTGGTGACTTTAACGATATCCTTTCCCCAAGTGAGAAAATGGGACCAAATCACTCCACTATATCTACAAGGGAGTTTAACTCATCTATTGAGGCTAAAAACCTTTCTGAAATTAACCTTACTGGTGCCAAATATACGTGTTATAGAAGACACTATAATAGGGCGATGACATGCAAATTGGAAAGAGCTTTCACAAATGATATATCTTTGGATAAATGGGACAAAATTTCTAGCATCACCCTCCCTAAACTTAATTCTGACCACCATCATATCCTAGTTAATCTCTCTATCAAACACTAGAATCCTGTTCTTCTCTTTATATTTAACAACACTTGGTCTTTTGATCATGTTTGTTCTAACATTATTGAACATTCTTGGTCTTCCAGGCATCATTTAAATGATTATTGTTCTTGTACCAATAAATTAAAAAATCTTAAACAGATCCTTAAAGTTTTTTATAGTACCAAATCCAAACAAATTGATAACGACATTCTTCATTTGGAAGAGGAACTTACCCAACTTCAAAGAACCACTACTGACACTAATTTTGTCATTAATTCGAAACATGAAATAAATATTACTATGAAACTTGTCTCTTTGCCCACCGTTAAATATAACATGCAAAAAAAAATTTCAAAACAAAATGGATCACATATGGTGACATAAATACTAAATTATACAACTCCCTTCAAAGAATTAAGAAATATAATAGACCTCTTGACTTCCTAAGATACGGGGAAAACCTCATTGATATTGAGGATGGTATTTCCAATCATGTAATATCTTATTTTGAAAATATCTTCAATGGGAATACCACCAACAAGGAACATCTACCTGATGTCATCCCGGTTGTGGTCAATGTCAAGGATAACACTTTTATTACTAGCATCCCTCTTGATCAGGAGATCAGAGACACTATCTTTAGCATAAATCCTAATAGTGTTCTGGGAATTGATGGTTTCAATAATGGATTCTATCATCATTTTTGGGATGTTATTCAAAATAAAATTTGTAGATTAGTTAAGACTTTCTTTTCTAATCGCATGCTCCCTCATGGGTTGAATGCCCAATTTCTCCCCTTGATCCTCAAAGTGGATAATTCCTCATAAATTCACTAATTTAGACTCATTTATCTAATTAATACCCTTTGTAGAATCATCACCAAACTTCTTTCAAATATACTTTCTTCCATTATCAATAATTTTTTTCTTGGAACTAATTTGGATTCGTTAAAGTTAGGTTTATTCAAGATTTTATTTGTATTTCCTCTGAATGTACCAACTTATTAAATAGAACTAACAGGGGTGGAAATATTTACATTAAGATTGATATTATAAAGGCATTTGATACCATTGATTGGAGTTTTATTTTCAAGGTTCTTTAGAACTTTAGGTTTAATGATTCTTTTATTAGTAGAATTAAAACACTTTTCAACTTGGCCAGTAAATACTTCCTTGTTAATGGATCTCCTAAGGGTTACTTTAAATTTACTGAATATGTTAGACATGGTGACCCTCTCTCTTACATTCTTTTCTTGATTATAGAATATTACTTAAGTAGATTGATCACTTTCCTTGTTGAAAAAAAACAAGATTAATCCAATTAAGGATTGTAGTAATTTGAATGTTTTCACACAATTATTATATGCAGATGATATCATCCATTTTTTACAAGGGGATAAATGGAATATCAAAAATCTCAAATGTTCCCTGTCACAATATGAAGAGATTTCTAGTCAAATCATTAGTTGGAACAAATCCTTTACCTTTTTTGGGAAAACATTTCTTGCTAATAGAAAATCTAATATTATTAATGATTTAGGTATTAAAGAAAGATCCCTTCCCTTCACCTGCCTTGGTGTTTCCATTTTTTAGGGAATAACCAAAGCTTGTTACTTTTCTAAAAATGATAAAAAATCCTCCACTAAATTTCATCTTGGAAATGAAAATCCCTCTCTATGGATGGTATGGTTTTTATTGTCAAATCTATGATTGAATCTAAAATGGTCTACTCTTTGATGATTTATAAATGGACTGTTTGTCTTCTAAAAAAATTAACATATATATCAAATTTTTTTTGGAGTGAAAGCATGCTTGAAAGGAAACTGGTGACTGTTCCTTGGTCTATTTTTTGAAAACTTTTGGAGAAGGATAGTCTCGGTATAAAAAATCTCAAACTCTTTAATGATTCATTACAAGCCAGAACCACTTATAACCTTCTTCATAACAACTCTGACTCTATTTATTTCCTTAAAAATAGATTTCATAACAAAATAAAGAAGGAAAATTTGAATTACATGAGCTCATCCATTTGGACATCCATTAATAATTATTTTTCCAAAATAATTTCTAACTCTAGATGGATGGTGAGAAGAGACTCTTCCATGAATTTATAGCTCCAAAAATGGATTGGTGCTCATCTCATCTCTATGATTTCCACCAATAAACTACCTGACCACACTAACTATACTATTAAGGATGTTGTTAGCTCTCAAAGATTTAATTTTTCCAACGAAGTTGATTATGTCATTGACAGAAATCCTTTTTCCAACACATATGATTTTTAATTTGGGAACCTACTCATAATGGCATCATCAACTCAAAAACTGTTTACAACCAAAAATTTATTAATTCTAAAAATTATATTAGTTGGATTAAAAACCTTGATAAATTATGGTTAAAACCTTAGAGATTCACTATGATTTGGAGTATTTATCACAATAGAGTCCCCACAAACACTTGTATTTAGTCTTTTTGGATCCATATTTTCTCTAAATGTAGTCTTTGTAACGAGAATATCAAATACATTAACCATATATTTATTTATTGTGCTACTGATACTGCTATGTGGAATTATGTTCTTGATCTTTTTGAGTGTATGTTGTTATTTAATTACTCAACCAACTCTCAACTTCAACATTGTGTGGATCTTGAAGCCTCTTAGCAAATCAAAATCCTTTTCTTAACTACCATTACTAAACTTCTTCATGTGATCTAGCATGATAGATATGCTATTATTCATAATAAAAACTCAATTTTTTTAAATAGAAGTTAGATGTGGATCCTCATTGCCATTTGGGAAGATTCTTAAATTCAAAAGGGATTTTGAAACAACATAGTGAATGACTTTGGGATTCTATATTAGCTTGGGGTTAATGGTATCTATCATTATCCTATATGCTCTTTTTAAGTGTTCAGGCAAGCTCCCCTCCTGGATTAAAGTTAATGTTGATAGTGCTTCTAAAGGCAACCCAGCCCCCTCTGATTGTGGTTCTGTTTAAAAAAACCACTATGATAAGCTTCTTTGATTTTTCTATGAAACTTGTGGAATATATTCGAGTATGGAGGCTGAAATTATGAGTGTGATATATGCTATCTCCTTCACTAAGAAACATGGTTGGAACAATATCTGGATTGAAGGTGATTCGACTATCATCATTCAAGCTATTTTGAATGGTGTGATGAACCTTGCGTGGCCTCTTACAACATGCTGGATAGACTGTCTTCATTCGCTAATAGACTTCAACTATATTATTACTCATTCCCTTCATGAAGTGAAAAAGATGGCAGATGGTATTGAGAACATGGGAGTCAACCATATCACAACCTGGTTGGATGACCTCCCAGTTGATTAACTTCCCCTTTATGATAGAGATTATAAACAAAATACCTTCTTTTTTACACATGTAATCCTTTATTTAATAATAAATTCTGTTCTTTTGTTTTTGACTAAGGCTCCATCTTCTTAAAAAAATGAAGGATTAAACAAATGGAGTAGTGAGTTACTTGTTGGAGGAGAGCAGTGAGTTCTCTAATTGTTCATGGTAGTAAACCAAGTGGGTTAGTGAGAACACTTCACAATTTTACACATAAAGAAACGAGATTTATGGAATTTGATACCCATGAACATTTCAGTTCATGCTCCATGTACTATCCCATTATGGGAAAACCTGGTAAAATCCCTTGTGTTATTTACTTACTTCATCACTTGTTGAGAGGAAAGTTAGATATAAATTAAATAATTCCTAAAGGTGAGACGACAAGGTCACTATAAAAATATGATTTTTTAACTTCTATACCCCAATTCACCCCCTTCTCAGGGTTTAATCCTCTATAAGAATCTAAAAAGTGGAATAAATGGTGAATTTATTCTTTTTTATCTCTCTTTAAATCATGGAAATGGTTATCAACCATATAGGTATCCCCATATTTTAAGTTAGTAATTTCTAGATGTGGAAACGTCCCATGAAACATTATTTCAGATCCTTGGTAATAAATATTTATACAAAACCATCTATAGAATCAATGGTAATATATTCAATAAGAACCTTGATGGGAAGATTTAATCAATAATTTGATATAGATTCTAAATCCATAAATACCATAGAAAGTTCTCCTTGTAATCCTATTTTTATAAAGGAAATATAATATAAAAGCTATCAAGTTATATGGGAAAAGATTCTAAATATTTATAAAGGATAATTGATGTTTTGGGAGGAAAAGATGTACATTTTATGGAATAAATATGAATATTCTAGAATGAACTCAAATGAGATGATTGATGCCTTCTTCAATCATTTAATTTCATTATAAAAGATATTCAAGGCCTTAGTAAAGATATCAAATAAGATAAGATCATTAATATGAACATGAGAAGAATACCTCATTGTTTCAATGAAAAAATGTCAGTTCTAGAAGACAAAGACCCAAAGTTGATTTCTCTTTATATATTTTATAGTAATCTTTAGGATTATGAAATGGGAAATAAAGATAATGAGTCAATAATTAATGAAAATCCTTATGAGTTGGCCTTTAATTACATAAATAAATCTAAATCATAGAGAATATAGAAGATAAAGAAGTTAATGTGATTATTTCATTTCTTTCCCCTAATATTAAGATATGAATATGAAGACTTATGGGTAATATTCTCCTTTATTCCTTCAAATGTAGTAAGGTGGGACATATTTTGTCTAAATGTCCCAAAACAATTCATGAAAGTGAGGATGAAGATTAAAAACCTCAGAAGACTATAAAGGAAGGAATAAATAATTATGAGTGTAGGTATTTAAAAATTAAAAGTTTTCTTTTTAAAGAAGAAGATAACTTTGGATAAAGTGATGTATAATATGTTGAAAATTTCATGGATGAATGTGTGTTGATGGATATTTATAATAAATAAATAGATTATGATAGTGATTATGAGAATGAAGGAATTGTAATAAGGGTTTATTTATAGGAATAACTTGAGAGAAACCTTGAAGAACATGACATGTGGAGAGTAAAGTCTAAGAATGCCAATGTAGTGGTACAAGATTGTAAGATCTATATGAAATTACAAAGAGGAAAATTAGAATAGAATCTTAAGGCTGAGAATATCAAAACTAGAATTTCAAGCAATTTTGGAAAGGAGGTTGAACTAAATCTTAATGTTAGAGATCAATCCCAGATCATTAATGTATTGGATAATTTTTTTAATAATAATATTAATATAATTTATAACATAAAAGAAGAATTTATGAATTTTAATTGGAGGTTTGAAGATCAAGAATAATTATTTACACCCAGTATAATAATTGTGAATTCAAAGGAATCAACATTATGTCAAGCAAAAGTAATTTATATGGAAGAAAACATACCTATTTCTTTAGTTCTATAGTTAAAAGATAAAGAAAAATTTGAGGTTATTTAAAAACCTCTAGACTGTAATTCTCATAAGAAGGTAGATCCTTACATGACTGGAATATAATTTAACAACGTGGATAGGGAAAATTTTAATTCTTTAAGAGTTAGATAATTTTTATATGGAATTTTGGGACACACTTACTACCTATGATCTATTTATAGAAGGTCCTTCTGGGAGAAACACCAACCGAAATAGAAATGTATAATTTCTAATCATTTGGGTTTTTAATGGTTTTTGTTATTTTTGTGAAGGATTTGGGCCTAGAGCTATCAATTGCGCATCAATATTGGGAAAAATGTAATCAAGAATGCCTCAAAGTGGAAGAAATAAAAATTGTAACCCTCATATAAAAACATAGATATTAAAAATTGATTTTATATTATTCAACAAGAAGAATAGTTCATGGAGAAAACTATTGAAGAGACACATTCTCCACCAACTTGGGAAATAAAAGGAAGTTTGGAAATGGATAATGTTTCTAAGATTTCCTTCAGATAAATGGACAAGTAAAGTATGTGGATAATGGATTGTGAATACACAAAACATATTATTAGGAACAAATATCTCATTAGGAATCTAATGAAAAATAATTTTAGTCATTCATTTCTAGAACAATGAGGGTATTTTGATTTTTGGGTCAAAAAAAATCCAAGATTAGAGGAAAAGATCTCAGGCAGACTAATGTTTACTTGGTTAATGGGATAATTCATAATATAATTAGTGACAAATAGTTATGTGACTATGTAAATATGGTAGAGTTCAATTAAAAGATATTCACTATCAAATCTAATTGTAGTTCACTTATCCTATAAGGAAAAATAACTAAGGGAAATTTATATTTTGTCAGAGTGGAAAATTTCTACAAGCCATCCAAAGTATAGGAGTGTAGGATATGGCATGGGTGGCTAGGAAATTTGATCCAAACTTATTTTGAGAGGTTAGTAATGAGAAATGAAACATATTATATTACCCATATCATGTATGATCACACACATGTTTGTGATTTATTTCAAAAGGGGAATATTATCTAGAAGTCATACAATCCATAGAATATAAGGCATCAAGGCTGCCTGAGCATGAGCATGTAGATATTCATAGGCTGATCACACCCAAAGAGATGGATGGAGTAAAGTAAAATATGTTGTTTGTTAATTATTTTAGAAAAATTACATAGATTATACCGTATCACAAAAAATACTAAATTGTACAGATGTGTCACTTTATATCAAAGGAGAGATAAAAATATGATTGGTGTGAAGATTTAGTAATTCTAAACTAAAAATGTGAAAAAATTTAAAATTCATAAAATTGAGGAATATCTAAAGAAGCATAGAATTTAACATTACATATCGATTTTCACAGTAGTCTAAAAAATGGTGTAGTGGAAAGAAAAATTCACATAATCAACAACATGAGAAAAAAATGCTGATTGAGAAGTATCTCTCAAAAAGATACTGGAAAGGAGTCATTCTGGTAGTGGTGTACATATTCAATAGATATTTTCTTTGTGGAAATTATGGGAGAAATTCATATGAAATTCTGTATGGAATGAAAACTACACTCAAGTACTTCTAGAAATATAAAAAGTAAATTATTTATCCTCCACAAGGATAAGAGCATAAAATTTGAAGATCTAGAAGATGAAGACATATTTCTTAGATACTTATCAGAGTAAATCTTACAAGTGTTTCAAAAATATAATTGAAAATATGATTGGGGTAAATAATGATTTATTCGTCAAAATTGGGAAAATGAAAACATCACATGAAAAAATTTCACGTGACAATTTTTTTTTTGAATTTAAAGATGATAAGAAGAATGAAATTCAGGAGAAGTTATAAGGAATGAAGAGAATTAAAATTAAGACTCCTTATCTGAAGAAAGTTTATAAATTTCAATAGGCTTATAAATAAAAATGATAAGGGATTCAATCATTAAAAGAAGCATTATTGGAGATTGGAGAACCTCAGTCGATACTAGAATAATGAAGGATCAACAAAATGTATCTTTATTATCATTAGTGGAACCAAAATCTTTTAAATAAGATACTAATGATGAGATATGGTTCAAGGCTATGGATGAAAATATTGACCAAATATAGAAAAATTAAACATAGTAAGTTGTTATATGAATAAGTTATAATAATTTCATAGGAACCAAGTGGGTGTTCTAAACAAATATATAGTGAATAAGGAAAGGTTATTCAGAAAAAATCATGAATTGTGTACAAGGTGTATTCTTGAATTAAAGGAATCAAAATTGATGAGACATATTCACCTGTATCATGATTTAAAACTATATGATTATTCCTACCCATAATGATTCAAAATGGTTTCAAAGTATATTAAATGGATATCAAATATACCATCTAGAAGGGTGTCTTTGAAGAGGTAATCTACATTGAGAAACCAGATAGTTTTCTCATTGACGAAGCTATAGGAAATGTATTTCAACTGAAGAAGGATTTGAATGGAGTCAAATAATCACTGATATTATTGTATTCATGGTTAGATCAACATTTAAATAAGCTTTGTTTTTATAGAGGAGGAGTTGATCCCAACCTTTATGTTAGAAAAGGATAGATCAACGATTGACAATTATTTTCTATATTGATGAAATAATTTTTGGAGGGTTGAATTACAACCAATGCAAGTAGTTCTCATAAATAATGAGGTGTGAATTTGAGCTATCTATAATTGGTGAAATTTCATTTTTATTGTCTTTATATTTTTTCAAAGAAAAACTATTTCAAGAGAAAAAAGAATATTTATCTAAAAAAATAAATATTCCAAGGATGGTTTGTGAATATTTTAGATGGATGATTCATTGGCCATGGAAAATAAAATGGAGATAAGAATAAAACTATCAAAATATGAATAAGGAAACAAGTTAAATGTGATCACATATAAAAAAATAATTGGTATTTTTCTATATTTGACTGAAAATCGGCTTGATATACTATTTGAAGCTTTTCAAGATGATCATTTTTAGAGTTTTCCCAAGTAAATCCATGTGAAATATATGAAAATAATACTTTAATATATCCATCACATGATGGACTATGGTTTATTTCATCACAATGTTTCACAGAAGAAACTAATGGAATTTACTAATAAAGATTAGGATGTTTAGGTAGATGATCAAAAATCTATTTCAAGTAGTTATTTTTATCTTGTGAGTTCCTATATATCATAAAAAATTATGATGCGGGATTATATATCCTTGAGAACTGTGGAGGCTGAGTAATTTTCTATCAAAAAAGAATGCACCCAATTTCAATGGATGAAACATCAACTTGATGATCTGGTTGTTGAGGCGACTTATAATTTTCCAATTCTCTGTGATAACTTAAGTGTGATAAATATTATAAAAAATCATATAGAAAATTCATGGACAAAGTAAACTGGGATCAAATATAACTTCATAAAGGAGAAGGTGGAATAAGGAATTGTGGTTCTGGAGTATGTGCCAAATAAAGATCATGTTTGTGATATTTTGAAAAAGGAACTACCCAAAGTGGCATTTGAGAAGCATCGATTTGATCTTGGAGTCTAACTATTTCCTTCCATATAATTGTTTTTAGGATAGACCCCACTACCCATGGTTGCTTTTATGAGAATGGTATGTTTTCTCACCTCACTTTACTAGATTTATCACCCTCACTTTTGATCTTTTTAGAGAAGTGATCTCATTTGGGATTTCTATAAATGGGGGTGAAATGTACAAGTGTGTTTGGAATGAGGATAATTTTTTGAAATTGGGAGATTAGGTCAACAGAAAATTAGTGGGGGATGTGAGTTACTTGGAAAACCTTATTGGTGCAATCTAAGTCACTTGTTTCCTACCCCAAGCCTAGGATCCATAGTTTTAGAGAATTAGTTACCATTTCAATAGTTTAGTGGTGTTTTTTCTTATTGACATACCAATTTTATTTTATTAAAAATTATAGGGAGAAGTGAAAATGTAGGATTTAAGGTGGTATTGTTAGTATTTTCATGTGAATATTGGATAATTTCAAAAGTTACAATTGGATATTTTCAACTAAATCCTAGGGGGAGACTATTGGACACCAATTCCCAAATAAATTTTGGAAGGATTTTTTTTAAAAGTTTATTTTTATAAAAATATGATGTTTTTTTGGTTAAATCATGAGATTTCATAGTGGTTCTTGATGGATAAAGTCTTCTACATAAACCATATGCTATGTCAGGAAAACTAAATTGAGAACGCTACGTGAATACTATGTGAATTCTACATGAACACTACTTGAATTCCATGTAAACACTATACTAAACCCTATGCAACATCAGGAATGCTATATGAATTATATATATATATATATATTCTTGGCTATATGACACAAACATAGCTTCCACTACCTCAAATTAATCATTTAAGGATGTTTTATTAGCAGCGGTTTTAAAAAACCATGCCTAAATAATTTTAATTTCTTAAAAAAACACACTCCCTTGCCCCCTACCTTGGGCACCCACTTTCCCATGGTACCGAGTCCGATTCGTCACACTTTCCCCCTCACCACCCCACCACTCCCCAATCCACCTTTCTAATAACTAATACTGCATTCCCCCTTAGTGCTGCTCCCCAATCCCCCTCCCCCAATCCCCACACCCCTTGACACAGACCAATCCCCCCTTATCCCTCGTAGGGATTGCTCCTTTGATTATTGGTGAGTTCTTTTTGGTTTTAGCATCCCTTTCCCCCTTATCTCCCTTCCTTCTATTATTTATCCCTTTTCACTGGATATTAGTTAGTGTCGGTCAAACCATAGGTGGGGATTTAGTTCTAATATTTGTTTTCTGGTTCCTATATTATGCTGATTCATCCTTGAGATTTTCTCTCTTTGTTTTTTAAGGATTCCCTTTAAGCGTTCTTGACAAATGTAGGTGTTTCCAGATTTTTTTTCATTTTCCAAAAAATCCATTAAATGATTGAATTTTTTAAATCCTTTTTATATAAATTATGTATGATACGTATATGATTTAATTCCTAATATGCATTTTCAAAGGGAAATCATTATTTAGAAAAGGTTTTTTTCAATTGCACAAGTTTTTTCATGGGCCACAATGGGATTTTCTTTGAAATTCATTTTTAAATAGAATTATTTGTGTTTTTCAAGTTTTTTATATATTATTTATATAAATTTTTCATGTTTTATAGTGATTGTGTAATTATTCATTGTTATTTTTCCTCATTTATTTAAGGTTCCCAAATTATTTTTTAGTTTTAAAGTAGGGGTGTCCAAATCTGACCTGACCCAATCAACCTGACCCAACCCAACCATATTGGATCAGGTTACACATGGGGTATAGTAGGTTCAAGTTTGTTTGGTTCAGGACCAGGTCATGCCGGGTCATAGGTTGGAAAAAATATGACCTAAACTGGCCCAACCAACCCAACCATATATATACATAATAAATAATAACTAAAAATAGATATTGATTGATAAATAATTAATAAAAAATAACTAATAATTATATAGTAATAGTTTATAATAATTGATAATAATTAATAGTAATGTATACTAAATAATAAATATCAATCTCCAATAATTAATAATAATTAAAAATAAATAATAAGGTTATAAAATGAAAATATAACATAAATATAACATTGTATTTCCATTATATTGGTGTTTTATTTAAATTATATTTACATTATATAAATTTATAGTTGTTTTATATAAAATTTTATTATAATATATTCATATTATATAATGTTATATTTACATTATATAACATTTTATTTAGGAAAATATAACATCATAAAAAGTCATGTTTATGTTATATAACATTTTATTTATGTTTTAAAATGTTATAAAATCTTATAAAACATTATATTTAAATTATATTTTTGTTATATTTATCAAAAAATATTAATTTTTATTTTTAATTTAAGTAACAATTTAACAATTTTTTTTTATTTACAAATTTTTTAGCCAACCCAACAGAATCGACCCAACCTAGCATGACCCGCTATGGGTCAGATCGGGTTAGGTCGTTGTAAAAAAATGGCTGTGTCCCAACATAACCAAACTTAACCATTTTTATCAGGTTGGGTCCAAAATGCCTCATGTGTCACACCCTGACCTTGGATACTCCTTATTTTTATCCTTTTATTAGTCTTGGATCTTTTGGTTAAGGGTCAGGTTGGGGTCCCGATCAGAATTTTAGGTTTTTTTGGAGATATTTGGAAGTTTTCTAAGGGGATCACGATTACCACACAATTAACACACTATTAGTAATAACTATGCAGAGAGGCCATGCGAATTGTGATGGATGGATATAATTGACCACACAACCTATGCACGACTGTGCAGTAGGTTCCTGGAAACTATGTGGCAGTTTCTCTTTAGGCAGATAGGTCCACACAGTTACTGCATGGTTTGGAAAACTATGTGGCCAAATATTATAGATGTTCCAGGTTATTAAAAGTTCAAGATCCTATTATCCCTCTACCATTATTTTATCCTATCTTGGGATCTCCCTCCTCCCTCTCATTTTGGTGCACCAAGGGGCCCTCCCTAACCCCCTTTGCTTCCAATCCTCCATGGTTTCTCCTCAATCAGATTTATGGCGAGTTTTTAGGTTTTTTAGCCCATTTTCCCTCGTCTTTCTCTACCCCTTTTCTCTCATTGGTTTTCTTTGCGGTTTTCTCACTTTGGAAGAACCCTAATGGATATGTCTTGGGTGTGGGTGGTGTTTCTTTTGATTTAGGGCATGCAGATTGTCCTCAAGGACCTAATTGTCCTCCCATTGAATTTTTGTTCCATCCTCTCAAGTTGAGGTCGGCATTACCAACCTTTTTCTTTCTAGAACACTCCATGAGAACTTGTGTATTTTCATTTAATATTTAAATGTCTTTTTCACCTCTAAAATCTTTATTGATTAATGAAAATTATGATTACATTTCTCTAAAATTTACTAAAAATTGTTTTCTAAAGTTTTTTTTTTCTGAAATTCCTAGGTTTAACACACCTAGGATGCTTGTTTAAAGTAACTTTGATCATTCAAAGAGTAATTGGGTCTTCAATGTAATTTTTAGATTTATAATTTTTTTATGATGTTTTTTTTCTTATAAAATTGTTTTTGTGGGTATATTTTGGTAACATGATATAGTTTATTAATGGTATTGGATGCTTTGGAAAGGATTTTGTGGTTTTGAAGAGATAAATTGTGTTCATTAAACAATGTGGTTGGTAGGTCATGGTTTAAAAAAATGGATAATTTTGTGAAAAATGGTTTTTGAGTGTCCTCTTATTTATTGGTGTGCCATTGGATGTTGGCACATCAATAAGCTCACTGGGTGCACACATGGTTGTACCCTCAAATGAATTTGGTACTTAAGAAATGATATTTTCTCCAAACCCCAGTTTTTTAAATGGATTTTTCTTTTCAAGTAAAATTGGTTCCCTTCTGTGATTTCTAAGGGTGTTTTCACATGAGGTTTTATGAGGTATTTCTATGAGTGTTTTGGAAAAAATGGTTTAAAATGTGTTACTCAAGGTTTGACCCATTTGGACTTGAAACATGTTTTGGTGTGGGTTACAAAGGGTAATTAACCATTTGGTAATCATGAAGTATTTGGGTGTGTGTTAGGAACTCAAGGGCTTATTTGGAATTTCCAACTCAAAGATGGTGTTTAAATAAATTTTTAGAAAGGATCGTGGTTTGGAAAATGAGTGTTCCCATTTGGTAACCCAAAATGTTTTATGAAAGGATTTGAATGTTTATACATTATGTTAGCCTAGTTGGCACCTTCTTACAACATGAAATGTATGTATATCTGTATGGGGCACATTTATAAGAGGGATTTCACCTTTTTGGGTTATCACATATTAGGGTCCATGCTTGGGGTAGGCAAGTGCAGTGACAATTACCGAGTTGAGTCATGTGTGTGTTAGACTCCTACTTACATAATACTATTATTACCACTATGGATTCCTAGGTGTCTTTTAGATGATCGAGTGATAGTAGTTTTCCAACCCCAATTTTATGGTTTTGTACCCTATGGAGTTTTCGACATTCCATGAGGGTTGTTCCACTAGTGAGGCTAGGATAGAGTATCAAGTTGGTTATTGACTTAGGGGATTCACCATACACTGATAGGTGGTTCCAAACTGAGTACATACAGGGGTATTTTAGGGATGATTAGGATCTCCCATGGTTATTATCTATGTTTTATTATTTATATTTCTCTGATCATAACTTTCTTTTTACCCTTATAGTGCATTTTCAACCTGCACTATTTACTTGTTTTATTTTAGGATATCCTTGGTTTCCCTTATTATGATTTTTAACTATAAAATGGCATTGGTTTTGGAAACAACATGTGGTGTGTGTTGGATTTTGAAAATTGATAATAATGTTTTTTTGTAAAATGTAGAAATCCCTTATTTTTATACCTGTATTTCAAACTAGTGTTAATGGATTGTTTTGGGAAAGAAAACAATTGGATTCAGTGTTTTATCTTTGGAATTCCTTCTGAGAATCTTGGTGCTCATGACTATGCTATATTTTCAATTATAGGTCCCATTTTTTAGGTTTCCTATATCATGTGTTTTTTGTTGGAGAAGGTTAGGTCTTGTGGTTAGAGGTGACTAAGGGGTCACACAAAGATTGTGGATTCATGGTTTCACTTTCAGTTTTGTATTTTGTTTCTATATGTTTAGCTATATTTTGTATTTGGATCAGCTGTTTATTTATTTATGGTCAGTTCCATTTTTATTCTTTTCTTATTTACATTGTTGATCCTAGTTTTTTCCTTTGGCATTAAATCATTCCCACTTGTATTTTTTGATTCTTGACACTAGTTTCCCGCATGTGGGGATCAGTAACACCCTTCGGGCCATGTATCAAATTGGGTTGGGTGTCGGGTTGGATAGAATCCCAGTCTGATTTATGAAAAAATGGTATCAGAGGAGGCCCTTGTTATTTGGGGCGTCCAGTAGATTGAGATTAGGATTGTTGGGGCTCAGAAGGTAGGTTGTGGGTCGAAGGCTAATCACCACCACTCATGATGAAACCTGAGTTACCAGGGGTAGTCCCAATTTTGAGTCATTATCTTCATTTTGGATTAAGGGAAGATGATGGAGGGAATCTGATGTAATATCATAATTTCACATGGTTTAGTGACCCATGTGGAGTCTGGGTACACAGTTTGAACTTCTCTTAGTTATTAATTCTTACTTGGGACTTGTCTCACTACCATGTCACTAGGTTAAGCATGACTGCTAGTCCCTTATTCTAGTGGTTCATTGTGAGTTATTCTATATCTTGGTTTCAGTTAGTGCTAGTGTGATTATGGAAAATAAAGGTGGTTTGGAAAAATTGAAAAAGGATTTCTTTAAATGGTTTTGAAATGAAAATGTTTCTATAAAATCGTTTTAAATTAATAAAGAGAGTTCTAAAATTAGAAGTTCTTTGGATAAAAAATATGGTAAATGTTTGTATTTTATGAGAAAGAAAGGATGTGACCATTAGTATTCCTTATGGAGGATCACATGTGTTTGGGTATGTATGAAAAGTGAGATAGAAACTTTTCCATAGAATATATGGATGGAAATGGATGGACAAACATGTAATTATTCATAGGATTCAATGATGGATTACTTGAAATGAAAGGGGTTTGGAAATTGGTTTTTCCTTGGGAAGTGAATCTTTGACCTGTTCAAAGTGGTGTTTGTTTTTTAAAAATTTCCTTGGGATAAAGAATTTTTTTGATTTAAATGAAAAATGGTGATGCTGAAAAAGATTATTTTGGTTGTGTTTAAGTTTGTTTGGATTTTGGGATGATTGTCTTGGCTCGGGTGGTTTTTTTTGATTTTTTTCCTGGATGTCAGTTTCAGATTATGTTCTTCAAGTTGTTCTGAGTATGTCGCCCAAAAAGGTACCTAATTTTTCCATTGAGTCATGATTAGTTTTTAATTATTTTCCACTTTTTCCTATTCTTGTAAGTGATAGAGTACCATTAGAGGTAGTGAACTAGTTTTAAGGGAGAAGATCTTGTCTTCAGGTGCTTGGGAACTCCCAAAGCTATTAGAGTTTGTGCTATCTTGGGTCTAATTGAGGGTCCATCATTATACCTATAAAAGTTGGTTGTCCCACCAACAGTTCTGGTTGGGATGACATGGGAATTATTTAATACTAGTTTAATCCAAAGGTACACCCTTGAGGAGGTGAGTATGAGGAAAGTGTCAAAGTTGTGGGGTGTTCAGTAGGGCCTACAGTCTATGAAAGCTTATATTAACCACTTCAAAAACATGTTTCCCTTCTCTTTGGAGGTAGTGGTAAAGAATCAATTGAAAGGTCCACTTTTACTTTGGGGTCTTTATCCATTTGACAATTCTATTTTTTATTTTCAAGATAGCTGCTTTAAGGGAAAGTGGTAACCACATACATCAAGCGGGAATCCAAATACAAGATGCTTAAAAGAAATTTGAAATTCAAAACCAACATCAAACCTGAGGAGGATTCAATCCAAGAGTCACCGCGTCAACTGGAGTCACGTCGCTTTCATCCTCCATCATCAACATGGTACGCCATTTTTGACTCGACATCCACAAACTGCCGGATCCGATGATCGAAGTAAAGAAAACCAACTAGAAATCATCACAACCAGAACACTAGAATTCACATAAAAACTATAACAAATCATCACGGATGGCTTTGATGAAGAAACACTAAGAAGATAACTCATCATCGTTGCCCATAACACCACTTCACAAAGAAAACTGGACAATCAAGCAAACCATAAAAAAACTTCCTTCACATTGTTAAAGAAAACATCAAACATCACCATCGTCGAAGAAGCTGTGTACCAAAACCATCCTGACTCTGTTCGCACCCAGAATCCCGATGAACGCCAACCCACACATCCCAAAAATTCTTAGTACCGCCCCCCAACTCCAAATGAGAGAGGCACAGAGGAACACGACATCAAGGTAGGGGAATGAGTGGCCAACCAGCAACGTTGGGGTCGTCGATGATCCGAAGCTCAGAACCCACGATTCTTCGCACACAACAAGCATCAATTGAGGACCACCACATCTCGGAAGAAATACAGCTTAGACGTGCATCCTGGAACACCAACTACCGAACAACCCGCACATACCAAAGCCTCCATGAAGCCACCCTATCATACCAACAGTGAGAGCGACAGCTGAACCAGAATCCAGAGCAAGGTTTGCTGAGGGTGTGTAGAACCTTGTCTCGGTTAATGTTTCTCTGTGGGGATGGAAAATGTATGTTGTTCCATGACCTTGTTTCTCAGTAGTAGTAGGATTTTATCTCAATTAAAAGGTCTGATGTACATGTTTTGTTGTGATGTAAATAGTCCAGTTCATTTGAATGTGGCTTTTGGTAATTGTTTTGTTACCTTGATAGACATATTTCCTGTGAAAAAATAGGTTCGTTTGGGTATTGGTTTTTTTGGTATACTATTTAGTGTTGGTTTGATTTGTTTTCATGAATTTTACCTAGTGATGTGGGTTTCAATAGGTGTAGAGGATTATATTATTCTGGCAGTGATGAATTATCTCTTGTGCAGAGGGTTGTTGGTTCTTTTAGGAAGTTTCCTCATTCAAGTTTCCTAGTATATCAGGATACTTTGTAGTGGGTTTTCTATTTGAGTCCTTATAGTGGGATAGTTTTGCTCGAGCTAAGGGAGTTGATTTAGATCGGGTTGAGAATTCATAATTTATAGTTGTGTTAAGGATTATTCTAGGGCAGTGTATAGAAGTTGGATATAATCTGTTGGGAGTTCCCATGTTAGTCCCCTTAGGAGAGTGTGTTGGGATTTTGAGGTTTTTCAGTTAATGAAATTATTATGGTGGGGAGAACCCTCTCATTTTATTTCAAGGTTTTGGGTTGTGTTTTCACTTTTATTAGTAAGGTGTGACCTGTGAAGAGTAAGGTCATCTCAGGATTCTCGTTTTTCCTCAGTTTTATCTAGGCATGGACTCAAGTTTTGGTTAACTATTAGCTCGGTGAATTTATGGGGGTAGAAAGAGTCTGTGGTGGGGAGAATCATCATAACCTGACTTTGGATACTCCTTATTTTTATCTTCTTATTAGTCTTGGTTATTTTAGTCAAGGTTTGGGTTTGGGTCCTGATCAAAACTTTGGGTTTTTTTGGAGTTTTTGGGAAGTTTTCCAAGGGGACCATGGTTTCTGCACAGTTAGTTGTAACCATGCAACAATGCCATGTAACTCGTGCTGGTTGGACAGAACCGACTGCACGACCTACACATGGCCATGCAATAAGTTTAAAAAAAAATTGTGTTATTTTATACTTATCCACATAGGTCCACACTATTACCGCATGATTTGGAAAACCATGATACCAAATCCTACTAACGTACCAGATCATTAAAATTTTGAGATCCTATTCTCTCACTCCCCTTATTTCATCCTAGCTCAGGATCCCCCTCCTCGCTCTTATTTTGACACTCCAGGGGGTCCTTCCTAACTCTCCTACCTTGCTTCTAATCCTCTATAGTTTCTCCCCCATATGATTCAAGGTGAGTTTTTAGGGTTTCTTTCCGATTTTACCACCTATTTCTCTTCCCCTCTTCTCTCCTTGGGTTTCTTTGGATTTTCTTCTTTTGGACGAACCCTAATGGATAGGGTTTTTGTGTGGGTGGTCTTTCTTTTGATTTAGGAATTCAGATCATCCTCGAGGCCCTAATCTTCCACTTGATGATGTTTCATTCCATTCACTCAAGTTGAGGTAGGCGTTTCTATCCTTTTACTTTCTGGAACACTCCATGAGCTCCTGTGTATTTTCATTAAAAATTTAAATGTCTTTTGAACCTCTAATACATTTATGGATTGATGCTAATTATGATTTAGTGTCGGTAAAATTTAATAAAAATAGTTTTCTAAAGTTATTTGTGTGAAATGTCTAGGTTTAAGGCATGTAAGTTTCTTGTTTGAAGTACCTCAGTTCTTTCAAAGAGTAATTGGATATTTTGTGTAATGTTTAGCTCTTATGATGCTGTAGTGATATTTTTTTCTTATGAACTTGGTTTTGTGGGTATATTTTGGTAATGTTTTATTGTTTAGTAATGGTATTGGATGCTTTGAAAAGGGGTTTGTGGTTTCAAATAGATGAATTGTGTTCTTTAAACAACGTGGGTGGTTGGTCATGGTTTTACAAAAATGGTGGATTTTATGAAAAATGGTTTTTGATAGTCCTCTTGGTTGTTGGTCTACCATTTTTTGTTGGAACATCTATGGGTGCACTAGGTGTACACATGGTTGTGCCCTCAAATAAAATTTGATACTTGTGAAATGGTATTTTCTCCAAAACCTGGTGTGTTAAATGTCTTTTAGTTTTCAAATGAATTTTTTCCCTTGTGTGAATTATAAGGGTGTTTTCACATGAGGTTTTATGATGTATTTCTCCGAGTGTTTTGGAAAACATGGTTTAAAATGTGTTCCTAAAGGTTTGGCCCATTTTTCTTTGATACATGTTTTGGTGTGTGTTACAAAGGGTAAAGACCCATTTGGTAATCTTGAAGTGTTTGGGTGTGTGTAAGGAACTCAAGGGATCATCTGGAACTTCCATCTCAAAGATGGTATTTTTTGTAATTTTTTAGAAAGGATCGTGGTTTTAGAAATGAGTGTTCCTGGTTGGAAACCTGAAATGTTTTATGAAAGGATTTGAATGTTTATATGTTATGACAGCCTGGTTAGAACCTTAATACAACATGAAATGTATGTATATCCATACGGGGCAACTTTATCAGATGGATTTCCCCTTTATGGGTTATCGTATATTGGTGTCCGTGTTTGGGGTAGGCAAGTGTCGTGATGATAGATGAGCTGAGTCATGTGTGCATTTTCATCCTACTTACATAGTACTATTATTACCACCATGGGTTCCTGGGTGTCTTTTTGATGATTGAGTGACATTAGTTTACTGGCCCCAATAAACGTGTTGGTACCCTATGGAGTTATAAACATGCCATGAGGGTTGTTCCACTGGTGAGGCTAGGATAGAGAATCTAGTTGCTTATTGACTTAGGGGATTCACCATACGCCGACATGTGGTTCCAAACCAAGTACATTCAGGGGTATTCTAAGGATGTTTAAGAGATCCCATTATTATTATCTATATTTGATTGCTTGTATTTATCTACTAATAGATATTTTTTACCTATGATAGTGTATTTTCATCCTGTAATGTTTACAGATTTTATTTAGGCACATCCCTGGTTTTCCTTATTATGAATTTCAATAATAAGATGGAATTGGTTTTGGAAACTGCATGTGGTGTGTGCTAGATTTTGAATAGGGATAATAGTATTGTTTTTTTAAAATGTGTAAAAACCCTATTTTTATACTTTTATTTCAAACTAGTGTTAATTTACTATTTTGGTAAAGGAAACACTTGGATTCAGTGGTTTATCTTTGGAATTCTTACTGAGAATCTTAGCGCTCATGTGTATCCTATCTTTTTAGTTACAAGTCCCCTTTGTTCCATTTTCCTAGCTCAAGTGCTCATTGTTACACTAGATTAGGTCTTATGGTTGGAGGTGACCAAGGAAACACACAAAGATCATGGTAGTGTTGTTTTGATTTTAGTTTTTTATTTTGTTTCCATCAGTTTATTTTTAGTTTGTATCTAGATTAAGAAATTATTTATTTATGTTCAGTTCTGTTTGTCTGCTTTTCCTATTTACTTTGTTGATCCTAGTTTTTATTTTGGGATTAAATCATTCCCACTTATATGTTTTGATGCCCAAAACTAGTTTCCAGCATGTGGGGATTGGTAATGCCCTTTGGTCCATGTCTCAGATAGGGTCGGGTGTTGGGTTGGATGGCATCCTGGTATGGTTCATGACACCATGACGCACCCCACCCCAACCCATGTACACCCCTACTTTAAAGTGGGGATTTATCCTTCACGGTTTAATTTATACTACTATAAATGAGACAGTTTTTATTATCTATTACTACACAATGTGATGAATTTTATAACTTTGAATTAAAATATAATAAAGATGGTGTTGTTTAAAACATTATAAAATTAAAATCCATAAATAAAGTTTTTATTGATTTGGTATAAATTAGTAATATTTTTTAATTTAAATAATATCATTTATATGTTTTTATTTTATTTAAAGAAGTGTTGGTACTTTGTGATATATGGATAAAATATTGGTCACATTATTGAGGAATACATCTCAGTATACTGAGGGTTTGGTGGAGTTTATACATATTGCAATTTCCAATTGATATGTTGATAGGAAAATAATATGTCCATTCCCTAAATGGAAATTTAGAATATGGTTTAAGATACATCAAGTTTAAGAATAATTGATATTGAAGAAATTCCCTTATTAATATTTATATTGGATTTGGTATAGATAATCAGACGTTACAAAAAGTTTTATCACTGATTTCAATCAACTGAATGAGCTCCCAACTTCATTGACAACGGAAAATGAAATGAAAAAACTTATAAACGATGATTTCATCATTTTAAGGAAACAAAATAAATATAAAATATATCAAAACAACCAGTGGGGGTGATACAAATAGAAACTTGAGAAATGTTTTTTGGGGATATAGGACAACTAGATCAATATGATAACATATCATTGGATCCTAATATTGATGATTTAGATACTTATGAAAGATATAAATTAACTGAGTTGAAACATGTGTTTCAGGATTTAGTTGACATTAGAAATTAGGATTTGTATATTGGATGTTTGAAATTATAAAAAATTTATTTTCTAATAAACTATAACATATCAAATGCCTTTGTAGAATCAGAATAAAGTGATATCCATAATATTAGAATTTTCACATGAAAAATATCATGAAGCTAAGATACCTAAGTCTTTTTATGATACAAAAAATGTTTTTAACAATATTGGTCTAAATTATAAAAAAATAAATTCTTGTCCTAATGATTGTATGATTCTTTGGGATAGGATTCAAGTGGAAAAGATTTCAATAACGTTTGCCTTCTAGATGGAAGTCAATGGGTTATATTTGAAGTTTGAATCATTATATTACTATAAATAATAATAAATAGAACAAACCTTTAAGGGGTTTTCATTACTTTCATTTAAAACCTTGATTGTAAAGATTATTCATGTCATAAAAAAATACCAATCACATGAAGTGGCATATAGGTAATTATAATTATGGGTTAATGTGACATACAAGGGATTCAAAATCATTGAATGCATTTCATTCATTACATCCATATTTCTTATCAGATCCAAGGAATATGTTATTGGGATTAGCTTCTGATGGATTCAACCCATTTGGGAATTTGAGTACTAGTCATAATATTTGTCTAATTGCTTTGATTCCATACAATATACCTTCTTATATGTGTATGAAACAAAATTAATTTATCATTTTGATGATTATTAATAGAAAAACAATTCCTAGAAATGATATTGATGTATACTTTTAGTCTATAATTGAAGAATTATAGGAGTTATGGAGAAACTATGTTGATACATATGATGCTTCTTCTAGAAAAATATTCAAAATGCACACTTCTCTAACATGGACCATTAGTGACTTCCCTAGAATTGGGAATTTATCTGGCTAGAATACTTACATAGGTTTGGATTGTCCTATATTTACCTATCATTTTGAGCCTAAATTATTACCTTATAGTAAAAAATGGTTCTTATTACATAATAATAGATTTCTCAATGCATCTCATATATTTCATCTTATCAAGACAAAATTAAATGGCTCTATTGATTTTAGACCACCTAATTTTTTTGACAACTTCTAAAATATTGGCATAAATTGTAAATGTTGAAATTGAATTTAGTAGGTTCATAATTTTAATGATAGAGAGAAACAAGTTCTAAGTGAATTATCAATTGATATTGGAACACAAAAATAGAAGGAAAAAACTTATTCTTCAGAATTATATTTTAGTAATTTAATTTATTGGGTCATAATCTTGATGTTATGAATATTGAGAAGAATATTTGTGAAAATTTGATCTTCACATTACTTTATGAGCATCGAAAATCAAAGGACCATCTCAATTCTTAGAAGTACTTACAAATAATGAATATAGATTAGGATCCATGGTTAGATGAGAATGGAAAGTACGATCTGACAATTTTTTCAATGTAAAATAGGGATAAATATACATTCCTTTGAATTTTAAAACATCTAATGGTATCTGATGGTTATTCAAGTAACAAATTAAGCTGTGTAGACTTAAAGAATTATAGGTTACACGTATTGAAAAGTCATGGTTCAAATATTTTTTATATAAGTTACTACCATTGGAATTTCATACATTATTACCTAAAAAGGTTATTATAGTTGTACTACAATTTCACACATTATTCATACAACTATGTGGGAAAACTCTACAACCAAATGATCTTGAAAAACATCTTGATAGATTTGTAATGACACTTTTTTCAATGGATATGGTATTTCCTCCATTTTTTTATTTTATGATGTATCTAACAATGCATTTGGTCAAGGAAACTAAATTCGGAGGTCCCGTACATTATCAATGGATGTATCCTATTGAGAGGTACTTTATTTATATGTTTTTAATATTAAGTAAAAAATTATTGTAAATTTATTAAATATTTAATTATTTTTTTTATTTCACATATACATTGTCATTTGAAATCATACATGAAAAATAAATCTCAAACTGAAGGCTCTATTTTTAAAGGATATTAAGCATATGAGTGTCGTACCATTTTTTTGTAGATACTTGGATTATATTGAGACAAGATTCAACTTAGTTGGACATGTTGACGACACACCGAATCAATCTTAACTACATGGGAAATAAAAAATCTTTCCTACTATTGGCCGATCAGTTAGGAGAATCTCAAATATTATGCTGAAAGAAATGGAATTACTACCAGTACATAGATACATGATACTGAATAGTGAAATTGAAGATCCATTTATTGAATATATTAGTATACAAATAAAGATATGAATAAGAATTAAAACATGAGATGATAAATATATAACAAAATATGTTAATAAAGAGCCTGTAGAATTGTTTTCATGTGATGTAAGTTCATAAATATTGAAATCAATATTGATATTAGATTAACACATGTATCTTATAAATAAAATAATGCATACTATTTTTTTAGATCATGAATAATAATACTTGGGATGATTTTTTTATAATATTTGAAGTTTATGGATTGAGGCCCTCTAAATAATTCTAGAAAGTTTGATTCTTACAATGTGAATGACTTTAAACCTTGTACAAGCAATTAGGAAGAGTGTTTAAAAACAAAAAATAGTGGTATATTCAAAGTTTCTAAATTGGGATACTATAGAATGTTTACTGATACTATAAAATTAAAGTAACATGATCATTTTTAGTTATTTTATTCAAATGTAAGTGGGTCAATATTATCAGGGGTATTAAAATAGATTTCTTGAAATTTAATTCTATGAACTTCACATGCTTTATGGATGTTAGTGACCATTAATTACACGATCCTTATATCTTCACATCACTATAGAAAATGGTATATTATGTGGAAGATGTCATGGATTAAGGGTGGAGTGTAGTTATTCACATAAAACAATGATACTTGTATGATATGGGTGATGTAGTGGAAGATTTTACCTCTCACATTGAATCTCATAAATTGAAAGAATCATACTTATTTTTCCATCATGATATTGAAAATATTAGTATTGAAAGGGTGGATGAAGTAGATAAATTAATGATGGAGAAGGATAATGGCATGATTGAAGGAAAAAATGATTACCTATGCATTCATCCATTAACTTATCAACCACCTATGTTATATTATTCATTTATAGTGTAATATATCTGTTATCATATTTAAATTGTTTTTATACATGATTTTTTTAATTATGATAAATGAAATTTTATATTTTTTTGCAAGTGCATTCTTTTATTATCATACCTATGAATATTGTTTTGTCAGTAATGTGATTTTTTAATCATTTTTTAATTTATTTTTTAGCATGAATTTTTCAAAATATATGTTATGAAGTTATTTTTACTAGTTTAAATGATATAAATACCAAAGAAGAAGTATTTCACTCATCATAGTGGTCTCCCAATTGATGTTACTTTGAGAACAGAAACACATGTTGATCCATAGGTCTCCCTCTATATATCATTTGGGACACCTTCTATATTACACTGATAGCTTCTAGAACACCCTCCTTCTCCCTTATTTTAGCATTTATCACCCCCTTCTTCTCCATTCCATCAGCATCTGGAAAATTACCTCTTGATTCATAAGGTTCTCCACATAGATACTATATTACAAGGGAACAAGTTATCACTCCTATTTCCTTATAATGATATTGGAGGGCTACGGTTATAAGTACAAAATTTAATGTAAATAATGTTTTTTGTAAATTTTTATAATAATAACTATTTTTTCACAAAATATCAAAATAATATTACTACCAAGACAAATTTAAACACCTTAGATGTCTAGAATCTAAATAAATTAAAGATAGTTGTCCTCTTTGATTTCATGGGGTCCCCGTAGATGATATTGTGAGATTATTTGTCTAGATTCTAGGCTAGTTGGCAGCTAAGGTAGTTACCCTTCCAAATAAATATTTTTATTGGAGAAATATACCTCAATACTTGAAGAATGAAGTCTTTGATTTTTGGATAAAGGAAATTTAAATACATTATGGCTCAATTGAATTCCATTATGTAATTAAATTATAATATTTTAAAAATGAATATCTTTATACAAATATTATTCCACTTTACCATTTCTGATATTATCACACAAAAGTGACAGTTGAAAAAATTGGGTAATAAATGAAAAGATTTTAATTGGATATTATGGAATTAATTCAATGATACATCATTGACACCTCAATAACAATATGACAGGGTACCTTAAGGGGTACTTAGAGAGCATTGGAAGGTGTTTTTTGATATCCTTTTCCATGAGAATCACATGGTTTTGAAAAATATATTACTATATTAATATAGTTTTACATATATACATGCATATTAAAAAGATATGATATTGCATACATTACTATTCAATCATATGTTATTTATTTTTGTATTTTTTAAGAAAAATTTTATCAATTTGAGTTAAAAAATCATCCCCATACTTCTGGTTCAAAGAGTTTTTCCTAAAATAGATCAACCATGGTAATATTTTCATTAGCTTAAACATTTATAGGAAGAAATTATATATTTCATATACTAAATTTTTGATTTATCTTTTTTTTAATGTAGTTGAATAATTTAGGGAACCAAGTCTCCCAAACATAACTTTGTTTGGGTGTTCATATGAAATCTGATAGGAGTTATGCGAATGATCCTTATCAAGAACATGGGGTATTAATTCCTTTTTCATTGTATTAAATATTTTTCAGTTGCCACTTTTTAAATATTTATTTATTTAAATATGATTAATATTTGATCTATAGGTAAAAATAAAATAACTTTGGGATTCCAATCCAACACAGTCCTTCTGAGTCTCCCAGGATGATCTAGGTTATCAATTCCTTAGGAAGGGGCATCCTAGCCACATGTGTGAGATGATTTTGGAACCATTACCATATGGGGTCTTTGGAAGGTCACTAAGGATTGTAAGAATATATACTCCTGGTTGATTTTATTTTCTACCTCTAGATTCTGAGAGGGAGTTTATTATAATGCAAAGAACAATTCATTAATAGGGGGAACAATCCGAAAATAGGGGGATCATATACAGATATAAGATGAAAATGTCATTTCTATATAGAAATCATTGGTTGAATTATACCAGAATATGACTCGATGTTTTCCCAAGGATATTATGTCAATATATGGCTTGAGTGATAAATTAAATCACACAACTTCATAATCATTTAGTACACAAACTTTTATTGGTTTTATGTTTAAAATTATAAATACAACACTATTTAATTTTTGAGAAAATTGGCATATAGGTGCTAGTAGTATAAAGTGGAGATAGAGACTAACATAGTTTTGATCTTAGTTAGTTGGTTAGTGATTAGGGTTGAATTGGGATTTAGTGATGGTGATGTGTAACTAAACTCAGGACATAATAACATAATGATATGATGATTGAGAAACTATGTTGTGGTTTGAGGTAGGGGATATCTATATTTCCCTTAAATTTACTAAAATCTATATTCTTTTTTTTTATTTTCTATGTTTTATTCAAAAAATTAACTTATACTCATCATTCTTAGGAAATTTGGGTTTTGTTTTTAGTTCTCCTTATTTAAATTCATTATCTTTTGTTTCTATTAAAGTGGAATCAATGATAATATTGGATAGTGACCTCAGGTCACATAAAGATCTATGGTTCATTATTTTTGTTCCTCTTGTTTGTTTTGTTATTGGTGTCGATCAAATAGTTATTTTTTCTTCTGTATTTTGGTAACTTAATTAATTATTTTTATACATGTTTTATGTTATGGAAAATTAGATTGTTACATATTTTTGTGTTATGACTTATTTCCTTTCCTTTTTATTTAAAACTACTTATTTGATCTTCCATGAAAAATGATGGATGGATACACCCTACTTAATTATCAAAATTCTTCCACTTATTATTTATTTTTATTAACTTCGGAAAAACCATTCCCTAGATTTTGTACTTGATGCCTAAACACTAGTTCCCAGACTGTGAGGATTAATAATGACCTTCAGACCACCACATAGGTTTGATCAGTTATTAGGTAAAGATAGACTTGGTTGGTTTATGAAAATATGTCATCAAATCCTTGTTTAGTTATTTTCTATTAAGGAATTCAAATTATAAAAGATATATGATCATTACGATGTAGTGGGTAGGTATCAATAAGTTTTTGGCCAACACTTTTTGTTCCAAGCATTGAGTTTCTAAGAGATGGTGGGAAGGTGTAATTCTCGGTATAGGTTTTATTTATCTTTCTTATTAGTTATAATTCAATATTTTAATTTAATTAGAATATGAACTAGTGAGTTTCATGGGAATTTTATATGGGATTCAGACCATATTCATATAATAATCATTTTTTAGGGCTGCGATTTTTTCATGTTTACATTCCCACTACTTTTAATGTTTCCAATTAATCTTATAGAGTAATTATGATTTATATTAATGATGTTTACATGATGTTAAGTTAATTTTACTCTTTTTTAATTAAAATTTCATGTGATTTTAGATAATTTACTCGAGGTATTTTAGTATCTAAATCGTGTTTTGTTTTATTCCATAAATTTTTGAACATGTTGCAAATTTTTAAAATGTTGATCATCCTAACTAAAATTGGATTTATAGAATTTAGTTGAATTTCAATGATTTAAAATCTACTATGGTGAAAATTTTCAAATTTGGGTATTTATTTTTGTTTAAATTATTAGATTAGATTAATAATTTATCAATTTCATAATATTGGTTTGTTTATCATTTTGATTTTGACTATGATTTTATATTTATATTAATGTTTATAATTTAATATTGGTCTTCTATTTGTTTTCTAGGGATGAAGTTTTTTACAGTTTTTATTGTTTTTAACATCAGTATATAGATGTGGTTTAAACTTCCACTATTAATGGTAAAATTATTTTTAACAATGTTTCAAAATGATTCTACACATTGTCAAAAAAATTTATTAGCGGTTTAAACCACCACTATATATTATTTATTTTAGTGGTGGTTGAAACTCCAACTAAATACTTTGTTGTTTTCTTAAGGAAAACTACTTCTAAAAATGAAATAAATGCCATTAAAAAATATTTTTCCACACTTCCTAGAAACTGTTTCTAAATGGGTGAAACTGAGCAATTTAGATTCCGATGCCAAGTGGTGGTTTTAAAAATCCATCATAGAAACATTTTATGGTGGTTTAAACTACTGCTAGTCCCTTGTTTTTTATAGTGTAAATTCTCTAAAATGACTATGTCATAAGAAACGACCATGTGAAAAAAGAGGAAATTATGAGATCCCTTACTACCAGAAGAATTCTGAATATATGTGGTTATCTATAACTGAAGGGAAAATCACATTAGATCATGATTTTTATGGTCATGATGCAATATATATTTGATTTTCCATTTTTTATGGAATGCATATTTTGTAATTTGAGATATTCTAGAAGGAGTTATGTTTAAGCTGAAGCCCATGGACATGGTGTATTATTGGATAATTTTTATATATTTTATAGAAATGAATATAGTTTAGTTAGAGATAATCCTGAGGAGTTATTTATTTTAGAGATATCCTTTCAATTATAACCTGAGATGCATGGGGGAATTTGAAATTCATTTATGTATCTTAAGATGGAAGTTAATTTGGATATTAGAATCAAAATATAATATCAAAATATCTTCATCCTATAATATTTCATGGCGAAGAAGAAAGAAACAAAGAGAAACACATAAGGATAATTATAGGAATATTTCAATAGGATTTTCCAGATCTCATATGAAAGGTGGATGATTGAAGAAAGTATTATTCAAAGAGCCTAGTTCTATTTGGAAGTCGATGTTATTTGTGATGAATAGAAACACCATCTTTGGTTTATGTTTGCATCATCTTCATGTGAAGAAGAATTTATTAAGGTCCCAGAACTATCTTGTCTAGCCCTTTGCATGTTTCCGATGCCTGTGGTGCTCAAAGGAGTCCTAGATCAGGTATGATGGTGCTTGGATGCTATAATATAGAAGAAGGAAGGATTTCACATCGTGAAGGTATGATTCATAACTTGGATGAGATCCTGACACATGGCTAGTCAAATAATATATATTGATCCATTGGCTATGTGGAGTCCTTGACTATGTGAAATAGGCTATGTGGTTGGATCAACTACATGGAAGGATCAGATACATGGATTAATCGTCTATACAGATGGATCGACTATGTGGATGAATCAGTTACATGATAAAAAATGATACATAGATCAACATCATGAATCCACTATGTGTCTGTATCAGTAATGTGGATTAGCTATGTGAGTGATCAAATACATGATTTGGCTACATAGGGAAACAACTATGTGGGGAATTTTTCTACATGGAAGAATTCAGATATTCAATACTTCTAGATACATGGTGAATTCAGTTATGCAAGGAAATGACTACATGGGTATTTTGGCTACATGGTGCATTCATACACATGAAAATATTTCCACTAGTTTCATGAAAATGACCCTACAAACCTTTTAGAAGTGTGAATCAAGGTCCTTTAATGTATTATTTGTCAAGGATAATTATATGTTTGATTTTTTTATGAATAAAGTGGTAAAAAAGTCTTTCTACATAGAATTTAACGAGATCCATGATAGTTTGAATTCAATATTTTCAATTTGAAAAATATGATAATCTCATATACATCGACTAAAAAATGAAGTTATTTCACTTTATTACTACCTAATTTCCTTCTCTTGAGACTAAAAATTTCAGAACACATCCCTTGGAGTCATGGAACCCTTTTTTCAGTGGCCTGAGTTCTCCAGCGATGATCCCACCTTTCATGCACCCCTTATTGTGGTAAATGATTTGCGTGGAGCTTCTTTCTTCCAGGTAGTGGATTTGTAGCTATTCCTATTTATTTACATGAAATCATAAAGTTTTCATGGTTTATCCCATTGGGTGGCAATGTAATTAACCTAATGAATATTGAATGATAGTAAAAAAGAATTTTATTGCAGTCGTTTGATGTTTCTTTCTACCGTGATAACTATTTCCTCTTGATTTTATAGATAGTGAGCGATCTATGCTATGCTTATCTAGCATGTAGTTACACTAATTTTTAGAATTTATTTATTTATAGAAAATGGTAATGAATGTAGATCCTTGATTAATTTATAATTAATTTTCTGGATAATAAATAGACATGTTTAATGAATCTAGTGGTGTTCTAATTTAATAATGATCAAATTGATGCGAGTATTCAAGTTTAATTGACTATGTAATTCAACATGTTAAAGGAATTTGATAAATAATGTGAAGTATGTTAATTATTTTCTATTAAAATAATTAAATTCATGTTAAGAAATTATAATTCAAAAGTTTTTTTGAAACTATAATGTATTTGGGATGCATGGTTAAATTTACCTTTTAATTAATTTAGTAGTTTATTATAGCCTCATGCATTAGGTTTCCCATAGTTGAAACCTATGAATAATGAATTGATTAATTAAAGAGGGAATGAATTTTTTTTATGTGATAAATATTTTTTCTAGGTCTTTAGTTTCCCATATTCTTGAAGAAGGACAAGATCCTTGTGTTGGAACCATGAGATATCTTTTTTGTATAGGCTAGATGCCTTGTTTTAGGGAATAGATTTCCTTATAGGTTGTTTTTTTCTTGATGCATTTTTGATGTGATATAGGTGTGATATTCTCTATTTGATGTGATATGATGCTGTTATGGATGATCCTGGGATGGCATATGTGATGTGGGTGGGGATGCACAAATGATGTGGAAACAGTCGATGCTTGTGCTGGAGAGATGCATCAGGATTTTTTGCGCGTGTTGGGGATGACACCATAGATGATGTAACATGTTAATGATGGTATTATCCATTAATTTTATAAATATAAATTCTTTCTTGAAATGAATTTTTTTAATGGATGATGGTCAGGTTTATTATTATATCTGCATTATTTTCTCCACTCCTTGAGGCAGTTGGATGTTCTTGGTTGCATTTTTTCTCTTAGTGGAAGCTTATGATGATTTTACTAGAGTACCTCAAATTATTGAGTTATGTTAATAATGTTTAATAAATTTTTAACCCATGTGGTTGGAAATTATGGAATGAAAATACTAGAATGATTTTGATCTTGAGAAACTATGCACTCAGTTTGGATTATGCCTAGAGGGGAAGGACTATACTATGATTATTAATGTAATGTAATGAGGAATAATTTTAATGGTTAATTTAATGGGTAATGAATTAATTAACAGAAGTTAATGATAAAAATGAAATAATTAATTAATTAATATCTTTTAAATTCATGTGTTATTATAGGATATCTATTATTAATAGTTGAAACTGGGAGTCCGAATGACATTTGTGCAGTTGATTCTAAGACTAGTTTATTCCCATATTATGGTTATGAGATATATCCTATATTGTATATTTTTTTATTTCATATTCTTCCCCACCTATACTAGTTTGTGAGACTGACACCCATTTGACTATGAGAGGGTATTTTCCCAAACATCTTCGTGGTCACCGTCGTCATTAATTTTTAGTACTTGTAGTTTCTTTTTCTATTGTTTCAGTACTGTATGACGTTACATGTGTTCACATGGGATTTATTTTACATACATGTCAGATAAGGTGTTTATTGGTTTATCTATATTATCTTTCTCTTCTACATGTTCTCTAATAGGGTAATTCCATCCATATATATGCTTATTATACCCTTGGTGGAAGTCTCTAACCCGAGGCCTACTGGAGGTGGGACTTAGGCAATAACCATCTCCCTTGTCTCAGTACCATCCAAATAGGGGTACTCTTGGTGGGGTGGGGGTCATGAAAGGCTGGTATCAAAGGTTTAGGTTGAGGGATATGATGGAGTTTAGAGTTTGACATAGGTGAGGTTGCATGGGTTGGTAGAGAAACAATGTCAGCTAATTTTAGTGAGCAACGTAAACATGAGAAACTGGATAAGAGAATGATATTTAGGGCCCTCTATGATGTGATGCATGGACCATTAAGTTTACTGAGCCCACTAAATGAAGTGATACTGGTTGTAGGGTAGAGACATATGAAATTATTATGAATTATTATTCTTTATGAATATGTTTGAAATGTGTAGATCTTGGGATAGGTTAAAACCTTAACAAGATAAAAAATAATAGATTAATTAATGTTAAATATTCCATATTTCAGGTTTAGGGTTCTAATAGTTTTTTTCTTTCAATGACATGGATCTATGTCAATGTGCTCATTAGTTTCAGGCTAAACATGTTCAGTAGGATATTCCAGTAGACCGCCACAGAGTGGAGGTCGATGAAGATGACCCTCAGAGGAGTACACTCTGAGAGTTTCATCGCCAAATTAGTCGCAAAAGGCTGGTTAGAGGAGGTTGAGAGAGATCTTAGTTTGATCTGTGCTCCAAAGGATCACTGGGTTTTGTTTCTTGTGATAATGTGGTGTGGTGAGGAAAGGTAATGGTGGTTCTTATTCATCATGGATTGCCTGGAGTCAGAAATCTCATGGGATAAGTTCCAAGACTAGTTCTGAGAAATTTTTCTTTCTTTTACCATGATGGCGATGAGTCACTAGAAACTGCTTACCCTTTGACAGAGGAGTTCTAGTGTGTGAGAGTTTGGGATCTATTTTAGGAACCTTCTTTGATATGATTAAGATCTATTTCCAGATGGGGAGTCTAGGGAAATTAATTTCTATGAGGCCTTTCTTCCAGATATTAGACTCCAGGCCACCCTATTTATGACGAAGATGTATCTTGAGGTTTTGGAGAGATCAGAGGTTATTGAGAGGACACTATCTAGAAATAGATAATTATGAGAGGGGAGTAATCATGATTTATCATGAAGTATATATGTGGTTTGTGGTCCCTAGTTTCCAACATAGAAGTGATTTTGGTCAAACAGGGTTAGGTCCCATCCCTCATCATCTAGTTTCTCTAGGGGTGGAAGCTATCAGACCTATAACAAGGGATCAAACACATGTTATTATTTTGGATTACAAGGTCATTAGTGGTGAGAGTGTCTAACCTTCATAAGTAGTTAGCGTGCGCCAAGTGTTCCCTTGAGGTGGCTTTAGATGAGGCAATAACATCAGGGTGTTCTAGTTTGGGGTCAGTAGATAATACATGGGGAAGGTAGAGTACAGACATGAGACACTCCTCACCCTCATTGAGAAGAGAATGATTATGGAGGTGGTCATTAGTAGGTTATCAAGGTCCTGGAGTAATTCATGGTTAGATTTATGCATTAGGGATGCCATCAATAGGTGATCCAGGCATCATTCTAGCACTATTTTCTTGTTTTATACATGGTTTTATTCTTTGTTTGATTTGGGCACTACACAATTCTTTATAACATTTAACATCATCCATGCTTTGGGAATTGAGCTAGAGAGTCTTCCAGTTTAGTTGGAATTGACTACTTTAGTTAGAGGTTGAGATGAATAGTATCAAGCATGTAGATACTGTGAGCTTGTTCTGGGGAATTACCGATCTTGGGGAGACTTCATATGTTTACAGATATAGCCCTATGAAATCATCATTAGTATGGATTGGTTGTATTCAGTACATGCTATCATGGATTTGTTTAGGAAAAATGTTCTGTTTTATAATGATGATGGAGAGACAATGATGTTTTTTAGGGAGAACGACCCTTGGATAGGTCAGTGGAGCATTCTATCATTTTCATTTTTAATAGACACGATAATTCTGATCTTTTCAGAGTTTCAACAGACAGTGTTTCTAAGGGTTATAGAATAATACACCGATTTCTTTCCAATGGAAGTTGTAGTGTTACCCCCTCCATGGGAGATCTAGTTTGGGATCAAGCTACATATAAGAATTTTTCCTATATCAATGTCTCCATATAGTATGGAACCTTATGAGGTTTTATATATTTGAGTACAAATTGATGATCTGTTGTAGAAAGGTTCTTTTCAGATGAGGGTTTCACCTTGGGGTGTACTAGTTTTGTTCATTAGGCAGGCTAATGGTAGTTTGCAGATTTGTTTGACTATAGTCACTTAAAACAAGTGACATTGAAGAACCTTTATCCTATTCCATAGATTGATGAATTATTTTATCAACTTAAGGAAACATGTTCTTTCCTAAATATTGATCTATGGTCAGGATATCATAAGATGTGGGTGGAAGATGAGGATATCAGAAGAATGATTTATGTTTTCATCATAAGAATTATGAGTTCGTTGTTATTCCATTTGGTGTGATGAATTATCTATTCATGTTCATAGGGTTTATTAATTTTGTGTTCAAAGATTAATTTTATAAGTTCATGATGGTTTTTGTTGATTTCATCCTTGCGTAATCTGTTTATTAGGAGGAGCATGAAAAGCATCTATGTTCCATTTTTTGAGTTCATCATCATGAGAAACTATTCAATAAGTTTTTTAAGTATGAGTTTTGGGTTTGTGAAGTCCATTTATTAGGGTATGTGGAGTCCCAATAAGGAGTAGTTATGGATCCTTCGAAGAGAGAGGAAATTGTTTCTTAGGAAACCCCCTAGGATAGTGGCATAGGTGTGGAGTTTCCTTGGACTTGTATACTTTTACATGAGGTTTATAGTAGATTTATCTCAGGTTGTGACTTCTATAATATACTTGAATAGAAAGGATCAAGTGTTCTTGTGGACTGACCCATGTCAAGAAGCTTTTGTGTACCTAAATGAGAAGTTGGTCAGTGCTCCAGTCCTTTTTTTCCCATAGAAAGAGTCAAGTTTGAGGTTTTTTGTGATACTTTTCATCTTCTCATGGATTGTGTTATGATGAAGCATAGATCTATTGTTTCTTATGGGTCTCAGCAGGTACTTCTCCATGAAAATAACTATTCGAACCATGATCTTGAGTTGGTAGTAGTTATGTTTACTTTGAATTTGTGGTGAAATTACCCCATCAACAAGAATTTCTTGGTTTTTACTGACCATAAGATCCTCAGGTATGTCCTCTCCTAGTGTGACTTGAATATGTGTCAGTGTTAGTGGATGTAATTATTATAGGATTACAAATTTGTGATTTCATATATGCTATGAAATGGATTTTTTATAGTTGATGGCCTAAGAAGGATGTCATGCAATAATGTTGTTCATGAATTCAAAGATTCCCGGAGAGTTATGGAAGAACTCTCATTAATGCATCTAGATATGGGAGAGTTTTAAGGTATAAATTGTCTATTCTAGATAATAGTGCATTCATATTTGGTGAAGAAGGTAGAGGAGTCCTGGTCTGGGGATTATAAGGTGGAACTCTAGAGAGACTGAGTAGGTTTTAGTGATTCCCCTGATGTATGGTTTGTGGATATACATCATCAGGTATTGTTATAGGAATTTTTTCCTTTTTTTAATGCATGATATGGTTCTCCATGAGTTCCCTAGCTCACATTTTTTGGTACATCCTGGCATAAAAAAGATGTACCGAACCTCGAGATTCCAATTTTGATGGCATGTGTTGAAGCATTTAGTTAAAAAGTTTGTTTCTCAATGTTTGTTCTTCCATAAGGTGAAGGTTGAGCATTGTGTTTTCGATGGTTTTCTCCAGCCATTGGAAGTTCCCCAATGGAAGTGGGAGGACATATAGATAGACTTCGTTACAATATTACCTTGATCTCAAGGAGGATATAATTCTCTATGTTTGATATTTGACCATTTGATGAAATAACCCCACTTTATAGAGATTAAGGAGTCCAACTTATTGGAGGTTTTGTTGAGGTAATATCTTGAGGAGGCGGTTCAACTCCATGGAGTCCTATGGATGATCATCTATGAACATGATCTTCATTTTACCTCTAGGGTGTGGAGAGGTCTTTAATATACTTTTGGATCATAGTTATGACTTAAAAATTCCATTCATCCCCAGACATATGGTCAAAAATATCAGACCATCTAGACTTTTAAAGACAGGTTGCACTCTTGTGTCCTAGATTTTATAGGTCCATGGATGAGGCTCTTGCCCTTGATCATGTTTTCTTAGAATAATAGTTTCTATCGTACCATTTTTATGAAATAACTTGAAGCATTGTATGGATGAACTTTCCATTCTTCATTGTGCTGTACTGGTGTCATAGAGTTATAAATTATTATATTGAAACTAGTATATAATACAATAGATGTGGTTCAACTAATTCATGAGAGGATGGAGCCAACATAGGATCATTATAAATCTTATGTTGATCATATGAGGTGACCTATAGATTTCAACGTTGGAGATCATGTGTTATTGAAGGTGACTCGTCATCATGGGTAGTGAAGGTCTGGTCATAGGAGTAATATTTCTCCCTTTATTTTGGAACTTTGGAGATGTTGGATCATGTTGGAGTCATGTAATATTAGATAGAACTTCCCTCATAGATGAGTAGAATACATGATGTTTTTCACATGTCGAAGATTCATTATCACCTTCATAATTAATATTATGTCACTGATTGGGGTGAGATCGGTGTTTAATATGATTCAAACTTTGAGGAGTGTCTTATGGAGATCTAGGAATTTTAGGAGAAGGTGTTTCATGAGTGTAATATTTCCTTGGTTCATGTCTTGTAGTGGCATGATGGCAGAGAAGAGAGAAACTAGAAACTTGAGTCATAGATGCTTAATCAGTACCCCTATCTATTTTATGTTTACCTATTCACTTGTAACTTTGTTCTATTGTGGTTATTAACCCTATTGGTTTATGGGATGGTCCCCTCTTGTTTCATTATGGTAACCTTGATCTTTTTTGAGAGGTATCTCTTCTAGGAGATTATTTAGGAGCTGGCTGTTGTTATTTCATGGTTTAATGACAGTTTACTCTAATGAGGTGGTTGAGATCCTATGATGTAAAGATCCTTGAGAGGTATCTCACGAGATGGATATTAAGATGTCCCTTTTTTTTCTCTATATATTTGGGTTTGTATTCTCGATAAGGAGAATTGTTTGAGAGGTAGCTGATGTAAGGGACCATATCTTCCATGTATGACCCTTTCCATGTTTCCAATGGTTTTGGTGCTTGGAGGAGTACTAGAGAAGGTTTAGAGGTGGTTGGAATCTAAAATATGGAATCAATAAGGATTTAACATCATTAAGGTATGGGTCATGGCTTAGGTTGGAGTCCAAATCACAACGAGTTGAACCGGCTATGTGGAGCCATCAACTATATAGAGTCATCGACCACAAGAAATTGATTATGTAACTAGATTAGCTACGTGGAAGGATTATCTACCATGATGAATCATATACCTGGATGGATTATCTACATTGATGAATCTACTACATGAGTTAAAAAACTATGTGGACTAGCTACGTGAATCAGTTACATGGTTGGATTGACTACATGGATCAACTATGTGAGGGACTTGCAATGTGATTTGGCTATGTGAGGAAAATGGAGGTGTAGAGAATTTAGATAAATGGGGAATTCAAATATGTAGGAATTATAGCTATAAGGGGAAATTGGCTATACAAGTAAACAACTATTTAGGTATTTTGTCTACGTGGTGCTTATATATATGTGAAATCACCTATGTGGAGATTTCTTCCAAATTCATTAAAATTGAAATATAGAAATTCTATTGGTGAAAATAAAGGGCCTTCAAAGGAGGATTTATCAAGGATAATTATATATTTGATTTTTTTTTATGACCAAGGATGTAATCTAGTATCTTCATGTGGTGTTTAATCAGATCCATGACAGTTATAATTAAATCACTGTGAACAGAAAAATCATATCATCCCGTATTTATTGACTAAGAAATGAAGGGAATTCACTTAATTCCCTCTTTGTCTCATTCTCTCATGATCATGAATTCCATAACCCTTCACATGGATTAATGGAACCCTTTTTCTAATGGCTTGAGTTCTCTAGTGAAGTTCTCATCTTGCGTGCACCCTTTGTTTTGGTGTAGCTAGTTGTGTAGAGATTCTTTATTCTAGGTAGAGGATTAATTGATTTTATTATTTATTTATATGAAATTGTAATGTTTTCATAGTTTATCCTATTAGGTGGAAATGGTATTAACATAATGAATATTGAATTGGATTTATAATGAATTGGATTGTAGTCATCTGTTGTTTCTTTCTACCATGATATCATTTTTCCTCTTGATTTTATAGATAGTGTGAGATCCATGTTATTATTATATAGCATGTTATTAAACTAATTTTTAGCTGTTGTTCTTGATATAAAATGGTAAATAATTTAAATATGTGATTAATTTATAATTAATTGGATTGAGAATAAATAGGCATTTTCAATAAATTTGGTGGTTATGAAAATTTGATAACGATCAAATTGATACGAGTATACATGTTTAATTAAATATGTAATTCCATGTGTTGATGTCATTTTATAAATAATTTGAATCATGTCAATGTTTGTTGATAAGAAGAATTAAAGGAATGTTAATAAATTAGAATTATAAAGATTGTTGAAACTTGAATGTATTCTAGGAATCATGATTAAATTAAGTATTTAATTAATATTATAGTTTATCATAGCTTGATGGCTTATTTTTCCCATAGTTGTAAACTGTGAATAATTAATTGGTTAATTCAATATGGAATAAGAACTAGTTGTGCGATAAATATATTTTATAGGACTTGTGTTTTCCCTCAGCTTGAAGAAGTCATAGAGCCTTATATTGGAGTCACGAGAGCTCGTTAACGTGTGAAGTCATGATTACTTGTTTATAGCCTATATTTCTATATTAGATGTGATTTTTTGTTTGCTGATACTTGTGTGATGTTATCTAGTTGTGATATTTTCTATGCGAAGGGAAATGAGCATATTATGGATGAGCCTAGGATGGATTATGTGATGTGGGTGGGGAGGCCTAGATGATGTGGAAATAGTTGATGCCTGTGATGGAAAGATACATAGATATTTTCATGTAGGTATCAAGGATAACTCTGGGGATGATGGAATGGGTTGAATCTAGGCTTACTTTTTGATGTGATAAATCTGAATGATTACTTGAAATGAATATGTTTAATGGTTGATGGAAACATTTATTATTTTATCTGTATTCTTTTCCCCACTACATGAGGTAGATGGATGTCATTAGTTGCATGTTTTATCTTTGTAGTAGTTTTGGATGATTTTCCTAGAGTACCTAGAATTATGGAATGATCTTAATAATATCTAATAAATACTTAAACCAAGGGGTTGGAAATGGTGGAATTAAAATGTTGGATGGATGTCAATCTTGATAAACCATGGGCTCAGTTTGTATTATTCCTTGAGGGCATGGAATTTACCCTGATGGTTAATTTAATATAATGTAGAATAATTATAATGGTTAATTTAACGGATAATGAATTAATTAATGTAAGGGAATGATAAAAAGGAATTAATTAATTAATGTATCTCTTTAAAATTCTAGTGTGCTTATAGGATATCTGGTCTTAGTAGTGGAAGTTGGGAGTATGAGAGATGTTATCTGTAGTGGTGTATAAAACTAGGTGATGACCATAATGTGGTTGTGAGCTATATTATATTATTTATATTCAATGATTTTATACAATTACCCACCCATGTTAGTTATGGATACTATCACATAGTAGACTCTGGGAGGGTGTTTTCCCTAACATCCTGGTGGGAGGATAGATGGATAACTACCCACCATGGATTCATTCTCTTCTTTTTTAGTTAATTGTTCTAGTATACATGGAATTTATTTTACCTATATATTTTTATGAAGGGATATGATGGATCATGGTTATTCAAACACATATATCCCCAAATATAGTATCCAAAAGATTATTATTGGTATGACGTGTATTCCTAGGAGTCAAATCATAATTAGTTGTAGTTGAGTCTAATATTAAGTTATTACCATAGTGTGTTTATGAGTTATATTATATCCTATATATTATGTGATTTCATATGATGACCCAACCATGTCAGTTTGGGTGATTGATTCCAATAGACTCTGGGAGGGTGTTTTCCACAACATTTAGGTGAGAGGATAGATGGACGACTACCCCTATATACCAATCTCTTCTCATAATAGTTACTTTTTCATGTATGAAAAATGGTTAGATTACCCTATATGTGTGTAGAGGGATATTATATATTGTGGTTATTAACACACATGTATCCCCAATTATAGTATCCAAAGGATTATTATAGGCATGACGTGTATTGGTTGTGATGGATTGAGGTACATAATCTTTGTATGAGAAGTGATGGCTTGAGGTATAATACTTGATGTATGATACACATCATATAGGCAGTGGTAGAACAAGAATACTAAATGGTTACTATATACGGTGATGTAGTATGAGATGTTGTGATAATGTGATGCATGAGGTGAATGCTGTGATTCTTTCCCCAGGTGTCTTTGAGCTTTCTAATTTTAGAGTGAGATGGCTCATGACCTGTGACATTGGGTAGAGAAAGAAACCAGTGGTGAAGTAGGAGTTGTGCACCCTTGATGTTTCATTATTATATTATATTCTCTATTGTATGCAATACTTGGTGATATTTATACATGGCGAGGCTAAGAACTTAATATACCTTTTTAGGTGACACATTATTTTAACTATTGTTTACTGTTCTTTAGAATGATTTATTTATCTTTTTCATGAGAGGATCCGAGTTGGATTCTACTTGGGTATAATATTATGATTACCCTAGATATATAAAATATTTTTTAGTATAGATGAAGTAGGCTGGATATCAGTTTGGATAAAACTATCTCGTGGTTTTGTAGAAGATGTTTAGGATTCCTGATAACTAACATCATTACTTTTTGGTACTTGTAGGTTATTTTTCAGTTTATTCAGTACTATATGAAATTTAATGTATACAATTGGGATTTATTTTACATTTATGGAAGAGCAGGTTTTGATTGGTGTACCTATATTGTCTATCTCTTCTTCATGTTTTCTTATAGGGTAATGCATCCCATATATTCTTATTATACACTCTGTGCTGGTTTCCATACCAGGGCCAACTAAATGTAAGACTCGGGCAACCACCATATCCCTTCTCTCATTTTTGGATGAGGGGTGATTTGGGATGGGGGGGGGGGGGGTCTTGACAGAAGGATTCAATAGAAAGAGTACAAAGTTTTTTTTTGGAGGAGAGTAGTGAGTTCTCCAATTGTTTATGGTAGTGAACTTGGAGGGTCAGTGAGACCACTCCAAAATATTACATATAAAGTAGTGAGATTTAGTGAATTTGGTTCAAAAATTCATTTTCATTCATGATCCTTGGAATTGGCCTATGTGTGTGAACAAAGTAAAACCCCTTTCATTATATACTATTTTAATCACTCATTGAGAGTAAAGATATAGATAAATTAAATTGTTCCTTAAGGTGAGATAATAATCTCCTCATCAAAATAATAATTGGATTAACTTCTATACCCTCATTCAACCAACTCAAAATATAATCCTCTCTAAGAATAAGCCATGATCACTTATGACTATATCTTTAATAATTATCACCAGAATTTTTTTATTCATTTATGTTTTGAATAGGTAATATGATACAAAGACATTATATAATGATTTATATTTCATACTCATTGATATAAATATCCATTAACTTATTAATTATGACTTTAATGTATTAAAGGATGATAATAAGAAAATATTTTCTCAAATATCTATTAACTATAGGTAATTAAAATCTTTTAATTAAAAAATATATGATTTTCAGGTGAGCTTATAGGGTAATAAGTATACATGGAATAGGAAAAGTCAAAATAATAATGTTTCTAATAAGATGGATAGGACCTTTGTGAATGATTTCTTCTTGATCAATGGAACAATGTTAGTTTCATGAATCTTTTTACGTAAATTCAAATCATTTTCATAGCTTAAAATATATTTCTAAGTTTTCATCTTCAGTTACAAAACATTTATTATTGTTGTGGCATATAGCTTGATATCCACTATCATGAATTGTTTAGTTATATTCTACTATGTTGATATTAATATAATTTATTTTTTGTAACATAATGGATACAATTTGAATGTTTGATAATGATATAATCTCATCCAACTTTCAGAAAAGTTGGATACTTTTTTTATTTTACCTTAAAAATTGCTTTATATAGAGTTATTATATAATACCCTTATTATAATTATGTTTGAAGAACATGTTTATGTTGATAATAAGTTATCTAACATATAAAAAAATTAGGTTTTCAAAAAAACTATAATGTCTAATATCATAAAGTAGAGAAAAGATGATCTCAGACTGTTCATGATTGAAATAAAATGAATGGAATAGAGAATTGTATATTTGATTTGTTTTTGTTTATTAATCATCATGAGAAAGAAAGTGTGAAAATATGAGAAGATTATTTTATGAGTACATATGATGCAACTAATAAAAATTATAATATTTATAGGGTGAAAAAATTGATGGATGATGTCAAGACTCATATATATAAAAAATAAGGTAAATTACAAATCTAGGATTTTTAATATAGATGTATCAAGGTAAAATCATGTATAGAATTTATATTACTACTATCAATTATATTCTCAACTTTTTGAAGGAATTAAATCCTAATGACATATATAGTCCCTCAAATAATTATATGGTATCAAAGTTAATTAATTAACTTGGATTTTTTATAAATAAAATTTATGCTTGCCTTAAATATTACAACTCATTCTAAGAGGAAACCATGAGGATAAATGACTGTAAATAATGTGTTACATCTCATTGGAACACTATATCATTTTTTGTAGAATATAATATGGAACATTCTATTAAATCATTGGCATGAAAATACTTCGGATGAAATATCAACAAATATACAATGGCATGATACCAAGAGAATTAAGGATAATGATGAGTTGGTTTATCCTATAAATTGATTAATGTAAAAGATATTTGATACATGGAATCTTGATTTTGCAGTTGAGGTACATAATGTCAAGTAAGGTCTATCAGGTTATGGTCTAAATCAATTTTGTTATATTATTACTTATCACAAAACATGGCCGATTTTCATTCAAATTTATAACTTTACTCCTTGTATGTGTATAAAAAACATTCACTTTATTAATCATACTCAAATATAGACCTTATGATTCTAGAAATTTCATAAATATGTACATGAACCATTTATTATAAGTATTAAATAAACTTTGGAATGTGGGTGTGCACATGTACAATGCTTCCTTAGAAAACACATTTAAAATGAATATTTCATTTATGTGGATGGTAAATGATTTTCCTACATATAGAATAATGTTTTCTAGAGCACAATGGAAAAACTAACATGTCATGTTTGTATTAAGGATATAAAATTTAAAAGACTTAAAATATCATCATATTTTTTGTTTCATGAGACATCACTGATTCTCGAAAATGGATCATTAATATAGGAATAATCATTGAATGTTTTATAATATAATTGATTCCAAGATGCCACATCAGTGTATGTTTGGAACTACTGTGCTTAAAGAAATGTCGGATTTTTATTTTTCACTTGAGAAGGGCGATAAAAAATATAATAAGAGGAAGAATGCTTCCAGTGAATCCTAGTATATTTGGAATAAAGAAATACCCTCTTTTATTTTCATTATTATTATACCAATTTATTAAATCATTATTTAGACATAATGAAAATTGAGAAAAACACACGTGAATTTTATATTTAAAGTTTTCCAAATTTAAATGGGAAGACCCAAAGAGATATACAATCTAAATGTGATTTAGTTGATTTGAACATGACAGAAAAACTTTATCCTTTGTGTATATGTGAAAATAAATGGAAAGTTTCCTCTGATTCTTATGTGATAAATCCTTTAGACAAAAATAAGTTTCCAAAAGCATAAGATAATTTCATGGTTCCTCATGGTTATTCAATAAATATATCAAAACAGTTCAACATAAGAGAGTAGAAAATGAAATATCTAAAAACTAATGACTACCACATCCTTCTTCATGAATTGATTCCAAAATAAATACAAAATTTATTATCTAATAAAGAATGGGTGAAAATGATTCAATTTTTCCATTTGTATAGATATTTATGTGATAAAGGTTTGTCTATGTATTTCTTGGAAAAAATAATAGAAGATACACTATTAATTATATGAGAGTTAGAGAAATAATTTTATAATGATGTCTGATATTCATAATAAGAATGTAACGTCCCGGTTCTGGAAGCCACCCAGAGGCGCCCCGTACCCGGTTGGTCACATGTCCTCAAGCACATTTCTCCAAATGCCAGAGGATGCCGACTAGCAGTGAGGGCCTTGGGTGTGATAGTGGGGAAACTATGCCTTCATTGCCATAGTGCACAACAAAAATAAATAAATATGCAATAGCGGAAGCAGTAATAACCAACAATATAAAAAGCGGAAGACTAAATCATCACACTGGAGAACATATGTATATATATGAAATGATGCATAATACATAACTAGGAAAGCATCCAAACAAGTCACAATGCTGGAAACACTACAATACCAAAACAAGTACTAAAGAAAAGTAAACACCGCCTCAGCATCGCAAGCCAAAGCTTGGTCCCATGCTTTCATGCTCCAAGCAATCAAGTTCCAGAAGTCGAAGGGCGCTTGCCCTTGTCTATACCTGCAGCAACATAGTTTTCTTGGGCCCAAAAGCATGTCCCAAACAGAGTGTGAGATAAAATCTCAGTAGGCAGTCACCTAAAGATCTGTGCCTAATAGTCAGTGAGTATATAGCAAGTAAAAGTACAATAAGTTGTAAACAAAAACATGCAGTAAAGCACAAAGATAACAAACAGGAAACCCTATGGGAAGTACTCAAAGCCATCCCCTCTGGTCATATCCAAGAAGTACCACAACAATCTGGGAAGTGCACTCAGCCTAACCCCTCTGGCTTGGTCATATGCATTTATGAGACTCTCTGGGGAAGCTCACTCGGTCAATTCCCCTTATAGTATAGGGTAGTCAGGGACTCTCTTGAGGAAGATCATGTGGTCTAAACCTCTTATCCCCAAGGTTTATAGACTCTATGAGGAAGCTATCTTGGTCAATTCCTCCTATAGCCTTAGGTATACCACGGACTCTCTGAGAAAGCTCACTCGGTCAATTCCCCCTCTAGCCTGGGAAGGTTCTTAAAGAGATTCAAACAAGGTAAGACTCTTTGAGGAAGTGCACTCTGTCTACCCTCCTATAGTCTATAAAATCCAAGACTCTCTGGGAGCTCACTCGGCCCATCCCCTCTATATTCTATAATGTATAAGACTCTATGGGAAGCTCACTCGGTCTATCCCTTATAGTCTATAGCACCAGGTTCTCTCAGCCCCATTCCAGTCAGTGCATAATAATGATATAAGGACAAAGTACACCTATAGAGCTACTTTTCTAACCAAAGTAGACCTATATAGCTACTTAGATAAACAGTATACTAGGCAACAAACATGTCATGAATTCCACTTCAACCTATAATCACAAGGCATGAAAACAGGTGTAGAAGCCAAAGGCAAATGAGCCCAAAAGGTTGCAAACTGAACAGAGCAAGGGAAAACACATCCAAACACAACAAATTATCCCCTATAATGGTCAAATTACCTCTACACAAGCATACAATCAAGGCAGAAAAACAACAAGGGCAAAAAGGTAAACACGCGATACCCCGTTCACGAGTATCGGTGTAATTTCGCACACAAACTCAAGGAATTTGAACGGTAAGGAACAAAACACCTACCTCGATCCTAGTAGATCGATATAATTGAACCACGACGGCTTATTCTCTTTATAACGACGTAGATATGAGAAAACGCACAAAACGTTCAACCTCAGATATCTCGAGAAAGAGGGAGAATTGGAAAACAAGGTTCAAGCAGAAGGAATAACTCACCACTGCGCTTCCAACGCAATTGACCGTGATCAAATCAGAGAACGGACGGAGGGGCGGGAGCTCGGGGAAAATCCGGCCATACGGGTCGCTCTCAGTCGAACCAGAACTAGAAGAAGATGAAAAACGTGATAAGGTGCGACCCCGGTCCGTTTAGTGAAAAAAAAGTAAAGTACATGGCGTGTATTTTTAAAGTACACAGCGTGTAGTGGGTTTTTTCGTACTCTGCCAAAATCGGCCTCCACGTCACCCCTACACATCGTGTGTGTGGCTTGGGCACGACCAGCACACGGCTTCGAGCCGGAGAAGAGTATATGGCATGTACTAAGAAAGTACACAATGTGTACTTTGAAAATTTCCAGAAACTCCATTTTTCTTAAAAACTTCAGAAAAAGAAAAAGCGTACCTGAAACGAAGATCCGGGTTCTTACAAACACCCCCCTTAAAGAAATTTGTCCCCGAATTTCCCTAGGTGAGTGTAGAAGAAAGATCCTTGAACAGTTCCGGCCACTGTGATCGAACCTCGACCTCCCTCTCCCAAGTCTCGTCCCGTACTCGCCCGTGCTACCATAGCACTTGTAGCAGAGGAACATATCAGCCTCAAAGAGCCTTTGTACTATGATCGACAATCCAGATAGGATGCTTCTCAAATGACGCATCCACTTCAAGCTCAACCTCCTCAGGTTGGAAAACATGAGACAGGTCTGAAGAGTAACGTCAGAGCTGAGAGACATGGAAGACATCGTGCATAGCCCTGTATCTCTGAGGTAGCTGCAACCGATAGGTGACTGGCCCGATTCTCTCCAACACCTCAAATGGCCCGACGTACCATGGTGAAATCTTACCCTATCTCTATATCCTCTTGTGTCCCAACCTCGGTGCAACACGCAGGAAAACCTAATCTCTGACCTCTAACTCCAGAGGTTGTCTCTGCTGACCAGCATAAGACTTCTGTCGAGACTGTGCTTTAGGCATCCTCTTCCGAGTCAAGTCTATCTGCTCTTAGGTATCCTAAACAAGATGAAGTCCTAGAAAAGTTACCTCTCCTGCCTCCAGCTAGCATAAGGGTGATCGGCATGACCAACCGTACAAGGCCTCGTATAGTTCCATCTGAATGGTGGCCTGAAAACTATTGTTGTAGGCAAACTCCACAAGAGGTATATGCTTCTCCCAAGAACTGCAGAAGTCTATAATGCAAGCTCAGAGCATATCCTAAAGCACCTGGATCATGCACTCGGACTGGCCACCAGTCTAGGGATGGTAGGCCGTACTCAGAAGTACATGTGTACCCAAATCCCTTTGAAGTCCCTGCCAGAACCAAGAGGTAAAGCGCACATCCCTATCTAATACAATGGAGTGTGGAACTCCATGTAGACATATAATCTCTCGAATGTAAAGTCATCCCAGATCATCAACACTGAAGGTTTCCTTGATCGGCAAGAAGTGTGCAACCTTTGTAAGCCTGTCAACAACAACCCAAACAACATCACTCCCTCGAGGTGACCTCGGAAAACCGGTCACGAAGTACATCGTGACATCGTTCCACTTCTACTCCTAAATGGGTAACTTCTATAAGAGACCTGCTAGTTTCTGATGCTCTTCTTTCACCTACTGACAAGTAGAACACCTCATGACAAAACCAGCAACATCTCTCTTCCTAACATGCCACCAGTACTGGCGATGAAGATCCTGATACATCTTGGTGATTCCAGGATGAACTGCCTAATCTAAGGAATGAAAATCCTACATCATCTCTTCACGTATGTCTGCTGGAACCCATACACGTCCGTGGAAATGCAAGATCTCATCCTCACTCACTGTCCATCCAGGAATAGGGTCCCCTCCTGACACACTATCCTGCTGGACCAAAGCATCTGAGTCTGATATCTGCCACATTCGCACTCTATCAAGAAGTGTAGAGTTAACAACCACAGATGAAAGAAAAGTCTGTCCCTGCCTGTAGTGCACCTCAAGATGCATCTCAGAGAAAAGATCCATAAGCTGCCACTCACTGCTGGCCACCTGAACTGCCTGAATCCGAGTTCATATGCTCAATGCATCTACCACTGCATTGCCCTTTCCCGGTGTATAGGCGAGCTCGAAGTCAAAGGACTGAAGATACTCGACCCCCTTGCACTGTATTAGATTTAGATCACGTTGAGTGAAGATATACTTGAGAATCTTGTGGTCGGTAAAAACCACAAAGTGCTATCCCAGAAGATAGTGTCTCCAACAGTGTAAGGCATGAAAAACCGCTGCCAACTCCAGATCATGTGTTGGGTAGTTCTTCTCATGTGGCCTCAAATGCCAAGACCCGTATGCAATGAATCCATCTCCCTACATAATCACGGATCCTAGACCGATACCCAAATCATCACAGTAAATAGTGTAGGTATTTCCTGGCTCTGGAAAGACTAGTATCGGTGCTGACGTCAACCTCCCCTTCAGCTCCTAAAAGGCTGACTCACAAGGATCTGACCTTAAAAACTTCGCCCCCTTCATGGTCAGACCTGTCAACAGTGCTTCTAGGCGTGATAATTCCTGATTTAAGCACCTGTAATACCCTGAAATCCCTGTAAAACTCCGCACCTCAAAGACGTTCTTCGGCTGCTCCCAGGAAACTACAACTCTCACTTTCTCTGGGTCCACTGACACTCCTGTCTCCGAGATAACATGACCCAAAAAGTGAATCTGTTCCATCCAAAAGTGGCACTTCGAGAGTTTAGCATACAACCGATGCTCTCTCAGTGTAATCAGAACGATATCAAGATGTGTGGCATGGTCGTTTTGAGTGTGAGAGTACACTAAGATATCGTCCACGAAGACCACGACAAAGGAGTCCAAGTACGGATGGAAAACTTGGTTCATCAGTGCCATGAAGACTACAGGCATGTTCGTAAGACCAAACAGCATGACTGTATATTCGTAAAGACCATACCTGCTCCTAAAAGATGTTAGAGGTATATCTGATGGTCTAACGCGCAACTGATGATAACCGGACCTCAAGTTGATCTTTGGGAACACCCAGGCTTATCGAAGTTGATCAAAGAGGTCATTGATCCTCGGCAAGGGATATCGGTTCTTGACCGTCAACTGGTTCAGCTTTCGATAATCCACACAAAGCTGAAGGGTACCTTTTGCCTTCTTTGCAAAGAGGACAGGTGAACCCTAAGGAGAAGTACTGGGTCAGATGAAACCCTTTGCCTGTAAATCCTCCAACTACTTCTTGTGCTCCCGCAACTCAGGTGTAGCCATACTATAAGGATGAATGGACACCGGTGCCGCTCCTAGCATGATCTTAATTGAGAAGTCTACCTCACACTCTAGAGGTAAACCTGAAAAGTCTTCTAGAAAGACATCCCTGAAACGTTCCACCACTGGAGGAAAGTCCAACTGTGAAGTCACCTGGTCATCGAGATAAAGACTGGCAATCTAGGCTGTAACTTCCCCTAGACCATGTTGCTCTGGTCTAGATTTACCCACCTGGACATACCACTCGCCTCTATGAAGGAAAGATCCACCCTCTAGTGATACAAAACTCACCCTACGATGATAGAAATCGACGACTGCCTGGAAACGAACTAACCAGTCCATCCCAAGAATGAAGTCATAGCCCATAATCTCTAGGACATAGAGGTCCCATAAGAAATGACACCCCAAAACCTCAAGAGGGAACTGTCTGCACTGTCGTATGCTAGATGTACTCATTCCCAACGGTGTGTCAAGAGTCAAAAAATTGGTAGACAAAAAGATACAGAGCCCAAGTCTCTCCACAACCGCAACAGAGATAAAGCTTTGGGAAGCACCAGTATTGAAAAGATCTAAAGATAAAACTGAGGCTACTGAAATCATACCTCGAACCACAGAAGGGACAGGATCCTGCTCCTGATAGGTCCACTCCACGGCAAAAGACTGGCCTGCACTGCGACCCTGCACCCCTGGCTGACCACTCTGAGCTGATCCACTCTACTGTCACTGATGACCTGGTGACTGACCACCACAGCCACGACCTCCACCTCGGTCTGAACAACTGGAAGAACTCCAGTTCCCTGACTGGTGGGAAAATGGTGAAGAATCTGCAGAACACGGGGTCATAAAGGAACTCTTACCACCAGCTGAAGGTGAGAATATGTGACAGAAACGCCGAAGATGGCCCATCTTTCCGTAAGATCGACACTCTATCAGATCCCTCTGGCACTGAGGCCCAATATACCCACTCCTACCACACTGGTAGCATATGACCTGGATACTAGAAGACGCATCCCACGAACCTCTATCTCCTCAAGAAGACTCTCTACGACGCTTACTGCTGTCCATAGGAGGAGCACCAGCTCTGGATGACGAACCTCCCTGGTTCACTGCGCCAGAGTCTCTCATGTTGAGCTCAGTGATCAATTACTGGTTGAAGATAGAGGATATTGAAGTCAACTGGAAGATATTCACCTGGGAATGGATCTCCTGCCTGAGTTCATCCTCGAACTTCCTAGCAAGGAACAACTCATCACATGCTGGGATCAGTGTGAAATGCTGCAGCTCAGTGAAACGAGATGATTACTCCATAACAGAGAGAGTACCCTACTGCAGACTCATAAACTCCCAAGCTCAATCGGCCCTTAGGGTCTCTGGATAGAAGTAGTCATAGAAGGTGTGGAGGAACTCGTCCCAAGACATATCCTGCTGACGCCCTGACCGTGAGATCACCTCCCACCACCTCTTGGTGGTGTCCCAGAGCATATAAGTATCCAGATTTACTCTTTTCTCTGGAGGGATCTCTAGGTGCTCAAAGATAGTCAGTGTGGCCTCTATCCATGACTCTGCAGCCTGAGGTCCCCCATCCCATGAAAAAGTAGGTGGATGCTGCTACTGGAAAACCCGCGTCAACTCAGCCATCGACGGGGCAGGAGGCGACGCTCCCTGGAAGGTCTGCAACATCCTCAGGAATTCCTCCCTGAACTGCATATCGACGCCTGATACGGGTGTGACAACCAGTGCCAAGGCTACCTCGACTGGAGGATCGGTAGGAAGTCCCTGATCAGCCATATCTGGCGTCTGATCACTGCCTGCAGATAGACGTACAACCGGGGGACGTCTCAGAGGCATAGCTCTAAAAGATCAAAAGTACACCTTAGATTATAAAAAGAAGTAAAAAGAACACAAGATTACAAAAAAAAGAACAGGGAAAAGAAACTATCAAGTTTTACAAAACCCAACTACACGGCATGTATAAAAACTACATGGCATGTCTACTTAAGCCACTGACATGGGCGTGTACCCCTGCCCGATAGGTCGTGTAACACCCCAACTACACGGAGTGTTGACCCAACACACAACGTGTACTCGAAGACTATTCCCCTGCCCAAGTCTCTTTACACGGCTAACTCACATGGTCAAACAACCTCATACTACACGGTGTGTTCCCTAGGGACACGGCGTGTACTAAACACTGACTCGGTGGCCCTTGTTGTTAGTTACACAGCCGTATACATGGTTGGAATTTACACGGCGTGTTCTGAATGAAAACGGCGTGTATAGGTGAAGGTGACACCGTCCCATGTTGTTCGTGACACGACCAGGTACCTGGGGAATACTACACGGCGTGTTCTGAAAGCAACACGACGTGTCTACTTGAGCTTCCCTGACCCATGTTGTTGGTGACACGGCCGGGTACACGACTCTAAATACACGGTATGTACCTTCCGAACACAGCGTGTTCCTGAAGTTATTTCTACAACACCGTGTTCCTGCACACACAGTCAGTAACACAGCCTAAAAACTACATGACGTGTAACCAAAAAGTACACGCCGTGTATTCTGGGCTTTTCTGGGCAGTAGCTTAGAAACTGCACAGAATACCAAGAAACACAGAAAACCAAGTAAAGAGGTTCCAAATTCTGATCCATGAGGGCCCATACTTCCCGCGAATCAAAGTTTGGCATCTCCAACAGTCATTTACAAGAGAAGACAGGATCATGATCCACCAACTTCTGATTCAAGAGGGCCCATAACACCTCAAGAATCAAAATTTGGCATTCATTTGATCAAAGTGCAATACCAAAAATTATCTAACAAAGTAGCAGAGATTCTATCAAGTATCTATCACAATAGCATGCATAATCTACAAAAAGTCTATCATAACAGCATGCGATCGCTAATGCACCCTAGATGGCATGGTAAGAATGCATGGCATGTGATTTGTACAAGTTCCTAGATGATGCATGAGATGGAATACCCTCATCTCATCGGGTTGCAACAAAAATAGAACCGTAATATCAAAACAATAACAGTACAAAGCATGTAAATCACTCTAGGTGAAATCGTATCAACTGAAAAATCTCAAAAAAAAAACCCAGAAATTGCAATAAATGAGGTAGTATGGCTTTTCCCTGTACACGGGTTAGCTAATCCTGGGCACAACTTATTACCAAGTACCGAATCCATCCTATACCCGAATAATGTCTCTAAATAGTAAAGCAAGAGAAAATAATTCCTCTGATACTACTTTGTAACGTCCCGGTTCCGAAAGCCACCCAGAGGTGCCCCGTACCCCGTTGGTCACGTGGCCTCAAGTGCATTTCCCCAAACGCCAGAGGCTTCCGATTAGCAGTGAGGGCCTTGGGTGTGATAGTGGGGAAAATATTCCCTCATTGGCAGAGTACACAGTAGAAATAAATAAACATGAAATAGCGGAAGCAGTAATAACCAACAATATAAACATCGGAAGACTAAATCATCACACTAGAGCACATATGTATATATATGAAATGATGCATAATACATAACTAGGAAAGAAGCCAAACAAGTCACAATGCTGTAAACACTACAGTACCAAAAAAAGTACAAAAGAAAAGTAAACATCTCCTCAGCATCGCAAGCCAAAGCTTGGTCCCATGCTCTCCTGCTCCAAGCAATCAAGTTCCGAATGTCGAAGGGCACTTGCCCTTGTCTATACCTGCAGCAACATAGTCTGCTTGGGACCAAAATCATGGCCCAAATAGGGTGTGAGATAAAATACCAGTAGGCATTCACCCTAAGATCTGTGCCTAAGAGTCAGTGAGTATATGGCAGGTAAAAGTACAATAAGCAGTAAACAACAACAGCAAGCAATAGGCAGTAACAGTAAGCAGTAATGCAGGATGATACAACAACAATCAAACTAGAACCAACAATAGCTGTGAAGCACAAAGCTAACAAACAAGAAACCCTATGGAAAGTACTCGTAGCCATCCCCTCTAGTCCTATCCAAGAAGTACCACAACACTCTGGGCAGTGCACTCAGCCTAACCCCTCTGGCTTGGTCATATGCATTTACGAGACTCTCTAGGGAAGCTCACTTAGTCAATTCCCCTTATAGTCTAGGGTAGTCAGGGACTCTCTTGAGGATGATCACGCGGTCTAACCCTATTAGCCCCAAGGTCTAGAGACTCTCTGAGGAAGCTATCTTGGTCAATTACTCCTATAGTCTTAGGTGTACCACATACTCTCTGAGGAATCTCACTCGGTCAATTCCCCCTCTATCCTGGGAAGGTTCATAAAGAGATTCAAACAAGGTAAGATGCTCTGAGGAAGAGCACTCAGTCTACCCTTTTGTAGTCTATAAAATACAAGACTCTCTGGGAGCTCACTCAGTCCATCCCCTCTGTAGTCTATAATGTCTAAGACTCTCTGGGATGCTCACTCGGTCTATCCCTTATAGTCTATAGCACCAGGTTCTCTCAGCCCCGTGCCAGTCAGTGCATAATAATGCTATAAGGCCAAAGTACACCTATAGAGCTACTTGGATAACCAAAGTACACTTATAGGGATACTTAGCTAAACAGTCTACTAGGAAACAAACATGTCATGAATTCCACTTCAACCTATAATCATAAGGCATGAAAACAGGTGTAGCAGCCAAAGGAAAATGAGCCCCAAAGGTCGCAAACTGAACATATCAAGGGAAAACACATCCAAACACAGCAAATTATCCCCTATAATGGTCAAGTTACCACTACACAAGCATACAGGAAAGGCATGAAAAAAACAAGGTCAAAAAGGTAAACACGCAATACCCCGTTCACCGGTATCGGTGGAATTTCTCACATAAACTCAAGGACTTTGAACGGTAAGGCACAAACCACCTACCTCAATCCTAGGAGATCGGTATACGTGAACCACGACGACTTATTCTCCTTAGAACGTTGTAGATATAAGAAAACACACAATACTTTCAACCTCAGATATCTCAAGAAAGAGGGAGAATTGGAAAACAAGGTTCAAACAGAAGGAAGAACTCAACGCTGCACTTCCAACGCAATCGACCGTGCTCAAATCGAAGAATAGACGGAGGGGTGGGAGCGCAGGGAAGATCCGGCCGTACGAGTCTCTCTCGGTCAAACCAAACCTAGAAGAAGATGAAAAATGCGATGAGGCACGAACCCGGTCCATTTAGTGAAAAAAATAAAAGTACACAGAGTGTATTTTTAAAGTACACGGCGTGTAGTGGGTTTTTCCGTACTCCGCCAAAATCGTCCTCCATGTCATAAATCTTGGTAGTTCATAAGACATAAATCACAAGGAAATAAAGCACATAAGACATGAAATTATAACATAGGAATTATACATGGAATTGTGGCAGACACATAATCACATATACTTATTTCCATAGTAGTTAAGGCATCGCTTCCAAGGCTATCTTAGTGGAAAAGGCCCTTTACTGAACCAGGTTTACTCCCCATTCTAGCACAGTTTTACTGAACCAAGTTCCCTCATCATTCCTACCCTATAATAATGAACCGAGGTCATTTCTTGTTCAAACCATGTCTATCTCATGAGATATAAATCCTTACCTAATTCATTGTATGGTGATATAGGTCCCACCATCTCATAATGAATTCATACATACATGTGCCAATAAATCATAAACAATAATATTATAACCCATGAAATAAAATGGGTATCATAAACATGTAACCATATCACAACTGTAGAAAAATATATAGGTTTCATAATCATTTCATCAAAAGCCAAACCTGTGGAATGAAGTGGGTTTCAAATAACATAAACCGTGGCAGAGAAATGGGTTTCATAAGTATCATTCCATAAAAATATAAAACATTCAAGAAAGAATCTGAATGAAACCTTCATATCATTTCCTAGAAGGGAATGAGTAATATAAACATAAGTAATATTAGATGGAAAATAACTTAGAAATATATTTTGAAAACATTTCTTGAGAAAAATATCCTTTCTTCATTGAAAAAAGATCTTTAAAAAAAACCTTTTTAAAACCATTTTATTGAAAATAAACATGAAATAATATAAATAAATCTTTGAAAACCTTTTGGAATCCTTTTTATTTGAAATCATATAAATGGAGCTTGAAAATGGGTTAAAAACCATTTTCTTAGAAAACATACAATAGGTGCCTGAAAACATTTTGAAAACCATTTCATTGAAAATAATATGCAAACATGTAAATAAGGCTTGAAAATTATTTTAAAATAATTTTACTTGAAAACATATATAATAAGCTCGAAAACATTTTTGAAAACAATTTTCCATGAAAACATATAAAAGAAGCTAGAGAAAATTTTGAAAAAAAATTTCCTTGGAAAACTATAAAGGAAGATCAATTTTGTTGTATTATTTTTCCTAAAATCTTTATAAAGTAATCCTGAAAACATTTTTGAAAACAATTTTCCTTGTAATATTATAATAGAATCTTAAAAACTTTTTAAAACACACTTTCCATGAAAAATACTTTGAAAACTTATGAAGAAATATTGAAAACGTTTTGAAAAACATTTTTTGTGATTTTTTTTAAAATATTTTCTTAAAATTAACCTTTTAAATATGAAATGGAATCTTTAAATAAATTATGATGATTAAATCCATATATGCTGTAAGAGGAAATAGGAAAATTCCTTTTTCACGGTAAAAGGTTAAAAAATACCTTGTTCGAAAAGTGACAAGAAGATTCATTTGAAAAAATTGGTAAGAGAAAAATAGTGAATAATTTTCATTTAATGATTATTGGAGAATACTATAATATTCATGGAAACCCATTTTAGAAAACATGGTTTTGAAGGAACACATATTTCCGACCAAAGAGAGGTTAAAGTTTTGGTTTCTTAAGAACACTTTCATAAATATATTATGTATCAAAGTGTATAAAAATGGAACCAATAAATGAATAAATCATGAATAATTATAATAGAAGAACATTCATGGATTTTCTTGAGATATGGATCATAATATTTCTTCAAATGAAGCATAAATATAAACAATCTCAAAAAATAAGGAGGTTGTTTTAATAAACTCTACAACTTTGTAACTTTGAACCATGATCCCCATGTAATAAAATGAAATTACATGAATTTGAAAATATCATGAAATAAATAAGGTTAATGATATTAAATTTCAAAGTTAGTACATACACATATTGGAAAAAATATAGGGGCATAACCTGACATGTGTCTCAAAACCGAAAAATTGAGATAAAATTTGTTTACCGATTTGGTAACTTTTGAAACATAAATCCCATGAAAGAAAGATCATAAAATAGATATATAAATACCCTTAATTTTAAGTATATGAATCATATAATACATCCATGGTAATTATACACACTTAATAATAGGAATGGGTGGTGAATAAAGCATGTATCTCACGAAAATAAAAAGTGAGTTGAAATTCTCTAACCTTGTGTCTTGACCTCGTCGTACTCATACAAACCTACAATATAATAAATATATGTTTGTTATAATTTTTTTATAGAATCATATTCTGATATATAAGACCACATATGGATTGACTATGACTTTATATTACCCACTTGTTAACAATTCTATGTTAACGTTTCACTTCAGGTAATATCCACTTTGTTCTTCACATATGTCTTAATTTGTTATATATTTGGTCCTTATAATTATATAATTCTTTAAATAATGTAAAAAATTATATAAATATCATTTATATTAAGAATATTTTTATTATAATAATCTATAAATTATATATGTTTGAAATGGAATACACCATTCATGGAGATGGAAGACTGTACATATGAATGAGCATTGTTTCCATTTAATAGTCATATTGAAAGAAAGATGGTAAATGAAATATATGTATATATATATATATAATTATTCCAATTGAATTATTATATTAGATATATAATATAATTTCACTAAAATCACCTTTAATATATTCTATGTTCTGTGTGAATGAATCACATTTTTTTGAGGTTGTAGTAGTCCACACTTCATCCAACGTAGTTATCATACTTAAAAAAATAGAAAGTATAATGATATATGTTGTAAATGGATTAAATAATCTTAGATGAATAATAAATATAATATTTAACATATATAAATAGATTTTCCATCATAATTTCTTCCATGAGATTAGATAAAATATAAATGAACAATAATCATTTCATGAGGCCATAGTTTGTCGTACACGAAAATAGTGTATTCATTACCCATTAGATGAAAGTGTTTGTATGATTAGGTTTAAACCTTAGTATAAAAACATACCAGTATATTAAGGATAATTGTTCTATAAAATCACGGAATAATAAGTTTTTAGTGAAGTAGAATCTAAATAAAATAAAAGAACTTGAGGAAGAATGTTTCCTCTTATTCGGGTAACTCATTTTGGTTTTCCCCCAAGGGATTCCATGGAAGGATTTTTCTAAAAGGGAGGATTAAATGAGAAATTTAGGGATTTTTAGGAGTTTATTGGGTAGATATTTTCTTGAAATAAGTGGGTTTAGATGTGTGAGGAAGTTGGAGGAGAGGGGGAAAATTTATAGTGGAGGAGGAGTGTCACTCTCGTAATATTTTAAAAAAATAATTCCATAAATATTTTTTACATGTAAATTGGATCAAATAATGTACCAATTTTGGGAAAATTGAGGATAGAATATAAATATTTCCATGAAATTGTTCTGGAGAAATTATCTAGATTTTTTTGGGTCTTAAATTTGGGGTTTGGTCTTTAGTTAAGCTAAATTTTACCTTAATCTATGTAATTAATTTTAATTACATTCACTAATATTTTTTGTAAAAAATTAATTTCATATTATTATAATTTATAAATTATTATTATTATAAATATGTAATATAGTTTTCCAAATTAAAACTATATAAGTACTATAAATTAATTTAAAATTAATCCCGCTGACGGCATGACACTACGAGTTTTTAAATTAAAAATGATCAAAATATTGATATGGTTTTATATGCAATTCAAATTTAATATTAGTTCCAATGACCTAAATTGGATTAATTTATAAAATTATTAACCAATTAAAATTTTAAACCAATTTAAAATATAATTTAACCTTATAAATGAATTATATGAAGAAGCAGTTTTGGATTAAAATTTAGTATTTTTATCTATTTATTAAAAAATGAAACATTACCGAAAAATACCAAAAAATTTATCCTAACATAAATTTTATGTTTATATTTAAAATATGTAGTTTATTTTGAAATATTAAATCTATTAAAATACTGAAATTTGTATTTAAAAGGGGTTCTCTATTAAAAGGTGGTAACACTACCATTATAAAAATATAGGGTTTTATGCATAAAATTGGGTTTTTTGTTATATTATTTATATCAAATATATTGGACGAATATAAAAAATATTTGATGGAATATACAACATATATAATACATTAATATCACTCACTAATTATAATTAATTTAATTTATAAGGGTAAAATAGATTTGTGACCATAAAATTAATAATTTTTCCCTTTATATTCAATCGGTTTTCATTTTCCTTTTTTAATTAATTTGTGACCTATGAATTATTCTTATATATTTGTAAACAATATATTTTAATTTTTTTTATAAAATTTATATCTTCTAATTTAACATCTATATTATATCTTATTATATTAAATAATAATATTTTAGTAATATGTTATTTTTTAGTAATCCTCAGTCATGCGTGTTAGGAAAGCCACCGAGGAAAGTCATTATTGCACGTAATTCAAGCTAACCTCAGTGTTTCATGTAGATCAAGCTAATATTTATGTTGTGTGTAGTTCCTGATTAACTTGGTGTTTCATATATTGTATCTTTAACAAAGTTCTTTAATATAAAATAAATTATTTTCAGTGTTGTGTGAAATGAAAAATATAAATAAGATTAAATTAATTCGAAAAAAATTCACAAAATTTAGTGGTGTCACATTCTATCCCCCTTAAAACGAATTTCTCCCTCAAAATTATTCTAGGTTATCCATGTTTTAATACATGATATTTCCTCTTATAGAAACAAAAATCATTAAAATAAACACCATTAATTCCTTTAAATAAGAAAGTTGGAACCATAACTGTTACTCAAAGTAACTCATAACTATCTTCCCACATAAGAGAACATAAGTGGGAAGTGAAAACATGGAAATGAAAGAGAAATATAACCATCACGTTTTCATAGAGAGTGATAGAGAATAAGGTCAGGATAAAGTTAACCATCACAGAGCCATAAATTTTTGATGACCTAAGGAACCGTATGATTCATTGAAAATGATGGCACTTGGATAACATTTTTTGTTTCTAGATCCATTTTCCTAAAGTTAAATAATTTTCATGAAATGATATAATTGTAAGATTTTATGATAACCTCACGATTCATTAGTCCTCAATCAAATTCCACTTAATCTCTCATTCCAATAAACTAGGCTGAATTTGTAATTTGTAAATCCTTAACACATCATGAAATCCATGATAAGTTATCCCATCTCTCTTCATCTACCATCAACAAAAAGTGTTTAGAACATGTTATCCAATATACATGAATCCTCATGTGGTGATATAATACTTTAATATTAAAAAATTCATCCAAATTTTAACTTAAACTTTCCATAAATGGTAAACTATATAACCCTTCTGAAAGATAAAATTCAACAAAATTATAAGTAAGGCCAAAAAATCATATTAACATTGATCCCCCATATATCACAAAGTAGCTTCATGCTTTCACATTCCAAACATGTAAATATAATTATGGTAAATTCTGATGGAACATGGTAACAAACTTTATTATCTCAAATCCTTTTTTGAAAACATGCATGCTTATTTATTTCATAGATTATTGGATATATTCCATATATCCTAGAAGTTTTAAACTTCATCCATGATTGCATGAACTACTTGTCAACAAGTACTTAATTAGTTCAATGGTAATTAGTACCATCCAATTTAATTATTCATATCCAACATATCTTTATCCAATCAACAATATATTAACATAAGTAACATATTGTCACGACCTGTCCTCGGGGCCCGTGTCGTGACTACCCCAAGCCCACCTTCCATAGGCCAGGGGCTGGCGACTAGCACCTAGGCGTAATTCCCGGTAAAAAGGGAAGGCATTGCCTTTGTAAAGTAAACAAACACCACAAAGAAAGAAAGCAGTAGAAGTAAACACTAATTAGAAAACAGGGTACAACAGTAAGTGAGGAAAAGTAAGTGGGCCAGAATACAAAACCAAACTGAAAGTAAAGTACAACTGAAAAGGGAAAACAACAACTGAAAGTAAAGACGCAACTCCGAGCCGTCCACTGGAAGTCCCACGTGAAGGGTGGGTACAGATAGCCTCCACAGCTCCTCGGGTCCAACCGTCCGCTCCGAGTACGTCCCGCCTAGTGGTCCACCTCCAGGTACCGTCCTTCTCCGAAAGACTCAACCACGATCAGCGCTGTCCGTCGTCTGCAACCAACACAACGTTGTGTGGGCATAGCCCGTGCAGGGGTGAGTATAAGCTACTCAGTAGGGACCCCGAGACCCTTGAAGGTCTCCCAGAATCCACAAAGGATAAACCACAAAGGAAAGATACAATCACAAAGTAATGTCTGACACTACTTAGGTATATGCCCATAATAATACCTAAGTCATAAATTCCAAGTTCGGCTCCAACATCCGAGCCCAAGTACAACCCAGTCCACACAGGAAAGCAAAACGTAATCCACACAGGATAGCAAAACACAATCCACACAGGATAGAAAATCAGGATTCAGCTCACACAGGTATACTTCTTCGAATGATGATAGAGATGATCAGATATTGCCACTGATTCAACTAAGTCGTTGGACCCACAAAGGATCGATAGGTACTAACCCCCGCAATGACCCACAAAGGATATGACCCACACAGGATCGATAGGTAACTAACCCCGCAATGACCCACACAGGATCTGTAGGCGCTGGCCCACACATGACCACTGAGCACTGACCCACACAGGATTGGACCCACACAGGATCTGTAGCACTGATCCACGTAGGATCACTGAGTGCTGAAGTCGTCGCCGTTGAATCCACTGAGGATATCTGTACAATCGTCGTCGTCGTCGCAGTCGCAGCCAGCTCTTGGGTTCCCGCACACAGCAAGCTCATTCTGGAGGGTCCGCTCCACGAGCTGAGAGGCTGATACATCAACTGACACATAGTACAGATTTTATGTATCCAAAAGTTCCGTATCATCAACAGGAATGCAACGCCATAGTCGGCGTGTCAGTCGGACGCCTGGTCTAAGAGTTATTGGCTTTCTCGTCCCAGGGGCCCGGTTGATTTTTAAGTCAAAACCAACCCGACCGTACTCCACCTGCATCTAAAACTCGGGCGGAGTAATCCAAAAGATCCATCTCACTTAGAGGAATCCATCAAAGTCGATGACACATCAATCGGACATCCGGAGCTCAAGTTATGAGCGTTTCTGCTCCGAGGGCCCGGTTGGTTTCATGTACGAACCATCCCGGCTGAACGCAAAGTACTCCGAAACCTTCAATGTAATATAACGAAACGACCGTCTCGATCCAAGGATCGCATCGGCACTGACGGTGCATCAATCGGAGGTCTGTAGTCCAAGATATGGGAAAAAGACCAAAAGAGGTCCGAAAACGAGGGGTCTGGGCCCGGACCGACCCGGCCCAACCCCCCCTGGGTTGACCCGACCCGGGTCCAGGTCCGACCCGACTGGGCGCGACCCGGCCTGGCCGGAGTGGCCAGACCCGGCCTGGGCGCGACCTGGCTGGCGCTGGCCGGGTGGCCAGCGGGTCAGCTTGGCCGTTACGGCCGAGCCGCGGGCGAGGCGCGCGCTGCCCCCGCGTGAAGGAGCCGCGGCCCCGCGTGGGGCCTCCCTTGCCAGTGGACGTGGAAGCTGGTCGCGTCCCATCCCCCTCCGGCCCCGCGCGGTCGTGGGACTGCGCCTTGCCACCGCGGCTTCAGCCGCGACGGCTCTTCCTGGTGGCGCGTCGGGCGCCGCCGCCACCTTCCGCCGGCGCCGCCGTGCCGGCGAGGTGCGACGGCGGGCTGCTCCGCGGACCACCGGACGAGTTACGGTGGTTGGAAAAGCGCACCGTCTTCTCCAATGGCCCTCCCGGGGCCCGTCCTTCACTGTGAGGACCTCACATCACCCGTGCAGCTTGTTTTGTCATCATCCGCCGTTCCGCACACCAAGAACGAAAAGGGCGGTGGGTTCAGACTTGTTCATTGGACCACACCTACCACGTTAGCAGTTTTAAAAGTCTCACAAAAAAAATTTAATCATACGCTGTGGGTATAAATCAAAAATATTTAAATGAATCAAACCCCTACCTCAATGTTGTCGTCGAACGTGAGTTCATCGCGGAATTGACCGTCACGGAAGAAGAGGATCGTTGCATCATGGAAGGGGCGTTGTTTTCGTCGCGGTACACGGCATCGCGTCGTCGATCTCCGAGGGTTCGTTGTTCTTCGTCGCCCTTCGTCGAAGGCCAGCGTTCTTCGCGTTCTTCGCGTTCTTCGCAAAGAAAGATGACGATCTTTAACCTTTAGAGTTTTCTCCAAATCCTCTTAACAAGCGACCCCTCAAAAGACAAATGTTGGTCTTATTTTATTCCTATGCCAACAATTGAAATTCAAAGATAAGAAACGAACAAATTAATTCATAGAATTAATTGCAGTGAATTAATCACCCAATTTAATGGGGCGTTTCTTAACCAGAAAAACGCACGGTTGACTTTCATTTAAGAGGGGGTTGCAGGTGCGTTACTTAAGAGAAAAGAAATGGTGGGGCTCATGTGGGCCCCACATCACAAATATCCTACCAAGAGGGTAGGATATTTTGGGTTCCACCCTATCCTCTTAACTTAGCTTAAGTGGCTTTAAGTGGCTTTAAGTGAAATAAAATAAAATTGTCACACCCCTTTTTATTTTATTTCAAAACTTAACCCGAAAAATTAAAAACCACACCCGGGAAAATGCAAATCCGGAAAAGGCGTTTCTAAGTAAAAACAGGCGCTGCGATTCCATCGGTGCCCTCAGAATTTTATTTAGAGCACCGGTTCAAAAGTTAGAAAAGCCCGCTCGTTCGTTCACTGAACGTACCTGAGCCAAACTTCGGAAAATGATTCCAGGCACACCGGGCCTCAGAATCAGGTACCGTCAGAAACTACGTTCTTGTAAAAATCCCAAGAAAATTAATAAAAAAATTTCATTGAATTTTTACGGGTCTTTAAATCACTCCCACCTCAGGGCTTTACGTCCCCGTAAAGATACATCATAAACTAGGGAAACAAATGTGGGTACTGAGCAAGCATCTGAGCCTCCCGCTCCCAAGTGCTCTCCTGGAGGTTCCCATGTTGACATCCGATGCGCACTAGAGGGATCTATCGTCCACATAGGACCCTCTCCTGTCGATCCTCGATCTCCACTAGGACCTCTGCAAAAGCCGCCCCATCATCAATGTACAACTCCCCTTGTTCAATGATATACGTCGGGTCGTGCATGAATCTCCTCAGCTGAGATACGTGGAAGACGTCGTGCACCTGGTGCAACTGAGGTGGTAAAGCTAGGGGATAAGCCACCCCGCCAATCCTGTAGAGGACCTGGAATGGTCCGATGAAGCGTGGAGAAAACTTGCCGCCTCGGCCAAATCTCCGTAATCCACGTCGAGGTGATACCCGCAAGAAGACGTGGTCGCCATCCTCGAACTCCAGTGGCCTCCGCCTCCTGTCAGCATAAGACTTATGCCAGCTCTGAGCTGTCCTCATCTACTCCTGGATGACCTGGACCTTCTCTGTCGTGACCTGGACCATCTCTGATCCCACAAGTGTCGAATCCCTTGGGTCTGTCTAGCATAGAGGAGATCTGCAAGGTCGGCCGTACAATGCCTCGTATGGTGCCATCCCAATGGTGGAGTGGTAGATGTTGTTGTAGGAGAACTCCACCAAGGGTAGATGGTCCTCCCAGCTATGACCAAAGTCGAGGACACATGGGCAGAGCATGTCCTCGAGAGTCTGAATGGTCCTCTCCGTCTGACCATCCGTCTGAGGGTGAAAGGCGGTGCTCAGACGTAGCTACGTCCCAAACACCTCCTGCAACCCCTTCCAAAGTTGGGAAGTAAAGAGAGAATCTCGATCGGGGACGATAGATGATGGCACACCGTGAAGCCGTACAATCTCATGAACGTAGAGATGCCCCAAGCTCTCCACTGAGCCCTGCTCTCTAATGGGTAAAAAGTGAGCTGACTTGGTGAGTCGGTCGACAATCACCCAAATGGAGTCGTGACCTCTGGAAGTGCGTGGAAGTCCAGTCACGAAGTCCATAGATATGTCGTCCCACTTTCACTCCGGGACCTCCAAGGGATGTACCACGCTTGCTGGTACCTGATGCTCTGCCTCCACCTACTGGCAAGTGAGGCATCGAGAAACGAACTCTGCCACATCCTTCTTCATGCCCGGCCACTAGTGCTGTCGTCTGAGGTCCTGGTACATCTTTTCCACTCCATGATGTACCACCAAAGGAGAAGTGTGAAACTATCTCATCACCTCCTCTTTTAAAACAACTGGTACCAAGGTACGTCCTCTGAAAAGGACATCATGCTCTACTCCAAAGGAGAAACCATCAGGTGCCTGTCCTGAGGATATCTACGCACACCGTGTCTCACAGTCGGCGTCCCCACGCTGTGCCTCTCTGACCCGCTGCAGTAGTGGAAGAGTGACAGTGAGAGACTGGAGGAAGGCTGCTCCATCTCTATCCACGAAGGATATCTTCAAAGCGGCTAGCTGCTCTGTCGCCTCCTCAAGTAGCTGAATGCCCGTCCTCCTACTGAGAGCATCGGCTACTACGTTCCCCTTCCCAGGAGTATAGACTATCTCAAAGTCATAGTCTTGGAGGAACTCGAGCCATCGTCGCTGTCTCAGGTTCAGGTCATTCTGAGAGAAGATGTACATGAGACTATGATGGTTAGAAAAGACTATAAAGCGCTCGCCCATCAGATAGTGCCACCATGTCATCAGAGCGAAGACCACTGCTGCTAACTCCAGGTCATGGGTAGCGTAGTTCTGCTCATGCGGCCTCAATTAATGAGATCCATAGGCGATCAACTCCGTCTCTTGCATCCGGACACATCCGAGTCCGGTCCCTAATGCATCACAGTAGACTACGTACCCTACTCCCTCCTCCAGCAACCTCAAGATAGGTGCACTGGTAAAACTCTGTCTCAGCTCCTGGAAGCTCTGCTGACATCTGTCTGACCACACAAAGGGATTCCCCTTCTTCGTCAATACTGAGAGTGGTGCCACAACTCTGGAGAAGTCTGGCACAAATCTCCGATAGTATCAAGATAGTCCCAAGAAACTCCGCACCTCCGTCACGCTCCTGGATGGATCCCAAGCTAGAACTGCCTCGATCTTCCCAGGATCCACCGCAACTCCCGCCTCAGAGATAACGTTCCCCAAGAAGTGGACCTCATGTAACCAAAACTGACACTTAGAGAGCTTTCCATAAAGTTGGTTCTCTTGAAGTGTGTCTAGTACAACCCGCAAGTGGTCGGCGTGCTCCTCCTCAGTCATCGAGTATACCAAAATGTCGTCGATGAGGACCACGACAAATCGATCGAGGTATGGATGAAAGATCCTGGTCATGAGGCCCATAAACACTGCTGGAGCATTGGTTACGCTGAAAGGCAAAACCAAGAACTCATAGTGGCCATACCGACATCTGAAGGCCGTCTTCTGCATGTCCTCGTGTTGAACTCTGAGCTGTTGATAGCCTGAACTGAGTCTATCTTCGAGAATGACCGTGCTCCCTTGAGCTGATAGAAGAGGTCATCAATCCTCGGTAGCGGATACTTGTTCCTGACTATCACCTGGTTCAGGCGACGATAGTGAACACACAGTCGCAAGCTCTCGTCCACCTTCTAGGCAAACAATATCAGGGAAGCCCAGGGTGAAACACTGGGTCAGATGAATCCCTTGCCCTGCAAGTCCTCTAACTGTACCCGTAGCTCTCGAAGCTTGGCGGGAGCCATCCGATATGCTGGAGTGGATATCGGGGCTATCCCGGGGTACAGGTCAATATAAAAGTCTACCTCTCTGCGAGGAGGTAGTCCTGGAACGTCGTCGGGGAAAACGTCCGTGTACTGATCCACCACTATAGGAAAACCAGGACTCCGCACGTCAACTTCTCCTAGGATGAGGCTAGCCAACTGATGAGTGATGGGATGTCCTCTCCTCTTCGGAAGTCCATCCTGTGCTGCGAAGGCTCCCTTCTCGCCGGTGAAGGTGAACCTGCTCCCGTCGGTGCGTACACATCACCCCTTGCGCCTAATACAGTCGATCTGAGCATGGACTGTAGATAACCAATCCATGCCCAAGATGACGTCGTAAGGCCTCAATGTTACTACAAGAAGATCCCATCCAAAGCTCTCACCTCTTAGAGTAAGCTCACACTGCCGGCACCAGTGCGTAATCGTCGAGTCTGCTCCTATAGGAGTCTCTAGCCGTAAGGATCGAGCCAACAGCTCTATCGGAATCTCCGAGCTCCGAACAAGGGCAGCGGCTATGAAAGAGTGACTCGCTCCTGTGTCTATAAGAACTGTAGAAAGGGTGGAATAGATACAGATAGTACCTCGAATCATCTCGGGCACGCCATGGTCATAGGCCTCCGCTGCCTTGAGCTGTGCCTGTCTCTGCCCGCCAGCTCCCTGTGGTTGGGGTGGACCTCCTGGTGGTGGTGGTGGTAGAGCCTCAAAGTGTCGCCCACCACCTGCTGCTCGGCCAGCTCCTCTGCCTCGTCCGACTGCTCCCTGCGGACCGCCACGGTCGACCCTCTGCCTCTGCCTGGGTGGCCCCTCAACCTTCTGCTGCTCCTCGTTATGGTGGGTCGGGCAGTCACGAGCCATATGGCCCTGCCCGCCACATGCGTAGCACTACCTGCCTCTCGAAAGACTGGACCCACGCTGTGTGCCCCGCCCAGCTGAGCCAGTGTCCTGAGGTTGTCTGCCTGAGGGTCTGGTCTGCCTGGATCCATGAGTCATCCGTCGACTGCCTGCTGTAGAAGACTCTGCTACATGCCTCCCTACAGTGGGTCTCGCTGCTGATGAAGGCTCAATAAGAAATCTCTCGATCAAAAGGGCTCGCTCCAGTACTCCTGCCTGGGTCGGAATGCTGAGGCAGATTAGCGAGGCCCTGATCTCATGCCTCAATCCTTGCTCAAAGGTCCGGGCCCGGAAGAATGGGTCCCGTACCATGTCTGTCGAGTAGCGCGAGAGATCAGTAAATCTCTTTGAGTACTGGGTGACCGTCAAGCTGCCCTACCACAGCTGAAGAATCTCCTAGATGCGCACCGCACGGAGGGTGGCTGGGACGAACTCCGAGCGGAAGAGGCTCTCAATGTCCGACCAAAGAAGAGATGCCTCATCGTGCACCTGGAGCATCAAGCTCCACCATCTTCCTACTGCCGCGTGCAGTAGGCTCGCTGCGAGGATCACCATGAGGTCTGCTGGTGTCCTCACTAACCTGAAAACCCGAACAACTGCCTCCAGCCAGTCCTCGGCTACCTGGGGGTCCGTCTCCCCGCGGAACCTCAGCGGTCGCTGGTGCTGAAACTCGTGCAGTGCACTAAGGTGACGTGCATTGTCAGCGGCTGGGGCTGGTAGCATCGGTGGCTCGGCAGGTAGAGGTATCGCTGGTGCCTCTGCTGTCAAAGGGCCCTGTACCGAGGCCTTGTCGCTCGGCGGGCTGTCGTCACGTACAACTCTCGGAACCCTAGATGGCTACCATTGTGGGGCCATCCTAAAAAGAAACAGGTGTGCCACGGTCAAACAGTATACCTGGTGAGATGACGTAAAGTAATCACAAAGAAAACTTGAAACACACATGCAATCAATGTTTTCGTGAATTAAGTCGGAAATAAGAATTCAGGGTCCTGGTGTACGGATACGTCGGCCGCCGCATCAACACTGGACTCCCTGGACTGATAACCACACCCAATACACTTAACACTATTGCTTCACATAGAAGAAAGATCAGAGTCCAATGTTCTGCGGTAGAACCGAACTCCTCTGATACCAATTGTCACGACCCATCCTCGGGGCCCATGCCGTGACTACCCCAAGCCCGCCTTCCATAGGCCAGGGGCTGGCGACTAGAACCTAGGCGTAATTCCTGGTAAAAAGGGAAGGAATTTCCTTTGTAAAGTAAACAAACACCAGAGAGCAAGAAAGTAGTAGAATTAAACACTAAGTAAAAAACAGGGTACAACAGTAAGTGCGGAAAAGTAAGTGGGCCAGAATACAAACCCAAACTGAAAGTAAATTAAAACTGAAAAGGGAAAACAACAAATGAAAGTAAAGCCGCAACGCTGAGCCATCCACTGGAAGTCCCACCTAAAGGGTGGGTACAGATGGCCTCCACAGCTACTCGCGTCCAACCGTCCGCTCCGAGTACGTCCCGCATAGTGGTCCACCTCCAGGTACCGTCCTGCTCCGCAAGCCTCAACCACGATCAGTGATGTCCGTCATCTGCAACCAACACAATGTAGTGCGGTCATAGCCCGTGCAGGGGTGAGTATAAGCTACTCAGTAGGGACCCCGAGACCCCCGAAGGTCTCCCAGAATCCACAAAGGATAAACCACAAAGGAAAGGTATAATCACGAATTAACGTCTGACACTACTTAGGTATATTCCCATACATATACCTAAGTCATCAATTCCAAGTTTGGCTCCAACATCCGACCCCAAGTACAACCCAGTCCACACAAGAAAGAAAAACGTAATCCACACAGGATAGCACAACACAATCCACACAGGATAGCAAATCAGGATTCAACTCACACAGGTATACTTCTTCGAATGACGATAGAGATGATCAGATATTTCCACTGATTCATCTAAGTCGTTGGACCCATAAAGGATCGATAAGTACTAACCCATGCAATGACCCAAAAAGGATCTGACCCACACAGGATCGATAGGTAACTAACCCCCGTAATGACCCACATAGGATCAGACCCACACAAGATCTGTAGGCATTGGCCCACACAGGACCACTGAGCACTGACCCACATAGGATCAGACCCACACAGGATCTGTAGCACTGATCCATGTAGGATCTCTGAGTGCTGAAGTCGTCACCGTTGAATCCACTGAGGACCTCTGCACAGTCATCGTCGTCGTCGCAGTCGCAGCCATCTCTGGGGTTCCCGCACACAGCAAGCTCGTTCGGGAGGGTTCGCTCCACGAGCCGAGAGGCTGATACATCAACTAACACATAGTCCAGAGTTGATGTATCCAAAAGTTCAGTATCATCAACAGGAACTCAACGCCACAGACGGCGCGTCAATCGGACGCCCGGTCTGAGAGTTATTGGCTTTTTCGTCCTAGGGGCCCAGTTGGTTTTTAAGTCAAAACCAACCCAACCGTACTCCACCTGCGTCCAAACCTCGGACGGAGTAAGCCAAAATATCCGTGTCACTTAGAGGAATCCATCAACGTCGACGACACGTCAATCGGACGTCCGGAGCTCAAGTTATGAGCGTTTCCGCTCAAAGGGCCCGGTTGGTTTCGTGTACGAACCAACCCGGACGAACCCAAATTACTCCTAAACCTTGAGTGTAATATACCGAAACGACCGTCTCGATCCAGGGATCGCATCGGCGCTGATGGTGCGTCAATAGGAGGTTCTTAACCCAAGATATGGGCAAAAGACCGAAAGTGGTCCGAAAATGGGGGGTCTGGGACCGGACCGACCCGGCTCAACCCCCCCTGGGTCGACCTGAACCGGGTCCGGGTCTGACCCGGCCCGGCCCGGCCCCACCTGGGCGCGACCCGGCTAACGCTGGCCGAGTGGCCAGTGGGTCGGCTCGGTTATTACGGCCGAGCCGCGGGCGGGGGGCGCGCTGCCCCCGCGTGAAGGAGCCATGACCCCGTGTGGGGCCGCCCTTGCCAGCGGATGCGGCAGCCGGCCGCGTCCCGTCCCCCTCCGGTCCCGCGCGGTCGCAGGACCGTGCCTTGCCGCCACGGCGGCTCCTCCCGGCGGCGCACCGGGCGCCTCTTCCACCTGCTGTCGGCGCCGCCGGGCCGGCGAGGCGCGCCGGCGGGCTGCTCCGCGGACCACCAGATGAGTTCTGGTGGACGGAAAAGCGTGCCGTCTTCTCCAATGGTCCTCCCGGGGCCCATCCTTCTTTGCAAGGACATCACCTCGCCCGTGCATCTTGTTTTGTCTTTGTCCGCCGTTCCGCGCACCAAGAACAAAAAGGGTGGTGGGTTCAGACTTGTTTGTTGGCCCGCACCCACCGCATTAATAGTTTTAAAAGTCTCACAAAAAAAATTTAATCATATGCCGTGGGTATAAATCACAAAGATTTAAATGAATCAAACCCCTACCTCAACGTTGTCATCGAACGTGAGTTCGTCGCAGAATTGACCGTCGCGGAAGAAGAGGATCGTCGCGTCGCGGAAGGGGCGTCGCTGTTGTCGCGGTACACGACGTCACGTCGTCGATCTCCGAGGGTTCAGCGTTCTTCATCACCCTTCGTCGAAGGCCGTCATTCTTCTCGTTCATCGCGTTCTTCGCGAAGAAAGATGAAGATCTTCAAGCTTTAGAGTTTTCTCCAAATCCTCTCAACAAGACACCCCTCAAAAGACAAGCGTTGGTCTTATTTTATTCCTATGCCAACAATTGAAATTCAAAGATAAGTAACGAACAAATTAATTCATAGACTTAATTGCAACGAATTAACCGCCCAATTTAATGGGGTGTTTCTTAACCATAAAAACGCACGATTGACTTTCATTTAAGAGGGGACTGCGGGTGCGTTACATAGGAGGAAAGAAACGGTGGGGCTCGTGCGGGCCCCACCTCACAAATATCCTACCAAGAGGTTAGGATATTTTGGGTTCCAACCTATCTGCTTAACTTAGATTAAGTGGCTTTAAGTGGCTTTAAGTGAAATAAAATAAAATTGTCGCACCCCTTTGTATTTTATTTCAAAACTTAACCCCAAAAATTAAAAACCACACCCGGGAAAACGCAACTCCGGAAAAGGTGTTTCTTAGAAAATACTGGTGCTGCGATTCCATCGGTGCCCTCCGAATTTGATTCTGAGCACCAGTTCAAAAGTTAGAAAAGCCTTCTCGTTCGTTCACTGAACGTACCTGAGCCAAAATTTGGAAAATGATTCCGGGCACACCGGGCCTCGGAATCAGGTGCCGTCAGAAACTGCATTCTTGTAAAAATCCCAAGAAAATTAAGAAAAAAATTTCCTTGAATTTTTACGGGTCTTTACACCTATAATGGGTTGTATTACCATTGTGAAAATATCTCATTTTCATTAAATCACTTCTCCAATCCATTAAAAACATTCAACATAATATTTTAAATCCGTAGTGAAAAAAATTAATCAGACAATAGTTATTTATTTAACCATTCATATAACATAATTCCTGAATTCAAAATACATAAAAACTTTGAATATTCCACTTCATCCATAATCCATAAGAAGGATACATCATCCTGCTACTTAATATATCTTTCCTTTCACATTTCATCTACAGTATCATCATCATAAACAATATAACCATTACTCACACCACGTTGATGATTCTCTAAAAGATATTTCTTCTTGGGAAATTCAGTTTCACAATGACCATTTATTACACACTTAAAACATCTAACCTTCATTTATTCCTTAGTGAGGCCAATATTTTCATCCATTTTGTTAACTAAACTCTTCAATTTTTCCCATGCTGTCACTTGGTTTGTGTCTTTATTTTTCACTATTAAAATGCCTTCTTGTTCCTCTAAAACATTTACTTAGGGAATTATTTCCACATTTTTGACACAAAGGAAGCCAAATATTCTTTCATCCATGTTCTCCATCACTCGAACTCTCAAAAAACCCTTTTCTCTTCCTTGGTGAGTCTGAGATTTGGTTAAGGTACTCATTGTTAATCATATTACATGAAAACCGATTAGGCATGATAACAACATCTTTCACTCTAGTGATCATCCCACTTGACCTCTCTTCAGAAAATCAACCCTCACATTCAATTTTAATACAGCTCCTTTCAGTTCCTACCATTGACTAAATCCTGAATCACAGTGTGAGTGTTACTTATCATAGAAGAAAACCACATAGTCATGAAAATAATTACTTATAGGATGTCTAAATCATGATTCCTTCATTAATCTATAACACCCTAGGCTCATCTTATGTTATTCATAGAAAATATATATTTAAATTTTCTATGATGGTTCATGAAGAGTTTGTGAATCCCTAGAGAATATCCCCCAGGAGTGTCAAACTTGGTGTTCATAAAGGCCCATTTTCGTGTACCAGATTTCCCAGAGTTAGGCCTAGAACATCTTGTCAGATTTTTTACCCCTAGGTAAATCTATTCCAGAGCCACATCCACTTGTATTATACAAACATGGATGTATTGATAAGAAACCACTCACTCTATTCTTTACCAAAATTACAAGATATTTTCCTATACTTTTCTTAATCCTTATACTTATCCTTAGTCATATACTTAGGGTCCTCACTAAGGTTTTATCATCATAGATTCCAAAGGCTTACTAAACCTTTTATTTAATACCAACTTTAGAAAACCTCACTTTTGATACATATTCATTACATACCTTTTTCTAAATACTTAAAACATTATAAAAAAGATTCCCAAAGATCATATTAGTCTAGTGCCTTTGGAAACATGAAAATGTAAACAATAGTACAAGATCAATCACATTATCTCCCACTAGGTTCTCAAAGACTAGAACCCCTCTTAGAAATATCCTACAAGAAATATATCTTCATAACATGGGGAAGGAAACATAAAAATGGATGATATCAGATTCTTAGTAAGGGTAAACAAGGGTTACATGTAATAATACACATGAGAATCGAGGTATGAGAACATGATCATGGAAATTGAATATTATACCCTTCATACCAATGACTATAAACATTAATCATGGCATAGATCATGGTAGTTCATAAGACATGAATCATAAGAAAATAAATAACATAATCAATGAAATCACAATATAGGAATTATATATGGAATTGTGGCAGAACCATAAGCATATATAATGATTTCCATAGTAGTCAAGGAATCATTGCCAAGGCCATATTAGTGGAAAATTCCATTATTGAATGGGGATCACTCCCCATTCTAGCAATGCATTACTGAAATTATTTCACTCCATGTTCTAGCATTGTAATACTAAACCTAGTTCATTTCTCATTCTAGCCTTTTCTATTCCATGTGATATATATCTTTACTCAATGCATTGGAGGGAGATGTAGGTCACACCCATATCATAATGAAACCAAACATACATGTTCCATAAAGTCATAAAACATCATACCATAACCCATGAAATTAAATGGGTATCATAAACATGCAATCATATCATAACCGGTAAAAAAAGTTATAGGTATTATAATTATCTCATAAAAATAATAACCTGCAAAAATAAGCGGTTTTCAAAAGAATATAACTCGTTTAAGATAAACAAGTTTCATAATCTTAATTCCATCAAAACATAAAAAATTAATGAAATAATATGAATTTAACCTTTGAATAATTTCACAAAAGGGCATGATTAACATCAACAGATGTAATCTTATATAGACAATAACTTGTGAGTATATTTTGGAAACATTTATTGATGGAAATATCCTTTATTATTTGAAAAAGCCCCTTTAAAACATAAAACACTTTTGAAAACTATTTTCTTGAAAATATACTTGAAAGATTATAAAGAAATATTTAAAAACATTTTAGAAATCGAGTTCTTTGAAAACATATAAAGAGATCTTGAAAATGTTTTGAAAACCATTTTCCTTAGAAAATTATAAAAGGATATTTAATTTTTTTTGAAATTTTTTTCTTTGAAAATAATTTTCAAAATATAAATAAGTCATTACAATCATTTAAAAACCATTTTCATTGAAATAATATAATATAAGCTTGAACAACTTTTGAAAATAATTTCCTTGAATACTTATAAAATAAGCTTGAAAAAATTTTGAAAACAATTTTCCTCAAAAACATATAAATGAACCTTGAAATATTTTTTTAAAAAAATTTCTTTTAAAACTTATAAAAGAATATTAAAAAAAAATCTGAAAAACCTTTCCTTGAAAACTTATAAAATAATCTTAAAACCCTTTGAAAAACACTTTCCTTGAAAAATAATTTGAAAACTTATGAAGAAATAATGAAAACATTTTAAAATAAATTTTTTTTTGGAAATTATTATTTTTTAAAATATTTTATAAAAATTAACCTTTTATACATGGTTAGGAAGCTTTATAGAAATGATGGTGGGTAAATCTGTACATACGGTTCAAGGTAATAAGAACGTTCCTTTTGGATGGTAAAAGTTATGAATAATACCTTGTTCGTAAAATAACAAGAAGATTCCTTTGATAATATTGGTAAAAGAAAAAATGTAACACCCTGAGATTTTATGAAAAATATTCTTTTTAATTTCATTAATGTCTTGTGTTGTACGCTACACCAAAAGGAGCTTGCACAACATGCAATCGCGACCTTCCTCGATAGCGTGTGTAGTACGCAATAACGAGTTTCACTAAACAACAATATGCTATTAAAATATTATTAAAACTAGCCGTTATGAATAGTAATAACCACCTTTTTAAAATTTTAGAAATTTTAGCTCTCAAAATGGACTTCATTTATGGATTCGGAGTATCGAATTTAGCCTAAGGTGAAATTTTGGTACTTTTCGGATAACTTTCATATTCTGATGAATAGTGAAAATTACTAAATTATAATTAAAAACAACTTTTTTAATCAAAATAATTAATAGTGATAAATTATTAATTTAAGTGGTTTTAAAGTATATTTAGAATATATTTTTACAATTTAATACAATGTTGGTCATTTAATATAATTTCACATTTAAACGAGACATAAACAAGTGTCAATCTTTTGATAGTTATTATCTCTTAAGAACACGCTATTTGTTTTGACGACGAGATTTAATTTTTAAATTAATTAATGCAACTGATATGTTTTGAATTTGATAAAATAGACATCATTTTTGAATTCATAATATCAAATATAGCTTAGATCTAATTTCTGGTATTTTTCAGGAAACTTTCATTTTTTTGATGAATAGTGAAACCACTAAGTGGTAGTTAAATTACTGAATTTTTCATAAAACGTAATTTTACCGCTTCTGTGAGTGGAATTTCGATAATCCAAGAGACACGGTTGATGTCATTAAGTAAAATGTTGTTCAATGAGATGAAAATAATTTTTTGGTGAATAATAACTTTTTACTTTTTTTTACCACGGTTAAAAGTAAATAGGGTAATTAAGGGTAAAAATGATATTATTATTACCCTAAAACATGTCCTAATTCTATTGGACAAGTATAATTCGACCAAAAACATCCTTAGGAATAAAATATGACCATTTAGGCCCACTTTGATTAGATTAGGACATTTATTATTAATTTATTTAAAGAAGGGTTAAAATAGTTAAAATCAAAGTTTAATAAGTAAATCATTTTTAATATGGGGTTATACATAAGATATATTTGACTATAAATATTCATTATAAAGATAAAAAGATTTCCTACATAATGGTATTTTATTTTTAATTTTTAGACATTAAATAATTTAATTTATTTATGACACAACAATGATGCAGTAATTATCTTATTAATGAAATATTGACATAATTGATGTTATAAATACCCAAATAAATATAATTTGAGACTTTTTATGAACTAAACTAATTTTCTAGGTTAATATGACATGTTAGGATTAATTTAATTAACTCTTTTCTAAGTAATCATTCTGTTATGAGTTTCAAAAAAATAAACTATTGAATAGTGTCAAAATTGACATAAAATAGTTTTTAAAACCAATAATATATTATTAATTGTTATTTTATTAATAAAAATCTAAGGTTCGGACAAATGACTTAGATAAGGTTATATATATTAATAAAACACAACTTGGGTGTCTCTTGGATGTATATGGTATGTTTATTAACTATATAATATAAAAATACAAAGTGACATGGTAAATGTCAATCTAATTAACTAAGAGTTAAAACTAAAAGATAAGGTTAATATAATGACCTAAACTTGTCTAAATTATATTTTATGAGAGTATTTCAACCCCTACCCACCTTAGCTTTGAAATATATCAATTTGGAGCTATTAAAAACCGAATTTGACTTTATAATAAAATATTATGTTTAGTTATTCCAAAGGTACCCCTCTCCTCCCTTATAAAAGGGCACCTCCTCCCCCTCTTCCTCACACCACTTTGAGCCTTCAAGATCGGCCAAACCCTACCAATTTACCTTCTACAATTCCCTAGAAACATCCTAGAGGTTCTGGTATTCCTCAAAGACCAATTTTAGTGCCCTAAGAGGAGGTCTCAAAGAGGCGCTTCAAAGAAGAGGTAATATTCCGTTACCAATTCTTTCATCTTTATTTCTTCTTCCACTTCTTATTATTAGGTTGTTTAATTATGAAGTAATAACATAAGTATCACTAATATACTGATATGTTATTATAAGTATGAAACAACCCTATTTCAACATCTATCCATCCTACGGAAAACGAAATCACCGCGCGTGCGTACGTACAGAATACCGTCTCCACGCCGTGGTGTAATCTATTTTCCACCACCACCTTACTTGGATGGGTATAATGGTGTAAATAATAACTATATATGATTATTGTAAAGTTATATTGATTCTGAAATAGTATACATACACTCTAATACAATTCCACGATCATGAGAACGATATCATCGCTCGTGCGTACGTACGGACTACCGTCTCCACGACACGATGAGATTCATTCTCCATGTTAACCATTAATGAATGATTATAAAGTATATATAATCAGTAATAATGAAATATATGATATAATAATTTTGGATTTATGTGTATATATATGTATGTCATCTACTTAATCCCTTTCAACTTAATAAGGAAAAGAAAACAGCGTTCATGCGTACGAACGGTCTACCGTCTCCATGAACGGTGTATTTCTTTCCATTTACTGATCTATTATATATATATATATATATATTCAGAATATATATTATATATAAATCATGTTTTATATTCTGGAATTATGTAATCATGATCTAAGTAATCATATGAATAATTACAAGTCAAAACACGGATGACAAATGAAACGATTTTACCCAAAACGCTCTTTAACATGGAATTTACAAAATAACGGGTAATATGAAGCCATATGTGAACCATATATGATATAATAACAATGATTATGATTCTGGAATAAGTCAATGACATTATTTAAATCATTATATAGGAGTTTCGGACACATACGAAGCAAATCAGACCTAAGGTAAGGGAAACATCAGAATCTCATTTTTATCCGAGATTGTTTATACTCTAGTATTTACTGGGGTGTATTTTATCATACACATCCATGTTTCCTCAATATGTAATATTATTTCCATCCACCTATAATTTTTTAAATCCAATTTTACCCTTCGGTGAGTTTTTATTGAAAGATATGAAAGGAATCTGTTGTCGTTTTTCATACGAGGTACTTTTTGACTTTTCCAACAAAAGTACGGGAAAAATGTTTTTTTAACTTATACGGCATGAATGGATTTTTAAAACATTATTTCCAAGAAGCTTACTTTACAAGTTTTCAAGTTTATTTTTAATAAACTTCTTTTAGTTTATAATTGTACGACATGTTAAGAAAGGAAAAATGTTTTTGAAGTAGAAAAGATATTTTCCTCAATAATGGAGTTCAAGTATTTTATCAAAATTATTTTCCATATAAGATAATAAAGGGTTATGTTTTTTATCCCTATTTATTTGATTATTTTGTGATGGAATTATATTTTTATGAATTCCTTTATCTTATATGAATTGTTTTATGATGTCACGATGTTTAAGATTCCCATTTTTATTACATGGGTTATGCAATGATGTATGATTTATGATTTTGTGGAACACATAAGAATGGTATCATTATGAGATGGGTGGGACCTATATCTCCATCCAATGCATTGGGTAAAGATTTTATATCTCATGAGATAGACATGGCTGGAACCGTAGGTTATACCGGTTCAGTGAAACAGGACTGAAACGAGGGTGACTCGGTTCAGAAATGGACTTTGTCCACTATGATAGTCTTGGCAATGAGTATTGACTAATAAGAAATGATTCTCTACGATTATGTATGTATGCCACAAAGTTTCATGTTTTATGTTATGATTATTGGGATTTCATTTCACTACTATGATTTATACAATGTTATGATATTATGATCTCTTTTGCAGGTTAAGATTTCCAAAATGTTATGTTCTTATGAATATGATGTGATTGATTTTTCTTTTGTTTACCCTTAATGAGCATTTGAGCTAACCCTTTTATGTTTTCATTTCCCCAGGATATAAAGAAAGGTTTTAGGTAAGAAAAAAGGGAAGATCTTTATGGGAGATGTTGAAGATCTTTCACCATGATTAGAAGATTACGTTCCGAGTTTCCAAAGACACTAAACTATTATGATCCTTGTGTGTGTGTTTTTAAATATACTTTTTACAATTTTATATGCTGTATTTGACAAAATAAAATCCTTCTTTAGAATCCGGATATCAAAATTTACTTTGTGTAAATTTTTGTAATTTTTCCGATAAAGGTCATTTTTATTGAAAATGTTGCATTTTAATTCAAAACCTTATTTTAATCTGATTTATTTATATGGATAGATTATATTTTTAATTGAGATTAAAGTTTATTTAGAATATATTTTTACCATTTAATCCAATGGTGGTCATTGGAATTAATTTCACTTTGAAATTGGACTTAAACTAGTGTCAATCTTTTAATAGATATTGTTTCTTAAAAACACGCTATTTGTTTTGACAGCGGGAATTAATTATTAAATTAATTAATGAAACTTATATGTTTTGAATTTTGTAAAATAGACATCATTTTTGAATTCGTAATTTAAAATATAGCTTAGGGTGAATTTTTGGTATTTTTCTGAAAAACTTAAATTTTTGATGAATAGTGAAACCACTAAGTGGTAGTTAAAGAAACTGATTTTTCGTTTAAATGAAACTTTGACACTTCTGTGATTTGATTTTCAAAAATCCAACATACATGGTTGTCATTAATAAGTAAAATGTTGTTCAATGAGATCAAAATAATTTTTGGTGAATAGTAACTTTTAAGTTTTATTAATCGCGATTAAAGGTAATTAGTGTAATTTAAGGTAAAAATAATGTTTTAATAATATGAAATGACCTAGAAACATGTCCTACCCTAATTGGATGTGTAATGGCCGACCCAAACAATCCATGGGTCATCTTGGGGACCCCATGGAGCCACTTTGGTTGGAAAATGACATAAATAACTTTTTATTTAAAGTTAAAATAAAAATGCCACAAACATGAGTTGTTTTACTAATTTTTTTTAAATGGGGTTATACAAGTCATATTTTTAACTATAAATATTAATTATAAAGATAAAAAGATTTACTACATCATGATAGTTTTTTTTATAATTTTTAGACATTAAATAAATTAAATTATTTATGACACCATGATGATGCAGCAATTACCTCCTTATTTATCGATTTAAATAAAATGAAAAGATAATGTAGAAGCTAAGACATAAACATGTAAAAAACATATTGGATGGGTGTATTTCGAACTATTATCACCTTATTCTCTAAATATATAATTTTTGGACCTTTAAAATCCGAAAAGCATTTTATAATAAAGTAACCTTTTATAACTTTCCAAGAGTGCCCCTCCTCTCCTCTTATAAAAGGCCACCACCTCTACCACCTTACTCACAACTCACAAGCCTTTGGCTTGGCCAACTCCTGCCCATTTTGTCTATACACATTACTCTATTACTCCTAGAATCCTTACATTAGGCATAAGTCTTCCCAAGGAAGCCTTTGAGCTCAAATCAAAAAGAGTTACCTGTCTTAAAGGTAATGTCTTCCCTAGTGTTCTTTTGTTTTATTTAGCTTCTCCAACCCCCTAAAATCTTTTTATTTATTTATTTTGTAACAACAAAAGTATCTTCAATATACTAGTATGTTGTTATGAGGAGTATTCAAGCTACACTAACACACACCTCCATCTAATGGTTAAAGAACATAGTGTTTCTGTGGATGATGAATTACTGCATCACGAAACGATGATTGTTCTATCTTCTCATACCACCTATCATGGTGGCCATTATGATGGAACTATATTTATTTATGATATATATTATATTTCTTTCCTCTATATTCTTATGTATTTTATATTTAATACATACCTTTATGCTTTGCATGTTGTGCAAATTCGATAATTTCATTTGAGGAAGTGTGGACTACCGCCCCCTCAAGTGATGTGACTCGTTCATGCAATAAATGGAATGTATAAAGAATGAAATTGATGAACTTATGTGATATATATAACATATATATTATACTTGAATTATAATATATATATATATCTCTCATCTAGTTTTAATTCCATTAATGTGCCAATGAAATGAAAGTAGCGTTCATGCGTACGTACGACTTACCGTCTCCATGAACGGTACATTTCATTTCTTATCTCCAAATGTTATGTACTATTATAAGTACATATATATAATGGATATATATGTCATATATTAAATATAAATGATTTATATAATTCTGCAATTATAATATATATATCTCTCTTTGAACATCAATTCCATTAATATGACAAACAAATGAAAGTATCGTTCATGCGTACGTACGACCTACCGTCTCCATGAACGGTGCTTTTAATTTTTTATCTCCAAATGTTATGGAATAGTAAAAAATGAATATATACTGGATATATATGATATTTAAAACATTAATACTATTCTTGAGATGATGTACCTATAACTACATGGAAAATTCTTTTCCAATAAGTTCAATTTTTACTCATGTACCGAATATCGACAAAAACGTCTGATATGAAATCACTTTATTAACCAATTATTATAACATTATAATATGTGATATGAAATGAATAATAATATTTATAGGAGGTCCTTAAGAAATTATAAATTGACCAAATTTTATTATTCATGAGATTAAAGAACGATCGAGTCATGTCGGACATGAGGTAAGGGATCCAACCTCTCTCTTTCTTTTTAAGTACTCTCTTTTATGTCATTTCTTTTAAGCTCATCTTTATTATGTTTGGGGATTTTATTTTATATTACTCATACTTTACATTTTATTTTCATATTATGAGAGACCCTATTTGATCTCAAAAATCCATTTTTGGAAGTTTTAAGTGGCGCCGTTAGGCTGCCGAGTTTTCGTAAGGGATTTTTCATCTCACTTTTATTCCAGTGACATTTATGCTACGTTTTCCACTATTTACTTTGAGTGGTGTATGTACTTACCATTATTATACACTTTATGTAGTATAATTCCATTTATGGGTATTTACATCTTCATTGTATGACCCTTATTCCATGGGGTGTACGTTTCGAAAGTTACCCAACTCAGTAAGGGGACCATTCACCCTCCTCTTTTTAAAATACTTGTTTTGTTATGTCTTTTAATTCACATACTATTATGTTGGGATATGTTATTATATATCCTTATTTATGTAAATTTTATGTCCAAGTGATTATATACCATTTTCTCTCTCATTAACTCATTTTCTGAATTTTAAATTGACACCATTAGGCTGTCAGATTTCTGTAAGGGAACTTCTTAACCCACTTTCAATTCTTTGGGTTAAACCTCTACTTCTTGATTTTATTATGCCAAGATTATGTGTGGAATATCTATGTTGTAATTTCTACAAAACTTTGTGTGGATATACTATTTCTACACATAATCATCTCATTGATAAATTCTTACGAACTTGTATGGGAAATCATAACTCAATCTCATTTCATTGAGTTAAATATCTATGTCATTGGTTTTGTTCTTCCAAGATTATGTGTGAATGACCTATGATTGTTTCACAATTAATATACACTTATACTGGGAGTATTTATATTTCTCACAAATAATTATGTGATAGATTTATCCTTAATTTAAGGATATCATCTTTATAATGGATTTCATCTCAATTTACATTTCCATTGAGACTTCATTGTTGTTATGCACCAATTCACTCTTATATGGTGTGTATATTGTCCTTTGACATATTATATCATGAATCCCTTTATTCTCATGATATTATAAAGTCCGGATTAAATTTTATTCCACAATTATTTGTATTCAAGAGTCTCTAATTTTGTTAAAAACTCTTTAACAAAAATATCGTTTTAAATGTTTTAAAGATTCATTATTCTAAATCTTTATCTTTAATGTCCATGTTTTCAAAATGGTTTTTAGTATTTATTTATATGGACATTAATGTTTTATAATTATAATTCCATTAAAAGCTTAAAAGTGGTATGGGACACTTTGATTCAAATATCTCTTTTAAATGATTTTTGAAAATGGATTGATTAATTCAACATCTTGGAATTACTTATTGTGATTACAAATGAAATGTTGTTATTGAAATGTTTATATTTTCAATATTTTATGTGTAATGATATTACTTGGACATTTTACTGGTGGTTACATGATAAACCATATGACGGGTGGTGCCATGAATACCAGGATGGGTGGTTACGTTATAACCTCCAATGCATTGGGTATGGAAGTCGGTCTTATGTCTATTTCATTAAGTGATATGTGTGGAAGTCGACCGTATGGTTATTCCATTTAAGTATCTTTATATCCCAAGTTACATTTATTTGTTATGTGTTCTTTATATGGGTTTTTATGGTAATATTTTGGTTACAAAAGGGGTAACTAATGATCTTTTATTCAGTGAAGAGTTTTTTTACTACATAAAGGTGAAAAGTATTACTTTGATAAAGTATTCTTGGTTTACTTGTTGTTTTTAAAAACTAATAGTTTTCTTTATTTGTGTATCCTTTACTGGGCTTTTTATGCTCATATGATGTCTTTGAAATGTTTTCCACTGGACTTAAAGATGAATAGGGTCAAGGATGGGATCAAGGAAAGACATGCTATCTAAAACATGGAACTAGACATGTTTATTTTTAAGAGTTTTTATTTTATGGAAACTTAGTAGAAGTGTATACTTTGTAATCTTTGAGATGTAATAGTTATATCCTAATTCTCTAAAACTCTAAACCTGAAAAGATCCTCAATGTGAATTATTCATTTAATTCAATAATAAGTAATGTTTAAGGTTGGGGACTTATATTATTATTTAGAATAATTTGGTGGGTATTCAATTAGGATGATACATGGGTAGTACCAATAAGGACTGATTGTTTACACCAAGTCATTATGCCCAAATCCATTAGAATTTTACATGTCCTAGCTTATATCTATGATCATATTATTGTGGATTTTATGTCATGATCATCAATCATAGAAGGTGTCTATTAGATGAAACTAAAAAGGGATTGTGAAATCAAAGAATTCCAATAGATTTGCATGTTACAAAAATCCATTTTAGGATTAAAAAAAGAAACACAATCATTTAATGTTCATTTTTAATGAATATTTTCCATGTGTCTACCATAGGTTTATGGGAGATCCACTGTTTTCTAAGTTATATATGTTTGGAAACATATAAAAAAAAGATATTGGTTAACAATAGGAGGAAATTAATTTTCTAGTGACTGAATTAAGTTAAAATCCTATGTTCTAGGGAATAGGATATACTGAGGTATATCTAATGGTTTCTTGGAACTAGTCAATCATAAATATAGTGACATGGTATTGAAAAATAAAATCTAGAATAATTCAAGACAGAATTGTTACCAATTTCAAAAGGCATAAATCTGTCCAAGCAAACATGAATAGGTATATGAGGATATTAATGTGGTGATTTGAATTAAATTAACTTCTATGATGAATCAATCACATATTCCATGATGTTTATAATAATTTATATTTACAACATAGATTATGGCCGGAAAATATTAGTTTAATCCAATAGAATTGAAAGTGAAGTAGTTAGAAATATTTTATTGTACTTGGAAAAGTACAAAGGAAATGTACCTAGTAAGTGGAGAGGAAGGGATACTAGTTTTGGTGGGAAAAAAACTTGTATTCCTTTGGATCAATTTGACTTAATATCAAAACTAGTTTAAGGTGTTCAGTTTAAAAATCTCATAAATTCTAGTGGCAACCATACTTATAAAAAAAATTTATATTTCAGCTTATGAGGAAGGTAAGAAGCAGTTATTAAAATCAAAAATTTATTCCAATTCTTGGAATCACGCCTACCAAGTATAGTTTTATCATAATGACAATTCTGTTACTGGTTCTGTAACAGCCCAAGATTTTATGAAAAATATTCTTTTTAATTTCATTAATGTCTTGTGTTGTATGCTACACCAAAAGAAGCTTTCACAACACGCATCCTTGACTTGACTTCCATTACACGCAATCGCGACCTTCCTCGATAGCGTGTGTAGTACGCAATAACGAGTTTCACTAAACAACAATATGCTATTAAAATATTATTAAAACTAGCCATTATGAATAGTAATAACCACTTTTTGAAATTTTTTAAATTCTATTTTTCAAAATGGAATTCATTTTTGGATTCATAATATCGAAATTAGCTTAGGGTGAAATTTTGGTGATTTTCGGATAACTTTCATATTTTGATGAATAGTGAAAATTACTACATTTTAATTAAAAACAACTTTTTCAATCGAAATAATTAATAGTGATAAATTATTAATTTGAGTGGTTTTAAAGTATATTTAGAATATATTTTTACAATTCAATACAATGTTGGTCATTGGATTTAATTTCACATTTACACCAGACATAAACAAGTGTTAATCTTTTGATAGTTATTATCTCTTAAAAACACGCTATTTGTTGTGACAACGGAAATTAATTATAAAATTAATTAATGAAACTTATATGTTGGGAATTTTGTAAAATAGAAATAATTTTTGAATTCGGAATATCAATTATAGCTTAGGGTAAAATTTTGGCATTTTTCTGAAAAACTTCAATTTTTGATGAATAGTGAAACTACTAAGTAGTAGTTAAAAAATTAATTTTTTCATAAATCTTAATTTTACCGCTTCTGTGAATGGAATTTAAAAAATCCAAGAGAAACAGTTTATGTCAGTAAGTAAAATGTGGTTCAATGAGATGAAAATAATTTTTGGTGAATAGTGACTTTTTACTTTTATTTACCACGGTTAAAAGTAAATAGGGTAATTAAGGGTAAAAATGATATTAATATTACCCTAACACATTTCCTAATCCTATTGGACAAGTGTATCTCGACCATAAACAACCTTAAGTGTAAAATATTATCATTTAGGCCCACTTGGATTAGATTATGACATTTAATATTATTTTATTTAATGAATAGTTAAAATAGTTAAAATCAAAGTTTAATAACTAAAACATTTTTAATATGGGGTTATACATAAGATAAATTCGACTATAAATATTCATTAGAAAGATAAAACTATTTCATACATAATGATATTTTATTTATATTTTTTAGACTTTAAATAAAGTAATTTATTTATGACACAACGATGATGCAGTAATTACCCTTTTAAGGAAATGTTAACATAATTGATGTTATAAATGATCAAATAAATGTAATTTGAGACTTTTTATGAATTCCACTAATTTTATAGGTTACTATGATATATTAGTGTTGATTTAAGAAACTTGGTTCGAACATATAATTCTGTTATGACTTTCACAAAAATCATATATCAAATAGTGTCAAAATTGACACAAAATAGTTTTTAAATCAAATATTATATTATTAATTGTTATTTTATTCCTAAAAATATATGTTTCAGCCAAATGACTTAGATAAGGATATATATATTAATAATAAACAACTTGGGGTTCGTTTTACATGTTATAGTAAGTGTATTAACCATATAGTGTAAGAAAACAAAAAGTCACGGTAAAAGTTAAATTATTTAACTTAGAGTTAAATCTAATTGATAAGGTTAAAATAATAACCTAAACTTGTCTAAATCCTATTGGTTGATAGGATTTTGACCCATACTCACTTTAACTTATAAATAATACCCTTTGGAACCATTATAAACCGATTTTGACTTTAATATAAAATAATATTTTGAGATATTCCTAAGCTGCCCCTCTCCTCCCTTATAAAAGGGCACCTCCTCCCCCTCATCCTCACACCAATTTGAGAACTCAAGCTCGGCCAAACCCTGCAAAAATCCCTTCTCCACTTCCCTATAATAATCCTAGAGGTCCTGGTCTTCTTCAAAGACCAATCTTAGTTCCCTAAGTGGAGGATTCAAAGAGGCGTTTCAAAGAAGAGGTAATATCCATTACCGATCTTTTCAATTTCTTTCTTCTTCAACTTCTTCTTCTTTAGTTGTTTCAGGATAAATTAATAACATCAGTATTACTTACATACTGATATGTTATTATAAATATGAAACAACCCTAATTCACCTTCTATCCATCCTACGGAAAAATGAAATCACCGCGCGTGCGTACGTACAGAATACCGTCTCCACGCCATGGTGTAATCTATTTTCCGCAACCTACTTAATTGGATGGGTATAATGGTGTAAGGAGTAACTATATATGATTATTATAGAGTGATATTGATACTGAAATAGTATACATACACTTCAACACAATTCCACGACCATGGGAATGATATCATCGCTCGTGCGTACGTACGGACTACCGTCTCCACGACGCGATGAGATTCATTCTCCATGTTAACCATTTAAGAATAATTATAAAGTATATATAAGCAATAATAATGAAATATATGACATTATAAGGCTACTGGATTTATGTATATATGTATGTCATCTACTTACTTCCATTCAAGACAATGAGGAAAGGAAAACAGCGTTCATGCGTACGTACGGACTACCGTCTTCATGAACGGTGTGTTTCATTTCATTTATATATTTATTAAATATATATATATACTGAATATATATGATATATAAATCATGTTTTATATTCTGGAAGTAAGTAAATCATGATATAAGTAATAATAATGTCAAGAACAACAAGTCCAAACACCTACGATAAATGAAACGATTTTACCCAAAACGCTTCTTTAACATGGAATTTACAAAAGAACGGGTAATATAAAGTCATAAGTGAACCATATATGATATCATAACAATGAATATGATTCTGTAATAAGTTAATGAAATTATTTAAATCATTATACAGGAGGTTCAGACACTTACGAAACAAATCGGACTTAAGGTAAGGGAAATATCACAATCTCATTTCTATCCGAGATTGTTTATACTTTGTAATTTACTGGGGTGTATTTAATCATTCACATCCATTTTTACTCAATATGTAATATTATTTTCATCCACCTACAATTGTTTAAATCAAATTTTACCTTTCGGTGAGTTTTTAGTAAAGAATATGAAAGGAATCTTTTGTCGTTTTTTTTCGTACGAGGTACTTTTTGACTTTTCCGACAAAAGTACGAAGAATGTTTTTTTAACTTATACGACATGAATGGATTATTAAAACATTATTTCCAAAAAACGTACTTTACAAGTTTTCAAGTTTATTTTTAATCAACTTCTTTTAGTATGACATGTTAAGAAAAGAAAAGTGTTTTTGAAGAAGAAAGGATATTTTCCTCAAGAATGAAGTTCAAGTGTTTTATCAAAATTACTTTCCATCTAAGATAATAAAAGGGTTCTGTTTTTATCCCTATTATTACATGGATTTGATTATGTTGTGATGGAAATATTTTTATGAATTCCTTTATCTTATATGAATTGTTTTATGATGTCATGTTGTTTAAGAATCCCATTTTTATTACATGGGTTACGCTATTATGTATGGTTTATGATTATGTGGAACACATAAGAAAGGATTCATTATAAGATGGGTGGGACCTATATCTCCCTCCAATTCATTGGGTAAAGATTTTATATCTCATGAGATAGACATGGCTGGAACGGTAGGTTATACCGGTTCAGTGAAACAGGACTGAAACGAGGGTGACTCGGTTCAGAAAGGGACTTTGTCCACTAAGATAGTCTTGACAATGAGTCTTGACTAACAAGAAATGATTCTCTATGATTATGTGTGTATGTCATAAAGTTTCATGATTTAAGTTATGATTATTGGGATTTCATTTCACTACTATGATTTATCCCATGTTATGAAATTATGATCTCATTTGCAGGTTAAGATTTCCAAAAGTTATGTTCTTATGAATATGATGTGATTGATTTTTCTTTTGTTTACCCATACTGAGCATTTGAGCTCACCCTTTTATGTTTTCTTTTCCCCAGGATATAAAGAAAGGTTTTAGGTAAAAAAAGGGAAGATCTTTATGGGAGATATTGAAGATCTTTGACCACGATTAGAAGATTACGTTCCGAGTTTCCAAAGACACTAAACTATTACGATCCTTGTGTGTGTGTTTTTTGTTATGTACTAAGTATTCCGCAAATCTAATGTAATGTCCATGTAAGTCAGGCTTCGGGTCTCTACAGTTGGTATCAGAGGAATGGTTTAGTCAACCTTTGGAAACTAGGATTCGAAAACGTTAGTGAGATCCCTAGAGATATTTCTAAGGTATGTCTAGGGATGTCCCTAAGGATAAGTATACGTATAAGATACAGTCCTAGAACTATGGTAACGCACATAGAATTTAACCTAAGAATTTAGATATTGAGGATACTCCCCCTTTATAATGTTGTTTTCCCTAGCATGATTTTTGCCTCTCACACTATTCTTTTTAGGTTTTAGACGATGGCTGGAACCCGAAGGAACCGAGTTGATCAATGCAATGGACAGTGCAATGATTTCCCTCCTGAACAAAAAAATGTTATGGGAGATGGAGTGAAAAATCTTATTGCTATACTTACACAAGCTATGAATCATTCTGGACTTCCAAATGAGCAGAGAAGGGAACAATATTCTATTGAGTCCTTCATGAGGCAACGTCCACCTTCTTTCAGTGGGTCTTCCGATCCACTTGTTGCTGAACAATGGATCAGTACCACTGAAAAGATATTTTCAGTTCTTCAATGTTTTGAGAATGATAAAGCCATCTTAGCAGTATATCGTTTGGAAGGTGAAGCTGATCAATGGTGGAATCTTATCAAGAATATGAGGCCAAGAGATGAAATTGAGTCCATGGAATGGGACGAGTTCAAGACCTTATTTTTCAATAAGTACTTTCCTCATATTCTTCGAACAAAGATGGAGAAGGAGTTTCTTGAACTAAAGAAAAAGGATGATGAATCTGTTGGTATATACGAAGCGAATTTTACAAGACTTGCAAGGTATGCATCTGGCATTATCAGCCAACCTGAAAGTAAAGTTGATCGATTTTTCAGTGGCTTAAAACCAAGTCTTCGAAGGGCATTAACTATAAGAGACATCAGTAGCTATGAAGAAATTGTGAGTTATGCTATCAAGGTAGAAATGAAAGTTGGTGTTACATATCCATCTCATGGTTTTGACAAGAAACGAAAGATGGAGTTCAAGGAGAAATCTCAGAATAATGGTGAAAAGAAGATGAATGTTTCCTTATGCTCAAAGTGTGGAAAGAAGCATGGTGGAGATTGTCTTAAAGGGACTAGAAAACGTTTTAAGTGTGGAAAAGAAGGTCATCGAGCAGCTGAGTGTCGAAGTAATGGAAAAAGGGTTTCTAATGATGTGAATAAAGAAAACACTGCTGAGAACGCACCACCAACACTTCAATGCTTCAAGTGCAAGGAAATGGGGCATTATGCTAATAAATGCCCTAATCCAAGGGTTAGTGATGATCAACATGAGAAACCACTTAAGGAAAAGGACAAAGGGAAGTCACATGCGATCACTATTGGTGATGTTGAATATGAAAACGAAGTGGTGGAATGATTAAGTGTTTATGTAATGGGATTCCAAAATAATGTTGTATATAGTATCGTGGAATATTGGAATATTTATGTTTTGGTCTATTATGGTTTTCAATAATTTTATGGTACCAGTAACCGTGGAAAGTGATTGAGATATTTTTGGAAATAAGATGATATGCGCATAATGAAGAGAAAACGAGAAAATGAAATGTTTAACAGTATTCATGAGCTCATGATTGATATAAGGACTAAGTGATATCATGGTTTGAGAATATAGAATTTTGAGGATTTTGGTATGTGGAAAGTGTTAACTTTTAACTGCATTCATGTTTTCACTAAGGTTCAATGGGTATTCATTCTTCAAGAGAATACATGATTAAGGTATTCACATGTTTGTAATTTGACCAACAATATATATCTTATGATATATGGGAATCAACGATGGTATTAAATCTCTGGTAATCGTTTTCACTATGTTATGAGAGTGGACTGCAGTATTATGGATAAGCCTAAAGATTGGAATGGATTATGTTGGACATAAGTTAGTATTGTTTAAGGATAGAATATTTTCGATATTATTGATGGGATGTTATAGTAATGTAGTTTTAGAAAAAGGACAACCTGCAGGACGTGCGACAACCCATCGCTTCGGACAAGGCTGTGGGAATCGAACCCACAACCAAAGTGCGACTGGCCTTTATCGCCTACCACTGGCCTACAGGAAGTCCCTGTTTAGTAGAAACTAGTTTTATTATATTAAGCAGTGTGATATATGAAGTATAAGTCCATTTTAGGAACCATATATGATTAATCTCACTATAGATCGACTTATGTATATAATTTTTGCTAACCTTTTGTTTGAGACAGATGGAATGACCCGTCATTCTATCACATGATCTGCTAACACTTCACGAATAACAAATTCAACTTCATTTATTTAAGTGATTAAGTGGAAATTGTTCAAGGCATGAACAATAGTGAGATTGTACTAAAATAATGTAAGTATTTATTCTAATTCAAATTTTCAACTTTAGGGAAATGATCTTGAAATCCAAAAATGTTGTCCTATTGCCCTTATATCCGATGAATCAGATGGTACCCTAGATCGTCACAAATTTATGGCTTTGTGATTGCTGGATTTTCCATAGCCATGTTCTCTACCACTCTCCATCAGAACATGATGGTTAGATTTCTCTTCCATATCCATATTTTCACTTATGTGGAAACCCAGTGATTAGTTTAATTGGGTAACCATTACGTTTCATACTTGTGTTTTTAAAGATTGGTTTTGGTATTCCATTTTACAATGTGGGTTTCTATTAAAGAAAATATCGAATAGTAAACCATTTATAACCCCGATGAATTTCGAGGGCGAAATTCATTTTAAGGGGGGTAGAATGTAACAGCCCAAGATTTTATGAAAAATATTCTTTTTAATTTCATTAATGTCTTGTGTTGTACGCTACACCAAAAGAAGCTTTCACAACACGCATCCTTGACTTGCCTTCCATTACACGCAATCACGACCTTCCTCGATAGCGTGTGTAGTACGCAATAACGAGTTTCACTAAACAACAATATGCTATTAAAATATTATTAAAACTAGCCATTATGAATAGTAATAACCACTTTTTGAAATTTTTTAAATTTTAATTTTCAAAATGGAATTCATTTTTGGATTCGTAATATCGAAATTAGCTTAGGGTGAAATTTTGGTGATTTTCGGATAACTTTCATATTTTGATGAATAGTGAAAATTACTAAATTTTAATTAAAAACAACTTTTTCAATCGAAATAATTAATAGTGATAAATTATTAATTTGAGTGGTTTTAAAGTATATTTAGAATATATTTTTACAATTCAATACAATGTTGGTCATTGGATGTAATTTCACATTTACACCAGACATAAACAAGTGTTAATCTTTTGATAGTTATTATCTCTTAAAAACACGCTATTTGTTGTGACAGCGGAAATTAATTATAAAATTAATTAATGAAACTTATATGTTGGGAATTTTGTAAAATAGAAATCATTTTTGAATTCGGAATATCAATTATAGCTTAGGGTAAAATTTTGGCATTTTTCTGAAAAACTTCAATTTTTGATGAATAGTGAAACTACTAAGTAGTAGTTAAAAAATTAATTTTTTCATAAATCTTAATTTTACCGCTTCTGTGAATGGAATTTCAAAAATCCGAGAGACACAGTTGATGTTAGTAAGTAAAATGTGGTTCAATGAGATGAAAATAATTTTTGGTGAATAGTAACTTTTTACTTTTATTTACCACGGTTAAAAGTAAATAGGGTAATTAAGGGTAAAAATGATATTAATATTACCCTAACACATTTCCTAATCCTATTGGACAAGTGTATCTCGACCAAAAACAACCTTAAGTGTAAAATATTATCATTTAGGACCACTTGGATTAGATTATGACATTTAATATTATTTTATTTAATGAATAGTTAAAATAGTTAAAATCAAAGTTTAATAACTAAAACATTTTTAATATGGGGTTATACATAAGATAAATTAGACTATAAATATTCATTAGAAATATAAAAAGATTTTCTACATAATGATATTTTATTTATAATTTTTATATTTTAAATAAAGTAATTTATTTATGACACAACGATTATGCAGTAATTACCCTTTTAAGGAAATGTTAACATAATTGATGTTATAAATGATCAAATAAATGTAATTTGAGACTTTTTATGAATTCCACTAATTTTCTAGGTTACTATGATATATTAGTGTTGATTTAATCAACTTGTTTTAAACATATAATTCTGTTATGACTTTCACAAAAATCATATATCAAATAGTGTCAAAATTGACACAAAATAGTTTTTAAATCAAATATTATATTATTAATTTTTATTTTATTCCTAAAAATCTAAGGTTCGGCCAAATGACTTAGATAAGGATATATATATTAATAATAAACAACTTGGGGTTCGTTTTCCATGTTATAGTAAGTTTATTAACCATATAGTGTAAGAAAACAAAAATTCACGATAAAAGTTAAATTATTTAACTTAGAGTTAAATATAATTGATAAGTTTAAAATAATAACCTAAACTTGACTAAATCCTATTGGTTGATAGGATTTCGACCCATCCCCACTTTACCTTCGAAATAATACCCTTTGGAACCATTATAAACCGATTTTGACTTTAATATAAAATAATATTTTGAGATATTCCTAAGGTGCCCCTCTCCTCCCTTATAAAAGGGCACCTCCTCCCCCCCTCCTCACACCAATTTGAGCACTCAAGATCGGCCAAACCCTGCCAAAATCCCTTCTACACTTCCCTAGAATAATCCTAGAGGTCCTGGTATTCTTCAAAGACCAATCTTAGTTCCCTAAGTGGAGGATTCAAAGAGGCGTTTCAAAGAAGAGGTAATATCCATTACCGATATTTTCAATTTCTTTGTTCTTAAACTTCTTCTTCTTTAGTTGTTTCAGGATAAATTAATAACATCAGTATTAATTACATACTGATATGTTATTATAAATATGAAACAACCCTAAATCACCTTCTATCCATCCTACGGAAAAATGAAATCACCGTGCGTGCGTACGTACGGAATACCGTCTCCACGCCGTGGTGTAATCTATTTTCCGCCACCTCATTAATTGGATGGGTATAATGGTGTAAGGAGTAACTATATATGATTATTATAGAGTGATATTGATACTTAAATATTATACATACACTTCAACACAATTCCATGACCATGGGAATGATATCATCGCTCGTGCGTACGTACGGACTACCATCTCCACGACGCGATGTGATTCATTCTCCATGTTAACCATTTAAGAATAATTATAAAGTATATATAAGAAATAATAATGAAATATATGACATTATAAGGCTACTGTATTTATGTATATATGTATGTCATCTACTTACTTCCATTCAAGACAATGAGGAAAGGAAAACAGCGTTCATGCGTACGTACGGACTACCGTCTCCATGAACGGTGTGTTTCATTTCATTTATATATTTATTAAATATATATATATACTGAATATATATGATATATAAATCTTGTTTTATATTCTGGAAGTAAGTAAATCATGATATAAGTAATAATAATGTCAAGAACAACAAGTCCAAACACCTACGATAAATGAAACGATTTTACCCAAAACGCTTCTTTAACATGGAATTTACAAAAGAACGGGTAATATAAAGTCATAAGGGAACCATATATGATATCATAACAATGAATATGATTCTGTAATAAGTTAATGACATTATTTAAATCATTATACAGGAGGTTCGGACACTTACGAAACAAATCGGACTTAAGGTAAGGGAAATATCACAATCTCATTTCTATCTGAGATTGTTTATACTTTGTAATTTACTGGGGTGTATTTTATCATCCACATCCATGTTTCCTCAATATGTAATATTATTTTCATCCACCTACAATTGTTTAAATCAAATTTTACCTTTCGGTGAGTTTTTAGTAAAGAATATGAAAGGAATCTTTTGTCGTTTTTTTTCGTACGAGGTACTTTTTGACTTTTCCGACAAAAGTACGAAGAATGTTTTTTTTAACTTATACGGCATGAATGTATTCTTAAAACATTATTTCCAAAAAAATTACTTTACAAGTTTTCATGTTTATTTTTAATCAACTTCTTTTAGTATGACATGTTAAGAAAAGAAAAGTGTTTTTGAAGAAGAAAGGATATTTTCCTCAAGAATGGAGTTCAAGTGTTTTATCAAAATTATTTTCCATATAAGATAATAAAAGGGTTCTGTTTTTATCCCTATTATTACATGGATTTGATTATGTTGTGATGGAAATATTTTTATGAATTCCTTTATCTTATATGAATTGTTTTATGATGTCATGTTGTTTAAGAATCCCATTTTTATTACATGGGTTACGCTATGATGTATGGTTTATGATTATGTGGCACACATAAGAAATGATTCATTATAAGATGGGTGGGACCTATATCTCCCTCCAATGCATTGGGTAAAGATTTTATATCTCATGAGATAGACATGGCTGGAACGGTAGGTTATGCCGGTTCAGTGAAACAGGACTGAAACGAGGGTGACTCGGTTCAGAAAGGGACTTTGTCCACTAAGATAGTCTTGGCAATGAGTCTTGACTAACAAGAAATGATTCTCTATGATTATGTGTGTATGCCATAAAGTTTCATGATTTAAGTTATGATTATTGGGATTTCATTTCACTACTATGATTTATCCCATGTTATGAAATTATGATCTCTTTTGCAGGTTATGATTTCCAAAAGTTATGTTCTTATGAATATGATGTGATTGATTTTTCTTTTGTTTACCCTTACTGAGCATTTGAGATCACCCTTTTATGTTTTCTTTTCCCCAGGATATAAAGAAAGGTTTTAGGTAAAAAAAGGGAAGATCTTTATGGGAGATATTGAAGATCTTTCACCACGATTAGGAGATTACGTTCCGAGTTTCCAAAGACACTAAACTATTACGATCCTTGTGTGTGTGTTTTTTGTTATGTACTAAGTATTATGCAAATCTAATGTAATGTCCATGTAAGTCAGGCTTCAGGTCTCTACAGTTGGTATCAGAGGAAAGGTTTAGTCATCCTTTGGAAACTAGGATTCGAAAGCGTTAGTGATATCCCTCGAGATATTTCTAAGGTATGTCTATGGATGTCCCTAAGGATAAGTATACGTATAAGATACAGTCCTAGAACTATGGTATCGAGCATAGAATTTAACCTAAGAAGTTAGATATTGAGGATACTCCCCCTTTATAATGTTGTTTTCCCTAGCATGATTTTTTCCTCTCACACTATTCTTTTTGGGTTTTAGACGATGGCTGGAACCCGAAGGAACCGAGTTGATCAATGCAATGGACAATGCAATGATTTCCCTCCTAAACAAACAAATGTTATGGGAGATGGAGTGCAAAATCTTATTGCTATACTTACACAAGCTATGAATCATTCTGGACTTCCAAATGAGCAGAGAAGGGAGCAATATTCTATTGAGTCCTTCATGAGGCAACGTCCACCTTCTTTCAGTGGGTCTTCCGATCCACTTGTTGCTGAACAATGGATCAGTACCACTGAAAAGATATTTTCAGTTCTTCAATGTTCTGAGCATGATAAATCCATCTTAGCAGTATATCGTTTGGAAGGTGAAGCTGATCAATGGTGGAATCTTATCAAGAATACGAGGCCAAGAGATGAAATTGAGTCCATGGAATGGGACGAGTTCAAGAAATTATTTTTCAATAAGTACTTTCCTCGTATTCTTCGAACAAAGATGGAGAAGGAGTTTCTTGAAGTAAAGAAAAAGGATGAGGAATCTGTTGGTATATACGAAGCGAATTTTACAAGACTTGCAAGGTATGCATCTGGCATTATCATCCAACCTGAAAGTAAAGTTGATCGATTTTTCAGTGGCTTAAAACCAAGTCTTCGAAGGGCATTAGCTATAAGAGACTTCAGTAGCTATGAAGAAATTGTGCGTTGTGCTATCAAGGTAGAAATGGAAGTTGGTGTTACATATCCATCTCATGGTTTTGACAAGAAAAGAAAGATGGAGTTCAAGGAGAAATCTCAGAATAATGGTGAAAAGAAGATGAATGTTTCCTTATGCTCAAAGTGTGGAAAGAAGCATGGTGGAGATTGTCTTAAAGGGACTAGAAAATGTTTTAAGTGTGGAAAAGAAGGTCATCGAGCAGTTGAGTGTCGAAGTAATGGAAAAAGGGTTTCTAATGATGTGAATAAAGCAAAAACTGCTGAGAACGCACCACCAACACTTCAATGCTTCAAGTGCAAGGAAATGGGGCATTATGCTAATAAATGCCCTAATCCAAGGGTTAGTGATGATCAACATGAGCAACCACTTTAGGCAAAGGACAAAGAGAAGTCACATGCGATCACTATTGGTGATGTTGAATATGAAAACGATGTGGTAGAATGATTAAGTGTTTATGTAATGGGATTCCAAAATAATGTTTTACATAGTATCGTGGAATATTGGAATATTTATGTTTTGGTCCATTATGGTTTTCAATAATTTTATGGTACCAGTAACCTTGGAAAGTGATTGATATTTTTTTGGAAATAAGATGATATGCGCATAATGAAGAGAATACGAGAAAATGAAATGTTTAACAGTATTCATGAGCTCATGATTGATATAAGGACTAAGTGATATCATGGTTTGAGAATATAGAATTTTGAGGATTTTGGTATGTGGAAAGTGTTAACTTTTAACTGCATTCATGATTTCACTAAGGTTCAATGGGTATTCATTCTTCAAGAGAATACTTGATTAAGGTATTCACATGTTTGTAATTTGACCAACAATATATATCTTATGATATATGGGAATCAACGATGGTATTAAATCTCTGGTAATCGTTTTCACTATGTTATGAGAGTGGACTGCAGTATTATGGATAAGCCTAAAGATTGGAATGGATTATGTTGGACATAAGTTAGTATTTTTTAAGGATAGAATATTTTCGATATTATTGATGGGATCTTATAGTAATGTAGTTTTAGAAAAAGGACATCTGCAGGACGTGCGACAACCCATCGCTTCGGACAAGGCCGTGGGAATCGAACCCACAACCAAAGTGGGACTGGCCTTTATCGCCTACCACTGGCCTACAGGAAGTCCCTGTTTAGTAGAAACTAGTTTTATTATATTAAGCAGTGTGATATATGAAGTATAAGTCCATTTTAGGAACCATATATGATTAATCTCACTATAGATCGACTTATGTATATAATTTTTGCTAACCTTTTGTTTGAGACAGATGGAATGACCCGTCATTCTATCACATGATCTGCTAACACTTCACGAATAACAAATTCAACTTCATTTATTTAAGAGATGAAGCGGAAATTGTTCAAGGCACGAACAATAGTGAGATTGTACCAAAATAAAGTAAGTATTTATTCTAATTCAAATTTTCAACTTTAGGGAAATGATCTTGAAAACCAAAAATGTTGTCCTAGTGCCCTTATATCCGATGAATCAGATGGTACCCTAGATCATCAAAAATTTATGGCTTTGTGATTGCTGGATTTTCCATAGCCATGTTCTCTACCACTCTCCATCAGAACATGATGGTTAGATTTCTCTTCAATATCCATATTTTCACTAATGTGGAAACCCAGTGATTAGTTTAATTGGGTAACCGTTACGTTTCATACTTGTGTTTTTAAAGATTGGTTTTGGTATTCCTTTTTACAATGTGGGTTTCTATTAAAGAAACTATCGAATAGTAAACCATTTATAACCCCGATGAATTTCAAGGGCGAAATTCATTTTAAGGGGGGTAGAATGTAACAGCCCAAGATTTTATGAAAAATATTCTTTTTAATTTCATTAATGTCTTGTGTTGTACGCTACACCAAAATAATCTTTCACAACACGCATCCTTGACTTGACTTCCATTACACGCAATCGCGACCTTCCTCGATAGCGTGTGTAGTACGCAATAACGAGTTTCACTAAACAACAATATGCTATTAAAATATTATTAAAACTAGCCGTTATGAATAGTAATAACCACTTTTTGAAATTTTTTAAATTTTATTTTTCAAAATGGAATTCATTTTTGGATTCGTAATATCGAAATTAGCTTAGGGTAAAATTTTGGTGATTTTCAGATAACTTTCATATTTTGATGAATAGTGAAAATTACTAAATTTTAATTAAAAACAACTTTTTCAATCGAAATAATTAATAGTGATAAATTATTAAATTGAGTGGTTTTAAAGTATATTTAGAATATATTTTTTCAATTCAATACAATGTTGGTCATTGGATGTAATTTCACATTTACACCAGACATAAACAAATGTTAATCTTTTGATAGTTATTATCTCTTAAAAAAACGCTATTTGTTGTGACAACGGAAATTAATTATAAAATTAAATAATGAAACTTATATTTTGGGAATTTTGTAAAATAGAAATCATTTTTGAATTCGGAATATCAATTATAGCTTAGGGTAAAATTTTGGCATTTTTCTGAAAAACTTCAATTTTTGATAAATAGTGAAACTACTAAGTAGTAGTTAAAAAATTAATTTTTTTCATAAATCTTAATTTTACCGCTTCTGTGAATGGAATTTAAAAAATCCGAGAGACACAGTTGATGTCTGTAAGTAAAATGTGGTTCAATGAGATGAAAATAATTTTTGGTGAATAGTAACTTTTTTACTTTTATTTACCACGGTTAAAAGTAAATAGGGTAATTAAGGGTAAAAATGATATTAATATTACTCTAACACATTTACTAATCTTATTGGACAAGTGTAACTCGACCAAAAACTACCTTAAATGTAAAATATTATCATTTAGGCCCACTTGGATTAGATTATGACATTTAATATTATTTTATTTAATGAATAGTTAAAATAGTTAAAATCAAAGTTTAATACCTAAAATTTTTTTAATATGGGGTTATACATAAGATAAATTCGACTATAAATATTCATTAGAAAGATAAAAAGATTTCATACATAATGATATTTTATTTATAATTTTTAGACTTTAAATAAAGTAATTTATTTATGACACAACGATGATGCAATAATTACCCTTTTAAGGAAATATTAACATAATTGATGTTATAAATGCTCAAATAAATGTAATTTGAGACTTTTTATGAATTCCACTAATTTTCTAGGTTACTATGATATATTAGTGTTGATTTAATCAACTTGATTCGAACATATAATTCTGTTATGACTTTCACAAAAATCATATATCAAATAGTGTCAAAATTGACACAAAATAGTTTTTAAATCAAATATTATATTATTAATTGTTATTTTATTCCTAAAAATCTAAGGTTCAAACAAATGACTTAGATAAGGATATATATATTAATAATAAACAACTTGGGGTTCGTTTGGCATGTTATAGTAAGTGTATTAACCATATACTGTAAGAAAACAAAAAGTCACGGTAAAAGTTAAATTATTTAACTTAGAGTTAAATCTAATTGATAAGGTTAAAATAATAACCTAAACTTGTCTAAATCCTATTGGTTGATAGGATTTCGACCCATACCCACTTTACCTTAGAAATAATACCCTTTGTAACCATTATAAAAAGATTTTGACTTTAATATAAAATAATATTTTGAGATATTCCTAAGGTGCCCCTCTCCTCCCTTATAAAAGGGCACCTCCTCCCCCTCCTCCTCACACCACTTTGAGCACTCAAGCTCGGCCCACCCCTGCAAAAATCCCTTCTCCACTTCCCTAGAATAATCCTAGAGGTCCTGGTCTTCTTCAAAGACCAATCTTAGTTCCCTAAGTGGAGGATTCAAAGAGGCGTTTCAAAGAAGAGGTAATATCCATTACTGATATTTTCAATTTCTTTCTTCTTCAACTTCTTCTTCTTTAGTTGTTTCAGGATAAATTAATAACATCAGTATTACTTACATACTGATATGTTATTATAAATATGAAACAACCCTAATTCACCTTCTATCCATCCTACGGAAAAATGAAATCACCGCGCGTGCGTACGTACGAAATACCGTCTCCACGCCGTGGTGTAATCTATTTTCCACCACCTCCTTAATTGTATGGGTATAATGGTGTAAGGAGTAACTATATATGATTATTATAGAGTGATATTGATACTGAAATAGTATACATACACTTCAACACAATTCCACGACCATGGGAATGATATCATCGCTCGTGCGTACGTAAGGACTACCGTCTCCACGACGCGATGAGATTCATTCTCCATGTTAACCATTTAAGAATAATTATAAAGTATATATAAGCAATAATAATGAAATATATGACATTATAAGGCTACTGGATTTATGTATATATGTATGTCATCTACTTACTTCCATTCAAGAGAATGAGGAAAGGAAAACAGCGTTCATGCGTACGTACGGACTACCGTCTCCATGAACGGTGTGTTTCATTTCATTTATATATTTATTAAATATATATATACTGAATATATATGATATATAAATCATGTTTTATTTTCTGGAAGTAAGTAAATCATGATATAAGTAATAATAATGTCAAGAACAACAAGTCCAAACACCTACGATAAATGAAACGATTTTACCCAAAACGCTTCTTTAACATGGAATTTACAAAAGAACTGGTAATATAAAGTCATAAGTGAACCATATATGATATAATAACAATGAATATGATTCATTAATAAGTTAATGACATTATTTAAATCATTATACAGGAGGTTCGGATACTTACGAAACAAATCGGACTTAAGGTAAGGGAAATATCACAATCTCATTTCTATCCGAGATTGTTTATACTTTGTAATTTACTGGGGTGTATTTTATCATCCACATCCATGTTTCCTCAATATTTAATATTATTTTCATCCACCTACAATTTTTTAAATCAAATTTTACCTTTCGGTGATTTTTTAGTAAATAATATGAAAGGAATCTTTTGTCGTTTTTTTCCTACGAGGTAGTTTTTGACTTTTCCGACAAAAGTACGAAGAATGTTTTTTTTAACTTATACGACATGAATGGATTCTTAAAACATTATTTCCAAAAAACTTACTTTACAAGTTTTCAAGTTTATTTTTAATCAACTTATTTTAGAATGACATGTTAAGAAAAGAAAAGTGTTTTTGAAGAAGAAAGGATATTTTCCTCAAGAATGGAGTTCAAGTGTTTTATCAAAATTATTTTCCATCTAAGATAATAAAAGGGTTCTGTTTTTATCCCTATTATTACATGTATTTGATTATGTTGTGATGGAAATATTTTTATGAATTCCTTTATCTAATATGAATTGTTTTATGATGTCATGTTGTTTAAGAATCCCATTTTTATTACATGGGTTACGCTATGATGTATGGTTTATGATTATGTGGAACACATAATAAAGGATTCATTATAAGATGGGTGGGACCTATATCTCCCTCCAATGCATTCGGTAAAGATTTTATATCTCATGAGATAGACATGGCTAGTACGGTAGGTTATACCGGTTCAGTGAAACAGGACTGAAACGAGGGTGACTCGGTTCAGAAAGGGACTTTGTCCACTAAGATAGTCTTGGCAATGAGTCTTGACTAACAAGAAATGATTCTATATGATTATGTGTGTATGAAATAAAGTTTCATGATTTAAGTTATGATTATTGGGATTTCATTTCACTACTATGATTTATCCCATGTTATAAAATTATGATCTCTTTTGCAGGTTAAGATTTCCAAAAGTTATGTTCTTATGAATATGATGTGATTGATTTTTCTTTTGTTTACCCTTACTGAGCATTTGAGCTCACCCTTTTATGTTTTCTTTTCCCCAGGATATAAAGAAAGGTTTTAGGTAAAAAAAGGGAAGATCTTTATGGGAGTAAAGATCTTTCACCATGATTAGAAGATTACGTTCCGAGTTTCCAAAGACACTAAACTATTACGATCCTTGTGTGTGTGTTTTTTGTTATGTACTAAGTATTCCTCAAATCTAATGTAATTTCCATGTAAGTCAGGCTTCGGGTCTCTACAGGTTCCATCCCATATTTCATGTTTTGATAGTAGAAAAAAGAAATATAATCAAGGATACCATATCTTGATATTTTTACTCAAGGACAGGAGCCTACACATTTCTGAATAACCACATAGTGGAAACATGGAAGACCCAACATCTAATGTCGTTACTTAATAGAATCATGGTATTAATCATATGACATATAATAAGGATCATTATCAAGTTGGATTTACTATAAGTGGGAGTGTTGTAATAGTGGGTTACCTTGAACCAACTAAACTATACTTTTGATTAACATATCGTGTATACAATTAGATATACATGATGTATTCTTACCATTATAGTGTATAAGTATCTGCATCCACTATTGAAATGGTAATGTACATGGATTAATTATCATATTACAAGGTTATATCATATCCCTATCAATAATGATAAACTCAAGATACTATGACATTAATCTCAAACAAAGTTCACCTGGTTTAGATATATCATACTGACTGGATACAATAGATGTCTGACTAGTAGGTGCTAGGGGATTATAAGCATTGAGACTTCTTCTCATGAAGTTTTCATTTGGTGATCTCTTGTAGTGATATCATGAGGAGAGACCCTCCAATAGTAACATCAGATGTTTTTGGTGTTATTGGTTTTTCCTTTCCACGAACTTGTGTATTGGTTTCCTAACTTGAGATCATTACTAGTGTATACCATTTGATCATGTACATTGATGCGAGAAAGAAAACATGATAATGAAATCATGCCTTGGTAGCTTGTGTTGGGTGAGTCATTGGTGACATGACATTGGTTGAGTGGTCAAGATAGAATTTGTCACATTTGGGTTGAGGAAGCAATATATCTCGAGCCTTTTTGATCAGGATAGTTGTACCTTCATAAGTTCTTGGACAACGGATTTGAGAGAAAATCCATCCAGTTATATAAAAAAATAATAAATCAAGAAAAGGGCGATGACACAAATATGCATCCAACATTATGAGACATATAAACACAAAGATATTGTATTACATAGTACGTGTTTGTATGTTGGTTGTCATTGCTATGTGTGTATCCTTATCTCTTTAGGGGCCTTGATGGGTTTCTCGACACTGATCTTGGTCTATGAATATTTTTCACTGCTATCAAGATATAGTCCAAGAGGTTTACAAACAATAGTGTATTCAATATTCCACCCTATTTTGATGAGTAGGTAAATTGGACATGGTGGGCCCCACATCTATTTATGAGTGTTGTTGAAGTCAACAATCATCAATAAATAGATAAATTTATTATTATTAAGGTGATGAATAATTGGGTGGAATTTATTTATAAAAATTATTTACAAGTAAAGTGAATATGAGGAATAATACTAATCAAAAAAAATATTATTTTAATATTCTATGTTCATTTAATATTAACAAGAATTTCAAGTCTAGATAATGACCCAAAAACATCACATAATATATTTAATATATATTAAAGGTGTGTGATAAAATATAAATAATATTTATTTAATAGTTTATTTTATCATATTTATTTATTTATTTCTAATATAGAGGAAGTTAAATATACATGGGTCGGGGAACACATTTCGATTATTTTGAGCCTCCACTATAAATAGAAGGAGAGAGGCTCATTCTATGTGTTGTTAATGCATTTATAATGAGAGACTCTCTATTCCAACTAATTAAAGAGAGTGTGTCTATCTTAGGAAATCGATTCAAGGTGCCTTAATCAAATCAAAGGCAAGGGATCGAGGTTGTCTTCACATCGTCGAAGGATTTGTCATATCTCCATGATATCACCCAAATTTATATGAATATAGATAATGTGTATTTTTTAGAGCATTAGTGGATGATATAGATGGGTTCAAGTTCAAATTCATTGAGAAATGATTTCCAGTGATTATCCATTATCGATCGCTCTCTCATACGAAATTTGGTACATGTTTCGATTTACTTTTATTATTTGAATAATTTCCCACTAGGTACTCAAACTGTAATGGGGCATGAATTTTCAATGATGAAAAGTATTGTTATCCTAAAGACACAATTTTTAAAAATCATTGGCTTACTGGATTTTCTTTCTGCCTCAGTACTTGTAGTAGTTATGTTCCTTATTAGATTGAGTCATAATCCGGTCACTTGAAAAGGGTCCTATGAAATCCCCTATGAATTCTTATCATCGAAATCATTAGTCTGGCCATATGGAGTCACTGAAATGATTGTATCCTTAGAAAAATGATCATGTAGGAAGGATTCTTGTCCCTATACCCACACATTTCTATCAATGACTATCTCACTATCAAGAAGACTTCCATTGTTTATCTTCTTAGAGGTATCCTGCCTATTGAGAGCCCCCCTATAAGAAATCAATTACCTTGGGGGGATTTGAACATCCTCCCTAGCTTTAGTAAATCCATCTAAAGGGATATTACAATTTTTCAACCCATACCACCTTATCATAGAAGGTGGAATGAACTTTCTAGAATCAAATAATTCTTCAACAGGTATGTGTTCTATCTTCCCAACCTCATTCATGTCATGAACATTTTATGGTTCAGTTGTCTAGTTGCATTGATCATAAGGGGGAACAATATATTTTCCCTTCTTATTTCTATAGACAACAACATCATGTCCCATTAACTTTCATAAGCTGTATTCTTTATCTTTTTTTCATTCAAAGGTTATATTTAAAAAAAAACATTCAATTTAAGAAAAATATAGGCTTCCTCTCACACTATTTATCATGGTTGATACTATCATCTATTTTTTTGAGAACCACCTATTCCAAAGAGATACTAGACATATCAATATCCACCATGATTCTAGAAGAATGCCTAAATCTAAAATTATCAGTTTTCCTATCAATCTTGATGGGATTTCCCATATAGTATTCTCTATCCCATAGAATCATTGAATGCTAATATATCTAACTAGGTTTGCATATGTAGATCCATACCTTAGTAAATGTGTTCCTGACATTTTCAGGATCAAAGTTTCTATCCCATTCCTAGAATTTTAGAAATCCCGAATTCAAGGAAAATCACCCCAAAGTGCCGAACCTTTTCTTACAGTCATTATATGGGAAGACCATATGGTAATACCATCACCCCATTTTATTCATTCTCTATTCATCAAATCCCCATATTTCCACAATCCTTTGGGTGAGGTCATTGAACCTCCAAATTTTTTCTCTCTTTGGAACCATAACTCATGCGATAATAGAGTACCTGTAAAGACTCACTCATCCTTCAACCACATCCTGGTTGGCCGATACATGCACTATTCTACCTTTCTTGATAACCCTTCACCGAGGGTTATATCAAAGTCTACAAAAGAAAGAGTTGCATCAGATTTTATGACCCTTGAGAAGTTATTTTCTAGGGAAACCAAAACATCAAGATCACCATCCACCAAATTGGATTTTCCCCTAAGATGAAATATCTTATTATTCCTAACATGATCAGATGGATCTCTTAGATTATCTATGAGATTGATCTTCTTATAGTCTTTTGAATCTCTAGATTCGGGGTTTTCCCCACTCCCCCTTGTTCCGACATCCATGATCTAGAACTACAAGGTTTATTTATTGGTAAATTTCTTTAATATATTTATTATTAAAGCATTATTTATTCCATAACATTGTATATCCATAGTTTTAGGCTGAAAAATGAGTAGGAAAGTTATATTTACATTATATTATTCTTGAAATTTATTTCAAATTTTTATTCCTCCTTTCAATAACACCATTCTTTTTTGTTTTCCTGGGGGAAGAAAAAATATGTTTGATACTATGATTTGAACAATAAGAATTAAAATAATGGTTCTCAAATTCTCCTCCATAGTCACCCCCTAAAGAAATAATTTTGGCATATTTTTCTTTTTGAAACAACTTGAAAAATATTATAAAAACTGATGAAGTTGTACCTTTAACACTTAATAATAAAACCCAAGTGAATCTTGAAAAAACATCAACTCAAATAAAAAAAATATTTCTCTCTTAGGATGTCAATTCTAGATATCCAAAAAATCTATATGAATAGGTTATATGAGTTTAGATATATAAATATATTTAATTAGTTTAAAATATGACTTCTTTTGCATTCCCATTTAGAATGCATCACATAGATTTTTTTATTCAATTTAATCTGAGGTAAATTTGAAACTAAATTCCTTTTGGAAAATTTTATCAAAGAATAGAAATTATAATGTCATGATATTCTATTCCATATACAAGATTCATTTTTTATCATTTAAATAATTAAAATTTTTTCTACTTAAATAATTATGATATAGTGTGTATACATTATAAGTTCTAGGTGATTTAAATTTTAGGAAGTTATATTTAAAATTAAACATGAATTATATAAAAAATCATCAAAATAACCTTCATCACAATGTTGGGAGATACTTATCATATTGTGCTTCAATACTTCCACATATAGAATATTTTTTATGTGTATCATGTTAGGATTGCCAACGAATTTAACTCGTAAAAATATTCCTTTATAATTATCATCAAATGTAACATGTACTCCATAATATTTTTATAAAGAGTAAAAATTTAAAAAATATTAACTCATATGGATCAGGAATCCAATTTCCATATACTATTTTTTGTTGGTTATCTTAGATATTTTTCCATAAAAATAAAAATTTAAACAAGAAATTTTTTGGAGCCTATATTTTCTTAGGTCTATAAATGTTAGAAACTAGAGATTTTAGAACCAAAATCAGTTTGTGTTGTCCAGAAATTCCAGCACAAAATTTTCAAAAAAAAAAAAAAATAAATAAATAAAATTGTTTTTAACTCCCAATAATTTTAGGGTTTTCAAACTACATTTTTTGGTATAATTCCATAACTCTCTACAATGAAAATAAGTAAATTTTTACAGTGTTTTGTTCTTTGTAATTGGACAAAAATATTTTTTGTAAAACATTGGTTTTTCACCTTGGATTCATATTTTAGATTTATTCTTATGGGTTTTATTATTTATAAGGATTTTATTTAAATAAATTTCATCCTTTTAAGAGAATTCATATCATATTTAAAGTATCAAAATTCATTTTTAAATTCTTTAATTTTAGTTCCATGTTCAATAAAATATGAATCATGATTTTACAGTTTGATTTTAATTATGATTTTTTTAATTACACTTTTTCATTATCAATAACTTCATAGAAATTTTTAATATTTTAATTTCTTTTCATTGAAGATTCATACTTAGCTTCTAGTATAGTACAATATTCATTTAATTCTTCATAAGTGTAATTTTTATTTTTTGATTCATTTTCATTCTAGAAGAATATTATGAATATATCTCATTAGTGTGTGTCATAAAGAACATGTTTGTCTTTTTATTTGAATATTAACCTTCCAATTGTTAAGTTGATACATTACAAGAATATTCTAAATCACCACATTTTTCCTTCATAGATTTCTTATCTTTCTTCCTATATCAAACATTATTGAAATAATTATTTTCTAACTTTTTATATCTCTTAGTTGTGGAAAATCGGGAATATGTCCAAGATTATTTTATTCATAGTGCCTCAATACCTTTAAGTTTCTATATAACTTATTATACTTATTTAAATGTTTCTTAAAAACTCTTATATTATTGTAATTTTTTTTAATTTTCTTCCAAAGTGAGAAAGATCACTGTCTGAAGCAGAACTAATCAAAGAATTTTCATCATAGGACTCATGTAATTGTATTATTTTATATTATTATCATCCTTTGAATTGGTAAATCTAACATATAATTATCCTTCATAAATAATACATGTTTTCCAAATTCACCTTATATCTCTGCCCCATACATCATCATAGTTCTAATAAGATATTTTGTTTTAAAATTATTTACCACTATTGTTTTTTTGATAGTAGATGAAATTACACTTCATCATTGCGGTAAGATTTTGAGAATCTTTAGATCTTGATTTGGTTCATCAATTGTTGGACCTAAATAAAAAAAATTATAAAATACCTTAGTATTTATTTCATTTTACTAAGTGATACTCTCACCATATAACATTCTAAAGGTATCAAATATTATTTTGGTAGTTTTATATAGGAGATCCTTTACATTATCAATGCCTTCATTAGAAATGAAAATTATAGTATAAATTTATTGGGCTGTTTGAAATTGAGAAACTCTATTAAAATTATATGTATGATGTCCAATGATTATAAAATTCATTGATTATTAATTTATATCATATATTGCTTATGTATTAGCATTTGATGTTAATATTTGAGTCTTTTTAATTTCAAAAGGCTTCACAAATTTAATATAAACCATTATACTATGTTTTTTAGTTAGATAATCATATTCACCTTCCAAAAAACATAATTATCATTATTTAAATAGGTAAATCTTACCATCTACATATCTTATCTTTTATTAGTCATAAAATCCATTTTGAAGAGATATTTCGATTTTTACCATTTAAAGTTGAGAAATAAAGATTCACTATCTTTGATACTTGTTTTTGTTATAAATAAATGACATTAAGACTCAATAGGGGGTGGGGTGAATTGAGTCCTTGGTTGTTTTTTTCACTTTGAAACCCACCACCCTTCAGTTATTACTAATCTTTTTTTTCATTACTTATCACATTAACACAGTGTAAACTTATAAATATAAATAAAATTAATATGAAAATATATTTATATTTTTTCGGATAATATTAGTCCCCTAGTCCACTCCAACACCACTCTTCTCCATGATTGTGATAATTTTTACTAGACTAGTCCTTTTTTTGGGAATTACCGATCCTTTTTCTAGAGAATGAATGACTAAATGAAAAGAAGTAGACAATTAGAATAGGTATAAGAGATTTTTTCCTAGATTAATCTTGGATTTAAAAACAATATCCTTCATGGTATTTTTTAGTAACCTTTACAACATAAGATATGAATAAACAAAGTGTTTACAAATTACATCTCATTGTTGTAAAATAAAACTGGCAGAAGGATGAAATCTCTGAGTGATATGATTATAAAAGAATGTAGCTCAAAGAGAGTATTTTAAACAAAAAAAGAGGAATGATGTTTCACATCTATAAATTTCAATACTTCTTCTTCTTTTTGATTGAAATAGAGATGTGTTCCGAATTTGAGAGAGAGAGAGAGTTCTTGAATTCTGTATCAGTGTTTTTTCTCTCTTTGTATCTCTATATAATTTCTCATGAGATCATTGATATATATTTTTAATGTATTTAAAACTTTTCAAATGATACAAAACACATGATTCATAAAATCAATGATTATAAACACATACTTTTCTGGAAGACACCTCAATAACTATAAAGAAAAATAAAATATCCTTGAACTTGTTTACATTACTAGTGCTTAACTCTTATTATAATCGCTTCCACCATAAAGAAGTTATCCAATATTTAAATGTTGTATAAAAAAATTAAAATCTCACTCAATTGATTTAATGGTAGTAAATATAGGTTGGATCATGATGTCTCTGATTTGAATATCGCCACATAGCCAAATTTTATATTGGAATTCACATAGCTGAATTACATAACCCTTCAACACATAGGTAGTTTTCCTCACATAGAAAAATATGATGTATATGAATGGAATAACATATCCAATTTGAATGATGTATCTAATTTCACTACGTATTTGATTCATGTAGCCAATTAATCTAAAAAATGATTGTTCTATGTAGTTGATTTCTCACATAACCATTACATCAATATAAGTAAATTTCACAAGGTGAATTACAAAACTTTACTGACTTATATAGGATATTTCCACACATAGGTGATTAACATATCTAAATGATCATGTATATTATTTTCCACACTGAAAAAGTTTTCATTTGGGTGATTTTTCTAAACATAGGAAAATTTCAACCAAAGTGTTGATAATTGAAAACTTGATGAAATTAATGGGATGAGCAGTTAAAATAAGATACAACATGATAAAAACACTTAAAAAATAATCAGTAACATATGAAAGGGTATTTTAGATCATCAAAACCTAAAGTATATGGTATATATTGGATCAAAATAAGTAGTACAATAAGAAATCGGTAAACAACCTATGTGAGGGACAATGTGATGACATTATAAACGAGATTCCCAATATGATGGGAGTAAGAACCTTGAACTTATGGATAATAATTTCTAAATTGAATCTTGTATTTAATTGAAACATGAATTAAGTGGTGTGCCCAAATACCCAAAATAAAGTGTAATTTCTAATTGAGATCTTAATGAGACAAAGGCCTATAACTTTAATTGGATATTCCAAACCCTTAATTGTAGACCAATGAATCAAAAAATATGAAAATATCTTCCCTTTCCTTTAATTATTTGAGAAATATAAGTTTTTTATGGCTGTTTATTACATGGAATGTGAATTAATCAATGGTGTACATTGTAAAAAAATATGAATCTCGAGTAAGAGAACAAAAAAATGGGTGGGGGGGGGGGAGAAATTATAGAAATTTTTTTTATTAATAATTTATTTGTAGTCTTAGACATAAAATAGAGAGGTATTTACTTTCCCTTAATAAAAAAGTCGATGAATCTATCCGGGCATATGGGTTGAAATTTATAATACTTGCATGATACACCTCTAACATTGTCATTACCCCAGAACCTAAAGTTGAAAACTTATTTTATGAGATTAATCTAAGTCTATGAAAATACTAAAATATTTGGGACTTTGAAATCTATAATGAAATTATATGATGTCTCCTCAAGTTCAAAATAGAGATTCAAAAATTGCAAGTGTCTCATGGGTATAATAAGAGGAAGATGGAAATTAATATCGGCGGTACGATGGAGAAATTTAATTATTGTAAGAAAGTTCAATATACCCATTCTAAAAATTATGGTAAGAAGAAACCTATAAATTTCTTGAAGGGGGCGAGGAAATTATTCAGGTGAAGGAAGGAAGGACTCCTAGCTAGTAATTGATGACTGGTGAAACCCACCAATGTGGTGGAAGAAAGGATTTCTCTAGCCCAACCTCAACTTATTATCCAATGTTTTAACTTCAAGGAATAATGAAAATATGAAAATAAATATACTAAGACTAGGGTTGTCAATGAATAATGACACCAATAACCTCCAAGGCCTAGAGAGAAAGGGAGAGATTATTCTATAACAACTATAATGATGTATACCAAAAAACAATGTCGTTTTGTGTATACTAGTTATTCATTAAAAAATAGGGAACATACTATTTGATTATTGTTATATTAATTCATTTGTATCATGTAAGTTTAGTTGAACTATTTAAACACCACTAAAAATCATAGAAGTAAAGATATTAGTAAAAAAACAAAATTGTAAAATTATTGTTTTTTAAGTATATCACTAATCCCCTATCAAAATGTGTGTGCTGAACATCACAACAAACCAAGTGATACATTCTTTATTGGAATTCAATGAAATTCTAGGTATAGATTTTCTTACTTTTTATAAGGCCACATAAATTGATGAGATAAAAAAAATCCCCATCCATATCACAAATCGTCCACTGATTCTATACAAGTGCATGGAGAAAAATGAATATTCTTTAGTATAATCACTTAATCATAAATATTATTGCTTTATGATCATTCTTATCTAGCTTATATGATTGATTCTAAGAAAAATAACATCCCTGAAGACATGTCCACTGTGATGGAATATATTGGTGTGTTTCTCAAAGAATTGTCTAGTCTTTAGGCTATATGAGAGGTCAAATTTTCATCCATGTTATAACCTATGCTTTAACTATGCACAATAATCTATATATAATGGATGGGATTGAAATTTATGATATAAATAAGTAACATTAAGAGAATTTGAGTAAATAATTTATATTCCCAAGTGATTAACCGTGGGGTGCACCAGTCATATTCATCAAAAATAAGGATGAGTCAATGTTTCACTACATTGATTATCGTGAGCTATACAAGATCAGGATAAAGAACAAGTATCCTCGGCCATTGATTTAGGATTTTTTTGACCAGCTATGTGGAGACCAATATTTCTCTAATCTGGGTATTTTGTTATGATACTATCACATAAAGGTGAAGAAAGAGGATATACCCAAGATTTATTTTCATATAAGTTATAAGAACTAGGAGTTCATAGTGATTCTATTTAGACTCCTAAATGCTCAAAAATATTTATGGACTTAGTGAATTTTGTATTTAGGGATTTAATTGAAAACTTTGTGTCAACTTTACAGATGATATTCTTAACTAATCCAAAATAAAATAGGAACATAAATACTATTTTAATATTATACTAAAGACCATATAAAACTTAAATATGTATGTAATGTATACTAAATTTAAGTTTTTGATGGAGTGAGTATCTTTAATAAGTAATATTATCACTAGCAAAGGGATATCAATGGATCCTTCAAAAAATAAAGGTAATTTAAAGATGGATGAGACCAAAATGGGTGATAAATATCCATAGTTTCCTTAAATTATATGGGTATTATCATCAGAATGTGAGAAAATTATCATGATTCCCAATCCAACTAACCACGCTAACTCAGAAGGAATTAATGTTTTTATAGAATTATGAATGCAATGAAATATTCAAAGAGATTAAAAATAGGATAATAACTTCACCCATACTCACATTATCCACCAGTGGGTAAGGGTTTGCAATATACCATGATGTGTCTAAAAAGGGAATGGGTTGTGCACTCATGTAAGATAAAAAATTGATAGCTTATACCTCCCACTAATTAAAGATCCATGAGCAGAACTACCCAAAACATGATCTTGAATTGTCTATAGAGATATTTTCATTAAATATTTAGCGACATTATCTCTATAGTGAGAAGTGAGATATATATATATATATATGGATCATAAAATCCTTGTGTATATATTCATAAAAAATTAACTTAATATGTTCTAGTAAAGGGGGTTAGATATAATCAAACTGTAGGATTTTTTGATCCATTACCATCCTAGGAAGGAGAACAACATGGAATATGACCTGAGTAGAAAATATACTACAACCCTATCCATGACGAGGATTTCATGGGGAACAATCTTCTAGGACACACATAAGATGGACATGGGAATAATAAAATTATCTTTATTCTACCTTATTGTAACAGAAACTCATCTGTCTATTGTTGAGAGGATCAATGAGGCCCAAAAAGATCATTATGTACTTCAGATGAAGTAAGATAATATTATAGTGTTCAAATGTGATAAATATTAATTTTTATGGTTTGGAACCCATATATGTGTAAAATTATAACTAGAACTATAGATAGAACTTTTGGATTCCGCACATATCACATATTTCTCTATTAATATAGGAAACACTAATATGTATAGATATATGAAGAAAGATTTATGATGGGATTACATGAATAGAGAGATTGTGGAATTAACATCTTGATGATTTTTATAAAAACAAGTTAAGGATGAACAATATAAGTCTAAGGGTACGATGAAACCATTTCCCATATTAGTATGAAAATGGGAAAACATAAATATGGATTTCATCATAGGGCTCCCCATAACATCTACATGAAATAATTCTGTCTGGGTGGTAGTTCATCACCTTACTATGTTAGTTATTTTCATTACTATCTAGGAAGATTAATCTCTAAAGAAACTAGCCCAGATGTATATATGAGATGTGGTAAGATTTCTTGGAGTTCCACTCTATATTGTATCTGTTCAAGAACTGAGGTTTAACATGAGGTTTTAGTAAGCCTTCTGCAAGTGTTGAATATAGAACTATGCTTAAGAACAACTTATCACCCTCAAATATATGGTTAGTCTAAAAGAACAATTAAAACTATGTAATATATGATTATATCATGTTTAATGTATTTTCAAATATGTTTGGATCAATACATTCCCCTAATGGAGTTATCATATAACAAAATTTCCCATTATAGCATTCAAATGAATCCTTATTAGGCTCTACATGGGAATATGTGTTAGAATATGATATACATGGATGTAGTTGTAGAGTGGAAGAAAATGGGACCTGAAATTATCCAATAGATGATAGAGAAGGTTCAAACCATTTAGTGTCATATGAAATCTTCTCAAATTTGATAGAGAACTTTTATAGGTAATTGCAGACAAGACCATGATTTTGAGGTCAGAGATAAGGTGTTACTTCATATATCCACATGAAAATAATTTATGAGGTTTGGGGAGAAGATAAATATCATCCCTAGATATATCGACTCCTTTTAAATCCTTTATTTCATTGGATTGGTGACCTATCGACCATCACTTTCACCTAACCTATCTACAGTACATTATTGATCCATGTATCCATATTGAGAATTAAAATACCATACCCATTATATAAACTAGATCTAGAGGTGTCACTGTTGGAGAATGATCTTTTATACGATGAGAATCTAGTGAAGTTCTTAGATTATAGAGGCATTGTTCTACGAAACAAGACAACTCACTTGGTTAAAGTTTTGTTACAAAACCATAGGTTTGAGGAAGTGACATGGGAACCATAAAAGGAATTGAAATAAAAGTACCCTAATCTATTTTATCTTATAAAATTTAAATTTTTGGGGTGAAATTTCTAAATGGGGGAATAATTTAACAACTCAAACTTTTACTAATAAATTTACCATGATGATTAAATTAAATTACTTTTTAAGTAACATGGTTATAAAAAACACATGTACCACATTGGTTATTTTAGACTGTTATAAGTTATATCTTTTCAGATTTAAAAACCTTTAAGAATCATAATCATTAATAATATATCTATTGTATAATGATCATATGATTAGTAAATATTAAGGGTTTTGATAAATCCAATTGACATGAAAAAAAGAAGCAATGACCTCGATATGTAGTATCATACCATATAAATACCATTTATCGAAGCTTCCAAGGGAGACATTATCAGTGGAATTTTCTCTTGACCAACCCAAGATAAGATTCAATAACTAAATTTTGAGTGAAAATATTAATGGGATAAATTCCATCTCATTGAGATCACAACCCAGACCACATACTCAGTATCACCCCATGAAAATATCACCATTATGCACATTGCCCTTAGAAAATTATGTTGGGTAATAAGGGGTTATGTATCTCAACTCTAACAGTACGAATTATCATATTTTTATATTTATTAATATAATGACAATATTTATTTTATTATTATTTCATTATAAATTATTAAATAATGATTTTGATAGAAAATATATTTTGACATGATGAAACATAAATTGTATCTATGGGAAATATATAGTTTCAATCAAGACACTATTTTTGATGAATTAATTAATTTACATAACAAATTAAATTTTGATAAAATTTTATTATTAAATAAAATCTATTAAATATAAATTATATTATAAATTTACATAGTCAAATTTAATTTTTATATGTGTTAGAAAACAATTAATGTTTAAAAATAGCATTTCTCAATAAATGATGATTTTTGATGAAAACGTGTAAATTATCATATTATCTGAATTATTTTGAAACAATAAATACTATTTTTGAAATGAGTATGTTAAAATTATTGAAGGAGGAATTATTCACAATTTTCGGAGATAGTTTAATTTTTGGGTTAAAATTAAATACAGTATAAATATATGATATGTATTATAACATCAATAAAGACCTAAATTTTTGTAATAAAAACTATAAAGAGTATCCCAAGAAAAAATTTGGTATCCTCTTTAAGATAATTTGGTTTTGAAGTTATTTTATTAATTTTATAAACCCTTTATGAATCCTCCAAAACCTATATTATATTTTAAGGATTGTAAATAAATTCCTTATAAACATGAATCACTTCCACATCACCAAGGGTATTATTTTAATGAGTTGGGTTGTTATATTTATAAAATAATTAAATCTAGTCCACTTTGGTAGAAACCATGATAAAAAAAATTGTATGGTTTTTGGTTTGGATTAAATTAATATATAGAGTCCAAAACCTAAGTTTAGACATTAATAAAGACTTCCACTATCTTATTCTATATAAACCCGCTCAACATCCCATTAATCTTCACTCAAACCCCTTTTGGTATCACTATTTTTAAGTGGTTATGTTATATTTTTCCAATATATACTTGGACTCATGAACTTTGGGAGTTTTATTAAGTTTATATTTATGTAATAAATAATGAATTAAGGGGTATTAAAATATTGGTTGTCATATTAATTGGTTTTTGAACACCTGATTATTACATTATATCAAAATATATCTTAAATATTTATGTTTTATTGTAAGGATCATCATATCATAATAAATATACCCAAAAATATATCAACAAATACTTGAAAAATTACCATATACACCCCTAGTCATCGAATGGGATGGTAATTTTATAGTTATTCTAGTCTGATACATCTTATATATTCATAAATTAAATAAATATAATATTATTTATATCTTCATAACATATGAATTAATTCATTAGTATTAAAATATATTTTTTATTCAGAATGAAAAATTTAGCACTAATGTTAAACTTTAGCGTCCTTTATATTTTCGAGTAACCAATTTCTCATCCACCAAAGGTATGTAAAATGGTGTAATAACAATATTAGCGAGGTTAATTTATGGATCAAAAATAGACTTTAATTTAAGTGAATATTTTGGGTCAACCAAATATGATGATTTAGATAGTTTGCTCTACAATGTTGGGATAACTTGGTCTTGAATTGTTTTCTTGACATCCCTCTATAAAAAACTAGTTAGGAAATATTAAATGTAAAAAATATATTAGTTAAATACATTATGAATAAAATAAATAAATAATAGAATAATTTATTAACTAATAGTATAATAACCTCTTAAATAATGAGTTAAAATATTAATTTTTTATAAGATCAATAAAATAAAACACCAAATACAATGAAATTATGGTAAATTAATAATTGATATAGTTGTAATAAACTAAAAAAATACAACCCAATAAAATGTTATTATTTATTCCACCTTTTTATCATTTACATTTATACAGTAAAAATAAGTTAACAATATATACATAATTTTATAAGTGAAACAACTATACATTATAAAAGAATATTTAATGCTATAAAATTGTAATATAGTGACCTTACTTATTTTTATATTCAATTATTTTCATTTAAAATTTCAATAGTATTTTCAAACTTCATTTCTAACAATAAATATTCATTTTGACCCACCCTTGTGAGCTCTTTAGTTTCAATATCATTAGGTTAAACTAGTTTAATATTTTTTTATTAATGGGATTCATTATCACAAAATACATACTTATCTTTATCACCCATGTCATACGAGCCTTTGTTTTCCACCTGAAGAAAACACTCCAACAAATTTTTACTTCATCATCTACATAATTATAATTTTTTTACTTTTTAAAGAAAGATATATGAATCATGGTATTTGTGATCAATAGTATAAATCAATTTATTTCAATTTACAAAATTAAAATGTAAGAAATATATCATTATACCTATGAAAATGTCAAAACACTTTCATTTGAATAACATATCTAGAAATTGAAAGTGATAGTTTAATTCAATGATATAATCCATCTTTTTATAGTATCACACCCCTATGAGTATAAGCATACTACTATTTTAAGTTATCATTTTTTTGATCGATTATGTGGAACTTGAATGCATTGATATAGTATGTATTTTTAGTCTAAGAGATTGTGTAGTCACCCTATGTGGGAGGAGAATCAGGTGTGACCAAATTTTTTACTGATTAAGTTCATTTTTTCCTTATTTATATATATCAAACCTGTAACAACCATACTATTAATTTCATATTAATACTTGATTTATTACTTGAGAATACACTTTATATATCCCATATGATCACGAAGTATATTTTATTTTATAATTTGGTACATTACATAACAACATAAAATAGGGAATGCAACATTTTAATTGAAAACTTCTTTAACATGCTCAAAATAATCCTTGGAACATAAAAAATATGGGACAACCTAGGGGAATACATAAAAAAGGGGTGAACTATAAATCCAAGTAAGGGAATAAAGATGGAATAAGTGATAAAAATTATATAATAGACATATAAATGAAGAATAAAAGGAACCTGAATAATAAGGCTTAGTATAGAATGATAATCATAACATAGGAAATGTGGGAAAAACTTAAAACACAAAATCATAAACATAGGTCAAGGATAAAAACACAAAGAAATCATGGTGAAAAAGTCCCATAAAGTAATAAGGTTCACTCACTATTACAATGTGATGTATCATGATAATAAACATTAACCAATGCATTAGAGCACTATTTGAGAACACCCATAACATTTAGTTCATTCTGATGATTAAGTGTGCCACATAGATCATAAAACATGGATGCATTCATCATTATAAATTTTCACCAATTATGGAGTGTGAAATAAATATATTTAATTCCCTAATCAATAGTATACATTCATTAATGTGAACTCCATTGACAGAAAATTGGTATCATATTCACAACACAATAGTTTTGGAATAGTAAAATTTTGGCAGTATAACGAAGTCACTTAAAGATTCGTAAAAATGGGTTGATGATAGAGAAATCATCTCTCCTCACATAGTCATCAAATGGAAAGTAAAATTTTAAATAAAAATCATATCCCAAAAATTAGAAATTTAGAAATAGAAGACATAAGAAAAGGATTAAACTTGAATAGAGAAAAGAATCTTAACTATATTACAGCATAATAAGAGGTGTATATAAAGGATAATGGGAGTCTTAAAGAGAGGGAAATTGGATCTCACCATTTATATGTTAAATTGAAAGTAATTTGTATTTTTAAGAACATATTCCAATATAAGAAAATGGAATTTAAGAGACATAAAATAAAAGAAGTTCTTGAATGAAAATAGGAAGAGAGAAATCCTATATAGAATTTCCACATAGTAATAACTTAGGTTATGTTCAAAATGAGAGAGAGTAAATGATTCCTAATTAAAATAACATCAATTAGATAATAGGATATGTTTTGTAATGCCCCAAACCTAGAAACCCAGAGCTGGTGCATTCTTGTATTACATTGACATGATTAAAAGGAATAAAATCCCAAATGATTGATCAGTTTAGTATTCTTGTAAACCTAAATTACACACATGACACCGATAATAAATTTTGAAAATAAAGTAAAACATGATAATTAATTTACTGAAATAAAATGAATCCTTGAAAGCTTATTAAAAGTTCTATTCTTCATAACCTGGGGAAAGAAACATAATATAGTTGAGTTCAAATGCTAAGTGAGGGGAAATACAGTGGAAAAAATAATAAATAAATATATATGGAAAGGTAAATAACTGATCACACTTTCAATTTACATAAATATATGAGGAATAATTAATATGGATAGGTATGAAACTAAAATTCTTTCTATAAATCAATAAATTGAGAGTGAATTACATCAATAAATATATCGAACCAATATAATATAGATATATAATAACTAAAACTAAATGAGTTAAATGATTTATTATTGGATATAATGTATAATACACATGAAAACTTATACTTTTAAGACAATTCTCAGGTTGGTTTAAAGTTATAGATAAAAACCCATTTAATTTGGCCAACTTATTTTTCTCAAGAAAACATGTCGATGCATCGTGGAGATATTTAAACATTGGTCTCAACCCATAATTTCTTTTATAAAATCCCTCATATTTAATAATCAAAATAAAAAACATGCCATATCAAATATCCTTATTGAATAAGGAATATATAATTATCAATATTTCCCTAAAATAATCAAATAACTGTCAAGGTAGACTCTTTATGTAAAATAGTATACGATTTAGGAAATACTAATATCAATTGTATTAGAATATAAACCTTCAAGTAAATTTCCAATTTAAAATTATTAAAATATATTTATTGTTTCATTATAAGTTTAAAATTCACAAACAGAAGTGATATTTATAGTATAATCATTAAGAACAATCTTGAGGAGAATAATATTTAAACATTCCAATGTGTCCCACACCACTTTGAAACATTTGAATTATAATATACAAAATTTTTTGACACTAAATGAAACATATAATATCATTTGAATAAAGGTATTCAGGATATGAAATGAAAAATTAAGTATATACACTTAATAAAGGTGAATTTGTGGATAATAATAAATAAGTCTCAATGAAATGTAAATTGAGACAAAATTATCTTACCCTAACCTTGCTTTGGTTGTGGGGTATTTATACTCATGTATAGTGGTTTATAATATATTACTAACTTATAATGTAACCATACCAATTTTTATAATATCATATATTAATTCTTGATAATATCTTATTACCAGTTTGTTAATACTCTTTCATTAATTTCACTATTTCGTGTGTTAATTTCCCAATTTTCTTGAGTATGTTTTATCTGGTTATTTGTTGTTATCATTAATTAGATCATGGTTTCATAATATCCATAATTTAAAACATGGATTAATTATCATATATATATGTATTATACATGTATTTTTGGTATTACATTATTTTTGGATTTTTGAAATGAAGTGTATCATTTATGGAGACAGTATGCCGTATATACGCATGCATGCTGATTTCATATCATTATTGTATTAAAAGAATGGAAAATAAATAATAAATATTTATATTATAATTCAATTATAATATATATATATATATATATTATAAATGTTACCTAGGTTTATTAAAATCATCCTTTATACATTCCATGTATGGTGTGAATGAATCACATCGCTTTGAGGGGCGGTAGTCCACACTTCCTCAAATAATGTTACCATATTAACACAAAATTAATCTTAATAAACGTATATGTCATAAAATTATTAAAAAATTATAAATACATAATTATTATAATTAATATCATATATATGGGCATATTTTCCGTCATAATTTCCACCAAGAGAGGTGGTAAAGGAAATTTGAACAATCATCGTTTCATGAGGTAGTAGTTCAACGTATATAGAAACAGTATGTTCATTACCCATTAGATATAAGTGTGTGTAATTTTATGTATAAATATTAACATAAAAACTTACTAGTATATTTATGATATTTTTTATATAATACTAGAAAAAGAATATTTGAGGTGGTGGAGAATGGAAATGAAATTAGTGAGCTTGAGAGAATATGTTACCTCTTAATCAGGTAACTCCTTTTAGTTTGTAGAAAAAGGATTCATTAGACTGGTTATAGAAAAATGGAAGGATTATAGGTCTAGGTAATGGATGTATAAATTCTATTTAGGCCAATCTTGGTCAATCCAAAGTGCATTGAGAGGTGTGAGTAAGGGGTAAAGTGCATGCCTTTTTATAGTGGAGGGGGGTGACACTTTTGTAAATACTAAAAGGTATTCATTAATAGGAGGTATGGCCAACATAAAGTATCTAAAAATGGATAAATAATATATTAAATGTAAACAATGGTCAATTGAAACCTACACCACATAGAAATATGTTCATTTTAATAATTTGGGTCCTTAGCTTCTAAAATTCCCCAATTTTGTCAATTTGGATTTTATTAAATTATCTAGTTTTCCAACCTAATTAATTAAAAAATTAGGACTAAACAAAATTTATATTTATTATGAAATATAAATATATATACTGATTTATTAATTTTATATCTAATTTATAAAAAAATCCCATATTTTTTCAAATTAATTTTAAAACATTCACATGTGACGTGCTAAAACACTACTTAATCCCAGACTGTGTTAACAATATTTTTATAAAAGATAAATTGGTCCTTTAACATACCATATTAAATATTTGTTAATTATTAAAAATAACATAGAAGAATATATGATTTTTATTAATTTTAAATCATTTAATAAAATATCAATTATTGTAAAATAACAATAATGTCAATTTTGACATTATTTATTTAATTTTAATTTTAAAATATCAATATAATATTGGAATTAAAATATATTTTGTTTAAATACGTTTAACACAATACATTCATCTAAAAAATGTAAATAAATATAATAATTCAATCAATTTACTTCACTTTTATTATTTATAGTACCATTTATTTTTGTTAATTATTAACTAAATAATTACTACATTGGGGTTTCATAAGCATTTTAAGTAACTAAATCATCACTAAAAATTATTGTTAAATTATTATGATAATAATAACATATTTATATTTAAAAAATATATTTATAACTGAAAATATGATGTTTTTTACATGTATCAATGTTTTATAAATGTTATATGAAAGGAAATTTCCCTTTTTTTCTTTTCCTTACTTAACCTTTTATATAAGAAAATTCAATTTAATGATATCCTAATAGACCAAAAAATTAGAAATAATTTGGATATAGTTTTATTATTGTCAAGAAATTTATTTTTTACAAGTGTCTAAGTAATTTTGTTCCTTAATATTATGGTTAAGTCCCTTATTATGCTTAATTTTACCTTAATAACCGTAACTAATTTTAATCAATTTCACTAATGTTTTTGGTAAAAAATTAATTTTATCTTATTAGACAATAATTATTTTACTTATTACAATCATATAATTCCTCTTTTTCAAAATTAAAACCATAGAAGTGGGAGAAATAATATTAATGCTATTCCCACTGATGTAGTGAGAATGCAGGTTATTAATGTAAGAATTTTCAAAATTTCAATAAATGTTTATATATAATTTCAACATAAAAATGATTTAAATGAAATAAATTGAATTAATATATGTATAATTTATCTATAGAAACTTTAATAACCAATTTAAAATATTATTTAAACAAAAATCCTATTTTTAATAAAAACTAAGTATTTTTATTATTCATAAAAAATGAACCTTCATAAAATATAGAAAAAATTCCCCCTAAGATAATTTTGACATTCCAAATCCAAAAAAATTGTTTACCTTGAAAAATATAATTTATAAAAATTTCAAAATTCAGTATAAAAATTGTGTTCTATTAAAAGCCTGTAAAACCTAGTCTTACATGCAATACAAGCCAAATCTGTGTGGTGTGTACATTAATCTTAAAAAGGTGTTTAATTTAAAGAGATAACGAATAATATTTATTATAACATGAAGATATTCTAAATTATTGGTGTGTTACATTCTTCTATATTAGTTAAATTGTATCCTCACTATTTAAACTAGATCATGGTAATTTGAGGATTGATATTTGAAGATAATATATTATTGATAAATCTAAATCATAAATACGGTTAGTAATAAATATTATTAATAATAGATAAATCAAATTAAAATGGTCATGTAACTAGGTTCTCTATTAGGAGATCACATCTGGGAAATAGAAACATGGATACAAAAGAAAAATCTAACAATAATGTTCAGATGGAGAGTGCTAGAGAACATGGTTAGGATAATGTTAACAATCACAAGGCCATAAATCCATGATGATCTAATGTCCATTTTATTTATTGGAAATTAAGGTACTAGGAAATTGTTTTTGTTTCAAAACCCTTTTTCTTAGAGTTGAGGAATTAATTCACTCTCTATGAATATTAGTAAATATATGTTTTTATTTTATAAACACAATATTAACATTTAGGTCTGCATTGAACTATTATTTATTTCTACCTTTGCATAAGATGATTAATTTAGTGAAGTAATATATTAACTTCTAAAATCTCCTACAATGATCAACCATTTCATAAATAGTTATTTCTTTAAGGTACATATGTTCCAGAAGAACGTCTACTTGAAGTATCATGAGAGGGTTGTATTACTAGGAATACCCACATAATCAGTACCATACCAAAATTCTAGGTTGTTCTTGTTTACTTATAACCAATGTCTAAATTAGGGTTATTATCCCTAATCTATTTTTTCTAAATCTAGTTTCCAAATTTGCTACTAAACTTCCTTTGATAACAACCGCAACGCCTTGACCCCAGAAGCCCGGAGCCAATGTATTATTTTATTACATTGGCATGATTACAAGGAATCAAATCCTACAGGACTAGTATATTTAATATTCCTCGAAAGACAAATTACATACATAACTCCCATAACACATTGGGAAAACAAAATAAAACATGCTACTCAATATACTGAAATAAACTGCATCCTTGAAAGCATATTCAACCTTCTCTTCTTCATAACTTGGGGAAAGAAACATAATAAGGGTTAGCTCAATTGTTCTATATGGTTAAATACAATGTAATAAATAACGAATCACTCTATATGGATATGTAAAAAACTAATCACAATTTCTATTTACACAATTAGATATGTCATAATTATTATGGCATGTTAAGAAAATGAAATCGATATCATAAATCAATAAACTGAGAATGAATTACATCCATAGATTTGTCGACAAAAAATGAAATTGATAAATAATAGCAGAAAATAAATGATGGAAATGATTTCTTAATGGATATCATGTCTAATGAATATGAAAACCTATATTGTTAAGACATTTCACAAGACATTTTAATGCGACAGATAGAAACCCATTTAATTTTGAAAAATAATTTGTGTCATAAGAACCTGTTGACACATCAAGGAGATATATAATGTCTGGGATCCACCCATAATTTCCGGTCCAAATCATTCCTCATATTGAATAACAAAAATAAATAATATTCCTTATCAAATATATATATTTAATAATGAATAAATAATTATCAATATTTCCCCAAAATAATCGAATAAATGTCAAAGTAGACACCGTATGTAAAATGATATATGGTATATGAAATAGTAATATCCATTTTATTATAATATGGAAATTCAAGTAGATTTCCAATTTAAAAATTTTAAAATATAGTTATTGTTTCAAGATAAGTTTAACAATAAAAAAAGTAAGCGAGATTGAAAATATAATCATTAAGTACACTCCTAAGGAGAATAATCTTTAAACATTCCATAGTTCCCAATACCACTTCTAAACATTTAAATAATAATATAAAGAAATTTTTGACACTAAATGAAACTTATAATATAATAATAATAATTGTATTCATGATATAACATGTAAAAGGAAGTATATACACTGAATAAAAGTGAATTGGCACATAATAATAAATAAGTCTGAATGAAATTTAAATTGAGATGAAATTACCGAACCCTAACCATCCTTTTGTTGTATGATATTTAAACTCTTATATAGTGGTTTAAAATATGTTAATATATTATAAAATAACCATAATAATGTTAATAATATCATATATTAATTTCTTATAATAGTTTATTACCCGTTTGTTAACACTCTTTCATTAATTTCACTATTTTGGGTGTTAATTTCTAGTTTGATAGAGTAAGTTTTAACTTGATATTTGTTGTTATCGTTAATTAGATCATGGTTTAATCATATCCATAATATAAACCATGGATTAATTATCATATATAATCATTATACATGTATTTATAGTAGTATATTTTATTTGGAGATTAGAAATGAAGTGAACCTTTCTTGTAGACGGTAGGTGGTATGTATACATTAACACTACCTTCATTTCATTATTATAATAAAATAATGAAAAATAAATAATAAATATTTTTATTATAATTCCATTATCATTTATATGTTATATAGGTTTCTTAAAACCATCCTTTATAAATTCCTTTTATGGTGTGAACGAATCACATTACTTTGAGTGGGTAGTAGTCCACACTTCCTCAAATAATGTTATTGTATTAACAAAATGGAAATTATTAAAGGTATGTGTTATAAAAATGTTAAAAAAGTATAAATACATGATAAATATCATTTATATCATATATAAAAATATTTTCCATCATAATGGACACCACGAGAGGTCGTAAAGGAAATACGAACAATCATCGTTTCGTGCGGCAGTAGTTCACCGTACATAGAAATAGTATGTTCATTACCCATTATATGGTGGTGTGTGTAAGTGTTGGTAGAAATATTAAAATTAAAATAGTCCTAGTTTATTTATGATATTGGTGTTTTTAACAAGAATATACTATTGATATTTGATTGGATGTAGAATGGAAATGAAACTATAAAACTTGAGAGAAGCTGTTACATTTTAATAAGGTAACTCTTTTTGGTTTATACCAAAAGGATTCCTTGGATTGAATATTAAAAATTGGTGGTTTCTATGTCTGGGGGGGGGGATTATTGGAGACTATTTTGGTATATATTTGTGGAGAAAAAGTGGCTTTATAGGTGTGAGTAAGGGGTAGAATGCTTGCCTTTTTTTAGTGGAGGGGGAGTGATACTCTTGTAAATACCAAAAGGTATTCATTAATGAGAGGTCTAACCTACCAAAAGTTCCCCAAAAAATAAAAAAATAGATTAAAGGGGAATAATGGTTGATTAAAACCTCAAACACAAATAAATAGTAGTATTTTAATAGTTTGGTTCTTTATCTTCTATGATTCTTTGACTTTATCATTTTGATTTTTATTAAAACAACCAGTTTTAAAAACTAATTAATTTGACCATTAAGAATAAAATAAAGTGATATTTATTAATAAATATAGATATACTGAATTATTAATGTTATATCTAATTTATAAAATAAAAACACCATGTTTTTTAAATTAATTTTAAAACATGTGCATGTGACGTGCTAAAACACTACTTAATCCCGAACCATTTTAACAACATTTTTAGAATATATAGGCTAGTATGTTAATTATAAAATATAAATTGGTATATTAATAGAACATATTTAATATTAAATAATAGTTAAAAATAAATTAGTATAATATATTATTTTTATTAATTTTAAATCATTTAATAAATCACCATTTATTGTAAAATAGTAATAATGTCAATTTTGACATTATTTATTTAATTTTAATTATAAAATATAAATATAATATTTGAATTCAAAAATATTATATTTATATATTTTTAACACGATATATTCATCTAAAAAATAAATAAAGAAAACAATTCAATCAATTTACTTCACCTGTATTATTTAGAGTAACATTTATTTTAGTTAATTATTAACTATATAATCACTACGTTGGCATTTCATAAGCATTTTAAGTTACTAAATAAACTATAAAAATTATTAAGAAATTATTATGATAAAAATAACCTATTTATGTTTTAAAATTATTTGTATAGTTGAAAATATGACGTTTTTAACATATCTCAATGTTTTATAAATATTCGAGGTAAGGAAAGTTCCCTTTTAGTCTTTTTTTCTTTACTTAACCTTTTATATAAGGAACTTCCGTTTAATAATATCACAATAACCCATAAAATTTGATAATAATTCGGATATTGTCAAATTATTGGTAGACAATGGATTTTGTACATGTTTCCAGGTAATTTTGGACCTTAAGATTAAGGTTTAGTATCTAATTAAGCATAATTTTACCTTAATCACCGCAATTAATTTTAATCAATTTCACTAATATTTTTCTCAAAAATTAATTTTATATTATTTGACCATAAATATAGTAATTATTAATTCCTTATATATCAATTTTTCAAAAGTTAAATCATATAAATTGAAAAATTAAGATTAATACTAATCCCACAAACATGGCGAGAATGCAGGTTTTTAAAGTAAAAATGTTCAAAAGATCAAAAAGTGTTTATATATAATTTCAATTTAAAAAATATTCTAATGACCTAAATTGGATTAATATATGTATAATTGATATATTTTCACTTTAATAACAAATTTAAAATATAATTTAACACTATAATTATTTAAACAATTTTTTTAATTTAAATGCAGTGTATTTACTATTCATAAAAAAACAAAACTTCTAAACAAACTACAAAAAATTCACCCTAAGTAAATTTTGACATTAAAAATAAAAAATAATGTTTATTTTGAAAAATAAAATTTATAAAATTATCAAAATTTAGTTTTAAAAAAGGATTTCCATTAAAAGGGGGTAAATCCCAGTATTACGTGTAGCGCAAACTAACTAAGTGTGGTGTATAGCGTAAGCTTAAAAGGATGTTTCAAATAAATAGAGAAAAATATTATTTATTATAACATAGAAATACGATAAATTATTGGGGTTTTAAATGTTTATAAATAAATTAAATCATAAAAAATTGCAATTAAGAAATGTTTCAAAGATGGTGCATGAATTGAAAGAAGGAGAAGAAGTTGAGGATCACTTACTCGAGTGTGTGCCTAAAAATGATTGAAATGGGATTATTGGGAGCTTGGAGGATCATTTTAGGACTATATATAGTAGAGGGAAAAGTATGGATGTGATACAAGAATTTTGAGTGAAGATAAATGGGGTATTGGGTGGGATTATATTAGAAAAGATAGGGATTTCTTTATTATTTTTATTTTGGACTCTACATAATAAAATATTGAAAACATGAAACCATAGCATGGTGTTTCCCATGGTTTAACCCAAATGGTAGTGTTTTACATTATTTTATAAGGTAAACAACCGAAATTAATAAAATAATTCGCTTTCTTAAGTGGAGGAGAGTCATACTCTTAAAGAAAGGATTTTAAAACCTTAAAATATATTATAAGTTTTTTAGGATTCAAAATAGATTTAAAAAACAAAAAATAATCTTAAAAAATAATCTTAATTTCAAAACATATATTTGGTTGTGGATCCCATTTATAGTAAACTTTATTTCATAGTGGATTCATTATTATATCATAAATGACAAAGTATATTTATATGATATTTAATTTCATCATGAACATTAGAATATCTGAGTGAATTATGAATAATTAACCATTGAATAATTTCAATGTTATCATTCCAAAAATAATATTCATTTTATCTAAATAATTTTCTATATATGTGGATTTTTATGTTTAAAATAAAATTTACATTTATTAATAAATGTTGGGTTTTTTGACAATAATTATTTTCAAACCCTTATTAAAATTACATTTAACTTCATTAAAATTAAATGAAAATTTATATATGATAATTTTTTTTAATAATATTAAAATATTTTTTATTTGAAAATCCATTAATTCATCAATTCATTAATAGAATTTGAATATTCACCAAAATACAATTTTTTCTTTATTTTATCAAAATAAAAATCAATTACAACGTAACAACAATAGGATGAAAATATATTAATTATTCTATAAAAAATAACATATTCTTATTTCTAGGGTCTTGATACATATCCCTTTAATATACTAGAAAAATCTCTAAGAGTAAGGTGCTTGATGGTGGGGCTTTCATTGGGAGGTTTGGTGAACATGGTTTGGGCCATAATCTAACTGAGCTTTACTTCCCCTATAAATAGTTTAAATCATGCTTAAGTTGTTGGATATCAGATTGTAATTGGTTAAGGGAAAATTATATAAATGATATCTACCTCAGAATCTCTGATAAATGGGCTTTATAAGGTATGAGTGTATTATTTCAGGCCATCAATTCATTTTTCTATATTAATTGGATTTGTTAAAATCCCATATTTATACCAATCACGTGATCACTATTATGTGGCTATATTATCAATGATAATGATACTTAATGGTCTTTTATATAAAATTGGGTATAATAAAACAAAATATGTTCATGTTTTTTATACCATATTACTTAATAAAACATTTACTTAAAACAAAAAAAAGATTTTTATTTATAACTGTTTGGGTCGTTACAATCTTCCCTCCTTAAGAAAGTTTCCCTAAAAAGTTTCATTTCCTACACTAAAGAAGATGTGGGTAACACAGCTTCATCACCTCCTATGGTTCCCTTGTTTCTTCTTCAATATTTTTTTTTCTCCACCACACTTTGATAAGGTGCATTGTCTAATTTCTTTGAAAAGTTTCTATACAATATAATATCATCACTATATTATCTTCATAGGAGAGATCATTCTCCAGTGGTACCACCACTATATTGATTAAAAGTGAAGGGTCCAATATGTTCTTCCTCAAGAGGGATACATGGAATACATAATGTACTTGAGATAGGTTTGGTGGGAGTACTAGTCAATAGGCCACCACTCTGATGCGATGAATGATCTGAAAATGGATGATGTACCTTGAAATAAGATTTACCTTCTTATCAAATTTGATCACTTTATTTCATGGAGATATGTGAAGGAATACCATGTCTCTAACATCAATCTATTATCTCATCAATGATTTCATTATATATCTTTTTTTGACTATGATAATCCATGAAGTGTTTCCGAATGGTCTTAAATTTTTCTACCATTTCTTGTACCATTTTCGGACCTAGTAGCCTGTGTACCCCAACAGCATCCCAGCATGAAGGTTTTCTAAACATCTTCCTAAAAAGAGTTTCATATGGATCCATTTGGATTCACCTATGGAAACTATTGTAAGAGAACTCAACCCGAGGAAGATGTTGGCCCCACCCTCCTCTGAAGTCCATAGAATAGTCACAACATGTCTTCAAGTGTCTGAATATTCCTCTTAGATTGACCATTAATTTGAGGATGATTGGATATAGTAAAATTTAATTTAGTGTTTAGATAATTTTTTAAGTCTTTTTAAGAACATGGTGGTGAATCTTGGATCTCAAACGAATACAATCGGTAATGGTACTCCAAGAAACCTTACAACTTTTCTGTTGTGTATCAATGCAAGTTGATCCAGTGATAAGTCCTATAGATTTGTGATAAATTGAGCTATATTTGTAAGATTATCCATAAAAACCCATATAGTATTGTTTCCCCTTGATGTCTTCTGAGGTTTGATGAAAAATTCTATAGTGATTTTCTCCCATTTCTATGTTGGTATGGGTAATGGTTGCACCATCCACTTAGACTTATACCTTTCAACCTTCACTTGTTGGAATATAAGGAACTTTGAGGTGTATTCAATGATCTTCTTCTTTATATATTCCCACCAATAGTACTCATAATGATATTGATACATATTTTTTCATCAAGGGTGAATGTAGAAATTTGAAATATGTGAAAAATCCAATATTTCCTTCCTTATCTAAGGATTTAATGGAATACAAAGTCTTGAACCAAATATCACAATTCCATATTAAAAAATATTAAAATCCGAGAAATTAAACTTTCTCAAATATTATACCTTCTTTTGATTTTCTACATATTTTATTTGATCATCCTTTAACCTTTATAAAATATATAGTTGAACAATCATTTATGAAAGGATTTATGATGATCCTTCCTTTATTATTCCCATGTCCATCCTTTTCAGGTGTAAGAATATTGGATCCTTCTCAATTATCATCACTGATAAACATGCATGATCATTTCTAATTAGATCATCTGCCATGTTATTCACATTACTAGGATGGTTTTGAGTTGAGTATTCATAGTAATTGATCAGCTCTAACCATCTTTATTGGTGCATATTCAGCTCATTCTGTATGAATATATACTTGGAGATTTTTTTATCTGTATATATCTCACACTTATCCCCATAGAGATAATTCTGACATATTTTCAATGAAAATATCACGGATGAAAACTTTAGATCATGTGTGGGATATTTTTTCTCATGAAAATTCAACTACCTTGAAGCATAGCCTATGAATTTTTCATTCTTCATTAACACACAACACAATCCCTTATTCAAATCATCGTTAAATACTACAAAGAGTTCTCCAATTTCAGGTATTGTGAGAATATGAGTAGTGATGAGGCTACTTTTTAACTCCATGAATCTCTCTCTTCACATTCATCATTCCAGGAAAACTTTAATCCCTTCTGATTTATCTTGATAAGAGAGTTTGACAATGATGTGAAATTTATCACAAATCGGTGATAATACCCAAATAACCCAAGGAAACTATAGATATATGTTACATATGTTGGGCTCCACTATCCTTCAATTTCTTCTGTCTATGAAGGGTCCATATATACAACATTTCTTATGATGATATTCCCCAATAAAGATACTTCCTTCAATAAGAAATCACAGTTGTTGCACTTGGCATAAATATTCTGCTTTTGTAGGGTCTTTAGCACAATGCTATGATTCACCCCATGATCCACCTTTCTTTGGGAGTATATTATAATTTCATCTATAAATAATTCCAAAAATTTGTTGATTTAATCTCTAAATACAATATTCATCGTGTCCATGACTATTTATAGAGAATTAGTGAGTCTGAATGGCATCACTATGAACTCATAGTGCTTATAACTTGTGTGAAAAATAGTCTTGGGATATCTTCCTTCTTCACCCTTACTTGATAATATCCTGACCAAAGATCAAACATGGAGAAGTATTGTGCTCCATATATCTAATCAAATAAGTCATCAATATGAGGCAGAGGGTACTTTTTTTTATTGTGATCTTTTTAGGCTCATGATAATCAACTAAAAGGCACATTGAACCATCCTTCTTTTCAATAAAAATGACTGGTACACCCCATGGTAAATCTATTGGGTGTATGAAAATTTTATCTATATTCTCATGTAGTTTTTTCTTTAGCCCCTCAACTTTCAAAACATCAATTATATATAGAGTCTTGGATAATGGAAATTCCTGAGGTATAATATTTATTGAAAATTCAACCTTCCGGATAAGAGGAAGACTTGAAAATTCCTTAGGAAACAAATCATCATATTCCCTTCCAATAGGCATATCTACGAGGATAGTTCATCCTTAACTGTAGTAATTTGAGCTAGATACACTTTCTCATCGGGTAATAATATACATGAATGATATGATGATACTAAATAATATTCATCATCATCCTTGAAATTGCATATAATTTGGGGTCGATTCACAATATAGAGAGTTATTTCCTTATCGTGGAAATATATGTTTGTCTATATAGTGAAATCCGATCCATTCCCAGAATTGCATCAAATTCCACCAAAGGTAGTATGAAAAGGTTCTTGGGGATATTATTCCAATAAAATTTGATAGTGGAGGAGTTATATACTTGGTATGAAATAATTAACTAATTTTACATTTTCACTGACATATCTACTTCCTTGCTTTGGGGTGTTGTTTGAATAGTTATACTAAACTTCTTCGATATGAAGGAATGTGTATAACTAAAATAAAAAAGAACATTCAAAATTATTTAATGAATAACTAAAATACCTATCATCACTTAATTTTCAAGATCCACCTTAGCCGTTGTGATGGAAAAATATCACCCTTGTTACCTTGGAGGTTTTTGGTTATATAAAAAACCATTGTCTTTGGGAATTGGTTTTGCAAAGTGACCTATTTCATTGAAGTTAGAGTAAGGAAAAATGTACTGAGGTTTGAATAGATAATTCCACTCCTCTATCACATTATAGGTTTTCCCCTCTTTGAATTTTCTAGCTAGGTACTTCTTTCCCATACCTAAAGCATTTCTTTATTCCCCTTAGGCAATTTTTTGGGTTCTTATTCATACACCTTTGATAACTGAGATGTTAAAATTTATTATCACCATTAGATATTTCTATTTGACCACCGAAATTCAATTTCACATCATTATTCTTATCTCTATGATACCCTTGATATTTTATAATCTCTATTTCTACTTTTAGGGAACATCAAACAATTTTTTCACAACTATCAAAGTCTCAGATATCCAGGGCTTTTCTTAGACTAGGGTTTATCCCACTAAAGAAGTAGTTAACCTTGAATTCAGTGATAATGGAAATGATGGAGGCATATCCTAAAAGTCTTGGTATGTGTTATTTATACACCATGATAGATTCATCATCTTTTTATTTGAGGTATGGGAATCCCATTCCATTTTAAGCCAGAGAGTGATGGGAAAAAAATTATAATTTTTTTTCTATAATTCCTTCCACTCTATAACATTGATCTCTTCCCCAAGATTTGTATTATTGATCAGTGAACACCACTGATCATATTATTTCTCCATATTATAAAAAACCAATAGAACCTTCTTATCCTGATAACATTGAATGATACAGAAGATATTTTTAATGGATTTGATCCATTGTTCTGTGATTAAGGGATTAGACGATCCATTGAAATTATTAAGCCTTTGTCTCATGAATCCCTAGATTTCATCTTTTTCTCTCTTATGGGGGTTATGGAGATCCTCTTGATCCATGTTTCTATTTATATTCTGAGTCAGCTGAGTGACTATCATCATAAATTTCTTGACTCTTAATCCCATTGGGTTGGGCATCACATTGGGGTAGTCATCACATTATTCATCGCATCAATCGTTAACCTGATTACTTATATTTCTGGCCATTTCATATAATAAAGGGAAATTATGGATGAATATTTTAAAAATATTAATAACATAAATATAACCCAATTATATTAAAGGGACAATATATAAATTACATTTATTTCCTTATGAATCTTTAGGCTTCAATCTATGTTATCAATGATCTATTTCCTAAATATATTATTATGGTTATTTTTTCCCTTAATAATGGTTCATAAATATATTATGAATTTACCGAAGAGTATATCCTAGGAGTGTTAAACCGGGTGCATAGTATGGCCTATTTTTATGTACTAGGTTACCCTATGTTAGACCCAAAACACCTTTTCAGAGTTGTTATTCATAGGTAGAATTATTCCAGAACCATGTCCACTTGTAGTATCCTGACATGGATGTATTTTATTGATAAGAAAATTACTATATACAAACCAAAATTTATGGATGTTTTCATATAGCTAGTCTTATCCCTAACTATTTTACTAGATTTCTCTAATCCTAATCCTAAAAATAACTAAACTTTTCCTCTAATACCAACTACTGTAACCCTACTATTTATTTCACATGAATTATTTATTTATTACATAAGGATAAACATAATACAAACTAGTTGATGAAGAAGTCTAATGTCTGTGGGAATTAGGTATATTACATAAAAACATAAAACAAGGAAAAAAAATATTTATTGAAAACATCTCTAATATGTTCAAAATACTCCTTCATACTTAAAACTGCATGGGATAACCTATGGACATACATGAGAAATGGTTGATCTATAAATCTTTGTAAGGGAAAAACATACCATAATTGATACATGTTAGACACTAATTATATAAATGTGGAATAAAAGGAACTTGAAAAATAAAGGATGATATAGAATGATAATTATAGCATGGTAAATGTGGCAACAACTTAAAACCCTAAATCATAAACATAATTCAAGGCTAAACATACTAAGAAATCATGGTTGAAAAAGTCTTTTAAAGGAATCAAGTTCAATAATTATCCATATTTGATGTATCATGATACTAAACATTACCTAATGCATTGGAGCACTATCTAGGCACACCCATCTTATTCATCTCATTATCATGCTTATGTGTGCCACATTGATCATAAAACATGGATTAATTGATCATCATAATTTATTCCATGATTAAGTAGTGATGAATAAAAATATTTAAGTACTAAATAAAAATTATATTTGTATAAATGTCAACACCCTTGAAAGGAAATTGGTATAGTATTCATGACACAATTGTTTTGGCATGGTGAAATTTCGACAGCATAACGACTACACATAAATATTCATAAAAATGGGTTGATGAGAGATAAAGGGGTATATCATCACATAGTCATCAAATAGAAAATATTAGTGTAATGAAAAATCTTATACCAATATTTGAAATTTGGAAATAGACGACTTAAGGTAATGATGAAACATGAATAGAGAAAAGAATCCTAACTATATTTCAGCATGGTAGTGGGTGTACATAAAAAATCAGAGAGGATTAATGAGAGAGAAATGGGAAATCATCATTTTAAAATTAAATATATAGTAAAGATAGTATGGAATAATATATTCCAATATAATAAAATGAAATTTAATATGCATAACCTAAAATAATTTCTTGAATGTAAATGAGAAGAGAGAAATCCATTATGGAATTTCAGCATAGTAACAACTTAGGTGAAGGTAAAAATGAGACAAAATAAATTATATATCATTAAAATAACATATATTTGATAGTAGGGGATGTTTATAAATAAATTATTTAATAAAAAATGTAATTAAGAATAAAAATTCCATATAATGTGCTTGAATTGAAAGAAGGATATGAAGGTGATGATCCATTACATGAGTGTGTGACCCCAAATGATTGAGAGGGGATTCTTGAGAGCTTGGGGGAACATTATAAGGACTATAGAGAGTTTATGGGAGTGTATGGATGTGCTCAAAGGAGTTTCAGTGAAGATAAATGGATGCCGGGGTTGGTTTATATATGAAAAAGAGGGGGATTTATTTACTATTTTGGTTTTGGAATCTACATAATAAAATATCCAAAACCACAAATCATCACATGGTTTTTGAAAATTTTGATTGGTTTAGATTATTTTATGAGGGTAAGTCACTAAATTAATAAAATAATTTTCTTGATTTTTTGGAGGTGAGTTACACTCTTAAAGAAAGGATTTAAAACCTTAAATTTTATTATAATTTTGTGGGGATTCATAATGGATTTACAAAATAAATCAAATAAAATTAAAATCAATTTATTTTAAAGGTAAAACCTATATTTGTTAATTTATCTCATTTTTAGTAATTATTATATTACATTGGGGTCATTATGATGTCATAAAACACAAATTATATTTTTTTGATATTTAATTTTTACCCAAAAAATTGATTGTGTGATAAAATTAAGAAAGATTCACCATTAGATAATTTTGAAATTATGATTTCAAAAATAATATTCATTTAATATAAATAATTTTCTATATATATATATTTGAATTTTCACTTTTAAAATAAAATTAACATTTATTAAGAAATTTCGGGCTTTTGATAATAATAGTTTTCAAACCCTTATAAAAATTACATTTGACTTCATAAAAATTATATGATCATATATTATTTCTTCTGGAAGTGGGGATAACCTTGTTTGTTTAAGGTTCAAACTTTCCAATCAGTTTTTAATGCGTTTATTTGTAGAACCGGAAACACCCAATGATTTCATATCCATTTGGACCTACTTTCCAAAGATATGTGCTCATTATTTGTGGACCGATCAGGCTTAAGAATTTGAATTGGTTGAGAGGATTGGAGGTCATGATCATCACACCTTTTTGGGGGGAGTTATTTCCTACTTCAGGAATCTCTTATAGATTTAAGTTATGTTCATGAATCCTTATTAATCCACCATGGATGAAAATGAGTTTTCCTTTAGATTTGGTAATCGATGATTGATATTTATGGGATTTAGAGAATCTTTTATATGTATTTGAGTTTCTTCATTCATAGAGAATCATCCATATGCATTAGATATTCTTAGTCAATGGTATCCTTGAATATATTATATAGAAATATCTTGGTCATTATGATGACCATACTGGTTTTAAAGCCACTCAGTAGGGAACTTGATGTTTATTGTCATTCAGAAAGATAGGGATTATTTCAGAGTTGGGATTATACCTGTAGATGGGATACCTACTTATCCTCATTAAAAATGAGTCATAACCCACATATTTTGATAAGAAGGATATAGTTTAATGTCATATGTAATGGAAAAGAATTAATGAATTATGGGATTAAACCTTAGAAAGGATACCCATGTACTCTACCTTAAAGGAAGAGATCAAAGTCCACGTAGCTCGAGTAAAGAAATGTGGGGCTGATTCTTGGTTAATGGCCCAAAAAGAGATGTCGTGATTAATTTTACACTCTAAGATCATGTGAGTCATGCTCGGTGTGAGAAACAAGAGGTATCAGTAAACTTGACGACGGTTACACAAAAGATGCAGTCATGAGAAATGATGTGGGGCTTATGTATGAATGACTTCCCAAGTAGATGATGACCAGTGCTTAATCTTTATAAGGAGGCCCAAATTACAAGGGACTTATGGTTGGGGCTTACTCTTGAGAAGGAGGCTCAGGTTAAAGGAAACTATGACTGGGGCTTACTTCTGAGAAGGAGGCCCAGCTTAAGGGGACTTGTAACTTGGGGCTTACTCTTGAGAAGGAGGCCCAAATTAAAGTAAATTATGACTAGGGTTTACTCCTGATAAGGAGGCCTAAACCAAGGGAACTTGGGGCTTACTCTTAAAGAGGATGCCCTAAATGAAAAGATCTTCTCATCTTAAAGGACGAGGTTATATATAAGAAACGTCTAACTGTGGGGACATAAAGCTTGTAAGTCACGAGGTTTTGGGAGAGGTTATCATAGAATTCCTTTCAGATAAGGAAGACAACAAAGGAACCATGCCATAAATGGCTTTGAAAAGGGGTTTGAGGGATAATATCTTGAAGAGGAGAGGTGAATGGGAGAGAGGTACACAAATTATGTTGGCACACAAGTGTAGATCACACAAATCATTTTGCGCGCAAGTCTTTGCTACAAAAGTGTACTTGCACCGCATGGGTTCACCTTGGTCAACAAAAAATCTGTAGGATAATACTTGGGCGAGACTTAACTCAATCCTTTAGTAATATCCTAAGATGTTTCCAAAAGGGCAGCGCATAAGTTTCATCGAAAGGGTAGGTTGGCACACATGTGTTTCCACTTTTAAGGAGGTTTGGACACTTAGGCATGCAAGTGTTGATGAATTCAAAACACTTAGGCCTTATCCTACTCCTTAAAGTCTTCCATTCTATGTTAGAAGTTACCTTAGAAGCTTTCGGAAGAGTTGAGTTGAAGACTTGGGCGAATAGAGCTTGAATATGAGTTTTGGAAAATCCATCCTTGAAATGGGGGTCCCACAGGGGCTATTTATAGGCCACCGTGATCCTTGGGTGAAAAAATAGATAGGGAATGCAAGTGACTTGCACGCCTCAATCCAAATGAGCTCCTGGTCCATGCCTTTGTCAATTTTTTTAATTTTCTTAAAAGGGTGACCCTATTTGTGATTAAGGTATTCCTCATTGTCATTCGTTGGAATCTGTGATAGAAAGGAGCGTAAACAAAAGTCCCCCCCTTAGAGTTGGATCCGAAAAGGAAAGAGGATCCAGCTCTGAGGTAAATCTGGATAAATCATGGGTCTGTGGCACACATGTTTGACACGCAGCTACTGGGGTGCGCAATTATGGCACGCAGGTGGTCTGGATTGCCTATATATATAGGTTCAATTATGAAAAAACTCAATCATATTACAACAACTTGATCTCTTGTCGCATAGGTGATTCAGTCATTGGTGAATTGATTTTCTAGATTTTTTTCATGCTTCTACAGAAGGTATTTGACTTACGCTCCATTACTACGGCGGAAAAATCTACGTGACTAGTTTGACTTGTGCGCCAAGTTTGGGACTTGCACGCCTTAGTTTCTTTGCAATTTTTTGATTACCTTCATCAAAATTGCACAAAAAAAAAACTTACATAAAAGTTGATTATTTGATATTTGTGCAGATTCAATGGCTCCCAAAAGAATTGGATTAACTGATGAGTTGGCCAGCAAGAGAATAGATGACATGATGAATGTCGTCGACCATGCTTATTATGTTATCTGCGATAACACTCTCCCAGATTTGGCTAAGTACATGAAGAAATATCATGACAATTTTCCACAGAGCATTTAATTGACTTTGTATGGCCATAGTCATTTGGAAGGAGTCAATGTTCCAGAGGAAAAGAATTATATCCCTCGTTTCGGGTTTCAGGCCTAGACCAACTTATCTTCAGTAAATGTCTCAGTTTCAGGATCATTTCCCAATGTCGGGATAGTGGAGAAGGCATAAATAATGCATCATAGTCCATGTGCACTAGATCTGAAGCCTCACATGCTTGAGCTAAAGCCACATTACTATCCCTCTATTTGCCAAAATTATCAGATGGACCAATCCATGTGATGGAAGAAGAGTTGGGATTTCTTTCCAGGAGGAGGTGTGAATCCGACTAGGATGTGGGAATATTGGGTGTGACAAAACTATACATATTTTTTTGATGATCTGAAGGGAGCTGCAATATATGAAGCTTTCTGGGATGGGCAGACATATGTATATAGGAATGACAGTTTTGTTCCAGAGTTAATCAACCGTTGGAGCCTGGAAACGAATTCTTTCCATCTAACTCATGGAGAAGTAGGCATCGGTTTTTGGGATGTCTACAAGATTTCAGGGTCTCCATTTTTTGGGAGATATGTAGGATGAATTCATCCCCCAAGGTGAGTTGGAATGATTAGGAGAAGACTCCGGATTTGGCTCGAGAGTTGATGAATTTTTTTTACAAACTTAAGAATACCACCACTACGAAAACCCACTCCCGAAAAGATATCCATCTAGAGGAGTGGATAAAAATGTTTCTGATTAAGAAGAGAGAGGAGGGACCTTCCTGCACTCATCCTACTAGTTTCCCTAGAGCAGCAAATAGGGGTGCTCTAGGCACATTTTGGCCAATTTTGGAAGTAGGCGAGTATGATAGGTGGGGGTATGAAGTGAACCAGAAAATTCCAGTGAAGACCCATCTGGCAGGATTTTTGGCCTTGTGGATCAATGTTTAACTTTTACCAATTCGAGATTCGAAAGGAGCTATGAGGATAGGGAACTTTTTCATTACATCCAAGCTAGCTGAAAGGAAGATGGTTGGGTTGGCCACCATAGTTTTGGCAATGATTCCTAAGATCTTACTTCATGTTTATATGGGTATGTATCCTCTAAGAATAGTGGGACCATTCCAAGTTTTATGGGGATGGATCACCACCCATTTTAGGACATATTATGTACAAAGTGGTGTACAAGTTCATAGAAGTTCTTTCTGGCCATCTGTTCAAGCCTTTTCTGGAATTTCTCCCTTACCCCTCAATGCTTAAAAAATCAAAATAAGGCTAAGCATGTTCAATGAATTTCATTTCTTTTATTATGGAAATCCAAAAACATGGCGATTTTTTGATTATGGAATAGGCATCCTGGAGTTAAGGGCATATATGCTGGCATGTAGAGATGGTACACTGGCCACGAGGATTGACGGAGAAATTATATGTGAGGCCTTTTCTTAATACATATTCGCACGTCAATTCAAATGTCTGCAGAAAATTACAGTATCCCCTCTAGTGCATGTCAGGTTAGAGAAGCATATGATGTTTTCTTTCCAACTATGGTTGCTGACATCTATGGAGAAGACTGGAGTGGTATTTGATCTACCGGCTATTGGAGTGTCAAGTCTATTGACTACATGGTATGCCGAGAGCTGGGTATCATCATACCCTGAAGGGGTACTAAATCAGCTGGTCCCTCGGGTGGGGACAAAGAAGAGAACCATTAAGAAAGAATATTTTAATTTTGAAGGTGATTCTTCATCACCCAAAGCTGATTCACCGGGTTCCTCACCCAAAGCTGATTCATCAGATTCCCAGGATGGGGATGATGAGGCTCGAAATGCATCAAAGAGGCCTCGTGCCAGTTATAATCTGCCTGCCAGATTCAAGAGACCAACTCCATCAACTCATGGAGAGTTATATAATTGAGGCAATTTAGTCGCCATTATTTTAAAGAGAAACAAGTTTCATTTTCTTATCCTTTATCCAAGATTGCAGGAGCTGGGAGGAAGTTGAAGTCGCAGATTATAGGACCCTCCTTGTGGCCTTCTGGTGCACATTTTGAATATTTATGACCAGAGGCTGTCTGGACATGGTGGAGTTTATATTATGATGCTGAAACTACCTGGATGGACTTATGGAAAGGGCTGCATATCCCTGAAGTGGGGAATCTCTAGGCTTCCTCCGACATCCGTTTTGAGGACAACCCTAATAAAGTGAGGTCTTACATCAAAGAGCTAGAAATGCTCATATAAGACACTGATGATTCAGTTCCTATCACCAAGTGGGTGAAGGAAATGATGGACTGTGGTACCACTAAGGGGATTGGTCCTTCATTAGTTGAAGAGTGGCATGATTACATGGGTTCTGAAGATTTATGTTTTCCTTTTTCTCATATTTATATTTTGTTTTCAATTTGAATTTATTAAAATCTTTGTTATTTAAAGAAATAATATTTTTCATCCTACATCTTGTAAAGGAAATAACCACTAAAATCCCTTCGCCATGGTATAGCCCTGATGGCACCGCTCTTGGAGCCACTGAATCTCCCTGTGAGCTGAGCGAAGTATCTTTAGGACAAAAAGTGATGAATGAAGAGTTAGAAAGGGAATTATTGTCTTTGATACCTATTTTAAGAGATGATGATGCCAATCCACCCCAAAATTCCGAGAAGCAAAGGAATTGAAGAAATAAGACCACATTCAAACACTTTATCAATAGTGGTAAGTCTTTTTGGAAGTCATGAATCTTAACTTATGAAAAAGTGTTCAAAATTCTCGAGATTACAGGGGCTTCTTCAGCTTACCCTTTAAGAAAAAGGACTGACCATACTCAGAGTACAATGAAAGGTGTTGGAGAAAAGCCACATGTTCTTGCTCAAATGGCTATTCCTGAAGAAATACTGAGAGCATATGAGTCGGCGTCTATTCCCAACACCACTCCTATTTCTGATGCCCGGAGAGAAGAGACTTTTGGTAAATTAAAAATACTTTATAGAAACTCAAATGAGATAACAACTGACTTCCATTCTATGATTTTTTAGGTTCAACACATGCACCAAAAAATTTGAAAACTACCAAAGATGACCCCACAACTGTCTCTGAAGAAGCTATCTGGGGTCAGAGATTTCCATATGAGAGTCATGAAGAAGGCATGCTGAGTACTCCCACTGGTGAGACTAACCTAGGTTCTAAGACATCATTGGATAAAATGATGAATCTTGTCATTTCCTTTGAATAATTTTTATAACATGTTAAATTACCATGTGATTTAGAGGATTTTGGAGATCTAGTTATAGAATCAAATAGATGTGAGTTTCATCATTTGTCCTGTTAATCATCTCATGATTACACTTCTAACCATGTTTGGTTAAAAAATGTACATTTCCATCTAAATAAACCACTGAACCAATAATGCTTGAAAGGTGTGTAGACATTGATGTCAACCCTGTTATTGCAGAAACACTGGCTCAGTTGGAACTTAACACGACAGAACCTCCTAAAACCCATACCGAAAATCCTGTTGAAGCTAAGGAAGATGGGGAGGAGTATTAAAAAATTTCCTATCTACTGTTAGGTAAAAGATGATGATATTTGTATCTTAATTAACCTAGAAGACAATCAATCAACTTTTACTGTACTCTGAAACTAACCATACTTTCAATTGACCAAATAGGGATGTCAACTTCAATGGATAGGTATGGAGGTGAAGCCTCAACCACGACCCAAACTGTAGCAGAAGGGGAAGCAACCAGGGTCAGGGAAGGAGTAGAACTGGGGACTTTCTTAAGTGCATTAATCCCTGACTATGTTAATCCCTGTGATAGTGATGCTGAATCAGACCTAGAGGTTAAAAAGGTGCTCCAATTCTCACGTCTCAAGGCATGAAAAAATATATAGAAGATAATATCTGAGGTGCCTCTTGAAGAGATGCCTTTGAAAATTCAAATACATTCATCCCTGTTCATCATGTTGGGACTTGGCGGTTTTGGATATCAAGAAATTCATGTCGTAGTGAAACAAGTCATTCGAAAGAGGGAGCAAGAGCAATGGTGTCTTCTAGACCCGATCTGAGCTAGATTGCTAATCAATATAAGTGAATTTCAGGATGTAGTGTCCCGAGCTGAGGATGATCATGATGCAAAGATAAAGGAGTTGAAGCAATAGATCATGGAGAAGATTGTCCAGCAGTTGAACCTTTAGCAAGAGCTAGATGCTGTTACTTGGGAGCTTGACTAGCTTCAAAATTCATTGGAAGAAGTCCAAGATGATGGTATAAAATCCACAAAATATGCCAAAGAAGCACTTTATTGAGATGAAGAGAGTAAAGCTGGTCAAGTAAATGAACTTCAAGTGGCTGTTTATGATGCTCAGGAAGCTGTGAAACAGATGAGAAATCATGTTGAAAGTCTTCTATAATTTTTGAAAAAAAGAGAAGAGACTCCAGTCTGTGGATGTTCTTCTAATCTTGTTCATCAATGAAGAAAGATCATCTTCAATCATTTGTACCTTCATTTTCAGGATAATTGCTCTTATTTTTACCTAAGCCAATAGACATGGTAAACATAGTTCGATTTTTTACTATGGTTGTATAAAAAACCCCACAAACTTTATCTTTTAATTTCTATGTATTTCCTAAATCATACAAAATGTATGTTTAGTGAGATGGGACTCGACTTTTGTTCATAGTACCCTTTATATATTCTCAATTTAATGAGTACCATGTCTTTTGTTATTGGCAGTTTAAATTCATGCATGTTGGAATATAAAAAGGCTAATATTTAAGGTCGAATAGCTTTGACCGAATGGATGATATTGACTAAATTATTGGTAATTTTTTTTGGAAACAAATTACCATATTTAAGTATGGAGGGGGAAAATTGTAAAATGTGACTTGATAAATTCTAAATCTGAGGAATGACATGGGAAAAGAGATAAAAGGAATTAGAGGAAGTCTTTTCTAAGAATGAAGTTACCACTACTTGAAAAAACCGTTATGGGGGCTGAATTATGCAAGGCCAACTGGGGCATAAGCTGCATAGTCAAATAGTAGCATCTTCTGGCTGATAGGTTCGTTATGTAGACAACTTATACAAGGACACCTAAGGGCACGTGCTTTATAGTCAGGAAAAAGTACTCTAAGAAATTTTACTTTCTATAGCTAAAAACCGAATAAAGTTTTATGGGGATCCAAGTTTTCCAAAGCATAGAATCTTATTTATAGATAAAGGTACTTGAATATGAAGAGAATATTTCCAATCATAATTCTCAAAGAATTGGAGAAATGTGACTTCTATGAAGGTTTGACCAAGACGTAGGAAAAAATATATCCTTGGTTTTAAATCATATGACTAAAACCAGAGATAGAAACATTATATGACATAATACTTTTAGATCATGAGAAAGAGTATGGAACAAAAATGTTAAGGATGGCAGTTTTTTTGCAGATCCCTACATATCGCCATTAAGTCCATTAGAGAAAAAAGAGGCTTCCTCTAAGAATGAAGTTACCACTACTTGACAAACCCGTTATAGAGCTTGAATTATGCAGGGCCAACTGGGGCATAAGCCGCATAGTCAAATAGTAGCATCTTTTGGGCTGACATATCTGTTATGTTGACAACTTATGGAAGGCCACCTAAGGGCACATGCTACATAGTCAAGAAAAATAACTCTCTGGTATAAGACATTTTGCAACCAGAAGTCATGAAAAGGGTTATGGAGATCCTGAATATTATCTCTATAATGTTGCAGCTGGGCCTTGAATTGAGGTTCTAGATTTCACTACATATCTCATTAGGATGAGAATCAAGCCACACGTAGTTCTTGAAATACAGTTTAACGTCTTGCTGGATGAGAGCATGAAAGATCTTATTTTGTGGTCATAGAGCTCGGACCATAGTGAGGGAGAAACATCGTGCTTTTGTTATAAACCTGATGTGAATGAAGACTAGGGTGTTCTATATCACACCATATGCTCCTAGGGTGACTTTTCAGCCAAGGGACCGAAAGTGGAGTTTGGGGTTAGGCCTAAAGGCTCAGGGCTGGACTCGAGGAATGCTCGAGAATTCATACGTATCCAATAAGAATGGGAATCAAGCCACACGTAGTTCTTGAAATACCCTTTATACAGATTTGGATCATACATATGAGGGGTAAAGAAGACTTTATTGCAATTATGGCTGGACCCAAGATTAAAGACTTGGGTGTCACTATATATCTCATAAGAATAAGAATCAAGCCATACATAGTTCTTGAAATATGAAAAGTTTGGAGACCATGTCGATGATGATTCCTCTCGAGTGAGGGTATCAGGGATTATTGCAGTTTATTTTCATACAAGACAAAAGTACAAATAGTTTAAGGACATATGCATGGACCAGTGATATGCAGTTTAATGTCTTGTAGTAAGGACAATGGGGAACTGTATAGTTTAACATCATATAGCTAGGGTGATGTGACATACACAGTTTAACGTCATGTAGGATGAATGTGAACTGATATGAATAAGACGGATGATAGTGGCTTCACGGATCAACATCATATGGGATGAAGGTGAATCGATGTGAAGAAAGTGGTTTTGGGATTGAACCTCTAGAGGTTACCTATATACATAGCCTAGGAGGCAAGGATCAAAGTCTGTATAGTTCAATTGAGAGGGATTCAGCGATAGGGGCATACTTGAGGACAACAAATCGAAGATGATGTTGTTACTTAAGTGTGGTTAGCGGCCTAGAGAAGATGTCATGGTCGAAGCTTACTCTAAGCTCACGTGAGTCATGATCGGTGTGAGATACAAGAAGCAGCAGCAGACCTGATGATCGTATCGTGAAATATGCGACCATGAAGGATGGTGTTGGGATTATGCATGGTTAGCTACCCGGGGAAAACATGACAACAGAGTTTAAAAGACAATTGCGCAAGCAGCGATCATAATTTAATGTCATGTGTCACAGACTTGGGGTGCTTGGCAGTTTAATATCTTTCAGCTCAGATGATGAATAGTTTAACGCGACGTTGGATGAAATTGTGACACATTTTAACATCATGTTGGATGATAGAGGTAGCTATGTAGTTTAATGTCATGCAACAAGGATAATGGGTGTATTTGTGTTACACAAAATACTTCTTCAAGAATCTTTAATTGGTTGGAGTTGTAATGAGTTCTCCATCAATTGAGATTAAAGAATAATCTCCTATGGAGTAGACCCTATGTATTGAGTAAGGTCATTCCCACTTTGGATCAAGCATTGGAGGCTTATTTCCCTGTATCATTCGGGTTCTAAGGACCAATACCAATTCTCCTTGAATGAAGGAACGAAGACGGACTTTTTTATTGAAATATCGTGCTATTCGATTCTGATAGACTTCTAAATGGTGTAGTGTGCACAATATTTTTTCATCTAGTCATTCCAATTCATCCAATCAATTTTGAGATTGTTCATCTATAGATAACTGATCACAAATGGTGACTCTAATCAAAGGTAATTGGACTTCAATAGGTAATACTACTTCCATTCCATATACCAATGAATATGGAGTTGATCATGTAGCAGTGCAGGTGGTAGTCCGATAAGCCCATAGAGCAAGAAAAAGTTTATCAGGCCAAGACTTCTTATCTTTATCCACCATCTTTTGAAGTATGTTTGAAAGAGTCTTATTGAATGCCTGTACTTGACCATTGGCCACTACATGATACTGAGATGAATGGTTGGATCTAATATTGTATTCTTGATACAATTTTCTTACCTCGGAAGAACAAAAGTTGGCTCTATTATCCATCAATATGGTATGAGGAACACCAAATCTGGTAATGATGTTGGATTTGAAAAAGCTAAAAATGATTTTAACACCAAATTCTTTGGGAGGTATGGCCTCTGCCCATTTGGAAAAGAAGTTAGTAGTAGTAAGAATATACTTAAACTACTTAGCTGTAGCTGGAGGATAAGGTCCTACTATATCCACTACCCATGTAGAAAATGGTTAGGAGTATTTATCCGTATGAAGAAACTTTGGGGGTTGATGAATGAAGTTGGAACATACTTGGAAAGAATGGAACTTCTTAGTGAAATCAACACAATCTTGCATCAATAAAGTCTAGAAGTATCTAAGCCTTTTAATTTGACCAGACAATCTATGTCCAGACTGGTGAGCACCACAAACTCTTGAATGTACTTCATTCATGATAGCCATTGTCTCTTCACCATCAATACATCTGAAGATAATTCCATCAAAACCTCACTTTTAGATATTTTTTTAGTGAATTGGGCTATCCTAAAGAGTAAAATTGACCACACGTCGCCAGACTTGTTCTTTCCTGGCTCTATCAGGTGGGAGTGTTCCATTTTCAAAGTAATCCCTAATAGGTGTCATCCATCCTGTAGTATGACCATATGGATCAGAAATGAGAATGATTTCATTGATTTCTTCTATTCTGATTTGAACAAAAGGTGAAACTATACTACGGTGGGAAATACTGATGATTGTTTCGTCTTGATTTGGATCTGCCAGGGCTGTGGCTACATTAGCTAGTGCATCGGCTTTGGCATTTTGTGATCGCAAGACAAAAGAAAATGTCAGTTCTGAGGGAAATTCCTCCATTAAATCTCCGACTTAATAACATAAAGGTATTAACTCTTCCTTTCTGATGGCATAATCCCCATTGATTTGTTTTATTACTAAATCTGAATCACCTTTTACTTTCAAGTGATTCGCCTGTGCCTGAAGCGCCAATTCTAAGCTTGTGATGAGAGATTGATATTCTGCTCCATTGTTTGTACCGCCTTCGAACAATAAGAAGAAATAGGGTAGCACTGCCTTTTTTGGGGAAAAAAGCAAAATTTATAACCCAAATTTGTTGAATTTGGGATCTTCCATTTTCTTCCTTGTTGGACTTTTGGAGGCACCATCAAAGTACATTTTCCATGTTTGAGGATTATATTGAATAGAGATGACTTCCTCATTAGGAAGTTCAATATTTAAAGATGTATCTTCTATATATGGGTGTTCATCAAGGAAATCGACCAGAGCTTGGCCCTTTATTGCCTTTTGAGACACATACTGGATATCAAACTGCTGCAAAATAACTTCCCACATTTCCAGGCGTCCTGTAAGTATAGGATGACTAAGGATAAATTTGAGCGGGTTATTGTGAGAAACCAATTGGACCTCATGATGTTAAAAGAAGTGTATAAATTTTTGAACTGCAAAGATTATTGTTAGGTATCACTTTTCAATACTTGAATATCAGGTTTTTTCTTTAGGCATAGTCCGAATGAGATAGTAAAGACTATTTTCAATCCCAACATCATTCTTTTTGGGCAAGGAAGGCACCCATCGATCTCTCTAAATCTTTCACATAGAGAATAAGTGGACTTCCTTCAACAGGTGGAATTAATACCAGTGGAATGAAGAGTTATTTCTTGAGGATATCGAATTCTTCTTAACATTCTTCAGTCCACTGGTAGGTGACTCCCTTCTTCATTAATCTGGTGAAGGGTAAACACTTGCCTACCAAATTGTCAATGAATCACTGAATATAGGCCATGTATCCTTGAATTCCTCTTAATTCCTTCAAAATTATAGGAGGCGACATGTCAAGGATTGATTTTGTCTTCTCAGGATCAACTTTGATACCAAGATGACATACAACAATTCCAAGAAATTTTCTTAAGGTTACCGCAAAAGCAAATTTCAAGGGGTTCATCTTCAAATTATGTTGTCGAAGTTTTTTGAATATGATTTCCAGATCGGTCAAGTGATCAAAATTTTGTTCGTATTTAACCACCAAATCATCCATGTAACATTCAACAAATTTCCCTAAAAAGGGTTTGAATATATGGTGCATGACACGTTGATATGTTGCACCTACATTCTTCAGGACAAATGGGAATTACCCAATAGAAAAACACACCCTGAGGATCTCTGAAGGCTATAGACTCCCAATATTCTGGGGCCATTCATTTTTTATTATACCCAGAGTAACCATCCATGAAGGAAAGAGCTTCGTAGCCAGCTGTTGCATCAATTAAGAGTTTTGTGATCGGAACTGGAAAAAAATCCTTGGGAAAATTCCGATTAAGATCTATGAAGTCAATGAAAACTCTAATTTTTCCATTATTATTTTTCACAGAGACAATATTAGCTATCCATTTGGGATTCTGAACTTCTCTGAATAAGTTATCCTTGATAATCTTATCAACTTCAATTTCATTTTTGGATGCATAAGTTGGGTGTGTTCTTCTTGCTGCTTTCTTGAATCCTTGATGTTCTTCTGGAAATCCCAAATGATGAGTTGAAACATCAAGATCAGGACCTGGAATTTCTATATAATTCGAAGAAAATACATCTCTATTTTTCTGTAGAAATTAAGTATACATTTCTTTCTCTTCAAGAGTCATGGTTTCTCTAACTAAATTGGGGCATGGATCTTCTTTTGAACCCAGATTTATTTCTCTGAGTTCATCCATAGTGGTAGAGATACCCTCTTCAAATGATGGAGGAGAATCCATGAGATCTTCCTCTTCTTCTTTAATATGTGTTACTTCTTCTGTTTCTACTTTCATAGTAGATGACGAAGCAGAATTTCCATGGATAGGAGAGAAGTTAAAATTTGAACATCTTGAAGAAGAGGCTGCCATTTATGACCCTATTGATAATGAAAGGTCTTCCTGGGGTGATAGAGAGGATATGATGGATTCAGAATCGATAGTGTCCATGTAAAACATCATTTTCATCTTCATCTGTAAAAGATATCACTGCATGGAATTCTGTAGGATCATTCTCTATATGGTAGACCTCAACCACAAAAATTTCAGTTTTGAATTCCAGAGGACTTGACAAAGCCTCAATAAGCGACTTTCGAAGATATTTTGATAGATTCAAGGCATCCGGAATTGATAACTTGACCAGTACTTGGGCCAAATGTTTCAAGACATCATACTTTTGGTCCAAAGGTTTTCATTTCCCATCATGAAAATGTGGTTTTCTAGGTGACTTGGAATTTGATGCTTTTCCAGTAGATGCATCCCGTATCGGGGTAGGAATTGGAAAGACTCATGGATTCAGTAGATTAGACCGACTAGGTCAATCTATTTGTTGAGAAGAATAAGGTGTAACCTCTAATCGGTACACCAATATAACCGTGTCAGGACCAAATCTTGTATGTGTGGGAGAACTTTCTTGTTCTTGTTGATCCCGTTGAATGGCTTTGCCACGAGTTTCTGTCACATATATAGTTCTAGCAGGGGTATGATTGAAATAGTGACTTCTAGAATATCCACCTCTTCCCCTGTATCCTAGAACTCTATCTCTTCCTCTAATTACTCTATTAGATACAGGGAACTTAGTCTCATGACGATAAAACCATCATTGACACAGAGATCCGTTAAATGAATCATGTCAACAGAACCAAAGATCAATTATTCATCTAATAAAGATTATTCCTGATGAACCAGTTCATGCTATTCCATTTGTTGGGGAGGTTCCCATGCTTTTGAAGAAAATGGCATAAAATCTGCCAGAGTCAAAGATAACTTAGGCTTTGACACGAGCTCATCTTCTTCTGACTTCTCTTCTTTCTTCAAATTATGCCACTTCATTGAGGATTTTCCTTCTGATGAAGGTGGTTTTGCTATGGAATAAATATCAAAAGACACAATTAGATGATACAATTGTGTTTGTTAAATGGCATGAGATTGGTTGATCATTTTCCTGACCATCCAATCATCATATTTCTATAAATTTTTACTTTTGACTTCATGCCACTCGCCCTCTTCCTCTGGATCAGTAGAAGTAACACATGATACCTGGCTAGAAGAACCTTTCAGTTTTACTTTTCTAGAGTCCACCATCTTTTGTAGGAGGCCTTTTGAGAGAAAACACTTTTGAATGGGATGCCCTGACATCTAATGAAATAGGAAATAGTTGGGGAGGTCTTCATCTCCTTCCTTGTTCATCCTTTTGGGCCTCAACAACTAAACCAGATTGTTTTCCAAAGATGAGATGAAATAACCAGGAACTTATTCAGTCTGGAAATAATAAAAATTGTTCTTTAAATCATAAAAATGTTTATGCCTTTGATCTTTTTGATCATCTTGATGAGGCAACCATTGTTGTTGACGCTCAGGAGGTGGAGCCATTCAATATGATGAAGGTTTTGAATTGAAATCAGGTATAGGGGCTTGTTTAAGTGTAACTATAGCAGTATCTACTTTCCCTATTATCTTTCCCAGAACTGATGGAATTACACGAGTTTTAGCCTTAGTCTTTATAAGAGAATCTTCTATATGCTGAGTGATTGAAGTAAGGTATCAAAACCCTCCTGTGTATTTCATAGGGATCAATGGTGTGCGTAAATCATCATGCAGATTTACCACACGGATTGGCAGCAACTCTTCTTGAGGGAGTGCTAAACATAAGGAATATTTTAATCCCTTCTAGTGAGCAATGAAATCCGAAACTCTTTCATTCTCCCTTTGTTTACAATTGGTAAGATAAAAAACTGTCATCTTTGGTAATGTTGATCTAAATTGAAGAAGGAACCTTTGACGAAGATCTTCCCACCTAGTAATTGAACGAGATTGCAAACTTGTATACCAGACAAAAGCATGTATTTTTAATGAATACACAAAATACTTGAGCTTAACTGCTTCTTGTTTTTGAGTAGTTCCCATCATATGATCAAAAAATGAAATAAAACATGTTAAGTGTTGTTATGGATCTCCCGAACCATTAAAAATTGGGAATGTGGTAATCGCAAAATTTGATGGGGGAGGAATTGAATCCACCCATTTAGGGTAAGCTCTCTTTTATAGTTGAACTTGTGCATGTTTTCCTTTCATAGTTTCCAAATGAGCTGTTAATGACTCAATGGTAGTCATTAATTTTTAAGAAACATATGGTTGATCTTGGACCTGAGAAGGTGCAATAAATGGAGTTTGAATGGGCGTGGTGACCGGTACTTCCACTGATGGTAATATTGACGGTTGCTGTCGTGCATGACCCATAAGATTGGACTTGTAAGGGTATACTTGTAAAGGGGGATATTCTCGATCCATCCCAATAGTTGCAACAAATTCCCTTGATTGATTAACTCCAGTATGATTAGGAGGAAGACTACCTTGAAGTAGTTCTGCATTTAACCTCCTTAACTCCTTTATTTCTTCTTCTTGCTATGAAAACCTTTCCTCTAATGAGAGTGATTGGCCTTATCCATAGTTAGGGTAGGATGTAACTTGATTTTTACCATTTTCCTTGGCATGTGCCTTTCTAGAGTATGGAAGGGTATTATCCAAAGGAATTTCTTACCTCTGGGCAAACCTCTGGCTTCTGGTACACACACCTCCTTCATTTCATTCTATGTGTATAACCTCTTGAACATGAACTTCTTCATCTGATCCCTCTGAGTGAGCCTCATGTACTGGGGGATTAGTGACAATGACATTGATGACATTTATTGATGTATAATGCATTGCAATACTTTTGTCAGCGCTTCTGCGATGCTGTCTTTTTATATGTACATTATGAAACATTACCTTTTGTTTGTGTTGATCCCTTAAGAACTTCTTGATGAAATGTAATTTGGAGGGAATTTCCTGATAATTCGGCTCTGCGTTCCTCTTGTGGCTTCTTCCCTAATCAAGAGAATGATGACTTTTGCTAAGGAAGATATTGAGAATTTGAAAAAGTCCTCAGTCCTATGGACTGGGACTGTTCCTGTTTTCCCTGCTCAGCTCCTTGAATCCTGAGGGTTGGATTAAAAGAGTCCCCAGCCTGGAAAGCTGAGGTGGATCTTGAGCTACTACATCTGAAATTTATTAAAATCTCTCCTGATTTTGAGGGTTTTAGTCTAAAAATTTTCCAGATGCATCATCCCACATCCACTTAAATCACCTGGCTCAGATGACTGTTGGATTATTTCTGAAACTTATGTCACCTAATGATGTGAATGCTCTAAATGAGAAGCTTATTCTATATTCTCATTTTCTTGATTCAAGAGTAATTAGACAACTTGTTCTTTATATGCCTAACTTTGGGTAGAACTAGTTGCAGCATGTTCTTGAGAAAGCCTTTGATTACACACAAAACCATTTAGCTATGGCCAGCCATGGGCAATAACATTGCATGAGACCTCTTTTGGCGGGCTTTGTTGACTGGAGAGAACAATGAAATCCAATGCTCCATGAACACCCCATCCCCTGATATGAATACCAGATGGGGCATTGGTAATTAATTGGAGCAACCTTTTTAATGCACTAAGGCATGAACACAGAAGGGATCTGTACTGCTTTTCAACCTTTAGATGTTGAGAAACTAAGAGAGATGCCAAGTCAATTTGGTGTTGCAACCCTTCTATTACCTTAACATAATTTTGATATTCATCATAAGATAATATTTTCTCTTTTAAGTGAAAAAGAGTTTTCCAAATGTTGAGATGAATATCGTGAATACAATCTTCTGTCAACATTTCTAGAATATCATACTGAGAGTCATCCAAAGGACAAAACATGACTGGTATTTCACCTTTCACCAATTGTTTTCTCATATTCAGTACATCCTCTTTGCCATTTGATGATGATTCATCTACCTGATTGGACCAAAGCTAGTGCTTCTTTGTTGCTTCATCAGATTCAACATGATTGTTATAGAATTCATTTGTAAAATTAGAAGATGAATGACCTAGGGGTGGCTCATTGAATGACCTACACCTGAGGCTATCTTATGATTGAGAAAGTATTTCATCTGCTAGAAGTAAGGCATCAGACATGACTGGCTTCACTTTTGAAAGTTCCTCAAGATAAGAGGGATTTCTCGTTACTCCATTGTCCATCAAATAATTTTCTAGGCATTGTGAATTACTTCCACAGAAAGGACTTTTGTAGCTAAATTCATCATCATGGGGAGGACCACCATGGTTTGTTACAACAAAAGATGAAAGATTTTTCTCCTTGTTATTCTGGCTATATAGAGGGTTATCAGGGCTGTCATCTGAATTTGATGCTTCGAGATTGACCGAATTTTCATGAAGCAATCCTTCATGAAGAAGTTTCTGATGAAGACCTTCACAATTATTATTGTTACTTCTAGAATTTGGAAATGATAGAATAGAATCTTGAGTTGCAATATATAATTGTCTGATGGCTTCAAGAACTCTAGCATTGAGCAAGGATTTATTATAGATTGGATCATGATTTTTTAACTGTGTTGGATGGGTCCTTTTCTTGGATGCCTTCTTACTCACTTTGGAAACCAATTATTGACGAAATTGGTTATTTTGTGCAGGTGTATGTGCATGCTCAGAAGAAATGGTTAGATTAGGATGACTATCTATATTTAAATCTGGTGTATGTGCCCGACTAGATTGTCCATATAACATTGGGGAGTATTCCCCATGATCTTCCTGGACTGGAGCATAGGTGTGTATCTACTTTGGGGTGACATGTTGATGAGTCACTCTATTGATAGGGATAAATTTATGATTCTTTCCATACGATGTTGCTGAAGTTTTTATAATATTATGACAGGTATCCGGAATATGGGAAGGGATTTTCTTATGCTCTTTAACCATTTTCAGAATGTGATTGGTGACTTTAGCTGATGGAATGTGAATATACGTCCATTATGTGTTTGGAGTAGGTGTGTGTTCCTGCACCCGTCCTCCTCTTCCTATCAGTGAATTCTGACAGTACTCATGTGTGGGGGCAAAAAGTTGTGTATGCCTCATGTTTATCATTGGAGATTTCCAGTTGACATCTCCGAGTGCTACCAAGTGAGATTGTTGGTTAGCTTGATGAATTTTAGGTGTATGTGTCTACTGATTGATCTCCACCGAATATGATTTATGAACTTCCTTCAATACTGACAGATGAGACTGCTAGAAGAATTGATGAGTTTAAGCAGGTGTTGTGCCTATTTACAGGTGGTCACCACATTTGGTTGTTGGGATTCTTTGGATGTAGTCAGACATGCCTGTTGACTGGCTGATGATTTATAAACAGGTGTATGTTCCTACCTATAGTACTCCAGCAGAATTGCATGGTGGGATTGGTCTGTTACTGCAAGACGAGTCTACTGGGCAGTGAAATTAGGATGGAAGAGTGTATATTCCCACTCGTTGTTTGCCATCATGTTAGGTTTATGGACTTTTCTGAGGATCCTAAGCCGAACACCTATAGGCGATACACTCATCTAGTTGAGGGTGCACTACTGCACGAGTCTGGCAGCGATTGTTGGTGGGATTCCTCAGGAAGGGATTCTGTCTTCTTGAACTGAGGCCTTGAGTGACCTCTTCATTCACCTCCCTGTAATATGGGAGGGACTGGTTGTTGCATTCCGGGGATAACAACCCAAAACTGTTGGAGACGGTGATTGGCACCACCTGCTTCTTGACCACTGGTTATCGCTGTCTGGAAAACTAGGGTGTGTTGTTAACTTGGACGGCTTGTCGAGCAGCCTCCAGAGATGGGATTGTACTGTGTTGATGGTATTCCCACACTAATGCATTCGAGACCCAACGTTGAAGATACTGAGTAGGTTATGTCATCCTCAGAGCAGATGAGGATCCAACAGGAGTAGCGGCTGAGGCATTCACAGGTGTGAACCTTAAAGAAGCCATTTTTTGTTGTAGAGAGATATTGGAAAAGAGTGCCTGTTTGATATAATAGACATAATCAAGATAAGTTTGACCTAACTAAATTTTTTGGATGAGCACATATGTTATTGATTGCTTTGTTGTCCCTCATATTGAGTTTAACAAGGGCCTAACAAATAAGTAAAACATCATTTAACTTGCTTAAGGATTCACATCGGGTTCACCATTTTTGTTTCTTCTGGGAATGGGGATGACCTAGTTTGTTTAAGGTTAAAACTTGTCAATCGGTTTCTAGTGGGTTTATTCGTAGAATTGGAAACACCCAATGGTTCTATATCCATTTGGACCTACCTTCCAAATGTAGATGCTCATTAGTTGTGGACCGATGAGGCTTAATAATTTTCATTGGTCAAGAGGATGGGAGGTCAGGCTCATCACACCTTATTAGGGGGAATTATTGTCTACTCTGGGACTCTCTTATAGATTTAAGTTATGTTTATGAATCCTTATTAATTCACCAAGCATGAAAATGAGTTTTCCTTCAGATTTGGAAATCGATGATAGATATTTATGGGATTTTGAGAATCTTTTATATGTATTTGAGGTTATTCATTGATAGAGAATCACCTGTATGTATTAGAGATTCGTAGTCAATGGTATCCTTTAATATATTATATATAAATATCATGGTCATTATAATTACCATACTGGTTTTAAAACCACTCAGTATGGCACTTCAATTTTATTGTCATTCAGAAAGACAAGGATTATTTCAGAGTTGGGATAGTACCCGCAGATGGGCTACCTATGTATCCTCATTAAAAAAAGAGTCAGAACCCACGTAGTTCGATAAGAAGGATATAGTTTAACATCATATGGTATGGAAAAGAATTAATGAATGATAGGCTTGAACCTTATAAAGGATTCCTACATACACTACTTTTAAGGTAGAGATCAAAGTCCACGTATTTCTGGTGAAGAAATGTGGGGCTTATGCATGGTTAATGGCCCAAAAAGAGATGTCGTGATTAATTTTACACACTAAGTTCATGTGATTCATGCTCGGTGTGAGAAACAATAGGTATTAGTAAGCTTGATGATGGTTCCACAAAATATTCAGTCATGAGAAATGATGTTGGGCTTACTTATGAATGAATGCCCAAGTAGATGAAGACCAGGGCTTACTCCTGAGAATGAGGCCAAAATTAAATGGGACTTATGACTGGGGATTACTCCTGAGAAGGATGCCTAGGTTAAAGGAAACTATGACTGGGGATTACTCCTAAGAAGGAGGCCCAGGTTAAGGAGACTTGCAACATGGGGATTAATCCTGAGAAGGAGGCCCAAATTAAAGGAAATTATGATTGGGGTTTACTCCTGAGAAGGAGGCCCAAACTAAGGGAACTTAGGGCTTACTCCTGAAGAGGATGCCCTAAATCAAAAGGTCTTCTCTTCTTAAAGGATGAGGTTATATAAAGGAATCCTCTAACCATGGTGACATAAAGATTGTAAGTCACGAGGTTTTGGGAGAGGTTCTCAAAAAAAAATTTTCAGATGAGGAAGCCAACAAAGGAACCATGCCATAAATGGATTTGAATAGGGGTTCGAGGGCTAATATCTTGAATAGGAGAGGTGAACGGGAGAGAGGCACACAAATGAAGTTGGCACATAAGTGTAGGTCACACAAATCATTTGGTGCACAAGTGTTTGCTGCACAAGTGTACTTGCATGGCATGGGTTCACCTTGGGCGACAAAGAATCTGTAGGGTAATACTTGGGTGATACATAACTCAAGCCTTTAGTAATATCCTAAGATGTTTCCAAAAGGGCGGCGCACAAGTTTTATCAAAAGGGTGGGGTGGAGCGCAAGTGTTTACACTTTTTAGGAGGTCTGGATACTTAGGCGTGGAAGTGTTGATGAACTCTAAACACTTAAGCCTTATTCTAATCCATCAAGTCTTCCATTCTAGGTAAAAAGTTAACTTAGAAGCTTTCAGAAGAGTTGAGTTGAATACTTGGGCAACCAGAGCTTGAATCTGAGTTTTTGAAAATCCATCCTCAAAATGGGGGGCCCGCAGGGGCTATTTATAGGCCACCTTGAACCTTGGGTGAAAAAATAGAAAGGGTGCGCAAGTGACTTGCTCGCCTCAATCCAAATGAGCTCCTAGTCCATGCCTTTGTCATTTTTTTGATTTTCTTAAAAGGGTGATCCCCTTTGTGCTTAATGTATTAACTGTTTCCATTCATTGGACTCTACGATGGAAAGAAGTGTCAACATATATATATATATATATATATGATAAAAATTATTTAAAAATTTTAAAATATTATTTATTTCAAAAATATATTAATTCATAAATTCATTAATTTAATTTTAATATTACCTAAAAATATAATTTGTTCTTTATTGTATTAAAATAAAATCACTTAAAGTGTAATAATAATAGGATGAAGATATATTCATTATTTTATAAAAAAATATTACATATTCATGTTTTATGGTATGGATACATATCCCTTTAATACACTTGAAAACATTGTAAGAGTAAGGTGTGCGATGGTGGGACTTTCATGGGGTGGTCGAAGAACATGGTTTGGGATGTGATATTGACGAGATTTAACTTCTTCTGTAAATGGTTTCTCTCATTCTTATGTTGAAAGATCTCAACTTGGGATTAGTCGAGGAAAAAACTAAAAAATGCTATCTCCCTCTGATGCTATGATAAATGGGCTTCATAGGGTATGATCCTACTGGTTAAGGCCATCACTTCCTTTGTCTATGTCAATTGGATTTGTTAAAACCATAAATTTTTATTAATCATCTGACACTACTCAGGAGATATATTATATATTTTAAAGAAATTAATGGTCATTTAAATCTAGTAGGTTATACTTAAAAATAAATAAACACATGTGTTTTTATAACCATATTTCTTGATAATACATTTAATTAAAAAAATGTAATTTTATTTATAACGGTTTGTTTTGTTAAAAAACCTCTGTCATGTATTAGGTTGTATGTATATTTGATATTAACCTTTAGTAGTGACTCTCTCTTGCAATGTAGATAAAGTAAAGGAAAAAACACATGGATATTTTTATAAGGTTTGACACCTGTATGGAAAACCTACTACTTTATATATCCAATTATTATCTTGATATATAGATTCTTAATATTTTAATGAGTGTTTCAATACAAAAATTTATTATCCTTAACCAAAGAGTATAGTTAATATCTTGAACACTAAATCCATAATATTATGCATATAGTTGATCTATATCTCTAAAATCTCCATCTAACTCTTGGTTAGAATGGTGGTGAGGTTTATACTAGAACCAATAGTGTTCAAATTTTCACTATAAACATCCTCATGGATGAAATTTAAACTACTTATAATCCTTAAATAAAAATACATGCTTGTCAACATATCCTTGAATTTTGGTTAACAAAATTTTCCAGAGCTCTTGAAACACCATGAACATCGACATCCTGAACATCTAATGGATGAACTTGATTTTGTTTTAGCCCTCAATATCCAGTCAATATGATATGTTGATCTTACAAATATTCCTCAGAACATCAATTCTTGATCTTCTCAAAATTTCAATCCAACTAAACTTCTTATAACTTTAGGTCAAAACTCCCTCTACACTTCTTTACTTCTTAACATCATTTCTCTTTTTTTATTTTTTCTCTTGATTGATTAATACATTTTTCTCTATTTTTTCAGTTCCCTATATTGTCTCAACCTTATCTGATGAGTTTTTTCATTTGAATATCCAAACTCGAAGGATATGTACATTTCAATTGTTAAACTCCTTAAAAAATCATCAAAAAGTTTTGAGTCAAGATGAATTGCCTAAAAATTCAATGACAATTTTTCTTTCAATTCTTCCAAAATTTATTTAATGAAATATGAACATGATTTCATGAATACTGAGTATTAACATACAACTTATCATCAGCACAATAATAATTCAGACTTTTCATGAAGGTAAAGTACCTCAACTTATTTTTGGTGCCCTTTTATGAAAATTCTCATCTATATTTTTCTAGGAATGGATTCTTTGTCTATATCACTCATAATCATGATTATAAAATGATAACAATAATGAATTCATGTGATGATCATTATATTTCTTCAAAATATAAAAATTCACGTATGCTTTTGAAACTCATGTTTATTGTCCATCATATTTATTGGACACATTATTTGTTTCCACACATAACATAAACTGTAGTAGTACCTATGATTCCATTGAATTTACACTTTTAATTTTGATGCCCAAATATAATATCCTAGATCAAAAGTCAATAATCTATACACTAATGAGTTTGATTATTTTTCACTGATACTTATGGTGTTGTTCTTATTCAAGGAACTACTCCCACATTATTTATTATTTATGTAATAAAGAGTATATAAATCCTTCTTAGAAAAATATTAATAAAATACCCTTTAATTTTAGTTTTCACTAATGTAAAATAACTACCTTCACTCAACTCACTAAAATAAAGAACATTCACTAACTTATTCTTCTTGAATTTCCATTTTAGATAGTCTCGTTGCATCATTTTTTCTGTATATAAGAAAATTTTATTTCCTTTTTCTATTATCTTCTAGTGATCTAAAAACATTAGCTAGACTAAATAGTATCCGCATCTAATATTATTTGTGTTATTGTCACCCTTCATCATGGAAGAATATAAGTGATTTTTTTGTATCATATTTTCATAATTCTTATTTAGGTATCTTCATAGATCATGTAACCATTAGGTCAAATTTATCATTTTCCTTCTTAAAAATACAATGATCCTGTCCTCTATTTCCCATCTTCCTTAATCTCATGGCCAACTTCACTTACTTTCTGTAGCATGTCATCAAAATATTCACTCCCAAGTTGCAATACAGGTGTTTCTCACATAATTATTGTGGATCTATCTTCTATAAACTCAATATCTTTATACCATGTTTAACATATATTGTAGAGTCACATTTTCATGCCCATATGTGGATGCCCGCAAATATATCCTGATTAAAGCATGGGATATCATGATATCAAATGGTGTAGAGATCAGAACAATTATAGTGAAGTTATCATAGATGCAATGTGAGTTTCTTCTTCCAGTTTCTTTTCATGTGCTACCGCATATATTTACTTTCATTGCTTCTGATGATCATCATGTTTTTATGAAATTTTCTTCTAGAAATATTTATTTTCTGATGGATTCATCATCCTAATTTCTCTTATATTAGTATTACTTAAATTCCTAAACTATCTTCCACATCATTCCATCACTTTTAAAATCATTTTCATGCCTTATCCATTTTCAAAATTTTGGAACATTAACTTTCAATTCCTCCAAGTTAAAGGTTATAATTTTATAGAAAAATTATTATTCATCTTCGCATAAATTAAATACATGGATTCTAAGCCATGGTCTTGGGAATATTGTGTTATCCTTATAATATGATGTTTTCATATTAATTTTTTTTATGAAATCCTTCATATTATAGTATCAAAATCCCAGACTTCATATTTGTAAATACTTTTTAGAAAGATTCATAGTGCCAGTAAATTATACATCTATTCATAATCTCAACATATTAAATTATAATACATAATTTAATATACATATTATTCCTTACAAAATTAATTTAACTCTCACTTTATATGAAATCTAAAATTACTCAGGGAGACTTTTCTTAAAATGTATCTTCCAAAGTTATTAGATCGTATTCCCTTGGATTTTTGTATTATGTGCATTCATCATATCAACACCTAACACATTTCCACTAAAGATAATTTCAATAAATATTTTGATTTATATGCTACATCTACTGAATTAAATTAATTTATATCCAATCATACATAATATTTATTTCCACTTATCCTCTTTACTACCAGTGACAAGAGCCTTTAATTTATTTCCACTTCTCTTCATTACAACAGGTGATAAGAGCCTTTAATTTACTCTTCCAACAATCTTATTTGATCTTCCATTAGTGTCCACTTATGGTAGTAGAACATGAATCTATGGTGCCCCTTCGTTTGATGGTTCAACTAATCTTGAGTATGAGCATCCAATGGATTTACATTGAACTTTCGATAAACATACTTTCAAAACAACAATAGGCCTCTTCAACGCAATCTTATCAAAATATCATTAACAATATCTAGCAAGGGTGATTAATATAAAATAAAATAATTCACCAAAATATGATGAGTTATTCAATAAACCCCTTTAGAGTTTTTGTCTATACAATCTTCTTATTTAAGTCCATGATTTTTTCTCCCATTATTGATAATAAATTAAATGTTTCACTTTTTAAGGGAATTATCATTTCATTCTCCACCCATATCTTATGATGAACTAAAATTCATCCTTGAATTTCTTGAGAGATATTTGGTGTTAATTTCAAAAATTAAGTGATCCAAAAATTATCCAAATCTAAGTGTACATGATAAATATTTTGCGTAGAAAACATGAGTTAATAACATAAAATTAAGATTTTCCCGAATATTTTCACCTACCACTTAACATATATTATTCTAGGGGTAAACTCAATGTATTTTCATGAAACCTTGTTCATTGAAGATAAATAAATTTTTATTTTTTTTACATTTTTTGTATCTCAAACTTCATCATCATCATATATAGACTCATATTCTGAGTAATTAAATATTAAATTTTCTATATTATTAGATTTCAATGTCTTAGTTCATTATTGGTTTGAAATATTAATTTTTTCACATCAATTTATATGTTGTTTTAATTAATAAAATTCCATATTCATTTACATTTAATTTAGGTATCCCCCTTTATTACAACACCTTTAGTCCCTTGTCAATGTAGTTTTCTTTAAAACATATAAAGGAACAAGGTAGACTTTACTTTTATCATCAATGAGATAAACGAGGATGACAAATGTTTCATAACCTGGAAACTCCTTTCACTTTTACACTATTTTCTTCAAGATATTATCATGTATGTTGGGTTGTAAAGACTTATTTTCCTTACTTTTATAATTTTCATTGTGTGGGGTTTTATTATTTAGTCCCACTAGTAAGGCACATACATTATTATTTTACTCTTCTACCATATTTATTGAAACTTCTAATTATTGTGATCATACAATCATACAAATCTTTAAAATATTTTCAAAATTTTCCCTATACTGAGTTTTATTTCTCATGGAATCATTTCGAATTACTAAATATCTCATTTTTTAGTTCACCGTCATCTCCTGTCTTGGTAGAATTTGCATCCACTTTTCATGTGAGTTTCTAATAAACTTACACCTTCCACACATATTATTAAGTTTCAATAAGTTAATCATCATCAGTAACTTGGGGTGAACCCCAATATCATTATCAAAGATGTTTTCCATCATTCCAATTAACTTGTTTATTTTTTAGATGGATTCAGTTTTTTTATTTAAAAGTATTTATTTAAATTTATTTGTTATAGATTTATTATATCTTTATATAAAGTTTATGTTCCTTCTATAGTTGAAGCTTCTTGATTTTAGTGTGATATTTTACTTTACTTACTTATTGGGTGTAATCTTATTTTAATATTACTTTTCATTAGTGTCCAATAGAAAATTATTTTTTATCTTATTTAGTTTTTATTCATATTTTATAGAATTATTCATTTGGATACATTTGAGTTTGTATTGGTATTTTTAATCCAACACTCATCATAACATGGACTACTTCTTTCAAAAAATTTATAGAATTTTACAGAATATTAAAATCTGTTGGGTGTAAATGGATTTCACTTATTCTATGTACAATAGTGTTACATTGTTGGATTGCAAATTTCATCAATTTTAATCCCCATTAATGTAATTTTTTTTATCATTTTCTAGTAGCTGAATTTTTTTCCCAATAATCGATGGCATGGTGTCCTAATTTTCTACAACACCAGACGTAGCCAACTAATATAATCTTCTTATATTGAGTTTAATTTTGATGAGATAAGGGTATTTCTAAAACTCAATCATTCACTTTTTTGGAGGAAAATCATTTATTTTTTCCCTTTCTTACTTTTAACTTCATATAAGAGGTGGGTTTCTCCATACCATTATTCACCAATATTTTTCCTAAATTGCAACCTACAATATTCCAATTAGAAAATCCACACATAAAAAATAATCATAACTTGGTGTTATATTTCTTTATGATCTATTAGAATTTGAAACATATGATATATTTTAATTCTTCCTACTGCTAGATAGAGCCTTCTATAAAGTATGATTTTTCTTGGACTTTCCATAAGTTTCATCTCTATTTACTTTAAGAAAATATTTAACTTGAGTAGCATCTAGGTTTCTAAACATTATTTCCAACTCAAAAAATTTCACACTTAAATTGTTTTTCTGATCTTAAAATTTTTTAGAATAATATTTTAATCTCATAATATTTTACTCATGCATATTCTTTTCATTATGGATAAATTTTTCATGATCTTTTCCTCTCCTCGCATTGACCTGCATCTGAGAGTTCTTGGCTTAAAAAATAGATTATAATGCCTGGAGTAGTTATTTACAAAATATCCTAAATAAATATTTTTCAGAACAACTCGTTTTTAGCCCTTATTTTATAATAAATATTAATTTTTAATAAATTTAACCTAATTTATCCTTTTCCTGAAGGAGTTTTGTAGATGTTTCATGCATATGTACTTTATTATCTAATGAATTTTTCATTTCAATATATTCTACCTCATGTTACGCCTTTTTATTATATAGTTCATTGATGAATGAAAATATATAATAAAAAAATTCACAAACAAATTTGTATTAGAAGTATTTAACTTCATCATAGAGTTCATCAATAAATAAAATTGATTCAAAATCATCACATCTTGAATATACTTATTCTATAGGATTAATTATAATAGATTTTTTAGAATCACTTCCACTATGTTTACCTTCCAATAATAGTGAATCATCATTATGCTTATTTTTGGAGAATAAATTCCACCACTTTTTAGATTATTTATTCTTGTAGTTCTTCAATATTTTGGATGAAAACTAAATGTTTCGACTAACAGAATTATATTTCATTAAGATCAATTTTGGACCAACATTCTAATTTTTTTGGAGAAGGAATCATAGTAACTCCCATATCTTATAGAAGATTTATTCATTTAACTTATGAAATTATGATATTCATGTAAATTATTTAATCACAACTGGGAAAAAAATTTAAACAAAATTAGTGGGAACCCTAGATCTGACACAACTTTTTAATCCCCAATGACTGTGTAGTAACCTGGAGGAGATACAATTATGTATTATGGTTATAAAGACTTTGAAATATAAAATGGAAAGTATCTTTGAGAGAAAATAGATATGGGAAAACTACATACCACCCAATAAATTCATCCTCATTAAGATTTGTGATATGTAAAATTTGATCAATTACAACTGACTGTAAAGGAAATAAAATTCAAGTTAATATGATATATGAGATAAAAAATCTTTGAAAATTTTGTAAACATACCAACTGCTAAATTCCTATCTCACGGTGTGTAAGGTACTTGATTGTGTGGTGTCAGTACCAATACACATAATATGCCTGATCATCTATCGGGAATCATATATTTAGATATCCATGCTGAAGGATACCTTATAGGGAATGTGTGTCCCAATAATCAATATAACATGCATGATACTGTGACCAATCTGTTGTTTGTTAGCCTATAAGTGTAGTGGAATATAACCCATCGAATTTTTTTTGTCAAATGATGATATATTTTATATATTCAAACTATCACATAAATAATTCTGGACAGTTCCACTCAATTATGTGGAAGTGGATGAGCGGCACCATTTCCCGATGATCTCCAACCATAGCTATATATTTTGGTGGAATCTATGCATAGAAAAATCACATATATGGGTTCCATGAAACCTAAAATTCCCACTCATAAAATTAATTCTTAGGTTTTCACAAAAAAAATAATTTTTATATAAAATATTAATAGAATAAATTTTTCAACAAAAACATATTTGATGTTTAACTTATATTAGTAGGCTGTATAGCGTTAAATATTTTTCTAAAGAAATTAAAACTATGTCTCAGAGTATTTTTATAAGGCTAAGCATAACCCCACTGAGTTAAAAAAAGTAATATATGTTATGTTTATATAGGAAATTATCAAAATTCAAAAATAACTCATATTAATGACCTAAACATATCAGTGTCCTTGAGGAAAGTCCTAAAATAGGTCTCATAAAAGTGGTGTGATAACTTTATGTGAAATGCACAAAAAATGCTCCAGGCCAACATCTGTTCCAAATCCAGACACCATACAATATTCTAAGCATCATCTCAATAATAAATATATTGGAATCTATGTTGATGTAAAAATATAGATAAAACCCAAATGTATTTACCCATATCATCAAGATCCTCAAGTAATTTTAGATATATCTTGTGTACCAAGGTGGTGGAGTGGTCTAAACAGAACATACCTCTGATCAGTTGAATAATGTATAAACGTGTATACTAAATAAGTATCTCATCATATACATAATTAGTAATTATGATTAATTGTTCATAAATCCACCACATGCACAATAAGAAACCCTCAAAGACACATGGTATGCCAAAAATGTTAATTACTAGTATAAATGTATGTCCACCCACCAATAAATAATAGTGACACTGATAACTTCTTATCAATGGATGGGTAAACCAAGAATGTAGGACATGTATGCTAATGGAATGGTCATATCCCCATTAAGGATATAAAATACGTGTGTCTCTCACTTCCATATCTCAACCAGTAATATAATAAACAATAATCTAGAAGTCACACATGGTGAATCCATAAAATCTAGCATGTATAAGGTATGAAAAAATTGTTACAAGAGTTGCATCAGGATGAAATGATGTGCTCTCGGAATAATAATATGTATAACAGGTTGTTACACCATCACGTCACATAACACATGTGACTTATGAGCATATAATAGAGGCTGAACCATCTGAATGTAGGAATATTAAGACATTAATGATGACAACTATTTAACTCATACCTAGTATTATGATTTGGTATAAAATATTTTTTGGTTTTACAACTGTATTTTCATAAAAATAAATTATATTATTTCAAGTGACCGCATATGTACTTTGAGATGTATTTATTTTTAAGTGAAATAAATGTATGTGAAAAAAGTGGATATAAACTTTTAGACAACAACATAAAAACATAAAAATTCACCTATAATAAAAAGTAGATTCAATCATAACTCTATGATACCCTATTGTTCTAAACCTTCTTTGAAAATATTCACATTTCTCGTCTCTTTATCTTTCTCTTTCTTTTTCTTCACATATCTCATATCTTGATTCAGATTTTCATATCTCTCATCTCTTGATCTTTCTGTTTTATCTTACCTTTTGCAATGAACTTTTCATTAATCTATTTTTATCTATTTTTTTCAAATTTGTTAAATAAAACTAGTATCTATTTTCAAACTAATAACAAAATGTTACTTTGATAGTGTGATTAAAATTTTGTCTTATATAAATTGTTTGATATAATTAAATTATTTTCGAAAAATGAAGAAAATATTTCAATCTTGTTTATAAATGAATTACGATCAAAATATTGAGAACCTTTTGAAAGATCAAATAATATAATTCTGTAGTTTTTATTAGCATGGATTTTTTTATAATTCAGTATTTTAGGTTTAAATTGATTTAATAGACATTTTTATTTAGAAACTAAATTCACCCCACCTCTTGAGTGTTCCACTATAACAAAAAATGATAATAATTAAAAAAATAATTACCTTTAATATTCTATAAATTAATTGATAGATTACATTAATCCATTTAATTATTAGATAATTGAACTATGCGTCTTTGGCAACATGTTTAAGTTTGAACTTTCCAGCTGCATAAGTCGCACCTTAGTGAAATTGCCTATTTTTTGAGACAATCCATCAAATTTCGAATACGAGCTGAATTTGACCTACCTTTTTGTCGCATCCTTTTCATGTTTAGTAGATGTTTGGGCACCCCACTAGGTAGATCAAAATTATGATATTTCCCCATATTCATCCACATAGAACTGCATCAATCAAAAATAATTTTTTTTCAATAAACAAAATCAATGAACTATCCCTAAGATAAGAGTATAGAAGCACATGTTTCAATCATATGTGTTCAAGGATACCATAATTCTTAAAAGTCACCACAATCAGAGTAACACGACACTTGTAAAACAACTAGGTGATCACTTCTACTAGTCATAGGATCATAGGGCTCAGTGACCTCAAATCCATGCTATTCATGACAAAATAAATAGCTTTTTTTGTAGCCTCATGAATAACTCGATCAATCTTACACTAGAAATAGTGACCATATCCTATCTATCCATTAAAACCCTATTTAGCCTACTTTTCTCATTCCACAAAATAATTTACAATGTGATGGACAATCTCTTATACTAAACCTTTAATTTAAATTAAAAAAATTATACAAAAATTATACAATAATTGTGGGTATTCTAACAAATATATAATCTAATATTCTTAATTACTTATGATGGGTAATTTTTAAATTCCCTTAAAAACACCATTTATACAGTCTATGATGTTTATCATCTGATATCCACATTTTCTCCCATCATCATAGTCCAATAACAATTTATTCTTTTTAATTGTCATCTTGTAATATTGAACTTCTAGATTAGCTATGAGAATGTCTTTTAGACACTCCTCTATCATTTGTTGTTGAGGCTCATATTTTAATAAACAAGAACTAATATGAACACAAATGAAATCAACTATGATAATGTTTTTTTAAAACAAAAAATGATATTCATATCAATTTTATTCATTTCATTCTTCATGGACTCATCCTTGAACATCTTTGTCACATTACTGGAAATGTTTAAAATACTATATCAATGATGGGAATAGGGTGGTATCCATAACATAAACTTAGTTTATACTACCTCCTTGATTTCTCAATGATATATAAAATAAGAAAAATCCATTATCCAACCATCAAAAACTCTCTAAGGTAATCCACGAACTTTCTCAGAAAAGAGAAGTTATCCATCTTTACAATATAAAATACTAAAGGCACAGGGATCGATTACCATTTTTTGTGGTGGAAATCAGTAACGTTATGATATTATTTTTATACATAAATGTTCCATTAATCTATATAAACTTTTTTTAATGTCTAAATGTAGCTACATATGGTAAAAATGTCTGAAAAAATTTATCAAACACAACCTTATACTGGTCAACTTGGTTGTGTTGGTTAACATATTCAATAGTATTCAATTTATAGATTACATGTTTTTTTGTCATAAAATCTTCATAAGTTGTGGTAAAAATGATTAAGAGTCATCCTAGTCACTATAAATATTCACAATAATAATATTCAATGCAACCCATTCATTCTAGTAAGTGATTTGATCCCCAAAAATATATTTTATTCTATCCACCACTATAATGATAGTAACATCCTAAATTTTTTTATCATTTAAACAATAATGCTTAAAATTAATTAAGTATCTAATGAAAGTGATCCCGTGACATACTTCGATTCACACATGTGTGTGGAGTAAATCTATTAATCTTCCAGTGGTGAAAATTGATATTAATTATATCTATCAAAAGCATATCTCATCCTAAATCATATTTATCACAACAAATAAAATAATGGTATCTATTTGAATGTCCTACAATATATCACAGATTTATTTTATAGTGATATTTTTTTTATTCAATTACCATTTATTAATTAATTTATAAATATCTTACATTAATCAAAATACCTTCATCCAACACTTAATTTTTCCCACCATGCTTTCTTTGAAATCCTGTTCTAAGAGTAATTATTGACCAATCAAAAAGTTTCAACCATGTCATGCATTCGGTCGACCATGATTCCAATAGTGGAAGTTAGATGAAAGGTTATTTGAACCTCAAAAGAGAGGGCTCAGAATGTTTTTTTGTCATCCTGTCCTTATTTCGCTTCCGCATCACCCTCTTATTTGTAATTTCCTTCATCCTAAAAAATTATCAACCATAAAATATAAATTATATAGAGGAATATCCAGGGAAGAAAACATCCTCTATGAGTCACCACAAATTGAGTATATGAAATTGTGGCATGAGGGTATGAAAAAAAGTTCCATTTCTGATATAACTTATTGAGGTGTTATAGCTTGAGGATGTGACATTGTATCATGAATTTATGATGGACCAACTTCTATTGTTAATGGAACTTCCATTATAGTAATAAATACATACAACTACATCATTTTATTTTCAGATTGATTCATAACTAATGATAATATGTGTTCCTATTCATCATCATCAGTTAATGGATATGATAAATGTCACTAGCTATCTTTAAATTAAATATGTCTACATATGGAGGACTCTATCACTTTATTATAGATAATTTTTATCCTTTTAAGAAATTTTATTTGAGTTTATTGCAAAGCTATACACTCTACAAGAATCAAAACCTTTTTCTTCGATATTCTATAACCACATCCTATTCCAGTCTCAATTATTTGATAGGTGCAATAAATATAGGAATCCATATTTTTTATCTAACATAAAAAATCATTCTTAATTAAATATATTCAGAGAAACATTATATGAATTAAAAATATTACAATTTTTTGATGGAGTATCAAATATAGTATTTGAGAAGAATTTAAGCTCAATATCTCATCTCATGTTATTCCTTTTTATGTATTCATGCTTCTAGTAATTTTTTTGGAATAATATTCCCTCCACCAAATAAATATGTTCAACCCATATTGATGTTTAACTCTTTACACAACCCATGAGTTTGTGTTACTAAACTAAAAATAGAAGTCAAAAATATTCATATATATATCGACATCCATTATATGGATGAAGTACATGAAAATGTCATGTAAAACCAGAGAGTTATATGATTTTGACAAGATCAACTTGAGTATGATCAGATCAATAGATAGCAATACCCATTCATTTTCTTATCCAGGGAAAACCACTAAGAATGTAGGTGGTCCGGTCCAAATTCCCTATACCGGGGTGACTAAACTCAAGAGAGAATTCAACTAATGTAATCTCTAACACTTAATATGTACAAAACATATTCAATAAATAAATTCAAGTTCCTAACTTCAATTAAAAACCAAGGACATGTTAGGTGAAAAACAAAATACATTGTCATACCTATAATATACTAAAAGGATCTATGCTAGAAACAATTTATCAAATATACACTATGCTAAAATAATCAATAACATAAAAAATTTATAGATATGAATATAAAATTATTAATTAAATAGATAAGTTATTATACATAATTATCCATTATTAAATAATAATTCTAATAAATTAGAAATTATCATTACTTAATACTTTTAATTAGTAATTATAACAATAAAGTAATTATATTTTGTAATTATAATTAATTAGAAACTATTATTAATTTATTATTAGTAAATTTGTAATTAAAATTAATTAATTATTAATTAAATAGTAGTTATAACTAATTAATAATTAATTTATCACTAATTATAATTAGTTAATTAATACTTAATTATTATAATTCATAAATTATTATGAAATAAAAAATTATAACTAATTAATAATTATACTTAATTGGTCACTATACATTATTATAAATTTATTATTAGATAATTTATAAATCCCCATCCTTAAACATTACATAATCTTGAATTAAGTTAATAATTAAAATTTAGGATCTTTTCATGTTTAGAGCTTTAGAGAATTATGTCGTAGCTATTACATTACATCTCAAAAAATACAAAGTAGACACTTCTACTTTATCCAAAATTTTCACAATAATAAATTCCTTAAATAAAAAAAGAGTTATTTTATTAATATAAATATTCTTGAATACTTATTTTCTCTTATCCTTTATTATACCCTATGAAAAACATTCCAAAAACATGGGATGATCATAAAAAGATCAATAAGGGTTCTAAAATAAAGAAAGAAAACACTAGTTTATCAATACATAAAAATCAAGAAAATCATACTTCCAAATCATAAAACCAATTCTCTTTAACATACCTCATTAAATTATTAGATTTATTAATAGAACATAGAATTTATAAATCATAAAGGTAACTTATGGAATCCATATCGTACTTACATTGTAGCGTTCACAGCTACATGGGGAGTTACATTTGGAATACCCATCATAGTATATTTCCTAAATCTGTTAAGAGAAACATTAACATTTAACTCAGTCACATTACCCAATGCATTGGAAATATATCTCAGACTCACCTTCCATAGTTTTATCCTGGAACCACCTGTATATGTAAACAATGCACAAGAACTATAACATAATCATAACACATAACACATGCCAAAGGGAAAGATAAAATTTCAACATTGCAATAACAATATATCATTTCAATATGTTGACATAATCAATCAATTCTAAAAACCATTCTCAATACTATATACATAAAAATATTATATGGTATTTATTTAACTTTTAAAAACATTATGTATAGTTAAGGAATCCAAATATCAAATAATGCTTGCGGCGGTGAAAAGTTCATTATCACCACATACGTTAAAAAGAAACATTCTTTTTGTCATTCAGTAAAATTATTTGTAGAGAAAAGATTACCTTTTAATGAAATTTGAAGTCAAGGGGTTTATACACCATATAAAGGAAAGTCATGTATAAATCAAAATATGACTCCTTGAAAGGAGATTGAGATGAAGTCCCTTTCCTTATGGCTAACTTGTCTTGTTCGTTTTTATCTCAATGAATAATAAACTTAAGTTAATTTATAATTGATTAAAAAAAATTTTTAAGTTTATTATTACTTTTATATCAATTATTACCATGTTATAAAAATTACATAATTATTTAAGTTAATATCGTCGGTTTTACTGATATTTGGTATCTGAGTAAAAAATGAACATGTTATAATTACAAATTGTCCATGTCGTCAAAATTACATTATCTCTAGAATTGTATTCATGATTTAAATATCATATGTATCTTGTCTGTGTATATATATATATTTATATCATTCCATAACATTTAGATATAAGAAATGAAATGAACTGTTTTAGGAGATGGCAAGCCGTACGTACGCATGATTGCAACTTTTGTTTCTTTTTAATATTTAAACGAATGAAAACTAAATGATACATAGGTATATTATAATTACAATATAATATAATATATTATATATTTTATATAATTTCTCTAACAACATCCTTTATATGTTCCATTTCTGGCATAAATGAGTCATATCACTTTGAGGGGGCGGTAGTCCTCACTTCCTCAAATAGAATTATCACATTTAACCATTATGGAAACCACAAAGGTATGATATAAATGAAAAATAAATAATTATAGAGAAAATATAAATATAATATATATAATATAAATACATTTCCATAATAATGGCCACCATAAGAGGTGGTAGGATAATATTGAACAATCATTATTTCATAAGGCAGTAGTTTGCTGTCCACAGAAACAGTATGTTCTATACCCATTAGATGGTGGTGTACATAATTGTAGTTTGAAAACTTATAATAAAAAAAATTTAGTATATTTAAGATATTGGTGTTTTTATTTAATCAAATAATAATAATAGAATAGTTAGTGAATAAGTAAAATAAAAGAAGAGAACTTGAGGGAAGACATTACCTCTAAATCGGGTAACTCAATTGGGATTGAACTAAAAGGCCTTCTTAAAGTGATTTATGCCTAATGTAAGCCTTCTAGGAGGAAGAAATGGAAGGTTTTAGATTATTTTGGAAGAGGGCGGTGGAGCCAAAGTGCTTTATATGAGTGATTAAATGTGTTGGGGTGAATCCAATTTAAAAGAGGAAGGAGGTACTATTTAGAAGAGTATAGAAATATTATTTTATTATAATTTTATTTTTAATTTCTAAAGGCTCCAAAGTTAGTTAAGTAGAATATAAGATGATTATGGATTGAAATACTCTTAACCAATAGGTTTTAGACAATTTCAGGTCATAAATTTAACCTTATATTTTAGCTTTAACCCTTAGTTAAGTAATTTAACTTTTACCATGTCTTCTTGTTTCTTCATAATATATGGTTAATATACTTATTATAAATTCAAAAATAGACTAAAGTGGTTCATTAATGATATTTTTAACATTATATATGTCATTTTTTCCAATATTATATTTTTAAGATTATTATATCATTTAATAAAACAATATTTGTTTTAAAAAATCATTCATGTCAATTTTGACACTATTTAATAATTGATTTTTCAAAAAGTGATAGAAAATTGGTTTGTTAAAATAAAATGCTTTAAATCAAAAAAAATATGTCACAGGTATCCATAAAATTAGTGTATGTCATAAATAGTTTCATAATAAATTTATTTTAACATATATAATTTAATTTATTTAAAATTTTTACTAACATGGTAATCACTACATCAACATTGTACCATAATTAAATTTATTTATTTAATGTCTAAAAATAATAAATAAAATACCATGATGTAGGATTTTGTTTATATTTCAGATAAATATTTATAGTGAGAATGATAATTTATATATCCATATATAAAAATTGTTTTACTAAAAGATATATATTTATGTAACATTTTCCTAAATGTTAAATTAATTTTTATAAAATGTCATTTTCAATTAAAAGTGGCTCCATGGGGTCCCAAAATTGATCCAAGGATTCCTATGATCAGACATGTATCATCCAATATTGTTAGGACACGTGTTAGGGTAATTTAAAATTATTATAATATTATTGTTTTACCCTTATTTACTAGATTTAACATTTAACCATAGTAAATAAAATATTTACTGAAGTTACTATTCATAATGTTAAAAAATAAAAGTTACCTATTTATAGAAGTTGGACCTCCTGATTCAAAAAATGGAATCCATTTCTACAAATTCAAAACATATAAGTGGAAGAAATTAATTTAAAATTAATCCCCATTATCAAAACCAAAAAGCATATTTTTAAGAAATAATACCTATCATAATATTGACAAGTGTTTAGGTCTAATTTGAAAATCAAATTATTTACAATGACCAACATTGGATTAAATGGAAAAAATATAATATAATTTCTCTTTAAAACCAATTAAAAATATAATCTAACCATATATATAAATCAGATGAAAGGACAATTTTGACTTAAAATGCAGTATTTTTCACTATTTATTAAAAAATGAACTTTATCAGAAAAATACCAAAAATTTACCAAAAATAAATTTTGATGTCCTACTTCTAAAGAAGAAGTTTATTTTGTCAAATGTAACATATAAAAGTGATAAAAACTATATTTCAAATGGGTTCTCCATTAAAAAGAGGTAAAAATAACTTTTAAAAATATTAGAGTATTTATGACTAAAATTGGATTCATTCTCATTTTAAGCCTCTAAATTTTATTGGATAAATGTAGCAACATTTAACAAACATGTTTAATCCTAATATAGTTATTTCTATTCATTACCACCAATACAATGACAAGGCATTAACTACCATTTAAAATAATAATATTATGTTATTATTTTATAGTATGACTAATCCTTGTGTGCAACATGTGATTTCAGATAAAACCATTGTTTCGTGTCAGTTATTCCATCGAACATAGAATCACCTTTAATGTAAAATTAATATTTTATTCATAAGTATTAATAGAAATCAATAGAATTATTCTATAAATACCTGGGTCGTTATATCCTTCCCCCCATTTGGGAATTGCGTCCCCATAATTCTATTCACTTTTCAAACAAGTGGGGGTATTTATCACTCATAGCATTTTCAGATTCCCACATTGCCTCTTAAAATATATTTTTTTTCACAAAACATTTTCCTGATGAATTACCTTATTCCGCAACACTTTCTCTCTTCGGTCAAGAATCTCGACAGGTTGTTCCTCATAAAAAATATTCTCTTCCAACTGAACTATCTCTGGACTCAAATCATGAGATTGATTTGGCATATACTTTCTCAACATTGAAACATGAAAAAAATTGTGTAATTGGGATAGACATGGAGGTAAAGACACTATGTAGGAAACTGAACAAAATTTCTTCAGGATTTCATAGGGTCTAATGAACCTCAGACTCAACTTTCCCTTCTTACTAAAATGCATCACACTTTTCCATGGAGAAACATTGAGAAAGAAATGATCACCTACCTCAAAATAAAGATCATTCATCTGATTACCCATAAAACATTCCTACCTTCTCTGAGCTATCCTCATGTGTTTTTGAATCAACAGATCTTTTTTAGCCATCTCTTCTTCCAATTCTAGTCCCATAAACATCCCTTCAACCACTTCATCCCAAAAAAGCTGGAGTTCAACACCACATTCCATATAATTCATTAAAAAGATCCATCTATATACTGGAATGAAAACTATTATTATAAGAAAACTCAAACAAAGAAAAATGTTTTTCCCAACTTCCCTGATAATCCATTGAAGAAGCAAGTAGCATATCTTCCAAATTATGAATCGTTCTTTCAGACTGCCCATCTGATTGAGGATAAAAAGGTGTAATAAAATTTAATTTTGTACCCAAATATTTATTAAGGCCCTTAAAAAAGATAGAAGTGAACCTGAGATCATGATCAGATACAATGGAGAGGGAAACTCCATGTAACCTGACTATCTCTTTAACATACAACCAAGAAAGTAGATCTAGAGAAAGAGTATCTCGAATATAAAGGAAATGAGCAGATTCTATTAATCGATCAAAAATAACCCAGATTTCATTATTACCTCAAGATGTCTTCGGTAATCCCACAATGAATTCAATGGATATATTTTCCCATTTCCACTTTGGCACCCGTAAAGGCTAAAGAATCCCTTTTGGTAAGTGTTGCTCTACTTTAACCTATTGACAAGTAAAACACTTCATATTAAAGTCATAAATATATATTTTCATTCCATCCCACTTGTAATACTCCCGAAGATCTCTGTACATCTTAGTAATGTTAGGATAAACTGAAAATGGTGAACTATGATCTTCACATAACAACTCTCTCTTCAACTGTGAATCAAAAGGCACCTATTATCTCTTCCCAAACCTCAAAACACAGTCTATATTAATGTTAAACTCAGGTAACGAACCCTTCAAAAACAATTCTACCTTTTTTAGAAACTCAATATCATCTTTATACACTTGCTTACTTCTGTCTGCTAGAGACGATTGTAATGAAACCTAAAAAAACAATGGAATTTACAGGACCAACAACTTCTATGCTGAAGTTCATAAAATCGTTAATAAAAGGATCTTGTTCCAAATGTAACAAGGTTAATGTAACATTACATTTTCAACTCAAAGAATCATCCACTTTATTTTCTTTTCTAGGATGGTTATAGATTGTGCAATCATAATCCTTGATTAATTCTAACCATCTCCTTTGTCTCATGTTTAATTCCATTTGAGTGAACATATACTTCAAACTTTTGTGATCAGAATATATTTCACACTTTATGCCATAAAATGATTCCTCCAAATTTTTAAATAAAAAAATAGAATCTAATTCCAAATCATGTGTAAGGTAATTAAAATCATAAGGTTTCATCTAATGTGAATCATAAGCAATTTCTTGATCATTCTGAATTAGGATACAACTAAGTCCTTTAAACGAAGCATCATTGTAGATAATAAATTCACCATATCTAGAAGGTAATGCTAAAACTAAAGCATTAAATAATATTCTTTTCAATTCCTGAAAACAATCATCATATTTTTTCCCAGATAAATTTTACACCTTTTAGAGTTAACTTAGTCGTTGGGGTAGATAACCATGCAAACGTTTCAACAAACCTCCTGTAATAATTTGCTAAACCAAGAAAACTAAGAATCTCAGTTATATTTGTTCATATTGTCCTATCACATCCATGAATTATTTTAAAGTTAAATTTCATTTAATTTTTATTATTTATTTGTTTTTGGGGTTTTCCATGCATTTTTGGAGGAAAGGGTGAGTTTTCATGATTTGGGCCAAACAGTGACCCATTTCCATATTTGAAAACCATTGTTTTCATTTATAACACTTGATTTTTTCAACATTTTCACCCATTACACTTCCAAAATGTCCTCCCCTGACCTATTAACACAAAAATATCAATTTTAACACTTTAGGAATCCATAATAATGGTGGAGTTCAGTTTTTATTTAAGGAATTAGGGCCAACCAAGAATCCCATTTCTAGTTTTTGAAAAAATTGTTTATTTAATATCATATTCTATTTTTATAATTTTTTGGTGGTTCAAAGTCTCACCCAAGCCCACTGATCCCGATCACACCCCCATTCTCTCCCCCCCTCTTTGGAGCTCATATTCATCCTGAATTATGGCATAACTTCTTAGACTTTCTCAAATTTTCTAGATTTGAAGAGGTAAATTGTTTCCTTCATAACTCCTCTAAATCTTACTCTTTTTACCCCATTTCAGTAATCAAATTACCTTCTCATACTTATAAAAACCTCAATTTCATTTTTTTCTATTTTTAAATTCATCTACTGCTATATTTGGGGAGATTTCATTAAGATCCCTCAAGTAAGTGGGTCCCCTTCATTCTTCCTCCGATTTGCTTAGGGTTTTTTTCTTTTTCTTATAGTTTCTTCCAATTATTCTTGAATTTTATAATTTAAAAAATATGGGTATTATAACATAGGTTTTGATTTTGTGTTTCTTGTCTTATTCTTGTCGTTTTAGTTTTGATATAAGTCCCTTGTTGTGAGGCGGTGGGTTGGTTGAACTTTCACACAATGATTTAAGGGTTTTTAAACTTGTGGTAGGTGATTACATGAGAAATAAATGAAATATGAGTTATCATTTTAGAATTTATAATTTTAGAACACTTATCCTTCATTATCCTTGCTGAAAAATCGGGTTTTGGTAGCGTTTGTAAAAAAATGATTTTAGGTACCAATTTTGCATTAAATTGAGTGTTTTACATGTCTATTTTATGTTATGCCAAATGTGGGTGTTTTATAACTCATTTAATGGGTTAATATAAATATTTTTGATACTAAGAATTATTTAATGGTAAATATGGGTATAAAAATGGTGTTAAAATTTTGGTTTTAAAGGGATTTTGTTTTCCAAACATTGTTATGTTTTGTGTGGTTGTTTTATTGAAATCCTAAAAATTTTATTGAGTGGTGTAAGTGGTGAAAAACATTTTGGTATACTATTTTTAGTTGATTAGAAATAGAACTATTGTATTTATGTGATAATTTCTATTGGTGTCATAATATAATGGTTTGACCACAATGGGGGAAACAAAAGTACTTAGGAGGGAAGACATGTACTAGTACGTTAGTGATCCGGTTGGGTTTTATCCCTAGTTCATTGAGCGAAATGGATAACTACAATAATAACAAAACTATATTGATGATGATTGGGGAACAATAGGTTATGGATATGTTTCTTACTAATGTGTCATGCAAAATATCATATTTTTCTATGGTTACTTTACACCAAGGTATGAGGTACACGGGGCCCAAGACTACCAAGTGCTTAGGGGTGTTCCCGAGATTGGTGCTCATTGTATCTTTTGTATTTATCATTGGGATATGGTGGATTTGGATGGAATATATAGTAGCTTACATGTTTTATTGAAATGTTCTCTTTCATGGAAAATTTTCTTTGAAAACTATTTACATTTAAATGTTTTATAATTTAGAAATTATTTCCCCTACCTCTTGTTTATAAAAAATGGCATGCTTTTTATCTTGTATTGTTTACTCTGTGGAATATCATGGTGTTATCCTATTGGGATTAGGATCACACCATACATACACCCCTTGGGTGTAAGTAAACATGGTCATGTATGACACAGGTTAAGGAAATACTTTGGGTGATGGCGGTTCGTGGTGTTAGTTTCCATCCATCGTGCAGTGTTGTGGAGACGACTTGTGGGTGATGACCCCTTGTCGTGTGGAGTAAATTGGGATATTTTTATGCTGTTTTTATCTGTCTTTGGATCTCTTGTAATATTTTTGAACTTATTTATTCAGTTCTATATTTTTTTAAACTTTTATTGGTATGAATTTTTAGATTTGGTTTATTGATAGGTTTTGATGTTTTATGTTTCCTTATTCGGGTATATCATTCCCAAAAAAAAATATATGATACCCAGGAAATTTTTCCAGCCTTCCGAGATAGGGAATGCCCTTCGGGCCTTGTCAAAGGCTGGGTTTGGTTACGGTTTTGATGGAGACCATATTTGGTTTGTGGCATGACCATTATTTAATAACTTTTGTTTTAGAAGGATCAATAGTTATGCAATCTTTAGAAGCAAAGTGACCAAGGAATGAAATTTTTTGTAACTAAAACTCACACCTTTTGAATTTCCCAAACAATTTATTTTATTTTAAATTTTGTGATAAAACCCTCAAATAACTTTCAATCTTATTTTTACTTTTAGAATAAACCAAAATTTAATCAATGAACACAACCAAAAACTTATCCAAGAAATCACGGAAAACTATATTCATATGATCAATGAATACAGTAGGTTCAATGGTTAACCAAAAAGGCATAACAAAAAATTCATTATGGACATATCTAGTATGAAACATGGTCTTCAGAATGTATAATTCCTTTACTTTCATCTTATGGTACCCCAACCTCTAGTCAATCTTCGAAAAATACTAAGCTCCATGGAGCTGATGAAACAAATCATCTATATGAGGTAAAGGATACTTGTTCTTAATACTGATATTATTTAAGGATCTATAATTAATGAAAAGTCTCACTAAACCATCTTTATTTTTAAGAAACATGATATGATCATGAAACCTTTTTCCAATAACTCTTGCAGTTGTTTATTTAACTCTAAAAGCTCAATTTGAGCAATGCGATAAGGGGTTTTGAAATTGTCCTAGCATTAAGAACTAAGTCAACAGTAAAATAAACTTCTCAATAAAGTATATTACAAAGAAAATCATCATAAAAAACTTCAAGATACACATTCACTATAGGTACATCATTAATCTGAATAGTTCCTTTGTTTTCAGGAATATGTGTAAGGTAACATTCATTTCCTTATTTATCTAGTCTATCATCTTCCTGATATTTTATCAAAATTAAGTGTTCATGCTTGTTCAAAAATTGAAACTATTTTTGGAAAGAACCCTATTTAGCACTGTAGTCAATCTTAGCATGATAAACAGAAATCCAATCCACACACAAAAAAATATAGAACTCTACCAAAGGAAGAACAATAAGGTTTTCAGGTAGATTCTTTCTGTAAACAAGTACAAGAAGGTTCCTATAATTTATTTTTTTCTCAACATTTCCTCCTAGTGTTTTTACCACAAGTTCATGATTCATATCATGATATGGAATTCCCAATTTACTAGAAAATTTCTCATAAATGAAGGAATGTGTAGACCCCGAATCAAACAACAAATTTTCATAATCTTAACAAACAAACAATTTACCTGATACTACTTCATTTGATGGCCCAGCATTTACTGAAGTAGTTGCAAAGGATTTCACCACCCCTTTATGCTTGTAGTCCAGTTGATTTCCCTTAGTTGAGTTCTTCGTTGGACGCACTTTTTCATAATGACCCATTTAATTTTAATTAATACATTTTACTAATTATAAATCATAATTTTTCTTACCATTACCCTGATCATTTTCAATGTAACTTCAAGTCTTATGTCCTATTTTATGACATAGGAAGCACTTAACAAAATTCAAAAGTCATTCCCCGATGTGCTTTTTACTAAAAATTTCACAAACTATAAACTTATATTTATTACCATTAGAATTTTTCAAGAGTTATTACATTTCTTCTTCCACCTAAACCTCTTATTCTATTGTTTTTTAAAGAACACCTGATCATCAAAAAATTCCATTTCCACTTTCTCTGCATATCGAACAAGTTTCTCATAAATTTTGAACTCATGATAAGCTAAATCCCTTCAATACATTGGATTTAATCCTGAGTAAAAAATGATTTATATTACTATAAAAATCTCATATGAAATATGGAGCATACCTTTCCAGTCAAGTGAATTTTTCTTCATAAGCAGACATTGAGTCACCCTTTTTCCTCAATTCAAAGATTGTTTTTCCATCCTAAGTAGAACCACCTTAGGAAAATATTACTCAGGAAAAATACCTTTGAATTAATCCCAATAAAGAGAAAAAATATCCTTACTATCCTTGATATTTTTAACTATTAACCACCACTGATCAACTTCAACTTAAAAATGATAAACAACAAATCTAAACTTTTGATGTTCTAAGAACCCCATGACATGAAACGTATTTTCTAGTGCTTTAATTCACCCTTCAGCTATCACTGGGTCAGATGATCCTCTAAATGATTGGGGATGTTGTCTCATGAAATGCTCCACTACTAAAATTTTCCTCTATGGTTGATCTTTCTTATCTTGTGCAAGGATACCACCACTATTTATAGCCTAATTCAACTATGCCATCACTACAAAAAACTGTTTAGTTCCAATTTTGACCATCTCAGGTTGCTGATTTGGAAAGTTGTTTTTACATGATGTTTTCCCATCATAGCTGCCCAATTTACTCAATGGAAATCCATTATGAACACAAAATATCCTAGGTGAATCCAAATGGTAATATCTAAATGCTATATCATTTAAATCTTACCATAATTTAAAAAAATAATTTATGGATATTAATTTAATAATAACCTAACTTCTAAAGTTTTCTAAAATGACATCTGATACCAACTATAAGGCCCCTACCTTAAACATTACATAATATTGAATTAATTAATAATTTAAATTAAGGATCTTTTCAGGTTTAGAGATTTAGAGAATTAGGCCATAACTATTACATCACATCTCAAAAATTAAAAAGTAGACACTTATACTCTATCCAAAATTTTCACAACAATAAAACTCCTTAAATAAAACATGAGTTATTTTCTTGATATAAATCTTCTTGAATACTTCCTTTATTTTATCCTTCCTTATAACCTTTTAAAAAAATTTCAAAAACTTGGGATGAGAATAAAAATTCTATTAAGGGTTATAAAATAAGGAAAGAAAACATTAGTTCATCAATACATACAAATCAATGAAATCATACTTATCAATCATAAAATAATAGATCATTAACTTAGCTAATGAAATAATATGATTTATGAATAGAAAATATAAATAATAAATCATAAAGGTAACTTGTTGCATCCATATCATACTTACATTGTAGCTTTCATAGCTACATAGGGTGTTATGTTTGGAATACCCATCATAGTATATTCCCTTAATATCTTAGGAGAAACATTAATTTTTACCTCTACCATGTTACTCGATGAATTAGAGATCTATATCAGGCTCACATACCCTGGATTTATCATGCAACCACCCGTATACTTAAACAATTCCCAGGAACTATAACATAATCATAACAAATAACATATGCAGAATGGAAAGATAAAATTTCCACATTACAATCACAATATATAATTTCAATATATAAACATAATAAAACTATTCTCAAAACCATTTTCCGTACAAAAATAAATAAAAATAGTATATGGTATTTATTTTCCTTTTAAAAACACTACAACTTATTATGGAATCCAAATATCAAATAATGCTTGCGGCAGCAGAATGGGCATTGTCACCATGTACGTTAAAAAAATTGTTTTTGTCGTTTAGTAAAACACTTCATAGAGAAAATATTCCCTTTGAATGAAATTAAAATTCCGGGGGTTTATACACCGTATAAAGGAAATTCATGCATAAATCAAAATATGCCTCAATGAAAAGAGATTGAGATGAAGTCCCTTACCTTGTGTCTGACTTATCTTGTTTGTTCTTTATCTCCCGGAATAAAAAATATAAGTTAGTTTCTACATGATTCAGAAACTTTTTCAAGTTTATTATTACTTTTATATCAATTATTTCCATGTTATAATCATTACATAATTATTTTAGTTAATACTGGTAGTTTTTCCTATATTTGGTATTTGAGTCAAAAATGAACTTGTTATAATTAGAAATTGTCCATGTGGTCAACAATCCATTATATCAAGAATTGTATTCATGAGTTAAATATCATGTATATCTAGTATATATATATATATATATATTTATAATACTCCATAACATTCGGATATAAGAAATGAAAATCACCGTTCATGGAGACGGTAAGCCGTACGTATACAAGAACACTACTTTCATTTCTTTTGCATATTTAAAAGAATGAAAACTAAATAATACATATGTATATTATAATTACAGTATAATATCATATTTTATATATGTTACATAAGTTCATTGAAACCATCCTTTATAACTTCCATGTATGGTGTGAATGAGTCATATCACTTTGAGTGGGCGGTAGTCTGCACTTCCTCAAATGAAATTGTCATATTTAACCATTATGGAAACCATAAAGGTATGATATAAATTAAAAATACATAAGAATAGATAAAATATAAATATAATATATATCACATATAAATATAGTTCCATCATAATGGCCACCATAAGAGGTGGTAGGAAAATATTGAATAATCATCGTTTCGTGAGTTAGTTATTTACCATCCACAAATACAGTATATTCTATACACGCTAGATGGAGGTGTGTGTAAGTGCAATTTTAATAATTATCATAAAATATACTATTATATTTAGGATACTATTTTTTTATTTAATCAAAAAATAAGAATAGAATAAGGTGTGAAGAATTAAAATAAAAGAAGAGAACTTAGGGGAAGACATTACCTCTAAATCGGGTAACTCAATTTGGTTTGAACCAAAAGGATTTCTTGATGTGACTTATGCCTAAGGAAAGGATTCTAGGAGGAAGATAGAGAAGTTGGGAGATTATTTTGGTAGAGGGTGGACAAGTCAAAGGTCTTGAGATTAGTGATTAAATTGGTTGGGGTGAAACCCTTTTATAAAATGGAGGAGGGACTATTTAAAAGAGTCTAGAAATATTATTTTATAATAATTTTATATTTTATTTTTAAAGTATAAAAAGTTATTTTACTTGAATATAAGATTATTATGGATCTAAATCCTTTCAAAAAATAGGTTTTAGAAAATTTTAGGTCATAAAATTAACCTTATCTTTTAGATTTAACCCTTAGTTAACAAATTTAAATTTTATCATGTCTTCTTGTATATTCATATTATATGGATAATATTCTTTCTATAAAATGAAAAACAAACCATAAGTTGTTCATTAATTATACTTGTAACATTATATAATTCATTTGGACCAATATTATTTTTTTAATATTATTATATCATCTAATAATATATTATTTGTTTCAAAAACTCATTTATGTCAATTTTGACACTATTTAGTAATTGAGTTTTCAAAAACTGATAACAACTTTATTAATTCGAATAAAATGATTTAAATAAAAAATAATATGTCATGGTTATCTATAAAATTAGTGTATTTCATAAAAAGTTTTAATATAAATTTATTTTAACATTTATACTATAACTTATTTAAATCTTTTTTTAACAAGGTAATCACTACATCATTATTGTGTCATAATTAAATTTATTTATTTAATGTCTAAAAATTATAACTAAAATTACATGATGTAAGAAATAATTTTATCTTTAAAATTAATATTTATCGTTGAAATGATAACTTATATAAAACCATAAATTTTTTTTACTAAAATATACTTGTTTATGTTACAGTTTCCTTAACTTTAAATTAATTTTTATAAAATTTCATTTTCACTTACAATTGGCTCCATGGGGTCCCAAAATCGACCTAAGGATTACCCTGGTCAGAAAAGTATCATAAAATAGGGTTTGGAAACGTGTTAGGGAAATTTAATATTATTATAATATTATTTTTACCCTTATTTACCAGTTTTATCTTTTAACCATGATAAGTAAAATATTTACTGGAGTTACTATTCATAATGTCTAAAAATAGTAGTTACCTATTTATAGAATTTATAACTCCTGACTCTAAATATGAAATCCATTTCTCCAAATTCCAAACACATAATTTGCATAACTTAATTTAAAATTAATTTCCATTTTTCAAAATCAAAAAGCGTGTTTTTAAGAAATAATAACTATCAGAATATTGACATGTGTTTATGTCTAATTAAAAAGTGAAATTACTTAAAATTACTAAAATTGGATTAAATGGAAAAAACATAATTTTATAACACTTTAAAACCAATTAAAAAGATAATCTAACCATATAAATAAATCAGATGAAAAGACAATTTTGACTTAAAATGCAGTATTTTTCACTATTCATTAAAAAATGAACTTTAACAGAAAAATACCAAAACTTTACCCAAAGTAAATTTTGATGTCCCACTTATAAATAAGAAGATTATTATGTCAAGTGGAACATATAAAAGTGACAAAAACAATATTTAAAAGGGTTCACCATTAAAAGGCGGTAAAACTACCTTTTAAAAATATTAGAGTATTTTTCTTTAAAATTGGATTCCTTCTCATTTTAAAATGCTAAATTTTATTTGATAATTGTAAAATAATTTAACAAACATGTTCAATCATAATATGGTTAGTTCTATTCATTCCCTTCAATACAATGACTAGGTGTTAACTCAATTAAAATAATAATATTACGTTATTATTTTTCAGTATGACTCAACCATGAGTGCAAATGAGATTTCAGAGAAACCCATTGTCGTTTGTCTGGTACGCCATCTAACATAGCATCCCATTTAAAGTAAAATTAATATCTTATTCATAAGTATTAATAGAAATCAAAAGTATTATTTTATAAATACCTGGGTCGTTACAGAATTTGTAATTATAATTAATTTATTATTATTTAATTAGTAATTACAATTAATTAATTATTAGTTAGTTAGTAATTATTATTAAATTAATAATTAATAATTAATTTTTTATTTAAAATTTTACTACTCATATTTTTAGTATTTAATTATTATAGATATTAAATGAAAATGATATTTATTATTTATTAATTGAATATTAATTAATTACTAATTAAAAAATATTTTTTTGTGTTAATTATTATTCATATTGATAGTAATATGAATTGGTAATCAAAATAAATTATTATTCATTGACTAATTATTCATATTTAGTTAATTTATAATTATAAATCATTATTAAATGATTATTAATTAATTTGAAATTATTATTAATTAATTAATTTTTTTAATAATTTATTATTAGTTAAATAATTATTAGTTAGTTAAAAATTAAATTTATATAATTATTAGTTAGTTACTAATTACATTTACTTAATAAATTTTTAGTTACTAATTATTATTACTTAATTATTAGTTAGTTTCTAATTACCATTAATTAAATATTATTTACCAATTACAATTACTTAATAATCAATTACCATTTATAATTTCTTAATAATTAAGTACTAATTATAATTTCTTAATAAATAATTATGAATTACAATTACTTAATAATTAATCACTAATTAAAATTACATAACAATTAATTAATAATTAAAATTAATTAATAATACATTACTATTTTATAATTAATTAACAATTAATTACAGATTAAATTTTTTGAATAATTAATTACCAAATGAAATTACTTAATAATTAATTAATAATTATAATTACTTAATAATTAATTACTAGTTACAATTACTTAGTATTTAATTATTAATTACAATTAATTAACTTTTAATTATATTTAATTAACTTTTAATTACTAATTACAACTACTTAATAGTTAATTTCTAATTACAAAATTAAAAAATAATTACTAATTAAAATTAATTAATAATTTATTACTAATTATAAGTACTTATTTATAAGACAAAATTACATAAAAAATAGAAATTTAAAATTATCATTATAATAAACTAAATACTAAAAAATTATATAAATGAACTTAAATCATAAAAAAAATTCAAATTTAAAAAGAAATACATCAAAATTATAAATGCTAAAAAAATCATTGAATATGCTTGACAATGGGTGTAGGTAAGGATGGCTTGGAAAAGGTAGCTTCATATCATGAGTGTGAGAGCCTGTGAGCGGGGGAGCGATAGAATGGGGGGGGGGGCTTGCCCTCCATTTATAGGGTATTAACTAAAGGGAACAACTTGAAGTGGCTCCCAAGAAATTTTTATAGAGAAGGGAACCAATTTTAGTGAAGACCTTTGTGTACTAAAATAAAGAAGAACACTACTAGATGTGGCATTTTGGAAAACCTACAAAAGCACCACTTCATGTGGTGCTTTAATAATTCCCCCGACCAGTGCTAACTGAAGTGCCACTGACCACACCCATTTCCTCCAAAAAACTAATCCTACCACCATTATATTAAAAAATCACCTTGTTGGAAAATTTTCCCTTTCACTTCCATTTTCATTGTATGTTCTACATCATATATCTACTTGTTTTTCTTTCAATGATCATCATGCTTGTATGGAATCCGCTTCGGAACATTCTATTTTCCCAATAGATTTTTCATATGTATTTATCTTATTTTAGTTAAATCTATTAACTATCACCAATATAGATTCTAGAATACTGAGTGGTTCACTTTTTTTTGGGTTGATAAAAGGGTATATTTATTAGTCCTTAAAATGCACCAAAACAAGTACCACATTTTTAGTGCATTCTTTAGTGATGATAAAATGTAATCTTCTTGGAAATCATTATATTTTATTAAAATTAAAATTTAATTTGATATATATATATATATATATATATATATATATATAATTTTCACAATTATGATTTATATAATACTAAATTTGTATTTTCACTTAGTATGTCATATATATATTGAAAAATTGTTAATAAGTTAATTAAAAATTAATACTAATTAAAAATTAATCTTAATTAAAAATATTGACTAATTAATATGAATAGAAATTGAATTAGATTTTGTTATATAAATGTCATATGTTTTTTCTATTTTACATATATACCACTTTAAATATATTTAAATTTTGATTAAAAATATTCACTAAATATGTATTTACACATAATATGTCATGATTTAATTTTACACATACATATATATTTATATACATTAAATAAAATAAATTTTATAGAAACACACATACACAAAAAAAATTGTTAATATAATCTTGTTAGATGGTTATTTATTAATATTTAATATTTAATATATTATGTTAATGATTATTAAATTCTATTCAATTTTTAATATATTTATATAATGTATAAATTTTTTAATGTATATATTTATTTTCATTAATTAATTAATATTATTATTTATTTTATTAATAATTTTATTAACATTTTTGTAATTTTTTATTTTTTTGTTTTTATTATTTTAATATTTTTTATTTTTAATCATTTTTATTATTTATTTATGAATATTTATTGACTAAAAATTAATTTCTTCAATTTGGTTGGAATTTATATAATTAATATATATATATATATATATTTATTTTCATTTTATTATATATTCAATTTTTTATATTTTTTAAATATATATAATTAACAACCCTTAATAATTTTTTTTATAATTTTTCAATATATTCATTTTTGAATTAAATTTCTCCCATTTTTTAATTAAATTTTGTTAATATATTATATATTTTTATGATATATATATATAAATATCAATATACAATATTTCCTTAAATATTCTTCATATAATAAAAAATATGTATTTATACTAAATAAGTCGTATTATTTTACACCATGTCTAGTATAGGGTTCAAAGACCCCATCATATTTATTAAAATGAAAAACCACCTACAAGGAGAAGGATCAAACATGGAAGATAATTCCACAACAAAAAAGAAAAAATCCAAAATACTCGGCCAACAAAAGACCAAAAATGAAACTAAAAATCAAAGTCAACCACACAGGCAAGGTTGGAAATTTATTTATTAACACAATATATTTAATATATTATGATTTAAATTAGTAAAATTTAATATTTTTTTTATATTTTTATTTAATATATAATATTTATTACTTATTAATAAGATTCTATTTTATTCAATTTTAATATTATTTATTCATTAGTAACATTAATTATTTTTAATATTTTATTCAATTTTTTTTTTTTGATTTTTTGTTCGTTTAATATTTTTATAATTTTACAAATTTTTAATATTTATTTAAACATGTTTATTCAATAACATTTAATGTTTTCAATATGGTTGTAATTTATATAATTAATATGTAATCATTTTTATTTTAAAAAATATTCCTTATTATTTTTTTATAACAATATATATAATTAATAATGATATGAGAAATAATGTGATTCTTGTGAGTGGTCTATTTAGGAGGAAATTATGATTAAGGCTACCCCATAGCTATCATGCACTTCCATAGCCCTGATATTCTGGATGGTGGGAAGGGGTTGGTTGCTGCGACTTCAGAAAAACTAGATCCACCTCCTTTGCATGAGTCTTTGAAGGTTGATCTTGGGAGGAAATCTTCTACCATTGGGAATCGTCATCAAGATATTGGGTCTTTCAAGAGTAAAGAAGATCTCCATCGAACAGGAAAATAGTATTTCATTAAGTTAGGATCTCAAGAGAATATATTTAAAATAGAAAATATGGCTCACATTGCTACAAACAAGGATATGATTAATGATAGATTTTTCATCTCTATATTTTCCACTATTGATCTTCTCATATTTCCATTGGGTTAAGAGACTTGGAAGACAGAAGACCGAGTGAATCAGATTTCTATGTTCTGAGGATTCAGGGATTTCAGTTTCATTCTGATGAGTAGGGTTTTTTTCATGTTATTTTTACTTCTGATGATTTGTAGAGGAAATCATGGGGGATTGAGTCAATATCCTAGAATTGTAGGTTGATCTGCATTCAATTGAGGGAATCCATGTTCAATCGATTTGAAATCTGGAACACTATAACTTAAGGTATCATTTCATGTGTTTGATTTAATCTAGATCTATTGGAACCCCACTATTCTCTTTGATATTGCTTCATCAATTGGTGTCCCCATTAAGCATGATAGGGCAACGAATGAGGAATGATTTAGGATTTATTCCATGTTCCTTGATTAAATTGTTTTTTGAATAACTAGGATTGAAAAAGTTGTTCCTTAAACTTTTGAGGATGATTTCAACCTATAATTTGTTTATCAAATTCTACCTCATTTTTGTTCAAAATGTCAGGTCCTAGGTCAATTTATTGATAAATGTTAACAGTATTTTGTTTACACTACATGCTCCTTAAAGGGGTATCCGTCTGTGAAGTCCAAGTGTAGGAAATCTAAACCTGTCCCACAAATTATGGGAAGGACTCCTTGGTACATTCCCCTAATATAGTTTTGTGATATACTCCTTCTCAAAATCTCACCTCAAATGAGTTTCTTAAGCATGGAGTGGATGTCACAAAATGACTATGGGGAGTTGGAAAAGGATAATGCAAATCGGTCCATGGTACCTGGTTGTGGTGATGGGAATGTTTCTTTCAAATAAGATCTTATTGGATCTTATAAATCCAATATTAATGACGATCATCATACTGATTCCAATTTTGAGGGTGAAGTACAAGATGATATTGATGGTCATCTTGTATATGAAGGACATTTTCTTACTATTAAAGTTAGAAAAGGGAAAAACCATGTGGATATTCCCCTTGTGTAAAAGAAAATAAGAACAAATTGAATTCTTCATGTGGATAATTCAATGTAGAGAAACATGGGCTATGAATTCTAAGCATATATTGATGCTAATTCTCACACTCAACTGTTTAAAACGTTATAGTAGGATTCTGAGGGATGTTATCTACTGGGGTATGCTCAAGCTTGCTCAGAGGATGCTGCACATGTATAGACTCATGATGTTGTTAATGTAACAATACCATAAGACTTTACTGATCATACATAGGTGGATACACAAGGGACCTTGTCTAAAGGTAAGAAAATAATGGTTGATGATGATGGTTTCCAAATTATTATACCTCAGAAGTCCAAAATACATATGACTCAATTAGAGGATGCACAATCTACATCTCTTATTACTCAAATGAAGGTAGAAATAATCAGGGGCGATGATGATCATGGGAGTGTTGAGTGGTCCTATCCATCACACTTTAATGATCTTATGAAGAATGCATATATTTCTTCTGAAAATTCCTTACACGAGGAATGTTTTATTTCATGGAAAATAAATTCGAATATCATCATTTTAGAAGATATAGAAGGGGAAATACTTACTTAGGCCTCAATGAGAATGAGGGATAATGAATTTTTTTGCCACTCGGTGTTATTTTCTCCACAATAGAGCTGAATGTATTTGGCTTAAATGATTATATAGTAGTGCCAAAATAGCTATCTATGAACGTTGAATATGGTCTCCGATCCAATCCAAAAGTAAAATTTTGGGATCTTTCTTGGAAATTTATGATCTTTTCCATCCAAGGATGTTCATCTAATTCATCTTCAAATGAAGAATGTGAGGCTCCACAAAGGGTAAAGACTTGGTGAAGATGAGAACATCCAAAGGGTAGAGGAATATTTTCTAGGTATATTGGATCTAGATGGGCTTGAACAACAATACACACGACCTGTTTTGTTTTGATATATGATTTAAGCCATGTTGGCTTGATTCTATCTCCCTTTATACATTTTTATTTTAATAATAAATTTTGGAATCATGGGTTTGGTTCCAAATCCAAGGATGAGCCGTTTTGTGTATATAATTAATAATACTTATTCATTTTTTTAATTTTTTTATCAATCAATTTATTTTTTAATTATTAATTATTTTTCATTTTTAATATTCATTCATTAAATATTATTTATTCACTAAAAATTCAATTTTTTACTTTTGTTTATAATTTAATCATTTTTAATATTTATTCATTTAATTTTTTTTAATCAATTCATTTTTTAATATTTATTAATACATACTTATTGAATAAAATTTCATAATTTTAATATTGTTTTAATATACTTAATTAATATATATTCATTTTCATTTTATTATATAATAATTTTTATTTTTATAATTATTTATATAATTAAAAAACAGATTCATTTTTAATGATTTTTGTTGCCTATTCATTTTAATTTTTTTATCAATTTATATAATTAATACAAATTATTCATTTTTTAATATTTTTTAATTCTATTCATTTTTAATTATTAAATTTTACTAATTTTAAACATTCATGTCTTTAATATTATTTATTCATTAACAATGTTAATTATTTTTTAATTTTTTTAATAAATCATTCATTTTAAATCTATTTGTTAAATATTTTTGAACATTATTTTAAATAGTTTTTATCAGCGTTGATAAACTATGATTTTATGATCTCTAAAATAAAATATCATTGATGAAACTTATCTTTATCAGTGATTTTAGCACTGATAATGACAAATATTTATTAGCGCTCAGGTTTTAGCAGTGATACATACCATTTTTAGTCGTCCTTTTCATTTCAGCACTTCTAAAACCTATCTTTAACAACAATTTTTTGAAAGCATTGATAAAACCCTTTATATTCATTTATAATCATCCATAACACTATCCTACTCTCTCACATCATTCATAGTCTCATGGACATTAACCTCTTCCACCATTGCCCCTAAAAAATTATTGATGAATCAGCACTCCCAAAACTAAAGGTATGTGATTCTTTGTACACATTTTTAGTATATCATACAATTTTTTATAATTTTTTGTTCTTAAACCCCTATAATTGATCTATGATACCTTTTTCAAATATGAATTTTCAATTATATTTTACAATGCATGTTGAGAAATTGTTTCTCCGTTCATGGTTCTATGTTCAGCCATGATTTCCAAAGGGTTAAGATACCCAACTTTATGCATTTTGTATTTTTCAAGTCCGGAAGTGTTTGTTTCACGTTTTCATTATGAATTTCAAACTTAAAATAGTCTTATAAAATCTTAGAATCTCTCTCTTCTTTTTTTTGAATCTACTTTGAAAATTCCTTTTACTTTTAGGGTCAAATTTCTCTTAATCAGTGTGTGGGTGTTTTGGAATGAAATTTTAGAAATAAAAATGGTTTTCAATAATAAATTAAAATTAAAAAGATTTAATTTATAAAATATTTGAATTAAAATATGGAAAATTGTGAAATTATTTATAACACCATGAAAACAATGAAAATTTTATAACATGAATTTGATCATTAATTCCTAATAAAAGTATTTTTTACTTGTTAATGAAATATAGTTGTCCTATTTTTTCACTCAAGGAGGTTTCAAATTGGGTTATTTTTCAGATAATATATTAATTGATTTAAAATAAATAGAATCAAATTTATTGAAAATAGATTTCTGATGTAATTCAAAATGGTGTTTTTTTTGGAAAATGTCTATGAAAATAGTGGGTGTTGATGAATAAAAAACATGTTAATGAGTGAAAAAATGTTGAAAATGGACTAATTTATCTGTTGAGGAAACTATGAAATAGATTTAGAGTATTGGTATTAAAAAAATTTAGTTTGTGAGTTTCCTCTTATCTATTTTCCAAAAGGTTTCTTTCAATAATTTATTTTCAATACATAATCCATAATTTCAACCTAATCACGAATATGGTCAATATTTAATTTATTCTTTACCATAACCACAATGCGAATTCTATTTCTTTCTCTATGATTTATTTTTTAATCAATGATCACCACCAAGAATACTTTAATGTAATATTAACAGTTCTCATAACCTCAATTGTGTGTTGATAGATTTAAATAGTTTCAAATAATTGAAAAAAAGTTTATTCAATTTTTAAGTCTCAAAATAAAACTCAACATGCAATATCATTTCAATCAAACATATTCAAAAAAATTAATTGAAGATAAAGTATTAATTAAATATTTCAATAAGAACAAAAATAACACCAAAATAATTGTTCAAATAAATTTAAACTTTCTAAAAATAATGAAAATGAATGTACATAAAATATAGTTTAGTATTTCACATAATATATCCAAAGTTTAGGTCATAAAAGGTTTAATAAGACATGAACACACACAAAATTCTATCCTATTTTTTAATATATATTTTGTAAAAAATTAGATAAAATCTATGTCTATGTTTAAATTGTTGTTATTACCTAAAAATACATCGATAAGAGTTGTAAAAATATATGATATATGATGAATTAGATCAAATATATGCACGTGTGGCCCGAAGCCCTTCATTTTTATTAAATTTTGATAACCCCCCTTTTAAGGGATGAGGGGGAACCCTTACAAGGCCCGTAGAATTAGTGATTATATGGAACATAGTCTTAAGAGACATTACATTACCCGAAGGTCTTAGGTAATTCAACCAGACAATAACTACAGGGAAATTCCCCTCCATAACATCTGCGTCGAATATATAATATTTGGGATAAACATAAGGAAAAATAGAATGTACATTGGGATTTGAGTCATACTATGATTTAGGGATCATTTGATTTGAATATTAGAAAAAATGATGATGAAGATCATATAGAAGAAATGAAAACATAAATTAAATATTTCCTACATGATAATAAAAAGTTGTTTGATAAGTTAAATTATTTCTCAAAGAGACCATTTTATACCAATTTTATTATATATACAACATTTTAAACTATATTAAAGTTATATTATTTGAAATATGACCGTAGATGGAGTGACACGAGCTTTATATAACTATTTCGTATCCTTTATGATATGCTTCTAGAATAAAATTATAAACCTTAGGAAAATAATATTCCAAAATAATGCTATGTTTAATTGGTATGAACTCTGAAAAAAATAAAAGCATGTCAAAATGATTTTTTATTACTTCTCCAGGATAATGAATTACTCAGAAAATCCATTAAGTGTAGAATAACTTGAAACAAGAATAATTAATCATGTATATAAAAATTCTATAACAAGTTCATGTCATTTCAAGGTTTAGTATACTATATATATGTTAGGAATCTACTGGAAAATTGGCATGGAATGTAAATTCAATATTTGAAGATAGAAAACTACATTGACTAGAATAATCTCTACAGATGAATAAATTTGAATATGAGTGTCTTGAATTTATAAATGAGTCAAGAATGTGACAACCCAAACTTTTGAATAATGTTTGTTTCCTAAATTTTTGTGTTATTTTATTTTGTACTCAACAAAAATATATCCTTTAATTAATGATGTGAGAATAATTAAAATCATACCAGTGGGTTTTGACTGTTATATGACTGTTGGTAAATATGAACATTGGAAAATATACTCTTAATGTTATAATTATTGTTTATAAATACAAATGATCATGGTTACTTAATACAGAAATAAGAGTCGATGGCCCCATCTAGTAGGCTCGGGCCATACGAAGCCCATCTTTTAGAGCTTGGGAAGGAGGTTGTGTCACTAGGCTTTTCTCTAGACCAAGCCCAAGCTGATATTCAACATGTGAAGCTGGAATGGAATCACCTAAGGGATAAGTTCAAGATGCTATAAATTTTCACTCGGGCAATGTTGTCTGAGCCACCCCAATATTCTATCACCACAACACACCTTAAACATAGGTATTATACATGTGTAATAAGGGGATATGTAACAAGGTCTTAGTTACTTTGTGTAATCCTTTTGTATAAATAAAATTGTTATTTCTTACTACGGTAAATTTATGAATTTAAAATATCAAAATAAATTGAGGATGAATTTAAATAAGTTCCATATTTTTGGTGAATTTTGAGAAAATAGTATTTTAAAATATTTTTTATACTTTAAATAATTAATAGTGTGAAATAATTTTCAACAAATGGTCTTCTACAGTTGTGATCGGTAAGAAATTAAGAGTCTAATAAGATCAACTTATTTTTTAGTGAATAGTAAATCATGAATAGTAATATTACCCTTATTAATAGTAATGTGACCTATGGAATAATTTATTCACTTAAGGAAGTATAAATATAATTTACTCATCTTGTTTGGTAATGTGATATAATAGCATAAGTAAATAAAAGTTTCATAATTTATTAGTTATGTTTTAGTATTTTTTTCTCAGGTGAATAGTGTTTTTACTTAAAATTAAATATCTCATATTTAGAAAATTATTTTCAAAAAATGGAATTTATTTTTAAATTCAGTGCATCAATATTAGGTTAGGGTGAGTTTATGAGATATTTAGATTTTTTTTGTTTTTCAGTGAATAGTAAAAATACAGTTTTGAGTTTTGGTGTGATTAATGACATCATTAACGATGTAAAAATGATGTAATAATTTTGGTCAACTTGTGAATAGTAATTTATGTTATGAGGTGTCCCTAGTGGCCAATAACATTTGAAAATACCATGTTCTAGCCCATGGTTTTGCAAAAACCATTGATGAGGTGTCCCTTGGAAATTAATTAAACATACCCTCACTTGTGCTAAAAATACCAACCCATTCCCCCATTAATTTCATTCCAAATTTCTCCTCATAAAATATATGGTATTTTTCCTTACCAAGGAGTCCCCCCAAGGTGGCCTCAAGCCCCCATGGTCCTATCCTTCAATCTTTTGTAGTTACTCTTCAAGGTAAGGGAACCTTTCATCCTCCTTTTTTAAGTCATGACTTCCATTATGTTGTGTCTTCTAGTTTCCATATTATTATTTTGTGGTATATTCTTATATTTCATTATTTCTTTTCATTTTATGTTCAAATTATGAGATACCCTTTCCACTCTCATTAAGGGATTTTTTTTTAATTTTTAATCATTGCCGTTAGGCTTCTGAATTTACGTAAAAGAAATCACATCTTTTATTTTATTTCAAGTTTATTTTCATGTGGTATGTCATTAAAACATCCATACCATGATATTATTTAAATTTTATTCTATAGTTATACTATATTATGAGTTATTTATGAGTGGGTGAACCTCTTCCCTTCTCCTTTTAATGTTCTCTAAAAACTTTTTATGTAGTCGTTATGCTGTAAAATTTTTGTCTGAAAACCTATCTCTTTTTTCTCAAGAAATTATATTGTTTTATTTATTTTAATAACCAAAACTATTTCATTTCCAAGGGTATTCATAAAGACATAAAATTGATATATTTTATTTTGGAATTGACATACATATAACCCTCACTCTCTTTCCGTGGGTTATAAATGACCCAATGATCTTGTTTTTAAGTACTTTTTAAATGTCACGATTTTGAAATGAAACCCATTTATTTTATTCTCTTTCGGTAATTTATGAAATTTATGATTATGATATTTGTGTATCACATGAAAGTAAAGACATATTATGGGTTCACCTTGACCTCAGTTGAATGCATTTGTAAATAATTTGATCTCTACAGATGAAAATTTTCACGATACCTTGGTGAATAACCCTGGTAATTTTTATAACACCTTGGGGATAAAACATGGTGATATGTTAAAGAATGTATAAATTAAATGTTGTATCCACATATTAATTTTATGATTCATTTAATTATTTTTATGATATCCCTTATATTCTTATTGATATCGCTCAAGATCACATGTAAAGTGCTTTACATGTTTTCCTTATTGGGCCTTCTACTCACCCTTTCTTTTGATGTATGTATCCAGGTTATGAGATGGAGTAATTGTACTTAGGATAAACTTTATATGAATCCTTACAAGTGGATTAGAAGAATTGTTTATGTTTTTTTTCATGTATATTTTTCCTGATTTCAAAGACACTATACATTAAAGATCCTCTGTTTGTAAAATGTAATGAAATGTTAGGGAATAAAAAGGCGGGATACCATAGTTGGTATCAAAGGATAGTTTAGTTATTTAGGGAAATTAGGATATGAAAACATTATGAATAACCCTATAGAAAATTTTACATATTGGGAAAATTCCTGGTATTTTGGTGAAATATTATGTAATTGGTTTTCGAATAAACATATCCTTGTATGGATATATACAAGTGGATGTGGCTCTATAATAGATATACCTAGGAGTGAAAACTCTAACGAGGAGTTTTGGTCTTGACCGAGGTATCCTAGAAGACCACAAAAAGCCTTTCTACACTCTTGGTTTGACACTCCCAGTGTATATGTTTGATTAATCATATGATTTTTTATGAATCATTAAGAAGGATTTATAGAAAAATGTAATTGTTTTAGCATGATATTTTAAGACATAAAATACTTTATACTTAAAAGATTCATAAATGAAATAAGAATCTCACTAAGGTTTTATTCTATTATAAAATGAAAGGTAATATGAGGAACCATGAAAATGGTGACCACAATGGACCATGAACCGATGACCCTCTGATGGAATCCAGAATGGAAACTTTCATGAGAATGATGAATCAACTGACTAAATTTATGAGAAATAACTTGAATCAACCTGAGATACTGATCTCACTATGAAGGGAACAACATTCTATTGAGTCCTTTATGCATCAATTACCGCCAACCTTCAGTGGATCTATTGACCCATTGATTTTTGAATAGTGGATCAGCTCTATCGAGAAGATATTTTCTGTGCTCCACTGTTGGAAACAGGAGAAAGTCACCCGAGCTGTTTACTACTTAGATGGAAAAGCTGATCAGTGGTGGGAACTAATTAAAATCATGAGGATAAGAGTGGAGGATGAATCTATGGAGTGGGAAGTGTTTAGAGGGACCTTCTCCAGTACATATTTCTATCGTTCCATGAGAACAAGAATGGAGAAAGATTTCCTAGAGCTGAAAATAAGAAGAATGAATCTGTAGGAAGATACGAGATGAACTTCACAAGGATTTCACGTTACACCTCACTCTTTTTCATGGATCCAAATGGTAATGTTGATAGATTTTTTGGTGGACTGTGACCTCATCTACAAAATAATATAGAAAACCAAGACTATGATAGCTATGAGGAGATCATACAGAGTGCGATAAAAGTTGAACATGAGTTTCGAGAGACACAATGGTCTCATAAACCTAATTTCAATAAAAGATCGATTGATCCAAGATTAGGGAATACTTTTAATCATGGAAGAGGAGGCATGAAAGTGAAATGTACCACGTGTAACAAACGTGGGAAAAAGAATTCGGGGAACATCTTGCTCGGGAGCTAGAAGGGCTACAATTGTGGAAAATATGGACATATTGCACGGAATAGTTGTAGTGAGGTAAAGACTCATCATACCAAAACTAATGATAAAGGGAAGATGGTAAATGCCCTACCTGATATCCAATGCTGTAAGTGTGGAAAACTTGGGAAATTTTCCAATCATTGTCCAAATCTGAGGGCTGTAGAGGGGAGTCACCATCTGCATCATCAACGACCAAAGAAAAAAGGTCATACGTTTTCAATCATTATAGCTAAAGTTGAAGCGCCAAATGATGTGCTGGTATGTACTGTTGTTGTTCTATCAAAGCTAGCATGTACTTTGTTTGATTCTAGTTCTACACATTCATTTATTTCCTCCCTGTTTGCAAAGAATCTAGAATCAAACCCCAATTTTCTAAAAGTAGAGTTACCAGTCTAGACTTCTAGTGGGATTATCCAAGCATTTTCAGTATTTAGAAACTCTAGTATTTACTTTAGTAAGAACAATATTATCGCAAATCTAGTAGTCATTCTCATGCTGGAATCCAAAATTATACTAGGGATGGATTGGATCTCAAAGTATAATGCTAAAATCAAATACAGAAGTAAGTAAATATCAGTTGTCTTGAATGGGAGACCAATAGTAATCTTTCAAGGAGAGATATCTCAACCTGATATTTGTCTCAAATAACCTCCCATATCCATCTTTATGGATTTGATTGTGAAAAAGAATAATGAAATGAGAGTATAAGGATAGAAAATTTCCCCATTGTCTAGGAATACATTGATGTATTTCCTGAGGAGTTACCTAGAATTACCCCTAAAAGAGAGGTAGAGTTCTTCATTGAACTCGTACCTTGATCTCATCCTATATCAATGAACTTGTATAGGATATAAAATGTGGAGCTTGAGGAATTTAAGAAACAACTCTAATATATTTTGGAGAAGGGGTTTATCTAATTGAGTGTGTCTCCTTGGGGAGCACTAGTTCTCTTTGTGAAGAAGAAGGACAGATCAATGCACCTATGTATTGATTCTAGAGAATTTAATGGGATAATAGTGAATAAAAAATACCCTCTTCCAAAAACTGACAACTTATTTGACCATATTCACGGGGATCAATTATTCTCTATGATTGATCATTATTCTAGTTATCTTCAACTGAGGGTGAAGAAAGAAGATATTCCAAAAATTTCTTTCTGATCAAGATATAGGCATTATGAGTTTGTTTTTATTCCATTCGGACTGACTAATCCACCTTTTATTTTTATGGATTTGATGAATAGAGTTTTTAAGGACTACCGTGATAACTTTGTGGCAGTTTTTACTAATGATATTCTGATATATTCTAAAATTTGTTAGGAGCATGAGGATCATCTAAGGTTTATTTTGAAAACTCTGTAGAAGGAGAGGGTTTTTGTAAAGTTCAAAAAATGTGAATTCTGGTTACAACAAGTTTCTTTCTTGGAGCACATTGTTACCTACGAAATAATCATAGTTGACCCTGCAACGAAAAAAGTTGTAGAGGAGTGGACTCATCCAAAAATAATATCTAATTTTCATAGTTTCCTTGGATTAGGAGGATATTATAGTAGGTTTGTGAAAAACTTTTCACAACTTTCCAATCCATTAACCAAGTTAACTCAAAAAGGGGTTAAGTTCATCTGGACTAAGGAGTGTGAGGAAAGTTTCTATGAGTAGAAGAAGAGATTGGTTACTGTACCTGTGTTAACTCTACCCTCAAGTGGAGAAGGATTTGTTATTTTTAAAGATTTATCTCTAAAAGGTCTTGGGTGTGTCCTCATGAAAAATGAAAAAGTCATTACTTATGAATCTTGACGGTTGAAGACTCATGAGAAGAACTTTCCTACGCATGATCTGGAGCTGGCTGTGGTCTTTTTTTCTCTAAAGATATAGAGGGACTATCTTGAGGGGAAAAATGTAATATATACATATACCATCAAAGTTTAAAGTATATATTTCCACAAAAAGAATTGAACATGAGAAAAAGGATATGGTTGAAACTTATTAAAGAATATGACTTTTAAATTCATTATCATCTCGAAAGATAAAACAACATTGTTGATGCAGTATGTATGAAAGACCCATTTGTTCAATCCATGATGAGGATTCAAAGAGATCCTTTGATCAATGATATAGTAGAGCTGGACATGGGAATTATAAGGTATGATAAATCATCAAACCTAACAAAAATAATTTCTCATCCATAATTAATAGAGATGATTAAGAAAGCCCAGAAATAATATCTTTTATTATAGAAAAAGTTTGAGGCTGTGAAGGATGGGAAGTTTCTTGAGTTCAATATTGATCTAGAAGGTGTCACTACTACAAAATAAGGCTTTAGCCACGGTTTTATAAACCATGGCTGGTATTGGTGTGGCTATAGGGAAAAACCTATAGCCATGGTTGGAACCGTGGCTATATCCCTATAGCCACGGTCGGAACCGTGGCAACACCCTATAGCCACAGTTTTCAAACCGTGGAAGAATCCTATGTTCGACAATATATATAGCCAGAGTTTTAAACCCTGGCTATAGGAATTTTTCCATAGCTTTAAACCTTGGTTATATCCCTATATCCATGGTTTAAAATTGTGTCTATACGTCCCCCCATTCCATAAAAAAACAGCCCCCCCCTGCACACACACCCCTGCACACACACCCTGCCCACTGCACACACACCCTGCCCACTATACTTCCCCCCAGCCCACTGCACTTACCCCATGCCCCCCCAGCCCACTGCACTTCCCCCCCTTCCCCATACCCCCTTCACCCCTCCCCCCTTCCCCAGTGCACCCGCTGCCCACTGCACTGCCCCCTGCACACACACCCTACCCACTGCAATTTCCCCCAGCCCACTGCACTCCCCCTTCCCCTTGCCCCCTGCACCCCTCCCCCCTTCCGCAGCACATACCCTGCCCACTGCACTGCCCCTAACCCACTGAACACCCCCTGTATAAGGCCCCAGCCTTAAACCTTACTTAATCTTGAGTTATTACAAGATTACACATTGAGGATCTTTTCAGGTTTAGAGTTTTATAGAATTAGATCATAAAACTTTCATTACATTCCCCATATAAACAAAGTGGTTACATAAAGATAGTATTCTTCATTCCCATCAATGGAAACATATTTAAAATAAAACATGGATTCTTTCTTAACACTTCCTTGACACTATCATCATATCATGTACCTTTCCCTTGACCTGTGAAAATCATTTCAAAAAAACTTGGAATGAGCATAAAAAGCTCAGTATGGGTTATAAAAACATGGAAAGGAAATATGGGTACATATATACATAAGAGTGAAATCATACTTTACCCATAAAACATAAGCACTTTAACATACCTCAACAAATCATGAATAAATCATAGAAATCATAAGACATAAAGGTAACTTGAGGCATTCATAACATTCTTACGTAGGTAGTAACCCTCTTGGTTACATTTGGAATACCCATCACAGTATATTCCCTAAATCTCTTCGGAGAAACCTTAACGTTTCACTCCTTCACGTTACCCAATGCATTGGAGAGCTATATCGGGCTCACCCGCCCTTAGTTTATCACGGAACCACCCGTCTTCATAATAATGCCCAAGAACCATAACATAATCGTATCACATAAAACATGCATAAAGGAAACATAACATTTCCACATTTCAATCACAAGATATCAATACAACACAAAAAACATTGTGAAAACCATTTTCAATACCAAAATAAAAGAAAAGTAAAACATGGTATTTATTTTTCTTTTAAAAAGAAGGTATGGCTTGTAGAGGAAGCCGAAACTCAAATAACGGTCACGAAGGTAGAGAAGTCGTTGTCGCCGCATACGTACGAAAAAACTTTTCCTTTTTTCGTTTAGTAAACGATTTGTATAAAAAAGATTCCTTTTGAATAAACATAAAAAGTCAAAGGCGTTTATACACCGTATAAAAGAAGGTTGTGTATAAAATAAAATATGCCTCAATGAAAGGAGATTGAGACGAAGTCCCATACCTCGTATCCGACTTGACCCGACCGTTCTTTAATCTCCTGAATAATAAACTGGAGTTAATCTCTACTTGCTTATGAACCTTTTTCAAGTTCATTATTCCTTTTATACCATGTTATGAACATCATGTAATCATTTAAGTTAATAATGTTCATTTTGTCGGTATTTGGTTCTTAAGTAAAAAATAGACATCTTACACTTACATGTTGTTAATTTGGTCAAAGGTTCGTTATATCCAGAATGATATTAATGATTTGGATAACATATATATCATATATATTCATCATATACATGTATTTATAATATTACATCACATTTAGAGGTAAGAAATGAAATGCACCGTTCATGGAGATGGTAAGCCGTACGTACGCATGAACGCTACTTCCATTTCTATTTCGTATTTTCTGGAATGGAATCATAATGATATAAGAGTATATTATAATTCCAGTACAATAACATATATAATATCATTAAATTTATCCTTTACACATCCCACATATGGTATTAACGAATCAAATCACTTTCAGGGGGCGGTAGTCCGCACTTCCTAAAATGAAGATATCGTGTTTACCCATAATGGAAACCATAAAGGTAGCCCAAAATGAAAAAAAAACAGAAGCTTAAGGAAAACATAAACATATTATATATCATATATAAAAATAGTGACATCATAATGGCCACCTTTGAAGGTTTTAAATGAGTATTGAACAATCATCGTTTCGGGAGGCAAAATTTCGCCATCCACGGAAACCGTATGTTCTTTAACCATTTGATGTAGTTGTGTGAGAGTGTAGCTCAAATAAATATTATAACAGCATCCTAGTAAATTGAAGATACTAGTGTTGTTAGAAAAGAAGTAAATAAAAAGAGTTTAGGGGGTTGGAGAAGCAAAATAAAACAAATGAACATGAGAGAATGAATTACCTTTAAAAGTGTAACTCCTTTTGATTTGAGCCTAAAGGCTTCCTTTGAAAGGATTATGCACAAAGGGAATCCTCTAGGATGAGGAGAGGGATGTGGAGAGAGTAAATGGGCAGGGGTTGGACGAGGAAAAGGCTTGAGGAGTGTGTGAAATGGGGTAGAGGTGGGGGCCTTTTATAAGAGGAGAGGAGGGGCACTCTTGGAAAGTAAAGATAAGTTATTTTATTTTAAAATGAGTTTCGGATTCAAAAGGTCCCATATTGATATAATTCGATGATAAGGTGATAAGGGTTCTAAATCCACTCATCCAATTGGTTTTTTCCATGTGTAGGTTTTAGATTTTACATTATCTTTCCATTTTATTTAAATCGTTAAATAATGAGGTCATCGCTGCATCATCATGATGTCATAAATAATTTAATTTATTTAATGTCTAAAAATTATAAAAAAAAATAATATGATGTAGGAAATCTTTTTAGATTTCTAATGAATATTTATAGTCAAACATCTGACTTGTATAACCCCATATAAAAATTGTTTTAGTAAAACATCTCTTGTTTGTGTCATTTTTACTTTAACATTTAATAAAAAGTTATTTATGTCATTTCCCAACCAAAATGTCTCCATGGGGTCCCAAAGTTGACCCATGGCTTTTCTTGGTCGTCCATGACACAACCAATAAGGTTGGGACATGTTTCTAGGTCATTTCATATTATTAAAGCATTATTTATACCTAAAACTACCCTAATTACCACTAATCGCGATTAAAAACTTAATAAGTTACTATTCACCAAAAAATTATTTTAATCCCATTGAACCACATTTTACTTCTTAATGACAACCATGTATGTCGGAATTTTGAAATTCAAAACACAATGATGGAAAAATTTCATTTAAACGGAAAATCAATTTTTATAAGTACCACTTAGTGGTTTCACTATTCATCAAAAATTGAAGTTTTTCAGAAAATTACCAAAAATTCACCCTAAGCTATATTTGATATTCCAAATTCAAAAATGAAGTCTATTTTACAAAATTCAATACATATAAGTCACATTAATTAATTTAATAATTAATTCCGCTGTCAGAGCAAATAGCGTGTTTTTATGAAACAATAAGTATCAAAAGATTGACACCAGTTTAAGTCCAATTTCAAAGTGAAATTGATTCCAATGACCACCATTGGATTAAATGGTAAAAATATATTCTAATTTAACTTCAAAACCAATTCAAAACATAATATAATCATATAAACAAATTATATTAAAAAGCAGTTTGATGTAAAATGCAGTATTTTTCACTATTCATTAAAAAAATGAACATTGTCAAAAAAATACCAAAAATTCACACAAGGTAAATTTTGATCTCCCAATAATAAAGAATAAGTTTATTTTGACAAAAATAGTTTATAAAATTGTAAAAAGATAGATTCAAAAATGGTTTTCCATCAAAAGGCAGTAAAACAATCTTTGAAGAATATTAGTGTATTTCATGCTTAAGATTGGATTTATTTTCATTTTAAGCCTCTAAAACACTATCTAATTCATTAATAGACATAGATAAAAATATCTATTATTCATTACTTACTTGGGATGTTACATCCTTCCCCCCTTTAGAAAATTGTGTCCCCGTAATTTATTTACTTATCGAATAAATGGGGGTACCTATCCCTCATTGCATTTTCAGATTCCCATGTTGCCTCTTCCATCAAGTGGTTTTTCCACAAAACCGTTACCTGCTTAATCACCTTATTCCATAACACTTGCTCCCTGTGGTCAAGAATCTAGACTGGTTGTTCCTCATAAGATAGGTTCTCTTCCAGCTGAACTACCTCTGGACTCAAAACATGAGATGGATCTGGCATATACTTTCTCAACATCGAAACGTGAAAACATTGTGTACCTGAGATAAACTCGGAGGTAAAGCCACTCGGTATGAAACTGATCCAACTCTATCCAGAATTTCATATGGTCCAATAAACCTTGGACTCAAATTTCCTTTCTTACCAAATCGCATCACACTTTTCCATGGTGATACTTTGAGAAAAACATGATCACCTACCTCAAAAGATAGATCCTTCCTCCTGTTGTCCGCATAACTCTTCTGCCTGATCTGAGCTATTCTCATGTGTTTCTGAATCAGCTGAACTTTTTCTGCCATCTCTTCTACCAATTCTGGTCCCATCAACTTCCTTTCACCCACTTCATCCCAGAAAGTTGGAGTTCGACACCGCTTCCCACATAATGCCTAAAATGGTGCCATCTGTATACTGGAATGAAAACTGTTATTATATGAAAATTTGACCAAAGAAAGATGTTGGTCCCAACTTCCCTAATAATCCATAGAACAAGCTCGTAGCATATCCTCCAAGGTCTGAATTGTTCATTCTAACTGCCCATCTTATTGAGGATGAAAAGCTGTACTAAAATTTAATTCAGTACCCAACGACTTCTGAAGGCCTTTCCAAAAGTTAGAGGTGAACCTGGGATCACGATCAGATATAATGGAGAGAGGAACTCCATGTAACCTGACTATCACTTTAATATACAAACGAGAAAGTTGATCTAGGGAAAAAGTATCTCGTATAGAAAGGAAATGAGCAGATTTGGTCAAGCGATCAACAATAACCCAGATTGCATTATTACCTCGATATGTCTTCGGTAATACAACAACAAAGTCCATGGATATATTCTCCCACTTCCACTATGGCACTGGTAAAGGCTGAAGCATCCATTTCGGTAACTGCCGCTTTGCTTTAACCTGCTGACAAGTCAAACACTTCACAGTAAAATCAACAATATCTCTTTTCATTCCATCCCACCAGTAATACTCCCGCAGATCTCTATACATCTTAGTACTTCCCGGATGAACTGAAAACGGAGAACTGTGAGCTTCACATAACAACTCTCTCTTCAACTGTGAATCACAAGGCACACACAATCTCTTCCCAAATCTCAAAACACAATCATTATCAATGTTGAATTCAGGCAACTTACCTTTCTGAACTAGCTCTACCTTTTTCTGCAACTCACTGTCTTGCTTCTGTGCTTGCTTGATTCTATCTGATAGAGATGATATCACTGATACCTGAAACAAAACAGAAGAACTTCCTGCACCAAGAACTTATATGCCAAAGTTCATCAAATCCTTAACCAAAGGATCACGTTCCAAACGCAACATTTCTAATGAATAATTACTTTTTCGACTCAAAGCATCAACCACTTTATTTGATTTTCCCGGATGGTAATGAATTGTACAATCATAATCCTTGATTAATTCTAGCCATCTCCTTTGTCTCATGTTCAATTATTTCTGAGTGAATATATACTTTAAACTTTTGTGATTGGTATATATTTCACACTTTACTCCATACAAATGATGCCTCCAAAGTTTTAAAGCAAAAACAACAGCAGCTAATTCCAAATCATGTGTAGGGTAATTTACCTCAGGAGTTTTCAACTGTTGTGAAGCATAAGCAATTACCTGATCATTCTGCATTAGGACGCAACCAAGTCCTTTCAATGAAGCATCACTGTAGATAACAAACTCACCATTCCTGGAAGGTAGTGCCAAAACTGGTGCATTCACCAATCTTCTTTTCAATTCCTGAAAACAACCATCACATTCTTTTTTCCAGATAAACTTAACACCCTTTCGAGTTAGCTTAGTCATTGGACTAGATAACCGTGAAAAATTTCTAACAGACCTTCGGTAATAGCCCGCCAAAACAAGGAAGCTACGAATCTCAGTTACATTTGTGGGTCTTGGCCATTCTTCCACAACTTTTGTTTTTGCAGGATCAAGAGTTATTCCATCTTTAGAAACAATGTGACCATGGAAAGAAATTTGTTGCAAACAAAACTCACACTTTCTGAATTTCCCATACAGTTTCTTTTCTTTTAAGGTTTGCAAGATAACCCTTAAATGTCTTTCATGCTCCTCTTTACTTTTAGAAAACACCAAAATAGCATCAATGAAAACCACCACAAACTTATCCAAGAACTCATGGAAAATTCTATTCATTAAGTCCATGAATACAGCAGGTGCATTGGTTATCCCAAAAGTCATTACTACAAATTCATAATGGACATATCTCATACATAATGCGGTCTTCGGAATATCTGCCTCCTTTACCTTCAGCTGATGGTACCCCGATCTCAGGTCAATCTTTGAAAAAAACTGAGCTCCCTGGAGCTGATCAAACAAATCATCGATATGAGAGAAAGGATATTTGTTCTTAATAGTGATGTTATTCAAGGCTCTATAATCAATGCAAAGTCTCATAGAACCATCTTTCTTTTTAACAAATAAAACAGGAGCACCCCATGGTGATGTGCTAGGTCTAATGAAACATTTCTCTAATAAATCTTGCAATTTCTCCTTCAACTCTAAAAGTTAAATTTGTGCCATTCGATAAGGGGGTTTTGAAATTGGCTTAGCATCAGGAACTAAGTCAACAGTAAACTCAACTTCCCGATCTGGTATTATTCCAGGAAACTCATCAGGAAAAACATCAGGATACTCATTTACCACTGGCACATCATTAATCTGAACAGTTCCTTTATTTTCAATGACGTGTGCAAGGTAACATTCATTTCCATCTTTTAAAAGTTTCTCGGCCTCTTGATATGTTATCAAAAGTAAGGGTTCATTCTTGTAAACAAATTGAAAGTATTTCTGAAAAGAAACTTCTTTAGCTCTACAGTCAATCTTAGCATGGTAAATAGAGAGCTAATCCATACCCAGGATAACATCAAACTCTACTAGAGGTAGATTAATAAGGTTTGCAAGTAGGTTCTTTCCCCAAATAAGGAAAGGAAGATTCTTATAAATTATTTTTGCCTCAACATTTCCCCCATGTGTTTTTACCAAAAGTTCAGGAGTCATTTCTTGAGATGGTATTCCCATTTTACTAGAAAAGGTTTCAGAGATGAAAGAATGTGTAGACCCCGAATCAAACAACACACTGAAATAATCTGAAAAAACAAACAAAGTACCTGATACAACTTCATTTGATGGCCCGAAATCTTCTGAAGTAGTTTCAAAGGATTTCACCACCCCTTTCTACTTGTAGTCCAACTGCTTCCCATCACTCAAGCTCTTTGTCGGACACTCGTTTGCATAGTGACCCATCTCATTGCACTTATAACATTTCACTAACTGTAAATCAAATTTGTTCTTACCTTCACCTTGATCCTTTTCAGTGCAATAACGAGCCTTATGTCCCATATTACCACATCGGTAGCACTTTCCAGAATTCAAAAGACATTCCCCAGCATGCCTTTTGCCACATTTATCACAAACTGGAAACTTAGTTCTCTTACCATCAGACTTTTTTGAAGAATTCTTACCTTTCTCCTGCCACCTCGGTCTCTTCTTCTGCTGGTTGTTATAGAACACTTGGTCATCGGAAAACTCCATTTCCACCTTCTCAGCACATCGAACAAGATTTTCATAACTTTTAAACTCACGAGAAGCTAATCCCCTTCGATATTTTGGCTTTAATCCTGAGTAAAAATGATTGATTTTACTATCAAGGTCTCGGATAAAATTTGGAGCATACCTTGCCAATCGAGTGACCCTTTCTTCATTGGCAGCCACTGAGTCTTCCTCTTGCCTCAATTCCAAGAATTGTTTTTCCATCCTAAGTCGAATAGCCTTAGGAAAATACTTATCAAGAAACATACCTTTGAATTCATCCCAGTCAAGAGCATCAATCTCATCGGCGTCCCTGATATTTTTAACCATAGACCACCACTGATCTGCTTCACCCCCCAAACGGTAAATAGCAAGACTAACCTTTTGATTGTATGAACACCCCATGACATCAAAAATCTTCTCCAGTGCTTTAATCCACCCTTCAGCTAGCACAGGGTCAGATGATCCTCTCAATGACGGGGGATGTTGCCTCATGAAATGTTCCACCACTGACATGTTCCTCTACGGTTGATCTGGCTGATCTCTTGTATGGATACCACCACCATTTATCGCTTGAGTCAACTGCGCCATTACTACAAAAAACTATTCAGTTCCAATTCTGACCATCTTAGGATGCTGATTCGGAAGGTTATATCCTTCTGTATGCCTTCCTAGCACTGCTTCCCTGTTTCCTCTGCGGAAAACCATTCTGAACAAACATGTCTTGGATGAAGCAACATGGTAATCTTAGAATGCTATATCATTTCAAAAAAAATATTTTTGGATAAACATTTAATAGAATTCTAACTCATAAAGTTATCTAAACCGACCTCTGATACCTACTTTAAGGCCCCAGCCTTAAACCTCACTTAATCTTGAGTTATTACAAGATTACACATTGAGGATCTTTTCAGGTTTAGAGTTTTAGAGAATTAGATCATAAAACTTTCATTACATTCCCCATATAAACAAAGTGGTTACATAAAGATAGTATTCTTCATTCCCATCAATGGAAACATATTTAAAATAAAACATGGATTCTTTCTTAACACTTCCTTGACACTATCATCATATCATGTACCTTTCCCTTGACCTGTGAAAATCATTTCAAAAAAACTTGGGATGAGCATTAAAAGCTCAGTATGGGTTATAAAAACATGGAAAGGAAATATGGGTACATATATACATAAGAGTGAAATCATACTTTACCCATAAAACATAAGCACTTTAACATACCTCAACAAATCATGAATAAATCATAGAAATCATAAGACATAAAGGTAACTTGAGGCATTCATAACATTCTTACGTAGGGAGTAACCCTCTTGGTTATGTTTGGAATACCCATCGCAGTATATTCCCTAAATCTCTTCGGAGAAACCTTAACGTTTCACTCCTTCGCATTACCCAATGCATTGGAGAGCTATATCGAGCTCACCCGCCCTTAGTTTATCACGGAACCACCCGTCTTCATAATAATGCCCAAGAACCATAACATAATCGTATCACATAAAACATGCATAAAGGAAACATAACATTTCCACATTTCAATCACAAGATATCAATACAACACAAAAAACATTGTGAAAACCATTTTCAATACCAAAATAAAATAAAAGTAAAACATGGTATTTATTTTTCTTTTAAAAAGAAGGTATGGCTTGTAGAGGAAGCTGAAACTCAAATAACGGTCACGACGGCAGAGAAGTCATTGTCGCCGCATACGTACGACAAATCTTTTCCTTTTGTCGTTTAGTAAACGCTTCGTATAAAAAAGATTTCTTTTGAATAAACGTAAAATGTCAAAGGGGTTTATACACCGTATAAAAGAAGGTTGTGTATAAAATAAAATATGCCTCAATGAAAGGAGATTGAGACGAAGTCCCATACCTCGTATCCGACTTGACCCGACCGTTCTTTAATCTCCTGAATAATAAACTTGAGTTAATCTCTACTTGCTTATGAACCTTTTTCAAGTTAATTATTCCTTTTATACCATGTTATGAACATCATGTAATCATTTAAGTTAATAATGTTCATTTTGTCGGTATTTGGTTCTTAAGTCAAAAATAGACTTCTTACACTTACATGTTGTTAATTTGGTCAAAGGTTCGTTATATCCAGAATGATATTAATGATTTGGATAACATATATATCATATATATTAATCATATACATGTATTTATAATATTACATCACATTTAGAGGTAAGAAATGAAATGCACCGTTCATGGAGACGGTAAGCCGTACGTACGCATGAACGCTACTTCCATTTCTATTTCGTATTTTCTGGAATGGAATCATAATGATATAAGAGTATAGTATAATTCCAGTACAATAACATATATAATATCATTAACTTTATCCTTTACACATCCAACATATGGTATTAACGAATCAAATCACTTTCAGGGGGTGGTAGTCCGCACTTCCTAAAATGAAGATATCGTGTTTACCCATAATGGAAACCATAAAGGTATGCCCAAAATGAAAAACAACAGAAGCTTAGGGAAAACATAAACATATTATATATCATATATAAAAATAGTTACATCATAATGTCCACATTATAAGGTGTTAAATGAGTATTGAACAATCATCGTTTTGGGAGGCAAAATTTCTCCATCCACGGAAACTGTATGTTCTTTAACCATTTGATGTAGTTGTGTGAGAGTGTAGCTCAAATAAATCTTATAACAACATCCTATTATATTGAAGATACTGGTGTTGTTACAAAAGAAGTAAATAAAAAGAGTTTAGGGGGTTGGAGAAGCAAAATAAAACAAATGAACATGAGAGAATGAATTACCTTTAAAAGTGTAACTCCTTTTGATTTGAGCCTAAAGGCTTCCTTTGAAAGGATTCTGCCCAAAGGGAATCCTCTAGGATGAGGAGAGGGATGTGGAGAGAGTAAATGGGTAGGGGTTGGCCGAGCCAAAGGCTTGAGGAGTGTGTGAAATGGGGTAGAGGTGGGGGCCTTTTATAAGAGGAGAGGAGGGGCACTCTTGGAAAGTAAAGATAAGTTACTTTATTTTAAAATGAGTTTCGGATTCAAAAGGTCCCATATTGATATAATTCGATGATAAGGTGATAAGGGTTCTAAATCCACTCATCCAATTGGCTTTTTCCACGTGTAGGTTTTAGATTTTACATTATCTTTCCATTTTATTTAAATCGTTAAATAATGAGGTCATCGCTGCATCATCATGATGTCATAAATAATTTAATTTATTTAATGTCTAAAAATTATCAAAAAAATACTATGATGTAGGAAATCATTTTAGATTTCTAATGAATATTTATAGTCAAACATATGACTTCTATAACCCCATATAAAAATTGTTTTACTAAAACATCTCTTGTTTGTGTCATTTTTACTTTAACATTTAATAAAAAGTTATTTATGCATTTCCCAACCAAAATGTCTCCATGGGGTCCCCAAGTTGACCCATGGATTTTCATGGTCGGCCATGACACAACCAATAAGGTTGGGACATGTGTCTAGGTCATTTCATATTATTAAAGCATTATTTATACCTTAAACTACCCTAATTACCACTAATCGCGATTAAAAACTTAATAAGTTACTATTCACCAAAAAATTATTTTAATCCCATTGAACCACATTTTACTTCTTAATGACAACCATGTATGTCGGATTTTTTAAATTCAAAACACAATGATGGCAAATTTTCATTTAAACGGAAAATCAATTTTTATAAGTACCACTTAGTGGTTTCACTATTCATCAAAAATTGAAGTTTTTCAGAAAATTACCAAAAATTCACCCTAATCTATATTTGATATTCCGAATTCAAAAATGAAGTCTATTTTAAAAAATTCAATACATATAAGTCACATTAATTAATTTAATAATTAATTCCCGGTGTCAGAGCAAATAGCGTGTTTTTATGAAATAATAAGTATCAAAAGATTGACACCAGTTTAAGTCCAATTTCAAAGTGAAATTGATTCAAATGACCACCATTGGATTAAATGGTAAAAATATATTCTAATTTCACTTAATAATTAATTCAAAACATAATCTAATCATATAAACAAATTAGATTAAAAATCAGTTTTGATGTAAAATGCAGTATTTTTCACTATTAATTAAAAAATGAACATTGTCAGAAAAATACCAAAAATTCACACAAGGTAAATTTTTGATGTCCCAATCATAAAGAATAAGTTTATTTTGACATAAATAGTTTATATAATTGTCAAAAGATAGATTCAAAAATGGTTTTCCATCAAAAGGCAGTAAAACAATCTTATAAGAATATTAGTGTATTTCATGCTTAAGATTGGATTTATTTTCATTTTAAGCCTCTAAAACACTATATAATTCGTTAATAGACATAGATAAAAATATATATTATTCATTACTTACTTGGGATATTACACCCTGCCCCTTTCCCCTACCCCCAGCAAACCACCCCTGCCCCCTCACCCTGTCCCCAGCACACCCCCCCTGCCCCCTTCCCCTGCACCCCCTGCACACACACCCTGTCCACTGCACTTCCCACCCATCCCACTGCAATTCCCCTTACCCCCTCGCCCCCTGCCCTGTCCCCCCCTGCACACACCCACTGCACCCCCTAGTCCACTGCACACCCCCTTCCCCCTGCACTTCCCCCCTAGCCCACTGCACTCCCCCCAGCCCATTGCACTTCCCCCCTGCCCCCTACACATACCCACTACACCCCCAGCCCACTGCACACCCCCCCCAGCACACCCCCATTCACCCTACCCCTGGCCCTTGCAAAAGAACCCAACACATCCCCCTGCCCCTTTCCCCCTCCCCCCTTGGAACCTGGTTAAGATCCTTTTGAAGAACAATAACACATTATGATCATATACACTAATTGGTGGTTGGATGATTCTAATGACCAGGAATCAATTGATTTTTCCCCATTAGTTACCATACCATCACATATAGGCTGGGGGAAGGTAAGTATAGAATTTAACCCAATGTTTAATGTGATGTGGGAAGAACTATAAATTGGTAAACTGACACTTGAGTGTTCACTATTTGATGATGATGTGTTACAATTTTATAAGAGTTATAGTCCTTGAATAATTTGGTTAATAGTTGATGAGAGACTGTCATACCTCTGTGGTTTCTGAATCCTAAAGAGACAAATATGGGTGATAAATTAGGGTGTCTGTTTTGGTGGCCATGGACCTAGTAGAAAATATAGGATTTTTTTATATCTGTGAAGACTAATACTATCATGGAGTTCACTTAATAATTATATCAGGGAGAGATGCACATATTATGCCTTGATTTTTGGAAAGGGTTTAATATGACCTTATTGAATCATCTAATATCGAGCACAACGTACCATCAATATATAGACAGACACTAAGAGTAGATGATACATATATTGGAGGATATACTTCAAGATTGTGTTCAATAAATTGATGGATCTTGGGTTTAATATGACCTTAGGTAATCATCTAATATTGATTGAGAGATGCGATAGTACACCAGCGGGTGAAACCAAGAAATTTCTGGAAAATTCATCTAGAGGATAACGGACTGGTGTTTTTCGTGGGGTTGGATGCAGTGAGCTAAAAACTGCATTGAGATCATTTTTCAAAATCCAATTACTAGGTTGGTAGACCATTGGAAGATCATTCTCAGTTGAAAAATCACATAGTTAGAAGCACCATTATGTTTAGTTGAGGGGTGAACCCCCTATCTGGAACATTTCTGGCTGTGAACCTCAGTTTAAGCCATGAAATTCCTAAGGGTAGGGATTCATGGCGTGAAACCTCTGGTCACACCATGAATCATGGCTAGGTGGATTTATTTTAATAGGTTAAATTCTATCTTTTTTTGGGTCAAGTGTTTCACAAGGATGCCTAGGTGGGTTTATTAAACAACATGGATTGCTCCTGATTTCTTCTTCATTGTCCAAAATGCAGCGTAGTAGCGATTCTAACATGAATGAAAGAAAATCATTAGGCATGAAGAGTACTGTTTTGTATTGCAATTTTAATCAAATTGCAGGCTAATTGAGTCACAAAATTTGATAGGATAATTGCAGGAGAATGTATAACAAACAATGTTTTATAAAATTCTTTGCAATTTAAACAGAACTTTACACCATATATATCATACACTACGATGTTACATTACACCATAAATTTCTTTGAAATTTAAACAATCCTATTCTCCAATGAAAGTCTAGGCAAAGCACCAAAAACCTTATTTGATTTTTGGAAGGGATATATTTTAGTTGATTTTTGAAAGGGATATATTTTTGTGACGGAGAAAAGTAATAATTCATCGCTTGTAGTGGCTTTCTATTTCAATGCTCTGGGAAACCAAATCTCCACGCCTTTTGGGTTTCTCTTTGTGGATTCTTCTCCATGTTGGACCCTCTGCGATGCTGTAACTATGAGCACCTTCTAGGAATGTGTGATTTGGGGTTAGACCTTCAGTAGGTCCATTTTCAGGAAAAGTATAAAAGAAGTTGTGAAAGAAAAACGAAATGACAATCTTACATTTCATTGTAAAATTTTAGTTAGGATGATGATGTGATATGGTTGCTGCAAGTCTCATATTATGTGCTTGATTTATTGTGAAAATGTCTGATGTTTGTGTGGTATGGAACACACCAGATCTACAAATAAGGACAAGGTAATGAAAATTGTGCCTTATATGCTAGTTGTGTGGCGTTAATATTTGTCAGTCTGTGACTAAGATACGGAATGGGACGCATCAATATTGAAAATATTATACTGTGAATACAATGTGTAATCATTGCAATAACTATGTGTCAATGGCTGTGTCATAAGTGACTATGTTACAATCATAATGTGTAGTGAGATGACAAAGGGAGGACACAAGGAAGAAACCCAATGACGATCTGGTGAGGATAATGTCTAGAAATATAAATCTAGAGAGTTTTGTCTGCAACTGGATTGAATATTTGCAGTTAAAGGGGGAAATGAGGCCTTGAGACCCCACTACATATACTGCAGTGTGTGGTTTGCGGCATCTTATTGTATGGTTTAGATTAGTGGGCTAGGCCCATTTTATTCCTTCTATTATCCAAGCCCCACATCAATGCATGTTCCAAATTTCACTTCTTTAATGATCAATAAATAAAGTGTCCAGCCACTTCACACAGTAAGGGGTTCCATTCAACATGGTATCAGAACCAGGCCACTGCAGGTCCTAGGGTTCCCAGCACCTTCCCTTCTCCCTATTGAGCTCCATTGCACTCCTCTTGAGTGCCCCCCACCCACTCCCCCCTGCACCACTCCCCCCCACTGCCCCCCTACACACCCCCTCCCCACCCCACCACTCCCCCACCCCCACCCCAAAACACCCCCACCCCACTGCACCACTCCCCCAAACCCCTCCCCAGCCCTCAGTCCCCCCCACCCACATGCACCCCCAGTGCCCCCAACACCCCCAACACCCCCACCAGCACCACCACAACCCTCCCCAGCACCACTCCCCCCCCAGCGCCACCACCTGCACCCCCTCACCCCCCACTTGCACTCCCCATGCCCCCCTGCACCACTCCCCCCAGCCCCCACCCCCCTCCTGCACCAGTATTACTCTTCTTCTTCTAGGATATCTTTAATATTATTTATAATTCCATTATTTAGAAGTTAGTATTACTCTTATTATTTTAGGATATCTTTAATTAAATGAATTCTATGATTCCTTTCCTGAATTGATTCCATTTTTTACTTTAGCTCACTTCCATCGGTCATGACGTTAATGGACAATTTTCAATGGTCCATGATCTGGACTATTCTTTCATAGTGTAGGCAGTTCATCTCTATTTCAACATTCTCTTCACTTCCATCAGCCGTGACGTTATTATACCAACATTCACTATATTTCTGTCCAAATTTCTAGTATCACTATTATTGAAAAATAAATCACCTTCTCTTTTTATTGTATGTAGTATATATAGTTTTTCTTGCTTTCTATTTTTAGACAACAACAATATTATCTTGAGATTTATTAAGTGATCCAAGTATTTTATTCATGCTCAAAGCCAAATTGGATGATATGGATGGATTCTCATAATTTAATCACACCCATATTTGTACATAATTTGTTTTTAAACCATGGGTAATAGATAAATATGCATGAGTAACAATGGATTTATCAGGGTAGTTTGTCACATTACTCCATGAACTTACAGTGAAAAAATAGTGGATCAATTAAAGTTATTTTGACACAATTATGAGTATTTTTGTTAGTAATATTATCATCATTAGCTTGTGTGGTAGCTACTCCTATTTTCCTAAAAACATGTAATGATTCAACTTGGGTGACTTCTTGATTTAAGATCGCTATTGTATTTTAATTGAGTGTGGTCACTAGAATAGAGCATGATCATCTAAGAATGTTTTAAAAACAAATGGATAATTAAAACCAATGATGATGAAAAATGGAAGAAAACTTCCTTTGGAAAATTTTAAAAAAAGGAAGTTGGAAACACTATTCCCAAGAAGTTTTTAAAGAAGGAAAATCATACATCCTTTGGTAATAAACCTAAGAAGTCTAAGCCAAGTGATAAATATAAAAGGATAAATTCTTTTATCATGGAAGAAGGAGAAAAATTTAGATTCATGACAACAAGCCTTTCTTATATGTGAAAATAGAGGTAAGAAATAACATAATTGGAGATCATTCCAAGGAGAATACAAATGAAGGTGTAAGGGGGTTGGTGTGGGCTGGATGTGGATGAAGCAGGGCCAAATAATGGCAATACCGCAGTGTGACCACGACATGACCATGGTGTGACCGCGGCGTGACCGCTGCGTGACCACAACATGACCGCGGCGTGTTGTCCTGGTCCAACGTCATCTGTGGGGAAGTATCTTCCGACCAGGAGCGAAGGGAGTAGGAGGAGGCTGGAATGTTGGTGGAAGGGGGATGGTTGCAGGTGCTGGGGGGATGGTGTGGGCTGATATGAAGGTGGAAGGGGGTGCTGTTGCGGGCTGGAATGTTGGTGGCAGTGGTCTAAAATTAAGGTGGAAGGGGGGTGGTGTGGGCTGGATGTGGCTAAAGCAGGGCCAAATCACGGCATTACAGCAGCTTGACCATGGCGTGACCACGGAGTGACTGCAGCGCGACAACGGCGTGTTGGCCCGATCCAGCGACATCCATAGGGAATCATTTTCTGACCAGGAGCGAAGGGAGTGGGAGGAGGCTGGAATGCTGGTTGAAGGGGGTAGGTTGCAGGTGTTGTGGGGATGGTGCAGGCTGATTAAAAGGTGGCAGGGGGGCTGTTGCGGACTGGAATGCTGGTGGTAGCGGGTTGAAATTAAGGTGGAAGGGGGATGGTGTGGGCTAGATGTGGCTGGAGCAGGGCCAAATCACGGCATTACTGCGGTGTGATCGTGGCGTGACTGCTGCATGACCGCGGTGTGTTGGCCCGATCCAATGACATTCGCAGGGCATCATCATTCGGCCAGGAGTGAAGGGAGCGAGAGGAGGCTAGAATGCTGGTGGAAGGGGGAAGGTTACAGGTGTTGGGGGGATGGTGCGGGCTGATTCGAAGGTGGAAGGGGGGCTGTTGCGGGCTGGAATGCTGGTGGAAATGGGCTGAAATGAAGGTGGAAGGGGGCTAGTGTGGGATGGATGTGGATGGAGCATGGAAAAATCACGATATTACCGCGATGTGACCGCGGCGTGACCACAACGTGATCGCGGCGTGACCGCGACGTGTTGGCCCGGTCCAGCGACATCCGCAGGGCAGCATCTTCCGGCCGGGAGCGAAGGGAGCAGGTGGAGGCGGGTCAAGGAGTTTCATGGTCAAGGCATATGTCTACTTGGGAAAGTCATTTGAGTTAAACGAGTATGATAAGCCAATTTATATTATTCAATGAATACAAAAACTAACTAGCCACAAAACAGACGCCAACAAGAGGCATATGAAAGACTCAAACCAAATCTAAACATGATATAAATAACTATCAGCACTCTTTGGTTTAGAAGACAGAGCACCTCCGTTGGAGGGGTTTTACTGTAAAATCATGGCATTGCTTTATCACACAATTCATTTAATTATATTTAACATTTACTCTAAAACTCATTCATCACAAATCAAATCCAATAATTTAAGAAACTAGATCAACATAACTGTCACTGTGAGTTTCCACAGACAACGCACCTCCGTTGGAGGGGTTTTATTATAAAAACATGACTTTATTTATCAAATGAAACAATTATATTAAATAACACTTATTCAAGATATGCAATTCAATATAACTAAGCATAATTAATAAAGAATCTAAATTCAATGGCATTAAATCCTTACCTCGATGGGGAGAACCAAATCCACCCTAACCAATAAGAAATGATCCAACGCCCTACCGAAAACATAATATGGAGTAAAAAACATAGAAATCCCCAAATACATGAGGTGAGAGACAAATAGTAACCATATAATCTTACCTCGGATCAAAACCGGCGGACTGAATCAGTCTGAACCCCATTTCCCCCCCTTCGCAGAATATAATTACCTTTTCTCCATAGAAAGAAGTAAAAGACCTATGTGTCCAATGCGATAAAGAAAATAAAATAAAAACTAAACTAAAACATACCTCTCTCCTATGACTATACAAATCACCGCCCAACATATAAGAACCATAATGCCCCATGAGTCAAATCATGCTTCTGTAAGCAAGGGGAAATAGATCCATGTTTCAAAATGATACTATCAAATATTAAATTCCTATTAATTAATAATTATTCTTCCTGTTAATGGTATATAATTAGTTTGGCTCGAGTTTCATCTTAATTTGGTTTTGTTCGATACAAGTTTTTATCCCACCTGAGAATAAAAGTTTACTAGAGGACACAATTTCTAATCAAATAGAATATATCATAACAAAAAATGGATCCACACCTATGAAGAAGGTTGAACATGATAAGAAAGAATGTTTGATCATATAGTCTGATGAGTTATAAAAGGATAAAACAAGAAAATGAAAAACATTGAGAGTTCTCTAATTGCTCAAGTGAATATGCAATTTTCAAACAATAATAAACATGTGAAAGAAGAGAAAAGTGAACATAATGGCCGGAATTTTTAAAAGAAAAGGTGTTAAAGCCATACCAATAACAACTAATGGTATCATACAAAATATGATTTGTTTCAACTAATATCATGCCAAGATTTAGTGAAAGAAATATGTTATAAATAGGAGGGCATATTTGGAGAAACCTAATCATGAAGAAATGGGGGAGTTAGATATGTATTGTAATGGTTATTCAACCTTATCTAAGATTAAAGAAACCTATAGAATGAGTAGTGAGTACAAACACCAGCTTGACTTTAAACTACCGGAAATTGTAATGCACATACCCAACTTTTCTGACCAACCAAGCCTTATCTCTCTATAAAAAACCATAAAATAAATTACAGTTTGAACCTGTAGTGAATAAGCCCCATAGTGCTCCTAACATGACCTCCAACCTGTAGTGAATAATCCCCATGTTTCAAGAAAAACGAATTTAAATGGACTGACATATGGTTTCACTAATATTTCTCCACCCCGGTATCCTCTATGGACTGAATCTTATTAATGGATCCAACGAAATCCAGCATTTTAGTCACCTGTACCAAGGGTGTACTTACCTTCATTGATTTAATAGTTTCCAAATCCATGGAAATAGTTGCAGTCATTCTACTAGTATGTGTGATATTCTGAGCTGATTTTAGGATAGACAATAGATTCCCAAAATCTATAGAATGGCTAGTAGAATCTATAGTTTTAGAGAAATTTTTAGGTACATTTGTTTTACTATTGGTCTGAATCTTTGTCCCTAATGAAATAGTGGCATTTAATATGGAGGTTCCCTCGATTTCTCAAGTATTTAAAGATGAGGAGTGATCATCCACAGATTGAATAGGAAATGATCTAGTGGACACATAGTTATGAGGGGGTGTAATGTATGCATTGCATTCATTACACTTCAAGTTTTTACCTGGGCTATGTTCCGAATTTTGGTTAGATTCTGAAATTTGTTCGGCTAAGAATGTATTAGATTCGTCCTTATTGGATATCCTAATAGTGTCTAACACCAAAATTTCAATTTTTTCTAAGAGGCTTTTATCTTTAATGGAGTTTTGTTCTTATTCATCTATATCATCCCAGTTAGTACTTGAGTTATCCCCTATGTGTATCACTTTTTTTTTGACTATTTCACCCAAGTTTTAGATTTCATTGATGGGGGTACATGTATATCTATCATAGGGGCTTTATCCTTTTTATTTCTCATAATTTTCTTTCAATCATTTTCAACTAGATGTGTTACTTTTTTTCTAATTAATATAATGTTGAAAATTGTATGACCAATGATCATACAGTGTTTGAAAATGGGAGGTTTCCTCACATATTCAATTCTAATTTCAGTTTTGTAGTCATTTGAATTGAAATTAATTGTGGTGGGAAGCTTTTAATCATGTTTAATTTCCACCATAACTCTAGCAAAGAGACATAAGTCATCATTTAATGTTCTATGATCAATTTTGAGGGGAGTTCCTAAGGAGGAGACAATATTATTCATAATTTTTGGGTGCCAAAAGAACCAATTAAGACCATATAGTTTGACCCAGACTTTGGCCAATGTATTCCTATGAGTGTGCGGATTGAAGTTAGAGTCCCAATTAAAAATTATGAGTAAACCGAGATTAAGATTGAGGTTTCCAGTCCTCCTAAATATCTATAGATCCTCTTGCGATTTCAAAAAGATATGAAAATATCCTTTGCCTATTGGAATTAATTTCTAGTTTGAAGAATTCCAGCAGAGAGAAATATGTGTATGTAATTCAGATAATGGCCAAGGGCGATCACCTTTGAGGTATGAGAGGTGAGATGTTAGCACGAAAGAGATCGGGTTACCTCGTTCGGTGACAGTGACGGGTTGCCTCATTTGGACGTGTGGTTTCACTACTTGGGTGCCTCTATCCAGTTCCATATCGATCAACTTCATATTATATTATAGGGTTGTGGGTTATTCTTCACCGAGCCACTAGTCCACCCATTTTATCTCTCTACGACCTCCCTGGCCTTGTACCCTTACTCTTCCATTGACTTATCAACCCCTATCCCTATTCTGACTGAAATCAATGGCCTGACAAGCCAACACTATATTCAAATTCCTGTTGATTTCAGCAGCCCGACTGCCCAACACGAGTATTTGCTGGATTTCCAAAGTAAGGGGAAGGGACATGCCACCAAAAAAGGTGAAGAGAAATACTTTTTTTTAACCATAATACCCAAACAGAACATATTTTTAGATTATAACGGTACTTAATGAGTATCCCTCAACATAAACTTCGACACAGACCACAACTACATTGTAGAGTTCCCTAGTAGTATATGAGCAGGCTGCACCCAGTACCCCAGATTAGACTCCTCTTATTTTAGACCAACCCATTCTAGATGGGTATCCAGTTTCCACCTTGGTTTCACATTATCCATAATAGGTAACTATTCATTCTATTGATAATACCAACCATCTTAAGTAGCTCTCTCCCGATGAAAAGGATACTCATATGGAAAAAACCAGACAGGGAGCCTGTGGATGTGAACCTAGAGTCTTAGGATCTTCCTACTCCCAAATTTTTATCTATTTTGAACTTAACTTTTGTTGGATATGTATTTATTTACACTTCTGTTTATTTTTCGTCTGTTTTATATGCCTTTAATGAACATATAAGGTGAATTTTTAACCACCTCTTCTTTGTATGCATCACTTTTTATCTTTGTTGACTTCACCAATTTAAAGTAAAGGAATTTTATGACTGTGGACTCACATCCCCTTGCTCATAATTGAAAAGAGGTTTCCAACCACACCATATTCATTTTTTATTCACCACATTCCCTACATATCCCAGGAATCCTTACATGGAAATATGAACATTATGGAGTGAGCATCTCAGAACAGCGAAACCAAATTAAGTGAAACATAATGAATACCCAAAGGGTCATACCAATTGGAATCTAACTCAAGGATACAAGGATCTAAAATCATGCACTAATCCCCAAAACTGACCAACACCTGCAAACATAAGGAGATTTGTCCTCACAAGAACGGTTCACAAACATTACCTTCAATTATCTAAAAATGGTCATCAATTTACTCCCCACTTTGAAAATTAGCAAGATCCATGAATATGTAAATGACTACCCTTTAAGATAAACACTCCCCTTTAACCTGATACCTTTCGGGGAGGCATGATTTAATCAAATAAAAACATATACCAAACTTTTTCGTGTTTCTAAAATAATGTCAAATGGTCCCAACCTGAAGGATGGGTCAAAACCCATAAAGAACAAGAAAACAAGGAAACCCATATTCCAAAAATCTCATATATTTAAAAAACACTACATTACCAAATAAAAAAAAATCCATTTTCTGATAACTCCAATGTTTTTAGAAGCACAAAACCTTTTGGAAAACAATTATTTCTTTTACAATTCAACTTTTCGTAGGGAGGTCTAAAACATTTTATCCCGATTTTAAAAACCAATAATTCCCTTACAAAATAAATAATCAACTCGAATGCTCAAATACCATTCTCTAAACTGTTTTCCAAAAAATTCACCCAAAATTATTTTTTTGTTTTAAATATTAACTGCATCATCATCATCCAATGAAAAAAATATATTTTTTGGAACACAACCCAAGAGATCTAAAATTATCATATAATTGAATAGACAATGATTTTTATAACTAAAACATTTTCCAGATTCCATAACCAAATCAACCAATATAAAAAAAGAAATAAAAACTGGGAAAAGAAATTCCATTTTATAAACAAAAAAAATAGAGTAACCCCCAAACTGTAAATCTTTAACAAAATTCAAAACCATTTTGTAGACGAGCTTAAATTCTTCATTTCAAAACGAAATAACTTTCAATAAAAAACTCAAATTTTACTGAAAATGGTTTGAACAATCACACGAAAATGGGGGAACAAAAAAATCCATGTAAAAACCAATTTACATCATCAACATAAAATAAGACCCACCTTGACTGAACTACTTTTGCATTAAATTTATAAAGGTTAGTCTAAACATCTAGTGAAATGGGATACAAAACCATGCTTTACTAAGCCATGTAGTTAGATAGGTTATGGGCCATTTATCTAACATTCCCTATAACGTCATTAAGGTTGAGTGTTTGTTCACTGCCCTGTTTATCTGACCGCGTTAACTAACATAATGCCATCAAACAAATTTTTTCCCATCACAAAATTTAATCTGAGACCTAAGGTAACTCACACAATACAAATTAGGATTTTCACTTCATCACAAAAAATCAAGTGAAATTCCAAATTCATAACTCAAACCCCACTAACCATGGAAACTCATGTGTCATTATGAAGGGTGGTGACTAAGAAACCACTCATGACCAACCACCAAAGTCCTGATGACAATCCCAACTAAATCATACCCAATTTCCCCATATAACAACAGATGGATTGGAGAACCAAGGTCCCTATACTGAATCATAGGATCTAATACCATTTACAATGAACTGTCATGGTGATACCATCTTAATAAACACATAACCTAACCCACCACTAGCCTAATGGGGTTTCCTGATACCCCAAGCTAGATACTAGTACATGGGTATTGAGAAAACTATTTTGTGAATGATTTCTCCCATGAATATTAATGTGAAAATAAACAAGCAATGTAAAAAAGAATTAGAAATCCTTACAAACATAGTATAAGAAAATATCCATAAAAGGATATAGATTCAACTAAAATAAAACAGTGTGGAAGAAGATACATAAATATAATAGGATAAAAAGGCCGATACAACAATCCAAAATGAAAATAGACAGAGAAACAGAACCAAAAGAGATCTGATAACACAACTTATGAAATTTGACCACTCATCACTTCCAACTCGTCTATTCATAAATAAACCCAAACCAATGAATTTAAATAGACCACTAATTTCACCCAAAATTTTTAGAAATGCTAAAAAAATCTATACGGAAACATAACTCAAGTGAAACGATGAATTCTAGAAGAGAGGAGCTCAATCATAAAGAAGGGCATATTGATCTTGCAGAGGATGGGGAGCTCGATCACGAAGAGGACAAGCACTGGCCGAAGCACCGAAAGTAGGAGGAACGCCCAAAGAATGTGCGAGGGATGGAGGAACCGAAAATGGAGAAGCCGATGAAGGATGGAGGAACCGAAAAGGAGTAGCCGACGATGATCTGATTAGGGAGAATCAATCTGGTGAATATATTCTGAGGATAAGGGTTTTAGGAGAGAAAATATCGAGTGAGAGGGTGGGAGAGGAACCCCAAGCGTGAGGGTGGGAGAGGAAATCGCGAGCGCGAGGGTGGGAGAGGCGAGCAGAAACCTGATCGCGAGGGTGGGAGATCAAAATTAGAGGGTGTTCTTGCCACGAGGGAGAATCTGTCTGTGGTTTTATCTTACATATAGCCATAGATAAATTAAATCATGGCTATTGATGTGTGGCTATATATCATTTTTCTAGTAGTGTGTACTGAAATTTTGTAAAAGTCTATGTGTTACATCTATTCTGGAAATAAAGAAGGAGATTATGGATGAAACTCATAGCTCTATGTTATCAATACATCATGGAAGTGAAAAAATGTATAGAGACCATCATGATCATTATTAGTTGGATTATATTAAAAGAAAGATTGTTGAATACACTTCATGGTTCCTGGTATGTCAGTAGGTGAAGGTTGAGAAGAGACTTCTTAAAGGGGTATTACAACCACTACCCATACCAACATGGCAGTGGGACAATATCACAATGGACATTGTCATTGGTCTCCTGATAAATTCCAAAGAAAACAATGGAATATGGGTTATTGTGAACCATCTCACCCCAACTTCCCATTTTATCCTTATTTGGGAAGATTTATCTCTTGATCAACCTGCCAGGATTTATGTGAAGGAAGTGGTAAGGCTTCATGGAGTCCCACATTCTATCGTTTCTGATCATGATCCATGGTTCACTTCCAAATTTTGGAGAAGTCTTCAACATGCTCTATGAACCGAATTTAATTTTAGTACAACCTATCACCCCCAAACTGATGTCCAATCTAAAAAGAACTATTCAAAAACTTGAGGACATGCTGAGGATATGCTCAATGGATTTTCCAGGTTGATGGGATTAACATCTTCCTTTAGTTGAGTTCTCTTAAAACTACAAGTTACACTCGAGCATTCAAATGGCTCCCTATGAAGCACTATATGGGAAACGATGTAGAAATTCTACTAGTTGGGATAAAGTTGGTGAGAGAAAGCTTATTGGGTATGATCATGTGCTAAAGATGACAGAAAAAGTTCCATAATTAATTTGTGACAATTTATAATAGATCGTACATAAATATGACGCACAATGTGACTAGTATGACTCAAACTAAGTGTTTGAAATATTAAAGTATCATTTTAGTCTAACATATATGTCATATATCCAAAATTGAGAATACAAGACTCGCTTGTCTTGGGTATTTAGGAAAATGACACATAATTTATTTTTGGCATGTAAGAACCAACTTCACATCAATCTGATACACTATGTTACTAGTATTACTCAAAGTGGATGTTTTCAATATAAAGGTTTAATTTTATTCTAAAATGCATGTCACATTTTCCAAGAATAGAAAATTATATCATAATGCCCTCAAACATTAGGAAAATGATCAAAAATTTATTTTTGACATTTAAGAATCAACTACACATCAATATGATAGAATATGTGTATAGTATGACTCCCAGTGTGCGATTTCATGTTAAAAAGTGTATGATTACTATAAAAAACATGTAATATAGCCTAATATGTGAATATGAGATTATAATATCTTTATAATTTTGAAAAAAGATGTATAATTCATTTTTGATGTGTTGGTATCAATTTAACATTAATTTGACACATGGTATTCCCTGTAGGACTCCATGAATATGTTCTTACCTAAAACATTCATTTTAGTATAAAACATGATTCCCATAAATAATAAAAGAAACATAGTTTGGATTATCTTGATAATTTAGTAAAATTATACATAGTTTTTTTGATGGGTTGGAATGGACCGTATATCAATACGATACATGATGTGTCGAATATGAATTAAAGTGTTTGTTTTCACATTAAAAGTGTAATTTTATCTAGAGCATGTTTCAAATAGAAAAGATGTGAAAATATCTCATTTTGTCTTGATAATTTAGAAAAACAATCCATTAATAATTTTTGATGTGTAAGAATCAACCACACATCAATTCAACACATGATGTGACTAGTAGAAATCCAAGTGCATGTTCACAACGAAAAATGTCAATTTAGTGTAAAACATGATCCACACCATAAAAACCAAACAAACAAGATCAAATCTTCTTGATAATTTAGGGAAACAATACATAATTCAATTTTAACATATATTAATTTACTTCTTGTCAATTTGACTCATGATGTGGCTGGTATGACTCAAAGTGTATATTTTTAAAATAAAAAAATATCATTTTACTCTAAAACACATTTCACATATCCAAAACCAAAAAAATGATATCATATTGACTTTATACTATAAACAATTATCAGTGCATTATTTGGGACGTTTAGGAATTGATCTCACATCAATCCAACACATGACATGTTTGGTATGACTCAAAGTGATTGTTTTCAATATTAGTGTCATTTTAGTCTAAAAAACGATTCACATAGACACAAATAAGAAAAAAAGACTAAATTATCTTGGTATTTTAGGAAAACAATCCACAATTCATTTGTTACATATAGAAATTTACTAGAAATTAATCTGACATAAGACATATTCGATATGACTCATTGAGCTTATTTTGATTTTAAAAGATTCTTTTTAGTCAAAACATGATTAACATAGAAAAACCTGAGGAAAAAATCTTATATTGTCTGGATACTTTAGGAATATTATACATAATTTATTTTTGACATTTAAGAATCAACCAAACATCAATCTGACACAAGATATGGTCGATAGGATTCCAAGTTCTTGTTTTCAATATAACAATGCCATTTTTGTCTAAAATATGGTTTACATAGACCAAACCAAGAAAATGTGCTTAGATTATCTTGATACATTAGAAAAAAAAATCCAAAATTCAATTTTATATTTATAGGAATCAACCAAACATCAATCAAAAACATGTAGGGTCGGTATAACTAGAATTTCATTTTTCACATTAAAAGTATCAATTTACTCTAAAACATGCATCACATATACGAAATTGAGTAAACATGATCGAATTACCTTTATAATTTATAAGAAAAAAAATCCATTATTCATTTTTGATGTGTAGAGTCTACTAAAAATTAATTTGACACACTATGTGTGTGGTGTTACTCAAAGTGTGTGTTTCCAAAATAAAAGTGTCATTTCATTCTAAATCACACATCACATAGACAAAACAAAGAAAATGAGGTCTTATTATATTGAATGTTTAGTAAAATGATACATAATTCTTTTTTCATCTAGGAATCACTATACATAAATTTGACACATGATGTGTCTGATATGATAGTGTGTGTTTTCAATAAAAAAGTTTCATTTTATTCTAAAACGCGTGTCCTATTTTCAAAAGAAAAAAAGCTTAGTTTTTTTCTAAATTTAGCAAAACAATCCATTTTTGGAAATAGGAGTCTCAGGATGCATAGATAAAGACCCCCAAAATAAGGCGTGAACCACATTAATGTTTGGTGTGAAAGTTGTAATAACTAATAATATAATTAATGTAATTAATTATATCGATAACTAACAATAAAAAATAATAATTAACATAATTAATAAATATTAATAAAATTATTAATATAAAAAATAACTAATAATAAATTTCAAATATTTGTAATTAATAAAATAATTATTATCATCTATTTAAGAAATTAAGATAATTAATAACTAATAATATCATTAATATATTTAGTAATTAACAAATTTAATTTATATAGATTTTAATTAACAATTTAAATAATAAGTTATAATATATTTATCACACTAAAAGAAAACAGATGTTTGGTGGTAGTTTTTTTGGCTATGGCGGCGGTTTAAATTGCCGACATTAGCTTCTATGGTGGTTTAAACCGCCACCATAAGCTTTTGCGATGGTTTCGAAAACCTGCCACTAAATTGTTTGTCCGCAATCATTTCGTAGCGGTTTCATCGATTGCGTGGTGGTTTATGGTAACCATCATCATGGACGTATTTTGTGGTAGTTTTCCATGGTTCTAGTGGCGGTTTATCTTGGCTGGGCGTAGCCGCTAAAAAATAATTGCTTTTCATCGAAGAAAACCACTGCTAAAAACAAACTAACCGCCGTGAGATAGTAACGGAAGATGAAAAATGTGTGGTGGTGGTTAAAATTGCCTTTAAATTATTTTCTGTAGCATCTGTTTTAACCACCATGGTTAAAAAAATAAAGATATTTGGCGATAGTTTTAATCACCATGAAAGTCAAATTTATAAAACAAAACAACAGATTTTGCAGCCTCTGTACCAGTGCCCTAAAAAATAGTAGATTCTACACATGAAATTTCATTTTAAACGTTTAAAACCCATTCTCTAGATGACTAGGATACTAACAAAACCATTCCAAAAAAACACATCTATCCCACATCAACCTAAATGAAAAAACTATATGGCGTTACCTCCCCATAAACCAAGAATTTCACTATCACCAACTCATAACAATAACCACAAAATAACAACCTCATAAAATTTATTATACATCATCCCTCATCACACCCCTTAATAACTCAACATAGCCTCACTACTAGCACATTATACATTTAATCTGATCACCCTCATTAGTTTTAAATTCCCCATAAGATACCACACACATAACACAAGATAATCAAAAAAATCCAATCATCACATGTCAACATATATCAGTTTCCACAATTACCCAAATTTTTATTTGAGGGATGTTAAAATAAAAATATTTTTAACATGGGTATTATAAAAAACTTCACTTTCTAGAAACAAAAAATAATAAAGTTTCATAATATGTAATTTCATGAAAATAGTAAAAACCAAAGATTTCCCCAATTTTGAAATGATCCAGTAAAACCAATTATTTATATTCTTCTAAAAACCCATACTATTTGTAAAATGGCTAATAAAATCATGATGTTCCATTATATTTGCATGAAAGGAAATGAATTAGTATCCCCTATCTCAAACAAATAATTCAAATTTGTTGTATGAGGATGAGGCAAGTGTAAAACCACCTCTAAGAACTATAATGCATGGATTGAAATTGATAAACCAATAAAATAATGTCCTTATCAATATATATATATAACTAACCAAAATATCAATATACTTAGCCACAAACTCCCTACAATGAATAACTTGTAAGGAAACCATAGGAGATAAAAGTAAAATCACTTTAAATTAGTGTTGTTATATATACAGATATTGAGGATCAATAAACAAAATAATTGTGGTGGAATACCTCTTAAAATAGAATATAGGTCACCCATCTATTGTGAGATAATTTTGATAAATAAATTAGGGTTAAAAATTTATAGGTAGGATCAGGATTAAAATTTCATGGTTATACACTCTAAAATACAATGTAACGGTGATGAAACATGAAAAACCATGGAATTTTGAATAGCTCTACATTATAATGGGGATATTAAAAACTATATCCGAATTGTTTTTTCTCCACCTTATATATTCTATAATATTGGATAAGGTCCATGACACATAAGAAACTCCATGTCACATGTATATCATCTTTATGAAGCAAACCACACTATGATTTAGCTCGACAACAAAACAACCCCAAAATCAACAGAAACTCTAAAACAAACCACTCCAGAAGTGCACAGAAAAATCTATAAGTGACACAAAATCCATGATAAAATGGGTATAAAATATATAATACCAATTCCAAGGAGTCATTGTTGTACCCAACCTCTCGATTCCTCCATACTAACCTCAATATAATACATAAAAGGAAATATGATAAATCAAGAAAATATAAGGCCATGAAAATGTTTGGTGGAAACGATGTTCCACACATAATACATATACAAATAGACTATTAATATATTTTTCCAACATATCAATAATACAACTAATCATAGTCTGATGATGAACACAACTCATCACCCTCTCCACCTCCATCTCTACTTCCTGCTACCAATAGTAAGGACATTATATTGAAAATTTAATATTGTTGTGTATTTTTATTTAATCATAAAACTAATAAAAGTTTGAAAAATAAATTATTTTTAACTTTTGTGATTTATCTACTCACCACCAGTTGATACAATACCACTGGAGGAAGATACAATTGTCTTCTGATATAAATCAATCAATGATTTCAGCAAAGTGGATATCTGAGCCCCTTGGTCTTGAACTGTGTTTCGTATAGAACAAATCTATCTCTAAGCATCTATGAGTATGGCCTGACTAAAACCAGGGGTTAGTGTAGATTCAATCCCTGGTGGCCTACTAAAGATCTTAGATGGAATTGGTCTCAAACCCATCCCACACACTCTACCTAGATGCTCCTTCCTAAGGACTTTAGCAATCGTGTCATCCTGGGAGACTGAGTAGGACTACGAAGGATTGACATCCCATAGTTCTTTAATGTTTACCTATAATTAAAATATCAGCCATAATAGAATAAATATATATTAACATATTAACAACTAATAATAATTTATTATAATAAAAAATGAGTTAATACTCCCACTTCTTTGGCAGGCTCATTAACAAAACTTCCATTAGATTTTTTTGTGAACATCCAACGACACTTCAGTTCGGGATGCTTCATGCCCTAAAATCTGTGACTACATTAAACAAATATTAATCAACAATTTAATATATTAATCAAATAATATTGTATTATTAATATTTAAACCAATAAAAAGATTACCAGAGTCGATCGACTTCTATAAAAGCATTTTGATCCCACAATGTGAGGGATGACTTGCTTAGCCCAACTTGATGCATTCTTTCTTGAAAGATCCTGAAATAAATAAAATGAAATTTAATAGTAATGTATTCAATTTCATATCCTCTTTATATACATGTATAAATGTAAAATGTGGTTAATATAATAATATATATTTAAATACCATCTACTTCTCATCATGATGTATGTCAACATAAACTATCCATTGTTCTTTGGGTACCCCATCAGGTAGCTTGTCATACATCTATTGGAAAGTTAAGGACGTATCATTGACATCTATCCACAATATCCAATTAAATTATTTCCATTTCTAACCAATATTTTTCATTTTCCACTTCCCTGCAATCAAATCAGTAATTGTGAAGGGGAAAAACGTCTGTATACAGAAATTCATTTTGAAAATATTAATAACATGGCATTCAATTACACCATAATGTATTAATATTAACTTTATTTGGGAGTCAAAAACATCATTCTTCAAACTTGGAGGCATATGTCTCCAATCATCATAAAAAATAAGAAGGGAAATGGGCTCCACAGTTAGCTAGGCAAGAATTTGGCCATGTAATCCCGCGACGTCATTAGTGGGGACCCTATATGAATCAAATGGGACGACAATCTTCCCTCCAGTCATATTTCATACATCAAAACTTTTTTACATGTTTTTCCACACTTTTTTTGTTTTCATATTTAATTAAAAAACAATTTGTAAAAAAAAAGTTCAAAAATATTCATACTAAATTTTTTACCTATAATTGTCACCCTACAATATGATCATGAAGAACTAGAAGTGGTGCGCCACCCCCCCAATGTAGAGGCACCTAAAGGGGGATTTGATGAATGAGCTTCTAAAGAGATTATCATAAAGGTTGTGAGAGATGGTGCAGGGGGAGATGGTGTAGGGGGGTGAGTTGATGGTGGCTCAGAAGCCATAGGGAGGGAGATAGGTGGATCGTCATCTATCATAGTGGTCAATGAAACAATATATCGCTTCCTCCTTGGAATTCCTATCATTTAATCAAATAAAATTATGTTTAGAACATATATTTAAAAAAAATTATGCATAAAAAAATTAAAAATGATAATATATTTACAGTACTAACAATCAAAATATGCATAACAATGATAATGAATGACTTCACAAATGAAATAAGTGAATGCGAAAATAAATGTGCAACTGTACATACAATCATTTTCCCCATCAATCATGTTAGTTTCCAGATCTGTTACATCATCCACTTCATTCATCATTTCAAGACTAATATTTTCAATATCTTGATGGGTAAATAATTCCTCTTCTTGTTGTTGGTGAGATTCAATTTCAGAGGTCAAATCTTCCACTTCATCACCCATATCATACAAATCTCTTTGTATTACCTGAGCAAAAACACTACACCATTTATCCACAACATCATTCACATAATATACCATTATTTCTGGCGATGATAAGATATATGGATACTGCAGTTCATAATCACCAACATCCATCAAGCGAGAGAAGTTTGCTGAAGTAAATTTCAAGGAATATCTTTTAACACCTCTGATAATATCAACCCAATTACATTTAAATAAAACAACTGAAAAATGCCCATGGAAGTTTAATTCAATAATATCAATCAACTTTACATAGTATTCCACTTCAGAAAATGTAAATATACTTCTCTTTTGTGTTTTCAAACCCTATTCTAGATCGACTGTACAAAATCTAAACCCATTCACGTTATAAGCATCAAACTTTTTTACTTGTTTTAGAGGACCTCGAGCAAGAAACTTCAAATATTCATACAAATATGCTCAAGTATCAGTATTTATGATCTAAAAAATGAAATATACTTTATTATATTTACAAAATATATGTGTCAACCAAATATTCATATTTATTGAAATATTTATGAACTTACACATCCTACAAACCAATCTACAAGATATTTATTAACATATTTGATTATATATTTCTCATTTCATGTTTGGCCTCTCACTCATCTCTTTGTTTGTATCCTCAAATCTTCAATAAATGGATCTGCAATTTCACTATTCATCAGCACATATCTCTATGCCTGTAATAATTCCATTTCTGTTAGTGTCACATTTGTGGTCCTTCCTACTGATCATCCAATATCAAGAAATATATTTGATTTATCTTGTATTTTATATTGAGTCGATGTGTCGTCAAAATGTCCAACTCGATCAAATCTTGTCTCAATATCATGCAAGTATCTAGAACAAAAGGTAAGACACTCCTTAGCCAAATTGACTTTAGCATTAGAGCCTTCGGGTTAAGTTTTATTTCTCATGCATGATTTCAAATTCAGAAGATATCTTTGAAATAAAATAAACAAACAAAATTATGAATTTAATTATGTGACTAATGTTTTTTACATAACTAAAAAACATATAAAAAAGTACCACTAAATTGGATACATCCATTGATAATGAACGGGACCTCCTAATTTAGATTCCTCAACCAAATGCACAGTTAAATTCATCATGATATAAAAAAATGATGGAGGAAAGATCATCTCCATTTCACAAAGTTTCAATATAAACCTCTCCTAAAGGTTGTCAAGATGAAATGGATATAGAGATTTCTCACAATGTTGTATGAAAAATGTATAGAATTGGAGTACAATAGTTGTAACTTTTTCATGTAATAATGTACACAATGCCAAATGTAGTAACAAATATAACAAAATATATGAATCATGACTTCTTAATCCATGTAACTTATGATTCTTCAAGTCAACACACAACTAGATGTTACTTGAATACCCATCAGATACCTTTACATCCTTTAAAATTCAATGGAATGTATCTTTATCCCTATTTTTCATTGCAAAAATTTCTGGAGCATACTTTTCATTCTCATATGGCCAGAGATGATGTTTTATATTCATTACTTACAAGTCTTTCTAAGCAATGATAAGATCCTTCAACTTTCCATGCTCATTAAGCAATGTGAAAATCAAATTGTCATAGAAATTCTTCTCAATATGCATCACATTAAGATTATGTCGCCACAAATTAAATTTCCAATACTGAAGTTTGAATAATATAATTTTTTTCTTCGATTATTGTGTTCCAATTTCTCTTGACGATGCACTTAGAACCCATTTCCTGATATCATAAAAATGGCGAACCATCCCAAATTCTATTTCGACATTTTGTAGTTGTGTCAATATTTTAGAACCAGTTAACAACTTTGGAGGTGGTCTACGAAAAATAAAACTATAAAATTTTGATCTGTTTAGTAGAAATCTTTGAGATGCATCGAGAAATCTTCGATGGCACAAGAAGCACCATTTTCTATTGTGAGGTATCCATTTGGGCTCAAAAACAAAGTTACAAAAAGGACAATCCAAACCCGTGTAACTGTTCCAACCAAAAAAATTCCCATGCCTAGGGAAGTAACTAATAGTCCACGTTAAAGCAGTATTAATTTTGAACGTTGTTTTAGAAGAATCATCAAATGTCTCAACACCGTTTCTCCACAACTCCTGTAATTCTTCAATTAAAGTCTACAAGTATACATCAATATAATTTCCAGGCATTTGTTTTCTAGTAATAACCATTGAAATTATAAAAGACATTTATTGTATACATATCCACAGAGGCACATTGTAAGGGATCCAAACAAATTGGCCAAATTCTATAACTTTTACTCAAAGTCCCAAATGGGTTGAATCCAATGGTATCCAATCCTAATAGAACATTCCTTGGATCATCTAAGAAAAATGGATGTAATGAATCAAATTTCTTCCATGATTGAGAATCTCGTGGATGTATCATTAACCAATCATTGTAATTATCTACAGAATTCCACTTCATGTGTTTTCTGGTTTTTGATGACAAGAATAATATTTTCAATCAAGACTTTAAAGGAAAGTAATAAAAAACCTTTATAGGTGTGTTTCTTTTCTTCTTCTTCATGAATGTATGTTGATTCAGACTCCTAAAACTACCCATTGACTGGCATCTAGAAGAAAAATATTTTTCACAATCCCGTCTACTTGAATCCTCTCAACAATAAAGCATAAAATCATTGGGACACACATGTATTTTTGTATAATTCAGACCAAGACGATTAACAATTGTTTTCAAATCATATAAAGACTTGGGGATGTTTGCTTTAGGAAATGAATCACACAACAATTCCAATATCATGGAATCTGCCTTATTTTTAATTCCACACAAACATTTGATATGGTACAACTCCAGCATAAAAGAATGTTTTGAATATTTCAAACATCCACTATAAAACTCTTGATTTCCATCATCAACTAAATCTTGAATTGTATTTTCCCCAGTGAAGTTTTTTTAAATTAGTCTCTACAGAATCAAGAGGTGGATCCACTGATATGTTACAATCTTCAAATGGTTGTCCTATAGTCTCAAAAACATCCCTTGTCTTGTTACTATTTGTAGCACCCTCATCTGGTTGTTCTGATATGTTTTGATGTTGATGGTTATCTCTTGTTGTGCGGAATGCATCATTTATAAAGTTTTTCATTTCATTTTCCATTGTCAACAATGTTGAGAGGTCATTTTTTGGATTGACATTAGTTCTCAACTATTCTGTAACACTCAATTCTCTATGCCAAATTTAACACAAATATTGACATGGGAATTTCTTCAATATTACATGTTCATAAAGTTACACTCTCTTCAACCATCTTCGATATTTACATTTAGGACATTGAAATCTTATTCTCCATTCAATGGATTGATTATAAATTTCAAAATAATAAAAACTCATTCAAACCCTTAAAATACTGAGGTATGTTCCTCGGTAATGTGATCCAGATTTTATCCATGTATATCACAATGTGCCAACACAATATTAAAAAAAATTAAAACACATAACTATTACAAAATATGGAAAGAGATTAAAATATACTAGTTGAAAAAAATATAAATATGTTAAATAAGGTTTTCCTATATATATACATATTGTACAAAATAAACCCACCCACTAAAAAACCAAAGCATGAAAATTAAAAAGATCCATAAAATAAGGAAAGAACAAGGATCTCAACCCTGCAGTTTTTGGTATGTCGTTCTACACAAAAAAGATGACCAAACTGATGATGTCATAAATTTTATATCACTAAGGTAAGGACCACATAAATCATATAATAATTTAATAGAAATTAGGATTATGAAATGGTAACAAACTCTTACCTTAAACATGACTCACTACTTTATAAAATACATGGGGAACAAAGATGTAGAACAAGTTCGGAATCATCAGGTGAAAGGATTCATGGCTAGGGAAGATGAATCCAAGGCTTATAAGTAAGGTATTTTTTTTCCAGACTCAAAGGTAACATGAAATTACAATGATAAATGAAATCATGTATATTAAATTTCCTAAAATAGATCATGAAATAACATAAAAAATTATTGATGTCAATATACCTTTTCAATTTCTATTTAATTTTTTCAATTATAGAATGTGGGAAAACCTATTAAATCCATAGTCTTATAGATTTCATATAAAGTATTCAATCCCCAAAAAATATAAAATAGGGTTAGTATTAAATATTGTGTATATTAATTTTTTTCCTACTTTGTATGTTATTGGTGGCCTCGAATTAGTATTCAAAGAGTTGGGTATGGTCTGGGGTTGAGAATTTTAGAACATGTGGGGTATCATGGTGAAGTTTTATGGGTAGAAACATGTTGTGACCCTACATGTGATTAAAATTTTCTGATTTGGGGTGGTTCATGGAACATAAATTGGGGTTGGAACATAATGTTGAGCTCTGGGGTGGATCATGGAACATCCTTGGTGATCCCCTATAGTCCAGGAGGGGGTCCAATTTCTCCAACCACCAATTTCATGCATGAGCATTTTTTATATTTTACATTGGATTTTTAAAAATACATTTTGTTTTCCAATTAGATGACTAGGAAATAATAGTGGTGAGAAATTTGGGAATTTTTCTTTACAACCATTTTTTATATTTCTAAAATCTTTTCCAATGACATATTGACGAGTCATTAATTGATTTAGTCTCCTAGATAGTAGGATAACCTCATTGAAACCTCAATCGTTTTTATTTTTTTTTTGTTTAATGGAATATCACTCCAAATCTCTAACTGTTTTATTTTAATAGGTTTTTAAATATCTATGGATTTAGGATTAATAAAATGACTATATTTTAGGGGTTAACTTCTAATGATAATAAGTAGGTGATATTTAATGTTTTTCTCCATGCATTATTTTTTTCTATTTTTTTGGTATATAGATGTTCGTAGTCGAGTTAGGGAGACCTGAATGTGGAATAAAAGGGTTTGTAATTGTGTGATAAAATATATAGAGGCTATCAGGAAGGAAAATTACATTACATACATTGTGGGATTATTTTAAGATCATTATACGATCACATTTACTTGTGAATCATTTTCTAGTAGGTGTGATGGACTCTAAATGGGTGTATGATCATGAGATAAAATGCGAGGTACATTGGATGGTCACTATTATTTTTGTTAAGAATTTTACAAAGTGTATAATTGAAGGATGATTATTTGATGGTGGGATCACCTTGCTGGATGAGAGTGAAAAAGTAGATAAGACTTAGACCTTGAACAATGGTTTTACCTTAAAGGTGATTTGTAATATTGGCTTGAGATAAATTATGTGGTGCCTCTTGAGGCACAGGAAAACCAAGAAAAGTGAACTAATGCATTTAAAACTTATAAATGGTTCACCTAATGGGATTAGGAGGTATAAATAATATGAATAATTCTTTGAGATATTAAATAACCTTATAGGTGAGTGAAAATATGGTAATATATATGGTATAGTCCTTTGTGATATGATGAGATAAGCTATAGAGGGTAAGGTGATTAGTTAACCATTTAGAATTAGCAACCTTGAGATTTGGTATGTGAAATGATGTGCTATGAAAAAGGACTTGGAAAATTTTTTGAGGTGATTATCATGGATAGTGAGTTGGGTCTTGGATGATAAAGATTTGAGAAACATACATTAAGATACATTAGATTCATGGGATATTCTACATGATAGTCAAGTTGGGTGGAGTGATGCTATGTGATTATTTATTGTTTATCCTGACGGTGATGTGATACAATGTGAATGTATGATTATTATCCCCAAGGGATGAGAACAAAATATGGGGAGGGGGACATGTGTAATGACTCCCAATGACATGGACTCATCCCAGTTATTCATATGTTAAGAATTAAAATATCTTCAAAGGCCTTATATGACTTAGATTATTCCCATTGATTATTCAGATACAATAGAGCTATCACATGTTCTATGATATCCCATAGGGAGGTTCATTATTGAGGGAATAACTGTGCAACACCCCTACAATAATTCAAATTATCTCCTTATAGGAACTTGATTTGTGTTTCCCTACCCATGATTCAGAAAAACCTTTCGATTTGTTTTGATTTTAGGAGGCCACTATGTGTGTTTTGAGACCCCATTTTGTGGATTATGTCACAATCTACCCCCATTGGAACCCCTCTTGGATTGAGAGTAAAGAAAAGTGTTAGTGCTAAATCCCACTTATAATAGAGAACAAGGTGGATACAATAATCAAGGGTGTAAACCACACATATGGTAGGTATTAAACTCATATATATTAGGATTATAAGATAAGAAACCACAAATATACTCCATATAACATATATAAATCAATTCCATGATGTTTGTAATTCCATACCTAAATGATCACCACTAAATGAAATACCATGAAACAACTTATATGAAAATGACTCTTTACACACCAAAACATCCATGTCATGCTCTAGTGACACCCAACCCAATCAATAACTCCCTCTTACAGACCTATAAAAATATTATATATATAGCAGGTAAGAATACAAGTAGATTCAGCAGAATCCTACCCAAAACCTCACATGAAAAATATTGAATAAGCATAATAATATCTTTGAAAACAAATAAGGGAAAAACACATTACAAATAGGGGTGACGAGGTGTTCTGAGGGGAGGAAAGGTGCGCTGAGGGGAGGCGAGCATGGGTCAGGAACGACGAGTCGCACTAAGGGGCATCGAGGTGCGCTGAGGGGCGGTGATCATGGGTCAAGAACGACGAGGTCCGCAAAGGGGCAGTGAGGTGCGCTGAGGGGCGGCGGGCACGGGTCATGACCAGCGAGGCTGAGGGGCGGCAAGCTAGGTCTGTGGGGGTCAGGGGGAGGGGGGAGGGTCTCGTGGGGTGGGGGTGGGAGAGTCTCGGTACTGTAAAAAAATATGGTTTAGTGGCAGTTTATTAAAAACCACCGCTAAACCCTTCTTAAAAAAATTAACGGTGGTTTACTAAACTGCTGCTAATAGACCACCGCTAAGGCCCATTTTTGTTGTAGTGTTAATTAATAGTATAATTTATAATTAATAATATAATTTACAATATATTCATTAATATACTAATTAATAGTATAACTTATAATATCATTAGTATATTTAGTAATTAAGAGTATAATTTATCATATGGGGATTAATATATTCAATAATTAATATATTCAGTAATTAACAATATAATTTACCATTAATATACATGGGTCTAGGCTATGGGATGGTTGTATTAGGGTTTAATACCAACTCTTCCTACAAAGGATATGTAATGAGACCCCTCTTCCCAAAATAACAATAGGGTCTTTGTTGTAATGGGTGCAGGGGGGTTCCACTCTACATATTAAAAAACATTAAAAATTATAATTTGTTTATTTTTTTAATTTTAAAATAAAAATCAGTTTTATTATAATTATATGACTTTTTATAGAGGTTGGTCACTTTAAAAACCCTTCTATGAGTTTTTTTTTGTAAATTGGGGCGTAATTTGTTTGATTAATTATATATATCACATCAATGTAAATATTCCGTATGAAATATTTTAATGTAAATTTTGAATTCAAATCATGTTAAAATGTAATATTCATATTCCAATTGTATTTAATTGGAATGATTAAACATTGTTTTTGGTGATTTTATAATCATTGGTGTTCTATTAGTGCTACTTCCAGGTTGCAGCTTTGTAGTAGCTAGTATGGCCTTTATTAGCAATGAAAAATGTTCTCATAAAATACATTTTTTTCATTGATGAAGAAATCACTGATTGAGGACACCTTTATCCATGTTAAATGATAACCTAATAATGTTAACTATAATCAGCACTTTTTCGAGCACTGATAAAGTCTTCATGCTTTTTAGAGAACTTATATTTTAAATGATTTCTAGAACTGGAAATTTCTAAGGGTAAAAATATAAAGAAAATGATGTCAATGTGAAAGGGGTTTCTAGGATGATATATATTTATCATCTATATTTCTTGAATTTATGAGAAAAGTATAGTACACTTTATTCATTCATATGATCAAAATAAATATACATCGAGAAGGCAATTATAAGGTGATGCAATTTAGGGGGATCCCTAAAGTAAAAGTCGATAAAGAAGGAAGATAGTTATTCTTGAAAACTGATAATTTATTGTGAAAAATAAAAAAATTCATGAAAACTATAGAACTATGTCACTGGGAGCTGAAAATACAGTAGATTTAATATTGAAGTTCTTGGAGGATGAATTCAATGTCAGAAATATCCATTGTCAGTGCTAAAAAACATTGAAAATCAAAGACCACTAAATGTAACACAATATCTATCAACACATTTGTTACTGTTGATAAATGAAATACCAGTTACAGCAAATCTGAAGCCCTATATTGACTATAATAGAAAACCAGAGATTTGAAAATCCTAGAAAAAATAGTTTAACTGTAATAATTTAACACAATTCGAATAAAAATGTTAAATTTCTCCATCATTTAAATTTAAAATTTGCATTAAAAAATTTCTTAAATATTTACATTGATAATATATTTCCCATTATTCAAAAAAATAGATCCCAATATACAGTAACAAGACTCTTATAGCATGATTTTTCCAATAATAAACCTCTATACAAAAGAAACTCCCTGTAATAAATCCAATGTTTAATTTAGTAGTAGTACATATAAAAATAAACAAATTATAGTTTTAATGTTTTATAATCCACATATGATAAATTGTGTTATTAATTACTGAATATATTATTGATATTATTATTCTATTAATTATAATATTAATGGTTATATTTTAAATTAATAATCTATAAAAAATATATTCTTAATTAATGAATATATTAGTAATATTATTCGTGGTTAATTGTATTAATTACTTAAATAGTTTTAAATAAATATGTTATTAACATCTAATATTTTAATTAAAATTTTAACTTTTAATTATATAATTAATTTAATTGTAATTTATTAATTATTTTCATTAATTATTCCTTATTGTTAGTTATTGATATAATTAATTACATGAACTACATTATTAGTTATTATATCTTGTACACAATGTGTATGTTTTTCAGGCCTTCTGTTGGAGTTCTCCATTAATGCTTCATGAGACTTAGTTTTCCAAATATAGATCATTATCTTATGGTTTTAAATGAAAATGGGCTTGTTTGTTTGGTTTTTTGAACAAGATAAGTGTTTTAAACAAAAATGATATGTTAATATTGAGAACATGCACTTTGAGTCATATCGGCCACATCGTGTGTCAAATTGATGTGTGGTCAATAACTAAAATCCAAAAATGAATTAGGTAACATTTTCCTAAATATACAACACAATTAGAGCTCATATTATTGGTTTTTTCTATATAGCCCATGATTTAGACCAAAATGACACTTTTATATTGAAAATACACATATTGAGTCATACCAGACATATCATGTGTTGTATTGATGAACAATAAATTCCTAGACATCAAAAATGAATTATGATTAATTTTATAAATGTATCAAGAAAATACAAGTTTTTCAAATTTGTTTTGTTGTATGTGATTCATGATTTAGATTAAAATTAAACTTTTCATTTCAAAACACAAACTTTGAGTAATACTAACCATATCATGTGTCAAATTGATTTGTGGTTGATTCCTACAAATGAAAAATAAATTATTGATCATTTTTTGAAAGTAAAAAGGTCAATGTGGTATCATTTTATATGTTTTGGATATATGAATCACTTTTTAGACTAAAATAACACTTTTATATTGAAAACAATCACTTTGAGTCCTACCGGCCATGTCATGTGTCAGATTGATGTGAGGTCAATTCCTAAAGGTTAAAAATGAATTATGTTAATTTTTATTTAAGTATAAAGACAATATGAGCTTTTTTCTATGTTTTGTATATATGAATCATGTTTTAAACTAAAATGAAACTTTTATTTTGAGAACAATCACTTTGATTTATACTGATCATGTTGTGTGTTAGATTGATGTGTAGTCAATTCCTAAAAATTAAAGATGAATTATGAATTTTTTTCATACGTTATCAAGATAATTTGAGATTATTTGTTTGGTTTTGGATATATGAATCTTATTTCAAACTAAAATGACACTTTTATATAGAGGACATGCACTGTGAGTCATACCACCAACCTTTTGCATCATATTGACATGTGGTCAATTCCTATACATGAAAAATGAATTATGGATAATTTTTCTAAATTATCAAGATAATATAAGCTCATTTTCTCAGTTTTGGAAAGGTGGCTATTTTTTTAGAGTAAATTGACACTTTTTTAATATGAAAAAATGTACTTCTAGTCATACCAGCCACATCATCTGTCATATTTACGTGAGTTTGAAACCTACATGTCACAACTATATTATGGATCTTTATTCTAACATACCAAGATAATATTATATTTTTTAAGACATAGATATGTGAATAATATTTCAGACTAAAATGAAATTTTTTATTATGGGCTTGCACTTAGATTCCTACAAGACACACCGTGTGTCAAATTTACCTGTGGTCAATTCCTACACATTGAAAATGATTTTTGGAACATTTTTCTAAAGTGTCAAGTTAATTAGATATTTTTCTCATTTTGGGATATGTGATTCATTTTAGAGTAAAATGAAACTTTTAATATGAAAATACACAATTTCATTTATATTAACCACATTGCATGTTAGAGTGATGTGTGTTAGATTGTTGCATATAAAAAATGAATTATAGATCATTTTTATAAGGCATAAAGAAAATCCAATTGTAGATAATATGTTATTTATTTGTAATAATTTTAAATATATTGAGAAATATTTTCAGAGTCATGCATTGAGACGACAATTGATTCCGAGGCTAAGTGAGTCCAAAATTTATTTTATAAAAATATTAAACATATTCTTATCATGTATACACAATTTTTCATAAATAGTGTAATATATTCGGAATATAGTCTCATATCACAAATATGAGACAACAGTTGAATCTAGAACATGGGGGCATGAACTAGATTTAGTCACTGATGGGAATTCAGATAATGTATGTCATGGTGAGTACATTAAAGGGATTAATTAATTAATTAAATTGAATTAAATCATTTAAAACCCTTAACTTAATTCCCTATTTAAATAATCTGTTATAGAAATTTTCCAGGGTTAACCATATAACCCATGAATCATTTAGAGGAGGTTTCATTATTCTTCATTGGATGATTGAGATTAGAAAATAAATGAGAACCCGATCAAGGTGGACTGATAGACATCGAACACATTGAATCATCCTCATCACAAAAAAGAATTTTCTCCACCAATAATTCATCTAATATTGTTACATACAGTGAAAAAGGCTTAAAAAATATGGATATTACATATTTTTAGATGAATATTCAGTAAATTACAAAAATACATGCCTGCGAACCATAATAGTTTAGTGTTTTTGGAAACATGGAAACAAAATCTTCTATGATATTGAAAGATCTTCAACATCTCCCATGAAGATCTCCAACATTATTAATTCTACCTAAAAAATTTCTTCATAACCTAGGGAAAGGAAAAATAAGAAAGGGGTGAGCTCAGATGCTCATTAAGGAAAAATAAATGAAATGCAGAAGAATAACATGAACAAAAGGGTATTAAAATTGAGAAAAACATTTAAAGATCATACCCTGAATATTAGATATCATAATAAATACCAAAAGATCATAAGGCATAGATCATATGATACTTAAGAGCATAAGTCATGAAATCATAACATAGGAATAATACATGGGATTTTTAGAATGAACATGGGTTTATAAAGTTTTAAACCAATATAAGTAGAAATAAGATCACTCGTAAAAGTGATGGACATGAAATCAGGCCCCCAAATAAACTTATGGACATGCAACCTAGTCCAATATAACACTATGAACATGTAATAAAATTCACGCATAAACTTTTGGACATGAATCTAGGTTCATGCATAAGATTTTGAACATGTAATTAGGTTCACACATAACATTAGGGACATGAAACCCGGTCCATGCATAAAATTGTGAACATGTAATTAAGTTCACGCATAACACTGTGAACATGTTGTTGATGCTCATTTCCATCAAAGAGTCTAAACAACTGAAAAAGGGGAATACCTTAGCACAAAGAGATTAATCCTTTGAAGAAACATCAAAAATTGACAAAGGCATGAACAAGGATTTGTTTACACATGGGTCGCGCAAGATTCATCAAGGTCGCACAAGTATACTTGTGCGCCACATATTGGGTGCACAGGTGACTTGAGCGCCCTATTTGATTTTTCCCAAGGTCTTCAGTAGCCTATAAATACCCCTTGTGGGCCCCCCCCATTTCAGGGATGAAAAATTCAAAAGTTATATTTAAGCTCCCGGTGCCCTAACCTCTACTTTAAGTCTCCCAAACACTTCTAAGGTAATTTCTTACCTAGAATGGAAGATCTAAATAGGGGGAACAAGGCCTAAGTGTTGAAATTCACCAACACATGTGTGCCTAAGTGTCTAACCTGTAAGGGAAAATGGCCACACTTGCGCGCTGCTTTATCCCTTTAACAGAACTTGTGCACCACTCTTTTGGAATCCACTATGGATAATACTAAGGGATTGAGTCAAGCCTTGCCCAAATATTACCATATGGGTTGAACATCGCGCAAGTGCACATGTGTCGTGTAAGTATACTTGCACGACCAGGACTTGCATGCCCAAAAAGGACTTCCGTGCCTGCCTCTTTTTGGGTGCCCCTCCTACTTATTTAACTCTTCTCTTCAAATCCACCTCTCCTATTCAAGATTTAGCCTTAAAAACCCTCTTCAATGTCATTTATGGCATGGTTCCTTTGTTGGCTTCCTTATCTGAAAGGAATTCCATGGAACATCTCTCAAAACCTAGTGATTTACATATCTTTATATCACTAAGGTTAGAGATTTCATTCATTCAACCTCATCCTTTAAGATGAGAAGATATTTAATATGGGAATACTCTATAGGAGTAAGCCCCAAGTCTTAAATTCTTTTGATATGGGCCTCCTTTCCAAGAGTAATCCCAAGATCACAAGTTCCCTAACCTGGGACTCATTTTCAAGAGTAAGCCCCAGTCATAATTTCCCTTAACTTGGGAATCCTTCTTAGTAGTAAGCCCCAAGTCCTAAATCTCTTTAAACTTTGGGCCTCCTTTCCATGAGTAAGCCCCAGTAATAATTTCCCTTAACTTGGGAATCCTTCTTAGTAGTAACCCCCAAGTCCTAATTCTCATTAAACATTGGGGCTCCTTTCCAAGAGTAAGCCCAGTCATAATTCCCCTAACCTGGGCCTCCTTTTCAGGAGTAAGCCCTAGATTCCAAATTCCTTTAACATGGGCCTCCTTCTCAGGAATAAGTCCTATTCATAATTTCTATTAACCAGTCTTAATTTCATTTGATTTGGGCTTCCTTATCTGGAATAAAACCCAATCACTAGTCCCCTTCTAATTTGGGCATCTTCCTCAGGAGTAAGCCCCAAGTTACCGTATCCAAATCTCTATAAAGAACATATACCTTTATGGACCTTGTTCCCAGGCATCTTCTCTGAAGTAAGTCCTCTCTGAAGTAAGTCCTCATATTTATCTATTTGGGTAATCATATGTACATAAGCCCCATATCATTCCTTGTGAATGCATCTTTCGTGGTACAAATCATCAGGTTTACTGATACCTCTTGTTTCTCACACTGAGCATGACTCACGTGAGATTAAAGTGTAAAAGTAACCACGACACATCTCTTTGGGCTGTTAATCATATGTAAGCCCCGACAATTCTTAATCGAACTATGTGGAATTTGATATCTACCTTAACATTAGAGTATGTAGGAAGCCTTTAAAAAGGTTCAAGCCTATCACCCATTAATTCTCATCTGTCCCATATGACGTTAAACTATATCTTATTTTCCAAACTACATGGGTTCTGATTACTTTTCTAAAAAAGGATATGTAGGTAGCCAATCTCCAGGTATGATCCCAACTCTGAAATAGTCCATGTCCATCAGAACAACAAGAAACTTCAAGTGACCCGCTGAGTGGATTTAAATCCAGTATGGTTATCATAATGACCAAGAGATTTATATATAATGTAGTGAAGGATACCATTGACTAAGAATCTCTAAAAAATATAGATGATTCTCTATCGATGAAGAACCTAAAATAAATATAAAATATTCTCTAAATCTTAGATATATCAATCATTGATTGTTAGATCTAAAGAAATATCATTTCATACTTGGTAATTTAATAAGGATTCACGAACACAACTTAAATCTATAAAAAGAGTCATGGAGTAGACAATAATTCCACCCATGAAGGTGTGATGAGTCCGACCTCCCATCCTCTCGAACAATGAAAATTCCTAAGTCTCATCGGTCCACAACTAATGAGAACCTACATTTGGAAAGTAGGTCCAAATGGATATAGAATCATTGGATGTTTCCGGTTCTATGGACAAGCCCATTAGAAACCGATTCGAATGTTTGAACCTTAAAAAAAAAGGTAATCCCCATTTCCAGAGGAAAGAAAAAATGGTGAACTTGACGTGAATCCTTAACCAAGTTAAAATGATGTTTTATTTATTTGTTAGTCCCCAATTTAAAATCAATGAGAGGGCCAAAAAAACAATAAATATCATATGTGCTCATTCAAAAGATGTATTAGCTGAACTTTTCTTGATTATGTCTGGTATATCAAATAGGAGCTCTTTTCCAAGATCTTCTGTGTTACAGAAATGGCTTCTATAAAGTTAACACCTATGAATGCATCTGCTACTACTCCTGCTGGATATTCGTCCACTCTGAGAATGACATCAACTACTCTGCATCTTCAATGCTGGGTATCAAATGTACTAGTTAAGTAATACCGTCAACATGGTACCATTACAACTCTGGAGGGTGCTCGACAAGCCCTCCAGGTCAATAATTCACCCTAGTCGTCCGGACAGCGATGACCAGTGATCAAGAAATAGGTGGTACCAACCACCATCTCCAACCGTTTCGAGTCATTATACCAAGAACGCAATCACCAGTCCCTCCCATATTATGAGGAGGTGAATGAGAAGGTCACTCAAGGCCTTAATTCAAGGAGACATGAGTCCTTCCGAAGGGCTCACATCAACAATTACCGTCAGACTCGTGCGGCAGTGCACCCTCAACATGATGAGGGTATCGCCTTTAGGGGTTCGGATCAGGTCCGTCAGACCCGAGTCTGCAAGACGAACCACCAGAGGAAAAATATGGTCAATCGGGAGCAGGTTCTTATTTATGCCCCCTCTGAAGAAGTCCATCAAGCCAACTTGATGGAAAATAACGAGCAGACATATACACCCGTCTGTCCTGATGTTACTACCCAGCAGACTCGTCTAGAAGTAACACGCCAATCCTTCTAGGAAATTATGGTGGAGTATTATAGGCAGGAATATACACCTGTTTATAACTCATCATCTAGTCAACAGGCTCATCTGACTACAACCAAAGCAGCTCACCAATCTAATATGGTGGTAACTGATAAGCAGGGACATACACCTATTTACAATCAACAATTCTGTCAGAAGTCTCGTCTTAAAGTATTGAAGGAAAGTCATCAACCATACTTTAAGAAGAATAAATAGAAGGCACATACACCTACCAATGTTAATCAAGCCTGCCAACAGTCTCGTTTGGTAGCACTATGAGAAGTCAGTCGGAAAGCTCCGATGACAAATTTGGAGCAAACTCAACTCTCTGCCCCCATACATGAGTACTGTCAGAATTCACTGGCAGGAAAAGGAGGACTGGAGAAGAAACATACACCTACTCCAAGCATAGAATGGACATATATTCCCGTTCTGGCAGCTGAAGTCATCAAGCACATTCTGTCGATGGTGAAAGAGAAAAATAAAATCCCTGCTCATATTCTGGATGCCTATCAGAATATTATAACAGCTTCAGCAGCATCACAAGTAAATAAACATAAATCTATCCCTACCAGTGGAGTGACTAACCAACATGTCACTCTAAAGAAGATACACACTTTTGTTCTAGTCCAAGAGGGTTGTGGGGAATACTCCCCCATATCATATGGACAATCAAGTCAGGCACATTCACCCGATTTGAATGGAGATAATCAGCCTAACCTGAACATTTCTCCTGAGCAGGCACATACACATTCCCATAATAACCACTTTTATCAAAAAGTGGTTCCTAAAGTGAGAAAGAAAGCATCTAATAAAAAGACCCGTCCATCACAGTCAAGAAATCAAGAGCCAATCTGTAATAAGTCTTTGCTCGATGCTGGAGTTCTTGATGCACTCAGACAATTATCTGTTACAACTCAAGATTCTAATCTCTCATTTTCCAATAGTGGGAACATTATTTCCGAACGCCTTCATCAGAAACTTCCTCATGAAGGCTTGATTCATGATAGTTCGGTCGATATCAAAGTATCATCTTCATATGAGATCCACGATAACTCTCTTCATGTACAAAAGATCAAGGAGAAAAAGGTTTCATCTTTTTCTGTAACCCAACATGGTGATTCTCCCCATGATGATGGATTTAGATGTTAAAGTCTTCTCCTTAGTAGTAATTCACATTTCCTGGAAAATTCTTCAAAGGATAATGAAGTGACGAGAAATCCCTCTTATCTTGAGGAACATGCAAATGTGAAGCTGGTCATGTCTAAGACTTTACCACTAGTAGGTGAAATACTTTCTCAATCAGAAGATAGCCCGGGATGTAGGTCATTCTCAAAACCACAACTAGGTCATTCATCTTCTAGTTTGATAAATGAATTCTCTAACAATCTTGTTGAATATGATGAAACAACAAAGATGCACCAGTGTTGGTCTAATCAGGTAGAATAATCATCATCAAATGATAAAGAGGAAATGATGAATATGAGGAAAAAATAACGAAAGGTGAAGTACCAGTCATGTTTTATCCTTTGGCTGACTCTCAATATGACATTCCAGAAATGTTGACGGAAGATTGTAATCACGATATTCATATCAACATGTGGAAAACATGTTTTCAATTGAAAAATAAAATATTATCTTATGATGAATATGAAAATATTGTCAAGATAATAGAAGGGCTACACTTCCAAGTTTATTTGGAATCTTTCTCAGTTTCTCAATATCCGATGGATGAAAAGCAGTAGAGAGCCCTTCAGCGTTCATGCCTTGGTGCACTAAAAAGGTTTCTGCAGTTAACTGCTAATGCCCCATCTGATATTCATATCATGGTATGGGATGTCCATGGAGCACTACATTTCACTGTCCTCTCCAGCCAACAAATCCCACCAAAAATGGTCTCATGCAATGTTATTTCCCATGGCCAGCCACAACCAATTGGCTTTGTTTGTAATCAAAGTTTCGCTCAAGAACAAGGCTCAACTAGTTCTTCTCAAAGTCAGGCATACAAAGAACAAGTATTTGAATTACTCTTTCATCAGGAAAATGAGAATATCGAACGGGCTTCTCGTTTAGAGCGTGCACATCATCATGTGACAGAAATGTCAAAAATCATCCAATGGTATTTTGAGACAGGTGATTTGAGTGGGTGTAGGTTGATGCATCTAGCCAATTTCCGGACTAAAGTACACAAGATCAGGAGTGATTTTATGAATTTATCAGATGTATCAACTCAAGAACCACCCCAGCTTGCCAGACTGGGGACTATTTTATCCCAACCCTCAGAATCAACAAATAGGATTCATGGAGTTGAGAAGGAACAGCCGGAATAGCCCCAGTCCACAGGACTGGGGACTTTTTCAAATCCTCAATCTCACCCTCAGAGAAAGTTAGTCATCTCCCGATTAGGGAAGAATCCACAAGAGGAACGTAGAGCCAAATTATGAGGATATTCCCTCCAAATTACGGTTTGTCAAGAAGACCCTGAGGGATAAACTCAACAGAAGGCAATGTATCATTAGGAACATGGTAAAAGACAGTATCATAGAAATGTTGATAGAAGGGATGCAATACGTTATGGATCAATTAATATCATTAATTCCATTGTATCTGATCCTCCAGAACAATCGGCTCACTCAGAGGGATCAAATGAGGAAGTTCCTGCTCAAGAGGCTGTGCACACAAAAGAAAATGAAGAAGGTGTGAGTATACGAAACCAAAGGCTTACCAAAAATCTAGGTATTCATTCAAATAACCAACTTCCCCCTCTCCGAAATGCATCCAACAAGGGGAAAGGAAAGAACCAGGTTACATTCCACCCTCCATATGGAGAAGGCCAATCACTCTCACTAGATCAAAGATTTGAACAATAGGAGGAAGAGATGAAGAAATTAAGGAGGTTGAATGTAGAACTACTTCAAGGTAGTCTTCCTCCTAAGTGTACTGGAGTCATTCAGCTAAGGGAATTTGTTGCAGCTACTGAGATGGATCAAGAGTATCCTCTTTTACCAGTACACCCTCACAGGTCTAGTCCTATGGATCATGCACAACAAAAATCGGTGGTGATACCATCAGTTACAGTACCAGGCACCACACCTATCCAAACTCAAGTTATTGCACCTACTTAGGTCCAAGCTCAACCGGATGTTTCTCAAAAGCTAATAACTACCATTGATTCATTAACAGCTCGGTTGGAATCTATGGAGGGAAAGCGTTCAAAAATTTAACTAGAAAAGAGATCTTACCATGAATGGGTTGATGCAATTTCTCCCCCATCAAATTTTTCAAGTACCACATTCCCAATCATTAATGGTTTGGGAGACCCAGAGCAACACTTAACACATTTGTTTTCTTATTGAGATCTTATGATTGGAAATCCTCAGCAACAAGAAGCAGGTAAGCTCAGTTGCTTTGTACAGTCATTATAAGGGACTGCTTTTGTTTGGTATACAAGCTTGCAATCCCAATCAATTACCAGATATGAAGATCTTCATCAATGATTTCTTATTCAATTTAGCTCAACTTTTCCAAAGACAATAGTTTTTGATCATAAAAATTGTAAGAAAAGGGAGAATGAAAGAGTTTCAGATTTCATTGCTCACTGGAAAGGATTAACATATTCCCTAAGCTTAGAACTCCCTCAAGAAGAGTTGTTGACAATCTATGTGGAAAATTTGCATGATGAATTACGCACACCGTTGATCCCCGTGAAATATAGAGGAGGGTTTCGAGACCTTACTTCGATCACTCAGCAAATTGAAGAATCTCTTACAAAGACTAAGGATAAAACTTGTGTAATTCCATCAACTCTAGGAAGGAGAATGGTTAAAGAAGAGACTACTACAATTATGCTTAAACAAGCACCTGTACTTTCTCCTACTTCAGAACCTTCATCTTATCGAAGGGCTCCACCTCATGAGCATCAACAACAGAATCCATTTATTCAATATGATCATATAGATCAAATATGGAAACAATTTTAGGAGTTAAAGAGAAAATTTTATTCTTTCCAAAATGAACAAGTTCCTAGTTTCTTCATTTCAGCTCTGGAAAATAATTTCGTTCAGTTGCCAAGGCCTAAAAGGCCAAACAAGGAAGGAGATGAACACCATCCCAACTTTTTCCCATTTAATCAGATGTTTTGGCATCCAATTCAGGATTGTTTTGTCTTCAAAGACCTCCTACAGAAGATGGTGGACTCGGGACAAGTCAAACTGAAAGGTTCTTTAGCTCAGGTAGGATCTGTTACTGCTACAAATCCATAAGAAGAAAGCGAGTGGCAAGAAGTCAAAAGAAAAACTGCGCAGAAATATGATGATTGGATGGTGAGAAAAATGATCAACTAAACTCATTACATTTTATGAACGCAATTGAATAAAATAATTGTGTCTTCTGCTACGAATGCGACAACAAAACCCTCTTCATCAGAGGGAAAATCCTCAAAGAAACAACATAATTCAAAGAAAGAGAAACTTTCAGAAGAAGTTGAGATCGTGTCAAAGACCAAGTTGTCTTTGACTCTAGAATATTTTATGCCATCTACTTCAAAGCCATAGGCACCTTCCAACCAAATGGTACAGCCTAAATTGGCTAATCAGGCAGAGTCTTCCTCAGATTAAGAGTTGATATTTGGTTCTGTTAACATGATTCACCTAACAAATCCTTATGCCAGTCATAGTTTTAATCTCAACGATCCAGAGTTCCCTGTATCAAAAAGAGGAATTAGAGGGACTTCTAGAGGTATAGGATACAGAGGAAGATGTGGATATCCCAAAACCACTATTCCAGTTCTACCCCTGCTAGAACAGTGTATGCAGCAGAAACTCATGGAAGAGCCCTTCAACGGGCTCAATAAGAACAAGACAGTTCTTTCATGCATGGCAGATTCAGTCCTGGAACAATTATTTTGGAGGATCGATTGGATGTTACACCTTTTTCCTCTCGTCAAGTAAATAGACCTATTCGGTCTAATATTCAAAAACTAGGACTATTTCCAACTCCTACCCCGATACAAGAAGCATTTACTTCCAAAGCATCAAATTCTAAGGCACCTGCGAAACCACATGTTCCTTTTGGGAAACAAAGACCTTTGGATCAAAAATATGATGACTTGAAGAATTTTGCCCAAGTACCAGCCAAGTTATCAATTTTGGATGCCTTGAATTTATCAAAGGATCTTCGGGAGGCACTCATTGAGGCTTTGTCAAGTCCTCAGGAATTCACAACTGAAATTGTTGTAGATGACGTCTACCCTGTAGAGAATGATCCTACAGAATGCCATGCAGTGATATCTTTTATAGATGAAGATGAAAATGATGTCATGCATGGACATATTAGACCTTTTTACTTCTATGGAAAGGTCAATGATGTGGAAATCTGACGGGCTTTGATTGATAATGGTTCAAGAGTCAACCTCATCCCCATCTGTACACTTCGTCGATTGGGCCTCACCAAATCGGATTTATCTCCTTCTACTTTGATGTTGCAAGGATATAATAAAAATGAACAAGAACCTCTGGGCAAGAACACACTCAGAACTCAGTTTGGAGATCTTATATCCAATCCAGATTTCATGGTTGTTCGACATGACGCAGCCGTCAATATTTTTCTTGGAAGACCTTGGCTACATCAACAAGTGATGATCCCTTCATCATACCATCAATGTCTCAAATATTGTTTCAATGGTCAAATTGGGACATTGTATGGTGATAAATCCCCTTTAAAAACATGTGAATCTCAATACATTGAGGCAGAATTCTATCAAATGGAGGGAAAGGAGAAATCCACAACAAGGGAGGTTACCAATGTTAATGCTCCATATGGTTTGGAAAAGATTCCAGTAAACCCATTCATACATGTGAGTATAGATTATGTGTTGCCTATTAGTCAAATTGACAGGATAGACCCAAATCCAAATACTCTTATGGAAACTTCCATAATGTCAATTACGGCAATCAAGCCAGCTAGCATGGGAGAAACTGGTGATTCAACAAAAAATGATGAAAGCTCAAATGGAGATGTCTTCATTTAATCCACTGAAATCCAGAAACTCTATAAGTTTCCAACCAGGTGAGAAGAAGTTATAGCAATGTCAGAGGTAAACGATGATGTCAATTCTCAATCCATAATCTCCTCTTTATTACCCAAGGAAGACCCTTCATCATTAATAGGGTCAGAAATTGAAGCTTATTCTTCAAGATGTTCAAATTTTAACATCTCTCCTGATCATGGAAATTATGCTTCATCATCTACTATGCAAGTAGAATCAGAAGAGATAACATGTGTTTAAGAATAAGAGGAAGATATTAGGGATGTTCCTCCTGCTTTTTAAGAGGGTATCTCTAGAACTGTGGATGAACTCATAGAAATAAATCTGGGTAAAAAAGAAGATCCATGCCCACTTTAATTAGTGCGGCTATGGCTCTTGAATAGAAAGAAATGTATATTTCATTTTTAAAGGAAATAAGAGATATATTTTCTTGTAATTATACAAAAAATGTCAGGGCTTGATCCTGATGTTTCTTCTCATCCTTGGGGTTTTCCAGAAGAACATAGAGGATTTAAGAAAGCCGTAAGAAGAACACACCCAACCTATGCTTCCAAAATTAAAGCTAAAGTGGATAATCTTATTAAAGAGAACTTTTTCAGAGACGTTAAATATACCATGTGGCTGGATAATATTTTCCCTTTGAAAAAGAAGAATGGACAAATTAGAGTTTGCATTTATTTCAGAGATCTTAATCGGCATTATCCTAAGGATGATTTTCCAGTTCCGATCACAGAACTCTTAATTGATGAAACAGCTGGTTATGAAGCACTTTCCTTAATGGATGGATATTTTGGGTATAATCAAATCCTAATGGCTCCAGAAGATGAAGAATCTATAGCTTTCAGATCCCATCAGGGTCTATTTTTCTATTAGGTAATTCCCTTTGGCCTAAAGAATGTAGGCACAACATATCAGAGTTCCTTGCATCGCATCTTCAAACCCTTTTTAGGGAAATTTGATGAATGTTATGTGGACGATTTGGAGGCTAAATCCAAAACAAGTTTTAATCACTTGGATGATTTATAAGTCATATTCCACAAACTTCGACAACACAATTTGATGATAAACCCTTTGAAATGTGCTTTTAATGTATCCTTAGGAAAATTTCTCGGCTTTGTTGTAAGCCATTGTGGTATCAACGTCGATCCTAAGAAGACAAAGTCAATCCTTGGTTTGTCACCTCCTTGAAATTTGAAATAATTGATAGGACTTCAAGGAAACTTGGCCTATATTTGGCGTTTCATCGCCAATATGGGAGGTAAAAGTTTACCCTTCACCAAATTGATGAAGAAGGGAGTCACTTACCAGTGGAATGAAGAATGTCAAGAAGCATTCAATATTCTCAAGAAATATCTCTTGAGTCCACCGGTATTAATGCCACCTGTTTATGGAAGACCACTTATTCTTAACGTGACATCTTTAGAGCGGTTATTGGTTGCCTTCCTTGCTGAAAAGAATGATTCTTGGAATGAAAACAACCTTTACTATCTCATTTGGACTATGCTTGAAGAAAAAACCTGATATTCAAGTATTGAAAAGTGCTTCCTAGCGTTAATCTTTGCAGTTCAAAAATTTAGACACTATCTGCAACATCATGAGGTCCAATTGGTATCTCGCAATAACCCGCTCAAATTTATCCTTAGTCTTCCATTGCTAACAGGATGTCTGGAAAGGTGGGTAGTTATTTTGAAGCAATTTGATATTCAGTATGTGTCTCAAAAGGCAATAAAGGTCCAAGCTCTGGCTGATTTCCTTGCCGAACATCCTTTAGTAGAAGATACATCTTTAGATACTGAACTTCCTGATGAGAAAGTCTTATCTATTCAAGATAATCTTAAAACATGGGAAATGTACTTTGATGGTGGTTCCAGAAGTTCAACCGGGAAGAAAATAGAAGATCCTAAATTCAAAAAAGTTGGGTTAGGAATTGTTCTAATTTCTCTAGAAAAGGTAGTTCTACCCTATTCCTTCTTATTGTGGGAAGGCGGTACAAATAATGAAGTATAATATCAAGCTCTCATCACAGGATTGGAGTTGGCACTTCAGGCACAAGTAAATCACTTAAAGGTGAAAGGTGATTCATACCTGGTAATGAAACAAGTCAATGGGGGATTATTCCATCCGAAAAGAAGAGTTAATCCCTTTGTATGATTAGGTCAAAGAGTTAATGGCGGAATTTTCTTTGGAACCGACATTTTCTTATATCCCATGATCACAAAATGCCCAAGCTGATGCACTGGCTAATATAGCCAGAACTCTGGCAGATCCAAATCGGGATGAGACAATCATCAGTATTGCCCACCGTCGTACAATTTCACCTTATGTTCAAACTAGAATATAGGAAATCAATTAAATTAGTCCCATTTCAGAATGATATGGTCATACTATGGGATAGATGACACCTCTTAGGGAATATCATCAAAATGGAACACTCCCACCTGATAGATCTGGGAAATAACAAGTCTGGTGACGTATGGTCAATTTTAATCTTTATGATAGCCCAGATCACCTAGAGAAAATTCTTTACAAAATAGGTTTTGATGGAATTATCTTCAGATAGATTGATGGTGAAGAGACACTGGCTATCATGAAATAAGTGCACGTATGAGTTTGTGGTTCCCACCTATCTGGACATAGACTATCTGATCAAATTATAAGGCCTGAATACTTTTTTTCTTTCAATGATACAAGATTGTGTTGATTTCACCAAGATGTTTCATTCTTTCCATGTACAAGCTAACTTCATTCACTAACCTCCAAAGTTTCTTCATACAGCTAAATACTCATGGCCATTTTCCACATGGGGAATGGATGTAGTAGGACCTTACCCTTAGGCTACATCCAAGTAGTTTAAGTATATTCTTACTACTACCGACTTCTTTTCCAAAAGGGCAGAGGAAATACCTCTCAATGAAGTTAGTTCAAAAATCATTGTTAGCTTCATAAATTCTAACATCACTACTTGATTTGGTGTCCCGTATACCATATTGATGGTCAATGGAACCAATTTCTATTCATCTGAGGTAAGGATGTTATATCAAGAATACAACATCAAATCTAATCATTGATCTCGGTATCATGAAGTGGACAATGACCAAATAGAAGTCTTCAACAAGATTCTTTCAAACATACTATAAAAGATGGTGGATAAAGATAAGAAATCATGGCCTGATAAACTCTTTCATTCTTTATGGGCTTATCAGACCACCACCCGTACTGCAACGTGGTAAACTCCATATTCATTGGTATATGGAATGGAAGCAGTCTTTCCCATTGAGGTTCAATTACCCTAACTCAGAGTGGCCATTTTGGATTAGTCATCTACAGATGAACAATCCCAAAAGTGATTGGATGAATTGGAATGATTAGATGAAAAACGATTGTGCACCCTGCACCACTTAGAAGTCTAAAAAAATTGAATAGTACGGGATGTCAACAAAAAAGTTAATCTTCATTCATTCATTCAAGGAGAATTGGTATTGGTTCTCAGAACTCCAGTGATACTAGGAAAGAAACCTCCAAATCTTGAGCCAAAAAGGGAAGGACCTTACTCAATACATAAGGTCTACTCCAATGTAGATTATTCTTTAATCTCAATGGATGGATAACTCATCACTACTCCACCCAATGATAGATTTATGAAGAAGTATTTTTTTTAACACAAATACATTTATGTCTAGAAATATGTTAAACTACATAACCGACATCCTAGCTACATAACGTTAAACTGTGCAGCACTCTTCCAACATGACATTAAGTTGTGTCCTTTCCTCTATATGACAGTAAACTATACAACCCCTCTTTTGTCCTTACTACATGTCATTAAACTGAACAGTCGCCCTTTCATGCAAAAACATGACATTAAACTGTATTGTCCCCATTGTGTTTGCTATAGGATGCTAAACTGTACAACAACCTTATTGTCCAACATGACGCAAAACTGTGTTCACGTCCAGTAAGATGTTGAACTACATAACCTACATTCTAGATACATGATTCTAAACTGTGCAGTAGTCATCCAACATGATGTTAAATTGTGTCATCCTCGCTATATGACGTTAAACTATACAACCCCTATTTTGTCCTTTCTACATGACATTAAACTGCACAGTCCCCCTTTCGTCGAAACATGACATTAAACTGTATTGTCTCCATCGTCTTATCTACAAGATGTTAAACTGTACAACACCCTTATTGTCCAACATGAAGCAAAACTGTGTTCACGTACAACATGAAATTAAACTATGTCCTTATATTTGTCCTACATGATGTTAAACTATACTGCTCATTCATCCTATATGACGTAAAACTGACAAAAAGTCCCATAATACGTCCTACAAGATGTTAAATAGTATTTTGTTCTTGCTACATGACACTAAACTGTGTAGCACCAATAGTCCTCACTACACGACTTTAAACTGCATAGTCCCTTCATTTGTCCAACATAACATTAAACTGTTCATCATTAAAGTTGTTTCTACCTCTTGTTTCTCACACCGAGTATGACTCACACGAGCTTAGAGTAAACTTCAACCATAACACCCTCTATGGGCCGCTAACCATGTGTAAGTTCCAATACCATTTTTTAGGTCGTTGTCCTCAATAAATACTTGATCAATAATTCATTCTTTAATCGAACAACGTAGACTTTGATCCTTTCCTTCTTGGCTGGGTACGTAGGAACCCTCATGAGGTTCAAGCCGAAAACAAATCTCTTCACATCAGTTCACTTCCATCTCATACGATGTTGATTCGTGAAGCTGCCCCCCAGAACCAATATTTTTTACATTGGTTCACCATCGTCCCTGCTATATGAAGTTAAACTATTTGCACTTTTGTCCTTTACGACAATAATCTACAAAATTCTTTAACACCCTCACCTGAGAGGGAATAATTATTTACATTGGTCTCCAATCATGTTATATTCCATAGACTATGTGCATACATGGTAAGGCCATAACTTTTAATCTTCAGTAAAACCATCATTGCACTAATGTCCCCTTTCACCATTCACTTGTACGGATCAAATTTATACAAGAGGGTATTTCCAAAACTACCTGTGGCTTGATTCCCATCTTTATGGGATACGTAGGAATGTTCGAGCATCCCTCGAATCCATCCCCAAGTCTTCGGGCCTTACCCCAAATTCCACTTTCAGTCCCTTAGCTGAAAAGTCCCCCTGTGAAAACAAGAATGGGGTATGAAAACCCTAGTCTTCATTCACATCATGTTTATAACAAACAGACAATGTGTATTCCTCATTATGGTCCTAGCTCTATGACCATAAACTAAGATCTCCTACACTCTCATTCCACCTGACGTTAAACTTTATTTTAAGAACTACATTTGGATTGATTCTCATTCTAATGAGACATGTAGTGAAGTCCAACAACTTAATTCAGGACCCAACCATAACATGATTATGGTTAGAATTGGTATGTATATCTCTACAAGCATTAAACAATGCCCATTTTGATGTCTCATACTCTTAACCTTAAATACTTCCAGATCTCCATAATCATTTTCTTGACATTTGGTCACAAAATGTTTTATACTCAGGAATTATTTTGTTTTACTATGCACATGTGCCCTTCGGTGGTCTTGCATAAGTTGTCTACATAACAGACCTGTCAACCGAAAGATGCTATTATTTGACTATGCAGCCAATGTCCTTAGGTGGACCTTCATAATTAAACCCCCTAATGGGTTTTTTAAATAATGGTAACTTCATTTGTGGGAATAAAACCTCTTTTTTCTTTATTTTTCTTAATGACAATAGGTAGGGATTCACAAAAATAACAATCCTTAACATATTTGTCCCATACTCTTTTTCATGATCTAAATGTATTCAAGTGTTTGTTTTATATTTCCCTTCCCTACATTTGGGTCAAACCTTCATAGAAGTGTCATTCATCCAATTTTTTGTTAATCTTGATTGGAAATATCCTCTCTATATTCAAGTACCTCTCTCCATACAGCAGATTATGTTCTTTAGAAAATTTGAATCTCCATAAACTTTCACTGGTTTTTTTAGCAATAGAGATGTAAAATTTCTGAGAGTTCTTTTGCCTGACTATGCAGCACGTACCCTTAGGTGGCCCTGCATAAGTAGTCTACATAATGGACCTTTCAGCCAAAAGATGCTATTATTTGACTATGCAGCCAATTCCCTTAAGTGGCCCTGCATAATTCAACCCCGTAACATGTTTTTTAAATATTGGTAACTTCATTCTTGGGAAATACTTCTTCTAATGCCTTTTAGCCCTTTTTTCATATCATTCCTCATATTCAAAGTTTCTTAAGTCATAGTTTACATTTTTTCCCTCATACTTGAATATGGTAATATGTTTTCAGATAAATTTTCAAGGAATTGAGTCAATTTTAATCCATTCGGTCAAAGATATTTCGACCTTAAACATTAGCCTTTTTATGTCTGATGTGCATGAATTTAAACTTCCCATAAAATACAAGGGAACTCTGAACAAAATTCAAGGGCCAGCTTACTAAATATAAATTTTTTATGATTTAGGTAATATTGAGAAAATAACAAATTCAATGTTTGTAGGGTTATTTTTAATAATCCTAGCAAAAATCAAACTATGAGTGAAGATGAAAGTGTTTTTCATTAATTGTAACGCCCCGACCCCAGCTACCCAGAGTCGGTGCATTACTTCGTAACATTGGCATGATCACAAGAAAGATCAAATCTCGAAAGACCGATTGGTTTAGTAGCCTTGGAAACACTAGATATATTCATAAGTTTTACATTACATCATTAAATGAAAAACTACTACAACAACATATTGTCTCCATAATCCACACTCATATCCCCACATAATATCCCTGCAGGTCATTCATAACTTACTTCTTCACTTCCTGGGAAAAATAAAACATAGAAAAGGGGTGAGCTCAAATGCCCAGTAAGGATAACAATATAACGGAAACTTTCATAAATAAGAATAAACTTTTAAGGCAATGTATAACTAAAACAAAAGCCTTTCAAACATGAACTTTCAACATGGTATGGCATAAATAAAATGAAATAATTCCATTTACTTACTCACATGGATATTCTACTAATCGAATAATCACATGCAAAAATCAATAACCACTTTCATAATGTTGGAATGCATAATGCCAGACTATCATAACCACATAGTCAAGGCCTCGTGCCAAGACTAAAAATAATATTTTGCAAAGGCCTTGTTCCAAGACACAAATTTGTCTCATGAGACCTACCGATGCATCGAGGAGCTATAGCGGGCTCCACCCGTCACTTATTAAGTCCAATGCATTCCCATATGAAAAAGGTTTAAACATAACATAAACATTCGTATTAAAACTAGCATACGAAATGTCAATAATTTCACCATAAACTATGAATGGTATAAAAATAGCACATCCATAGTCAAACATATCACAAAACCTTCAATACAATATAGAAGTTTTGTATCATAATAAATCAACTTCAAATAATCTTAAAATCCATCAAAGGATGTTGACATAGATGAAATCAAAATTCTTTTTAATGAAATATCTCCTTTTATTTTGAAATCATTTAAGATCCATATAAAATAAAACATTTTCTTTGAAAATATTCTTATAAGCTTGTAAGGAAAGCTTTGAAGATTTTATAACGGCGTAAAATAACCGCACCCGCCGTATAAGTTAAAAAAAACATTCTTACCTCAATTCTGTCGAAAAGGTTAAAAAGGACCTTGTTTTGAAAATGACGGAAAGATTCCTTTATAAACCACTTATAAAAGTCAAAAAGGGTATAAATGACTTTAACTCATATTTTAGTAAATAGTAAAAATGTTTTGAAATACATTTTTAAGAAACATGGATGTGGATGATAAAGAGATCCCATTAGATTATTACGTATAAACAAACTCGGATAATGAAGAGATTGTGAAATAACCCTTACCTTGTACTTTTCCATGGTTGGGGTAGGTTAACCTCCTGTATAATGGTGAAATAGTTGTTATTAAATTATACAAGAATCATATATATTAATATGATATCATATATGATCTTTTAACATTGATTTGTTAATAATATCTTAGAATTATCGTCGTTTCGGGAGTTAACTTACTCATTTTCTTTTATATGTTTTGTTACATAAGCCATGGTTGTTGTATCTTATTCATATCCAGAATGATATCAAGTCCTTAAACATCATTTTTAAATCATCAAATGATAATTATACTTGAATGGATACGATGGAGAATGAATCTCATCGCGTTCGTGGAGACGGTAGTCCGTACGTACGCACGAGCGACAATATCATTCTTTTGATATTAAAATAATATATAAATGGATGGTATATCATATATACAGAATCATTAAAATGTTATATTTATTATTTACATGAGTTACACATCATTATTATACCCATCCAAATAATATTATATTGAATAACAATTACACCACGACGTGGAGACGGTAAGCCGTACGTACGCACGTATGGTGACATGTTATTCAAAGGGTGGATAGAATACTGAATATGGTTGTACCATACTTATAATAACATCACAGTATATGTGAGATACTGGAGTTATTATTTTAGAATGGTAAGAACAAAGGAAGAAGAAGTGGAGGAAGAAATGAACTTAGAAAAGGGTGGTGAAATCATTACCTCTTCTTCGGGTTCTTCCTTTTGATTTGATAAAAAGGGATCCTTAGGATGGCTTTATGATCAAACTAAGGCCTCTAGGTTGTAGTGAGGGATGTTGGGAGAGTATTTGGGCAGAGTTTGGCCGAGCCAAAAGGCTTTGAAGGTGTGAAGAAATGAGAAGGAGGAGTGCCCTTTTATAAGAGGGGTGAGGGGCACCTTTGGAAAAGTTAGAAATATTAATTTATAATAAATTCATATTCGGTTTCTAAAGGCTTCAAAGTTGATTATTCAAAGGTTAAGGTGGGGATAGGTCGAAAACCACTCAACCAATAGAATTTAGACAGGTTTGGGTACTTATATTAACCTTATCTTTAAGTATTAACTCTAAGTTAATTAGTTTCACTTTTACAATGTCTCTTTGTATTTTTATATAATATGGTTAATAAACTTACTATATACATCCAAGCGACCCCCAAGTGGTCCATTAATGATGAAAATATCCTTATATAAGTCTCTTGGCCTAACCTTAGATTTTTAGGAATTTAATATCAATTAATAATATAATATTTGTTTTTAAAAACTCTTTTATGTCAATTTTGACACTATTCAATAGTTGATTTTTGTGAAACTCATAACAGATTGATTACTTCGAACAAAGTCAATTAAATCAATCCTAATATATCATATTATCCTAGAAAATTAGTTTAATTCATTAAAAGTTTCATATTATATTTATTTGGGTATTTATAATATCAATTATTTTAATTTTTCACTATTATAGTAATTACTGCATCATCATTGTGTCATAAATAAAATAAATTATTTAATGTCTAAAAATTATAAATAAAATATAATTATGTAGGAAATCATTTTATCTTTCTAATTAATATTTATAATCTAAAATACAACATATATAACCCTATGTAACAATTGTTTTTATAAAAGATATATGCTTGTGTCATTTTTGTATTCATTTTAACTTAATTAAAATAAAGTGTCATTATCACTTACAAGTGGATCCATGGGGTCCCAAAATTGACACAAAGATGACCATGGTCGACCATGTATCAACCAATAGGGTTAAGACACGTTTTAGGGTAATTTAGTATTATTATAATATTATTTTTTAACCCTTATTTACCGGATTTACCCTTAACCATGGTAAATAAAATATTTACCGCAGTAATTATTCAAAATGTCTAAAAATAAAAGTTACCTATTTACACAATTTGAACATCCTGATTCCAAATATGGAATCCATTTTCCTAAATTCAAAACACAGAAGTGGCAGAAATTAATTTAAAATTAATTCCCGCTGTCAAAACAAAAAGCGTGTTTTTAAGAGATAATAACTATCAAAAGATTGACACCTGTTTATGTTTGGTTTAATTGTAAAATTATGTCCAATGACCAACATTATATTACATAGTAAAAATATATTCTAAATATACTTTAAAACCACTCAAATTCATAATTTATTACTATTAATTATTTTGATTAAAAAAGTTGTTTTTAATTAAAATTTAGTAATTTTCACTATTCATCAAAATATGAAAGTTATCCGAAAAGTACCAAAATTTTACCTTAGGATAAATTTGATATTCCGAATCCAAAAATGAAGTCCATTTTAAAATATAAAATATATATAACTTCAAAAAGTAGGTATTACTATTCATAACAGCTAGTTTGATTGGTTACGGTGTGTTAGAACTCGAAGTTGTGTACAACACACGCTACTGTTTTATTCAAAGGAAAGCGTACCGTGGAAGCTTGGGATGTTTCATTTTAAATTTTTTGATGTCTCCATTTAGTCAAAAAGTTTAAAATATTGTATTTAAAAAGGTTTCACTATCAAAAGTTGATAAAAGTGCAATACTTAAAATGAATCTGTTCTTGCATTATGACTAAGAAACTCATAATATGGATTCTAAAATTATAAGGATTATATAAAGTTTAAAATTTAGTTAATACTATTCATGACCTCTTTTAATGGCTTTTTTTTGGTAAGTCATGGTGCAATTGAACTCAGTGTTGCGTGTAGTGCAAGTTATTGAATTATTTTGAAGAAATAACACACTATGAAATCTTGGGGTGTTACATTCTCCCCTCCTTCAATAAATTGCGTCCCCGCAATTTGAAATTGTTCTTCAAAAATAAAAGGTTGAAAGTAGAAAATATATTTGTGGGAAAACCCACATTGGAAATTGGGTTACTAAAATTTAGTCTTAATTTGAGGAAAAGAGAAATCAAAGGGTCACCACCAAATTATGATCTCGATTAGGAGAACATTGGTGGAAATTAGAGATATATAATCGGAGGAAAAACGTAAATATTTATAGGTAGTGATTGAGGTCATCAATCACAAACAAGTGTATAATTGAGGTCCTTAAATTCATCAATCTATGATGATTTGAAATACCATCGGTTCAACAAAACATAGGGTATTAGGATAACACATTTTTGACGTTTCAAAATATCTTAGTTGAAATCCCACATAGAAAAATGAATTAATGAGGCCTCTATTTAAAATAAAGAGTGGAAAGTATGAAGATTACTGAAAATAACACATACTAGGGTTCCATGTAGGAAAATATGGATATGGAGGAGAAATCTAACCATCAATTATCTGATGGAGAGTGGTAGAGAACATGGCTATGAAAAGGCCAACAATCCCAAAGCCATAAATTAGTGATGATTTAAGGTACCATCTAGGGAAACATTTTTGTTCTAAGTTCCTTTTATTAATGTTGAGGAATTTATTTATGAGATTGGCTAAGATCATAAGGAGATATACTTACTTTATAATCAGAGTTTTATCCATTAATAAGTTTCTACCACCAACTCATCTTTCACTCTAAAAGATAATAGAATGTAATTTTTTATTTATTTATACTATTCGTACAGGGTTCCAAAATAAATGAATTTATAATTCATCTACCAGATCTTTAAAAAAACAACATTATTTAATCCAGGACATCTCATGGGCCAGTGGTAGGTGATACACCCTTGTCGCCCTTTGGTTGCGGGTTCAAGTCTCGCAGCCTTGCCGGACGCGACGGGTTACCGCCCAACCTCCGGGTTTTCCTTTTATGGTAATCCAAAATAATCCAAACTAGAACTATCCAAAATACTTCTGTCCAAACTCACAGTCCAACATTTATAAGGAAGGTAAACATAATATATATCCTTTTTACCCCGCAATAGCATATGAATACCTTCATATTGTATTCTTTTAATAAACTGAAACATCTTGAATTACCATATTCCTTATTGATTACATTCATGCTCCCCTATTCCATATAGAATGCTGGATATACTTCATTAATCCAAAAATGTTTTAAACCCCAACAATGATGGAATATACAAATCATTAATCAGTTCCAAGGTAGTCAAGAATATCCAATATAATTTATCCAAAACAATCACATATTATTCCAAAATCACTACCTCTGTATCAGAACTATATTATGGTTTATCATTCTCTCAACCATATATTTTCCAAAAATCTATCCTGCTAATGAGTCACTTTTCTTTGTTCCACACAATCTCAAGTCCTTAATGAAATAGTACTGCAGTACAATCTTTATATACTCCATAATTATTATAACAAGTACATTGTTGATACAACACTCAATTGACATAATCAACATAAGAACTCTAATCATTCCTCTTCATCTGTGGTAGTATCATAACTTGATTATTATCTAATAGCATCATTTGCGGCATAGTCTGATGACTGGGACATAGGTTCGCGTAGTGTCCAAACTCCTTGCAAATGAAGCATTGTACATTTAAAACCATTTTCTTACCCTTGCAGTCACGTACTTTGTGCCCTTTTCCTCCACACTTATAACAAACTCCCATTCCTTTCAGGCAAGTTCCAGGGTGTTTCTTTCCACAGTTACCACATATGGGAAAATTCTTCTTTTCCCTCTTACTTTTATCCATCTTTCTCTCTTCCATCCTTTTCTTCTCTTGCTTCCCTTCAAAGCCATAGGACTCAGTAAACTCTTTACTTATCTTATCAACACATGATATTATTTCTTCATATGATGATAATACATGGGAGACTATTTCTCTTATAAATTCTAGCTTAAGACCATGAAATATATGACCCTTCCTTCTCTTTGGATCATGTGCATTTCTGGAGTTCTCATTCCTTCTACTGGGCGCCATTTCTAAACAATGGCATACACTAGATCAGTTTATGAATCAAAATACATAATCCCATACTTATAAAACACTTAACATAAATTGAACTATTTATGGATATAATCCATAATCATAAGAATGTTTTCTTTGAGGAAGTATATACTCATAATCCTTTCAAAATGATTTGTAAAGAAAATGAGAGTTATCCTAAGCATATCCCCCGGGAGTGTCGTAACCAAGAGTGCAGCAAGGCCCGTTGTCGTGCACCATTTCCCGTTCGAGTCTATCTCAAAGCGGTGTTTTCGGGTTTTACCCCTAGGTACATCTGTGCCAGAGCCGCCTCTACCTGCTCGTATCCAGACAGGGATGTATTTCTTGGAAAACTCACAAAATCTCTACAATACCAAAATTCTAGGAAGTTCTTCTATACTAATCCTCAAAGTTAATCTTAGGTCTACATGCTCTAATCAGAGTTTATCTAAATCTAGCTTCCAAGGTTTGTACTAAACTTCCTCTGATACCAACTGTAACGCCCCGACCCCAGCTACCCAGAGTCGGTGCATTACTTCGTAACATTGGCATGATCACAAGAAAGATCAAATCTTGAAAGACCGATTGGTTTAGTAGCCTTGGAAACACTAGATATATTCATAAGTTTTACATTACATCATTAAATGAAAAACTACTACAACAACATATTGTCTCCATAATCCACACTCATATCCCCACATAATATCCCTGCAGGTCATTCATAACTTACTTCTTCACTTCCTGGGAAAAATAAAACATAGAAAATGGGTGAGCTCAAATGCCCAGTAAGGATAACAATATAACGGAAACTTTCATAAATAAGAATAAACTTTTAAGGCAATGTATAACTAAAACAAAATCCTTTCAAACATGAACTTTCAACATGGTATGGCATAAATAAAATGAAATAATTCCGTTTACTTACTCACATGGATATTCTACTAATCGAATAATCACATGCAAAAATCAATAACCACTTTCATAATGTTGGAATGCATAATGCCAGACTATCATAACCACATAGTCAAGGCCTCGTGCCAAGACTACAAATAATATTTTGTCAAGGCCTTGTGCCAAGACACTAATTTGTCTCATGAGACCTACCGATGCATCGAGGAGCTATAGCGGGCTCCACCCGTCACTTATTAAGTCCAATGCATTCCCATATGAAAAGGTTTAAACATAACATAAACATTCGTATTAAAACTAGCATACGAAATGTCAATAATTTCACCATAAACTATGAATGGTATAAAAATAGCACATCCATAGTCAAACATATCACAAAACCTTCAATACAATATAGAAGTTTTGTATCATAATAAATCAACTTCAAATAATCTTAAAATCCATCAAAGGATGTTGACATAGATGAAATCAAAATTCTTTTTAAAGAAATATCTCCTTTTATTTTGAAATCATTTAAGATCCATATAAAATAAAACATTTTCTTTGAAAATATTCTTATAATCTTGTAAGGAAAGCTTTGAATATTTTATAACGGCGTAAAATAACCACACCTGCCGTATAAGTTAAAAAAAACATTCTTACCTCAATTCTGTCGAAAAGGTTAAAAAGGACCTTGTTTTGAAAATGACGGAAAGATTCCTTTATAAACCACTTATAAAAGTCAAAAAGGGTATAAATGACTTTAACTCATATTTTAGTAAATAGTAAAAATGTTTTGAAATACATTTTTAAGAAACATGGATGTGGATGATAAAGAGATCCCAGTAGATTATTACGTATAAACAACCTCGGATAATGAAGAGATTGTGAAATAACCCTTACCTTGTACTTTTCCTTGGTTGGGGTAGGTTAACCTCCTGTATAATGGTGAAATAGTTGTTATTAAATTATACAAGAATCATATATATTAATATGATATCATATATGATCTTTTAACATTGATTTGTTAATAATATCTTAGAATTATCGTCGTTTCAGGAGTTAACTTACTCATTTTCTTTTATATGTTTTGTTACATAAGCCATGGTTGTTGTATCTTATTCATATCCATAATGATATCCAGTCCTTAAACATCATTTTTAAATCATCAAATGATAAATATACTTGAATGGATACGATGGAGAATGAATCTCATCGCGTTCGTGGAGACGGTAGTCCGTACGTACGCACGAGCGACAATATCATTCTTTTGATATTAAAATAATATATAAATGGATGGTATATCATATATACAGAATCATTAAAATGTTATATTTATTATTTACATGAGTTACACATCATTATTATACCCATCCAAATAATATTATATTGAATAACAATTACACCACGACGTGGAGACGGTAAGCCGTACGTACGCACGTATGGTGACATGTTATTCAAAGGGTGGATAGAATACTGAATATGGTTGTACCATACTTATAATAACATCACAGTATATGTGAGATACTGGAGTTATTATTTTAGAATGGTAAGAACAAAGGAAGAAGAAGTGGAGGAAGAAATGAACTTAGAAAAGGGTGGTGAAATCATTACCTCTTCTTCGGGTTCTTCCTTTTGATTTGATCAAAAGGGATCCTTGGGTTGGCTTTATGATCAAACTAAGGCCTCTAGGTTGTAGTTAGGGATGTTGGGAGAGTATTTGGGCAGAGTTTGGCCGAGCCAAAAGGCTTTGAAGGTGTGAAGAAATGAGAAGGATGAGTGCCCTTTTATAAGAGGGGTGAGGGGCACCTTTGGAAAAGTTAGAAATATTAATTTATAATAAATTAATATTCGGTTTCTAAAGGCTCCAAAGTTTATTATTCAAAGGTTAAGGTGGGGATAGGTCGAAAACCACTCAACCAATAGAATTTAGATAGGTTTGTGTACTTATATTAACCTTATCTTTAAGTATTAACTCTAAGTTAATTAGTTTCACTTTTACAATGTCTCTTTGTATTTTTATATAATATGGTTAATAAACTTACTATATACATCCAAGAGACCCCCAAGTGGTCCATTAATGATTAAACTATCCTTATATAAGTCTCTTGGCCGAATCTTAGATTTTTAGGAATTTTATATCAATTAATAATATAATATTTGTTTTTAAAAACTCTTTTATGTCAATTTTGACACTATTCAATAGTTGATTTTTGTGAAACTCATAACAGATTGATTACTTCGAACAAAGTAAATTAAATAAATCCTAATATATCATATTATCCTATAAAATTAGTTTAATTCATTAAAAGTTTCATATTATATTTATTTGGGTATTTATAATATCAATTATTTTAATTTTTCACTATTATAGTAATTACTGCATCATCATTGTGTCATAAATAAAATAAATTATTTAATGTATAAAAATTATAAATAAAATATCATTATGTAGGAAATCTTTTTATCTTTCTAATGAATATTTATAATCTAAAATCCAACATATATAACCCTATGTAACAATTGTTTTTATAAAAGATATATGCTTGTGTCATTTTTGTATTCATTTTAACTTAATTAAAATAAAGTGTCATTATCACCTACAAGTGGATCCATGGGGTCCCACAATTGACACAAATATGCCCATGGTAGACCATGTATCAACCAATAGGGTTAAGACACGTTTTAGGGTAATTTAGTATTATTATAATATTATTTTTTAACCATTATTTACCGGATTTACCCTTAACCATGGTAAATAAAATATTTACCGCAGTAATTATTCAAAATGTCTAAAAATAAAAGTTACCTATTTACACAATTTGAACATCCTGATTCCAAATATGGAATCCATTTTCCTAAATTCAAAACACAGAAGTGGCAGAAATTAATTTAAAATTAATTACCGCTGTCAAAACAAAAAGCGTGTTTTTAAGAGATAATAACTATCAAAAGATTGACACTTGTTTATGTTCGGTTTAATTGTAAAATTATGTCCAATGACCAACATTATATTAAATAGTAAAAATATATTCTAAATATACTTTAAAACCACTCAAATTAATAATTTATTACTATTAATTATTTTGATTAAAAAAGTTGTTTTTAATTAAAATTTAGTAATTTTCACTATTCATCAAAATATGAAAGTTATCTGAAAAGTACCAAAATTTCACCTTAGGCTAAATTTGATATTCCGAATCCAAAAATGAAGTCCATTTTAAAATATAAAATATATATAACTTCAAAAAGTAGGTATTACTATTCATAACAGCTAGTTTGATTGGTTACGGTGTGTTAGAACTCGAAGTTGCGTACAACACACGCTACTGTTTTATTCAAGGGAAAGCGTACCGTGGAAGCTTGGGATGTTTCATTTTAAATTTTTTGATGTCTCCATTTAGTCAAAAAGTTTAGAATATTGTATTTAAAAAGGTTTCACTATCAAAAGTTGATAAAAGTGCAATACTGAAAATGAATCTGTTCTTGCATTATGACTAAGAAACTCATAATATGGATTCTAAAATTATAAGGATTATATAAAGTTTAAAATTTAGTTAATACTATTCATGACCTCTTTTAATGGCTTTTTTTGGTAAGTCATGGTGCAATTGAACTCAGTGTTGCGTGTAGTGCAAGTTATTGAATTATTTTGAAGAAATAACACACTATGAAATCTTTGGGTGTTACATTAATGCACAAGAGTTAGAAGGAAATCCACTGATTGGAGTCTTTTATCTTTTCCAAGAACTACAAAAGGATTTCAAAATAACTCTTCATTTGATTTACGGCATCCTGAGCTTCATCAGCAACCACCTGGAATTCATTTATTCAACTGGATACAATAAGAGATGTAGTGATACCAGCTCTTCTTGGAATGATTGTAGAAGAATGTTCTGGAGTGTGGTTTGAGAAAATTTTCTGCTGATCATATAGTGACTCTTTTTCTATCCAAGATACTTGGAAGATGGATACATGGATTTGAGAATAGCGCATTGGAATTAAAGATCCATTTGAAGAGAGTAATCTTTTCAAATATTGTTTCTAATTTAATATTAGCCTTCTCTCCATATACTGGAAGCGAAAAACATATCAACCCTTGTTTTTCCATTTTTATACCAGCAAGGAAATGTCATGGAGGAAAAATTTGAAAGTTCACACCATTGTTGATGCTCTTAATACATAGAATAATTGAAATTTAGGAGAAGCAGTGCAGCTGCATCTCGGGAATATAATTATTTGCCTCTGGAATGTTGACTTCTTGCAAATGACCATGCCCATACAAAGGCAGGTAGATGCTCTGTGGGAAATTAATGTGATACTTCTTCAAGTACCTTGAAAGATCAGGGAGAGTTCTATTGTAGAAATTATATTAATCATGGCAAAAAATGTTCATCATATCATCAATTTTATTTCTATCCAGTTCATCAGCTATTCCAATTCTTTTTGGATTCATTTAATCTGCACAAAGGTCAAATAATTAACTCCTAAGTAAGTTGATTTTTCATAAAATTTTTGAAGAAAATTGAAACAAATGGATAAGGAATTAAGGCGCACAATTCCAATGTTGGTGTGAAAGTTTGACTGTGTCGTGCTAGTTTTTGCGTGCAGGTATCACCGCGCAAGTCCAAATACCTCTGCAGAAGCACGACACAAACAGAAGTAATGAACAGTGGAAAAAAGTCACTTTCATGATGAGAGAAACCTATGCGGAAAGAGTTCAGAAGCGTTCAAAGCTGGGTGCTTTGTGTGAGAATGATGTGCATATTTATAGGCCAGGCCGCACCCCTACGTGCCAAAGCCTGCACGCCTCCCACCTGTGCGCTAGAAACTTGCATGCCGCTGTTCCTTGGGTTTTCTCCTTTACCTTAGAGTCAAACCCTTTTTCTTTTCATATCCAACTCTGAGGGGGGAATTTTTTTGACGCTCCTTTCCATCATAGAGTCTAAACGATTGAAAAAGGGGAATACCTTAGCACAGAGAGATTCATCCTTTGAAGAAACATCAAAAATTGACAAAGTCATGAACAAGGATTTGTTTACACATGGGTCGCACAAGTTTCATCATGGTCACGCAAGTATACTTGCGCGCCACATATTGGGTGTGCAGGTGACTTGTGCGCCCTATTTGATTTTCGCCCAAGGTCTTCAGTAGCTGATAAATTCCCCTTCTGGGACCTCCATTTTGGGGGCGAAAAATTCCAAAAGTCAGATTTAAGCTCCCAGCGCCCTAGTCTCTACGTGAAGTCTTCCGAACACTTCTAAGGTAATTTCTTACCTCGAATGGAAGATCTAAAGAGAAGGAACAAAGCCTAAGTGTTGAAATTGACCAACACTTGTGCGCCTAAGTGTCTAACCCTAAAGGGAAAACGGACACACTTGCGTGCAAACTTATCCTTTCAACAGAACATGCACACCACTCATTTGGAATCCCTTAGGGATAATAATAAGGGATTGATCCAAGCCTCTCCCAAGTATTACCCTATGGGTTGACCGTCGCGCAAGTGCACATGTGTCGTGCACGTATACTTGCGCTCTCAAACAGGACTTTCGTGCCTACCTCTTTTTGGGTCCCCTCTTACTTATTCAACTATTCTCTTCAAATCCACCTCTTCACTTCAAGATTTATCCTTCAAAACCCTCTTCAAATTCATTTATGGCATGGTTCCTTTGTTGGATTCCTTATCTGAAAGGAATTTTATGGAACATCTCTCAAAACCTAGTGATTTACATATCTTTATGTCACTAAGGTTAGAGATTTCATTCATTCAACCTCATCCTTTAAGATGAGAAGATCTTTAATCTGGGCATCTTCCTTAGGAGTAATCCCCATGTCATAAATTCTTTTGATATGGGCCTCCTTTCCAGGAGTAATACCTAGATCAAAAGTTCCCAAACTTGGGCCTCCTTTTTCGGAGTAATCCCAAGTCATAATTTCCCTTAACATGGGCATCCTTCTTAGTAGTAAGCCCCAAGTCCTAAATCTTCTTAAACATTGGGCCTCCTTTACAAGAGTAAGCCCCAGTCATAATTTTCCTTAACTTGGGCATCCTTCTTAGTAGTAATCCCCAACTCCTAAATCTCCTTAAACTTTTGGCCTCCTTTCCAGAAGTAAGCCCCAGTCATAATTCCCCTAACATGGGCATCCTTTTCAGTAGTAAGCTCTAGATTCCAAATTCCTTTAACCCAAGCCTCCTTCTGAGGAATAAGCCCCAGTCCTAATTTCTCTTAACCAGTCTTAATTTCTTTTGATTTGGGCTTCCTTGTCAGGAATAAAACCCAATCACAAGCCCCCTTCTAATTTGGTCATCTTCCTTAGGAGTAATCCCCAAGATAGAGTATCCAAATCTCCATGAAGCACATATACGTTTATGGAGCTTATTCCTGGGCTTCTTCTTTGAAGTAAGTTCTCTCTGAAGTAAGTCCTGATCTTTATCTATTTGGGAAATCATATGTACATAATCCCCATATCATTCCTTGTGACTGCATCTTTCGTGCTACAAATCTTCAGGTTTACTGATACCTGTTGATTCTCACACCGATCATGACTCACGTGATCTTAGAGTGTAAAAGTAACCACTAAACATCTCTTTGGGACGTTAATCATACGTAAGCCCCCAAAATTCTTAATCTAACTACACAGACTTTGATCTCTACCTTAAAAGTAGAGTACGTAGGAAGCCTTTCTAAAGGTTCAAGCCTATCACCCATTAATTCTCATCTGTCCCATATGACGTTAAACTATATCTTAATTTAAAAACTACATGGGTTCTGATTCCTTTTCTAAACAAGGATACGTAGGTAGCCCATCAACGGGTACGATCTCAACTCTGAAATAATCCATGTCCTTCTGAACGACAATAAACTTCAAGTGCCCCACTGAGTGGCTTTAAAACCATTATGGTTATCATAATGACCAAGATATTTCTATATAATGTATTGAAGGATACCATTGACTAATAATATCTAAAAAATAAAGATGATTCCCTATCAATGAAGAACCTCAAATACATATAAAAGATTCTCTAAATCTCATACATATCAATCATTGATTGTCAGATCTAAGGAATGCTCATTTTTATACTTGGTAATTTAATAAGGATGCACGAACATAACTTAAATCTATAAAGGGAGTCCCATAGTAAACAATAATTCCCCCTAAAAAGGTGCGATGAGTCCGACCTCCCATCCTCTCGACCAATGAAAATTTGTAAGCCTCATCGGTCCACAACTAATGAGCACCTTCCTTTTGAAAGTAGGTCCAAATGGATGTAAAATCATTTGATGTTTCTGATTCTACGAACAAACCAATTAGAAACCGATTGAAGTATTTGAACCTTAAACAAAACAAGGTCATCCCCATTTCTAGAGGAAACACATGTACTCAGGTTCACACATAAATGTACGAACACGAAATCAGGTCCATGAATAATATTATGAACACATAATAAGGTTCACTCATAAAATAGTGAACATGTAATTAGGTTCACGTATAAACTTATGGACATGAAACTAGGTCTATGAATAATATTTTGAACACATAATAAGGTTCAATCATATATTTGTGAACATGTAATAAAGTTCATGCATAAACACTGATATGGAAACATGGAAATATGGAAACATAAACACTGATACATAAGTGAGATACATTATCTTACACTAGGTTCTTCTTGGCTAGCACCCTTCTTAGACACATCAAATATAACACATATCATCATAACCCGGGGATGGAAACAAACAAAGGGGTAAACTAAAATGATTAGTAAGAGTAAAAAAGGAATATATGTAAGAATAATCATGAGAATATGGGTACAAGAACCTGATCATGAAAATAGAGGATCATAATCTACATATCAAAGATCATATACATGAATCATGGAATAAAGAATGGTAGTTCACACAACATGAATCATAAGGAAAAAAAGAACATAAGCTACAAAATCATAACATAAGAATAAAACAAGGAATTAAAGTAGAAACATAATCATATATAATGATTTCCATAACAGTCAAGGCATTGATGTCGATACCATATTAGTGGACACATTCCTTCACTGAACCTGGTTCAAACCCCGTTCTGGCCTTGTATTACTGAACTGAGTTCACAAATTATTCCATCCATGTATTACATGATAGAGTCCATTTTACATTCTAGCAATATAATATTGAACCAAGTTCATTTCTCATTCTATCCATGTCTATATCATGAGATATAAATCCTTAACCAATGTATTGTAGGGAGATATAGGTCCCACCCATCTCATAATTAAAACATACATACATGTGCCACATGATCATAAATAATTAAATCATATCCCTGGTATTGAAATAGGTATTATAAATATTTAATCATATCATAAAATCTAGAAAGAGATAAATTTAATAATCATTTTATCAGGAACATAACCCATGAAAATAAGTGGGTTTCAATGTATTGTCCTAAATTTTCTTTGTATTAATTTTAAATGTTATCTGGAATTAATCTGTGACCTGGATTTGCGACAATGTGTGATTCTAAGGCACAAGGTGTACAAAATAAATGTTTTAAATAGTTCAAAATTTTAAATAGAACATGCAAATAGTTTTCATGAAAAAGTGGAAAAACTTTTAATCAGGTACCCGTATAATAAATTAGAGGGTACCGTTGCATTCAGAGCAGCAACTTCACCTTAGATGAGGCCTAACATCAACTGATGCAGGTTAGATGGAAAAGTTAATTTTTGGACATTTTAAATGAAATAAAATAAATTAAAAATTTATTTTATTTTAAAAATTTTAATGACGCAATTATGCGTTTTATGGTTTTAAATGAGTAAGAGCCCGGGGTTTGGCTTATAAAACTGGGAACCTCAATTGGATGCTCTGGAGATTTGGATCAGAGCCACCCTTAGAGAACACTCATAAAATAGTGACAAATGAAAACATGTGGATAATTACATATAAATATTAGTTCTCATCGATGATGGAAGAAAATATTCCCTTCCACAAAAATCAAGGTAGGGGTTGTTAATTTTATTGTGTTTTCCCTATAATTGGATTTATTTGATGAACGAGGATCAACCCACGAATAGGTTGACTCGTAGATCATTTATTCTTGTGGGAGGGTCTGATTATCAGGTTTTATATTGGGGAATCAATTTTATATTAGTTTTTTTCTACCTGATCCGTCTAAAGGGAGTGAATAAATTCCATAACTAACAATAGAAGAGGTTCGTTCCTCGATTTTTATATGAATTCCTTCTACCCTTTGACCTTGCTCGTTCTTCACATTCTTTATGGGGTTATGAACAATGTATCACTACATATCCATATCATAATGTAACAATCTATCATCAGATATCTAGTATTGTGACGAACCAGTGGAGGTGCGAAGACGATGGTGGTAGATGAATTGATATAGTTTAGAATATATCATTCTTATACCATTCTTCACACAGATAATCGAAACAAGTTTGCAAAGCCGATACGACACCCTAAACTTATAGAATCAGTGTTAATATGATTGGATGACCCATGATATTTAGTTTTTAGGAATTTGAATGGCTGGATCAAAGGATTGAAGATCATTTGAGGTGTGTTGATGAAGAAGTTTGATTCTAAAAAATGGCGAAGAACACGGAGGGTCCTCCGAAGAGGACGGCGTGTGGGGACAGATCAATAGCGGCCAGGGATCCATGTTACAGAAAGAGATGACATGAAATATGAACATAGTCACAGGGTGTGTGGGTCCTTACATGAGACTTGGTGTGTATCATAGAAAATACACAGACATGGGGTGGAGTACACGACATGTAATTCACCACAAGACCATACCAAGCCAGTTACATGGGTAACCCCGTGTACTGGTACATGGGTTGGTAGAAACAAGTTGAATCAGTGCACGAGCACATGGAAAATTTACGTGGAGTATCCCCTAGTTAGTATGACATGGTGTGTCATGCTCTTACACATCATGTGTATTCCTTTATACATGATATGCCCTTTTAGACACAGTCCAATGTACACATGCATTACCATGGGGTAGAGGATATGACATGTGAACCTTTAACATGTTATGTAATCTATTATAAATGGATTGATCTCATTTTACACCATATCCTTGATTGGATAAATTTGGTTTAGTGACCCTTTTATCTCTTCCATTAAATTCAGTGGCATTGTTTCTTATCCATTGGAGCATGAACCCTTTAGATGGATTTTCTAGACAGAGCCAGGAATCCCCTTTGAGAGGCCCGAAGTAGGATCCTTTATCCATCATTGACCATAGTCAGAGGCAAGTATTAGAATGAAAAATCCTACAGGATTTCAATCCTCTATATAGGAGGTGAATTTGGATGAGTCATGGCATACAACAAGGCCTAGGTAGTGATCCTCATCCGTGTATCATGATATTTTTCCCACTCAAGAGTGTGTTCTCCTATAATGAGTGTATCTACTCTCTCTCTCTTCAGATTTATTAGTAATTTTATCTATCTCGTGACACTTTCCATTGAACAGTACTTCTCAGACAGATTTCATTAGAGCTATCACTCCTGGGTATTGAGTTCTCCCAAATGAGTGCTTCTTGGAATCTTCAAATTAAATACTTATCATAGAAATTCAAGTTGTTTTGACTTACCTAAAGATTACAGGTCTTGGTTTAGAGTATATATGGATATGTTTTAATTGATAAATGTTATGTAGACATATACTATTTTGAGATTACTATACCTTTACTTTGTGTTTTTTTTGTTTTTGGGGTCTCTTACTGAGTCTTGTTATACTCACCCCTGTATGGGATTTTCCAGAACGTGTCATGTTTTGTTCAAGAAATAATCCCTTTGACAGAGTCAAGGGTAGAACTAGAATGGTCCATGATTTGTGAGATTCACTATAGATCGAGGTGTTCCTTCGTTTTCGATCAGTACTCCCAATACCTTTCTTGTTTATGGGTTGGACATTGTATTTTACAGACTCTTTCTTTTGGTGGGCTTGTATTCTAGCCCAGTTACTTCTCTGCACTATACTTTCTATTGTACTATGATGTTGGGTTTAATTGTATGCATGATTTTTTTATTTAGTGGTTTTTACATTTCTGTATTTGGGGGCTTGGAGATGTCTTTGTGTGTACATGTACTTAAGAAATTCCTCCCATGTTAGTGATATTTCTACTTAATTCCAGTCACTAGCCCTTGGTCTATTGGATGTGGGATTGAGGATTCTCAACATGGGGCCCAATTGGATAGGTCGTGATAGAGTGGTATCAGTGGTGTTCAGTTCTACCTTAGGACCAAGATTTTGTGAGATTTCTTTGGGACAATAATGTAAAGTGTTTCAAGTTTAACTTTTAGGATAGAGAGTCCTGTGTTGGTACAGGCGGCCGACATATCCATACACTAGGACTTTGATAACATTCTTTTCAACTAAGTACATGAGAACACCAGTTTCATGGAAATAAAATGAATGGTATATGAAAAATATTATAATGGGTGGTCGTTTTCATGTCCATTTGTTTGAGGTATCCAGATATAATCCTTGACCATGGAACATCTTATTTAATTACATTATTCCTCCATGATACATATGAGCTATTATTCAACAGTTCAATCATGAGGATGAACCCCTTAGTGATGAGGCTTCAATATAGGGACCATATCCCCAGGCATTATCTCCAGGTGGTGCACCAGCTATGCCAACACCATTGGAGAAACATGTGGTACCTGCAGTATTAGTAGAAGAGGAGTGCATGCAGAGCGCTCCTTATGGGTTTCAAAGACAGATAACCATTAGGTTCGAAGGTGATCCTGACCCTCAGGCAGTTGAAGAATGGATTGAGGCACTGAATAGTGTATTCCGTCTAGTGAGGACACCGACAAACTGAATGGTGATCCTAAGATAATGTCTTCATCAACGTTCAACAGGGCATTGGTGGAGTTTGACCATGGAAACTCATAATGAGGTGACTCCTTCATGTAGGGAGTTTGAGTGAATCATTAGGGAGGAGTTCTCTCTGGTTATGTTGAGAGTAGTGCGTATTTAGGAGGTTCTTCAACTCCACCAATGTAGTTTGATGGTGGATGACTATTCATCGGGGTTTACCAATCTCGTTAGGTACTCGATGGATATTTTTGGGGATTAGTACTTCATAGATCAGAAACTTGAGAAAGTTTTATGATCGTAAATTTGAGCTAGCATCATGACTCTATGCATTGAAACATATTCTGGGGTGATGAAGGATGATTTGGTTGTCGAGAGCTTCTTGGTTGAGTATTGACAACTAGTGGAAGTCAGCATCAGGTAGACAGGTGAAGAGATGTCATAAGTAGAGAGCTGACATCATGAATAAGTATTGGGATATCGATGACCTGATAAGAGGACCCATGATAGTGTATCAACAGTCCATGGATCTCAGGATGGATCTAATCAGCCTAAGTAAAGGTGATTCTAGTCATGCGATGGTAGATGAAATCTCACTAGAGAGTTTCCAACCTGTCGAGATACTAATAGGGAAGAGGTGGATGGACCACAAAGGTAGAGGCAGCGTGTGGAGTAGGCATAACTTCTGGGTATGATACATGGAAGTGGAGCAGGGATATCTTCAGAAGGTGGAAGATGTTTTGAAATAATTCCACCACCATCCCCCAGGAGGTCCGGACCAGGCTCAGGGAGCTAGGGGACATGGGAACATGCAGCTACATGTGGTCAAGGAATATGACCCAGGGACACAAGGGTTGATATGAGGTATGATCTATGTCTTCACATCCTTATCTTCCATACTTATACACACAAGTGAAACTCCTTATTTTATCACTACATGTCTTTTGCGAAACCATGATATTCTGTTAGATGCGTTGACTTGACCCTTACACTTGGAGACACATACGGGAGGAGGATCAATGATCACACATATTTTCCTATAGTTTTATCTTACCCTTAGCGATTATAGATTCAATTGGAACCTCTTCATTCCATCATTTAGTCCTTACAACGTCATTCTTAGTATTAATTGGTTATCTTCAGTCTATTCCCAGATTGACTGCTTTAGGAAAATGGTGCAGGGTATCTGCAGCGACAGGACAAGGTTTTCCTTTGTCCGAGAAAGGGACACCTAGGCATAATAAGAGGGACTCATGAAAATGAGGGGGAAGAAAATCACTCATGCATTGGTTACACTTTCCCTTAGAGTAGTAGATGTTATGAGCTTTCAGTTCACAGGAGTTGTGGAGGAATACATGGATATCATCCCTGAAAATGCTCCAAGGTTACCTCCCTATTGGGAGATCAACTTCTGCAACAATTTACACCCAGATACAACACATATATCCTCACTAGAATATTTTATGTCTCCCACAGAGCTATGCAAACTGAGGGTGTAAATTTAAGATTTGCAGAGGAAGGGCTTTGTAAGACCCAATGTTTCACCCAGGTTGGACCCAATTTTGTTTTCCAAGAAAGAAGAATATAGTATAATGTTGTCAATGGATTACCATTGCATAAACCAGGAAACAATGAAGAACAAGAATCCACTACTGAGGATCATCAACCTCTTCGATAAGCTGAGACATGCAAAATGGTTCTTGATGGTTGACCATCGATCGGGTTAACATCAGCTTATATTTTGAGATGAGGATGTTCCAAGGATGGATTTTATATGTTGCTATGGTCTATACAAGTAATTTGTGATTCCCTTCAGCGTGAAGAATTCCCAGAAGTGCTTATGGGTCTCATGAACGATATCTTCTAACCATACTTAGACTGGTTCATAGTAGTCTTCATCGATGACATCCTCATGTACTCATTGTTATATGAGGATCACGCAAGACACCTACAGATGGTTCTGTAAATACTCTGAGAGAACCATATTTATGAAAAGCTATTGAAGTTCTAGTTATAGATTCCAGAGGTCCACTTTCTAGGATATGTTATCTCATCAAATAGAGTAGGTATGGACCCGGCCAAGGTGGAGGTAGTGTTATCATGGGAGCCACCTAGGAGCGTGATTGAGGTGCGGAGCTTCCACAAGATAGCATGACATTACCAGATATTCATTAATTATTTCTCATGGATATCAGCACAGATGACAACTTTGAACTGAATGGAGAAGCCTTTTGTATGGATAGAGATGTTCCAATAGGATTTAATGTAGTTGAGGTAGAGTTTGATGAGTGACTCATTCTTGATATTTCCATAGGAGGGTTTTGAGTATGCAGTTTTCTGAGACCCTTTAAGTACTGGGTTTGGATGTGTTTTGATGAAAAGACAAGAAGTGATTACTTATGGTCCATGATAGCTAAGGATGCATGAGAAGCCATGATATTTAGTTGGCAGCGGTAGTCTTCACGTTGAAGATGTGGTGACACTACCTGATTGGTGAGCGTTTTAACCTTTATTCAGACCTCAAGATCCTTACATTCATCTTCTTACAGAAGAATCTAAATAATAGGTAGTGGTGATGGATGGAGTTCCTCTAGTATTATGACTTTGAGATCATCTATAATCCGAGGAAGGGGAATTTAGTGGCTGATGATCTTAGTTGGAGATCAAGTTCATAGCTTTTGAGAGAGGCAATACAGTAGTTGTCCTTTCTACAAATATCAGTTGTGGATAGAGATGTTGTAGCTTGCCTTCAGTTGATGGTTTTCACCCCTCCACTCTTACATCGATTTAGGGAGGCCCAACTAGGTTATGTCGATTGCGAAGCTTTATGTGCTCAGTTATTCACAAGACATGTTTTAGATTAATATTCATAAGGTGGGGATCACATCATCCTTTTTGAGGACACACAGTAGTACCAGTGTTAGTATTGGGGGAGTTTCTGAGGGAGTTTCATACACACCCCTTGGCGGTACATCCTAGAGTTAAGAAGATGTACCAAGAACTCTGATATCAATTATGGTGGGAATGAATGAAGAATATGATAACGTAGTAAGTTTCTTGATTCCTTACATGCTAGTAGGTGAAGGCTGAGCAACAGGTTCCCATGAGATTATCTCACTCTCTGGTGGTGATAGAGCAGAAGTGGGATGGAATATAAATGTACTTCATGACGAGTTTTCAATAATTTCAAGGGGAAATGATTCTATATGGCTGATTTTTGATTGATTCACCATGTCATCCCAATTCCTAGCTATCAGGGAGAATATGTTAGTAAAGAACATGGGATGCCTCTATGTGCAAAAGATTGTTTGGAGTCATGGAGTCACCTCGACGATAGTATCATATCGTAATGCTCATTTCACATCTTGGTTTTGGAATGGAGTGCACAAGGATGTTGGGACTCAGCTATGCTTGAGAATGAAGCTCTATCCCCAGAGAGATGGTCAGATGGAGATGGGAATTCAAGTTCTATAGGATATTATTTGGGCTTGTAATATAGACTTTGGTCATATTTTGGAAGAACACTTTTCATTGGTAGAGTTTTCATAAAACAACAATAACTACTCTATCATCATTATAACACCATTTGAGGTTTTATATAGGGAAACCTACCAGTCATCAGTTTGCTATACTGACCCAAAAGAGTCAGCACTCATGGGTCCGGAGTTGGTGAGACCTACCACTGAAAAGGTGAAGATCATCTAGGAGGGAATGAAGACTACAAAGAGTTGGCTGATGTCTTATGCAGACAGATGATGAAGACCTTTGGAGTTTCAGGGGGAGACCATGTCTTCGTTTAAGCCTCACCTCTACAACGGTTGCAAAGAATTGGAAAGGGTGACAAGTTGTCCCCAAGGTTCATCAGTGCTTTCCAGATATTTCATATAGTTGTTGAGGTGGTGTAAGTCATAGATCTACCACCATAGTTTCACCAGGTACATGATTTCATCCATGTTTCGCAGCTAAGGAGTTGTGTGCACGATTCATCACACGTCATCGATCGGGGTGAGCTAAACATCGAGGATGGAGAAACATTCGCAGAGTACCCAGTAGAGATTGATGATCAGAAGAATAGGATTCTTCATGGTTGAGTGATTCCCTTGGCATGTATCTGGTGGTAGCACATGAATGTTTAGGAGAGAATGTGGGAGAAAAAAGATCAGATTTGTGTGTAGTACCCACATATTTTCGAGTAGCCTTTTTTTTTGGATTTTCGGGGACATAAATCCCTAAGGTGGGGATAATTTAATGTAATGGATTTTCCATGTATTATTTTTAAATATTATATGGATTTAATTTGAGACCATGTTTTGAAACAATATGTTGTTCTGAGGCCCGGGGTGCCCGAAAAAAATATTTGAAATAAATTAATCTTTTAAATAGCACGCGCAAGCATTTTTCCTAAAAAAGTGGAATAACATTTAAACTAGTTCCCAAATTAGAAATCTGAGCGCACCATTTCATTTAGAGCAACGACTTTACCTTAGTTGAGGCATAACATCGACCAACCTAGGTTCACTCAAAAAGTTAATTTTTATACATTTTAATTGAAATAAGCTAAATTAAAAATTAATTTTATTTTAAAGGTTTTAACAATGTAATGATGAGTTATATTGTTTTAAATGAGAAGGATCCCAATTTTAGGTTCATAACCTCAGGAAACTCCCTTGTATTCTCTGGAGCATTGGAGAGGAGCCACTCTTAGAGAACTCTCGAAGAGCGGTGACCAATGACAACACATGGATCGTTGTGCATCAAGATCGGATCTAACCAACGACAGTAGAAATCCACCCTTCATTAACAACCGTGGTAGGGGATGTTATTTTTATTGTGTTTTTTCCTCCTTCATGGATTTAAATGATGAATGTGAATCAACCCTCCAATAGGTTAACCCACAGATCATTCGTTCTTATGGGAGGTTCTATTTATCAGGTTTTATTTTAGGGGAATCGATTTCATATTTTTTCTATTATGTTTAATCCTTCTAATTGGAGTTGATCAATTCCATAAAAAACAATGATCAAGGTTCATTACTTGATTTCTTATATGAATTTCGTTTTCCCTTTGACCCCATGCATTCATTGCATTCTTCATAGGGTTATGAATAACAGATCATTACACATCCATCCCATAACAGAATTTTCCAAAATTAGAGATCAAACATCGTGATGACCTAATAGAAGTGAAAATACGATGGAAGTAGATGAATCAACCCATTTCAAAAGAAATTGTTCTTTGAATGTTCTTCATGTGGATGATCGAAACGAGTTTCTAGAGCTGATCAGACACCCAAAATATACTGAATCGATGTTTTTATGATGGGGTGACCCATGATTTTAATTTTAAAGGAATTTGAATGGCCGGATCAAAGTATTGAAGATCACCTAAGCAGCGTCAGTGAAGAACTGGGATTTTGGAAAATCATGAAGAACATGGTTTGTGGGGCAAGATTTGTAGAGGCTAGGGTTCCTCATTATAGAAAGTGATGAAATAGCATGTGACCCTAGTCACATGGTGTGTGGGTGCTAATGGGAGACTCTTTGTGTATCACGAATGATACACAAACACAGGGTGAAGTACACGTCATGTACTCCACCACATGGCCAAACAAGCTAGTTACCTGGATTACCCCATGTACTGGTATACGGGTCAAAATACACGGGTTGAATCCATGTACGGAACATGGACAACATACATAGAGCGACCCTTAGATAGTAGGAAATGTCATGTCACACACTTAAACTCTGTGTATATTTCTTTATACATGACATGATCTTGTTAACATGGGCCATTGTACAGGGGCAATACCTATGGTAAGAGGACACAACGTGTGACCTTTCTACATGCTGTGTAGTTTCTTGTACAAGGATTGATCTCCTTTTTCACCATATCCTAGATAGGTTTATTTTGAGAAAGTTCCCCTTTTTTCATTTTCCTAAAAGATAGTGGCATTATTTCCTAGCCATAGGAGTACGACCCCTTCAACGGAATTTTCTTTATAGAGTTAGGAATCCCCTTAGAGAGACCTAGATCAGGATTCTCTATCTAGTCTTGACCTTAGGTAGAGTTAGGTATTAGCATGAAAATTCATACATGACATTGATCCTATACTTAGCTGGTGAATACAGAAGAGTTATGGTATACGCCAAGGCCCTAACAGTGATTCACATTCGTGTATCATGGTCTTTTCCCACTCTGATGTGTGTTCTCCTGGAATGATTATATATTCTCTCTATTGAAATATATCAGTGCATCTATGCCTAAAATATAAAGCCCTATCCTTAAAAATTACTTAATATTTGGTTATTTCAAGAATTCACATTGAGGATCTTTTCAGGTTTAGAGTTTTAGAGAAATAGATCATAAATCATGCATTACATTCCACATTTAAACAAGGTGGTTGCATCAAAGACAATATTAATTTTTTCCACCAAAGGAAATAAATTTAAAATAAAACATGGTTTCTTTCTTGACACTTCCTTGAAACTATCATCACATCATGTACTTTTCCCTTGACATGTGAAAAACATTTCAAAAACATGGGATGAGCATAAAAATCTCAGTAAGGGATATAAAAATACGAAAAGAAAACATTAGTCCATGTAAACTTAAGAATTAATGAAATCATACTTTACTCATAAAACATAACCACTTTAACATACATCATGAAATCATAAGATTTATGAATAACTCATAGATATCATAAGACATAAAGGTAACTTGAGGCATTCATAACATTCTTACGTAGGGAGTAACTCTCATGGTTACATTTGGAATACCCATCACAATATATTCCCTAAATCCCTTCTGAGAAACCTTAGTTTTTAGATAATTCATATTACCCAATGCATTGGAGAGATATCTCAGGCTCACCTGCCCTTAGTTTATCGTAGAACCACCCAACTTCATAAACAGTGCCCAAGAACCATAACATAATCGTATCATGTAAAACATGCATAAAGGAAACATAACATTTCCACATTTCAATCACAAGATAAAAATACAACACATTGATATAATAAAAAAATTATCAAAACCATTTTCAATACCAAAATAAAAGTAAAGTAAAACAAGGTGTTTATTTTTCATTTTAAAAAAGTTATGGCTTGTAGAGGAAGCCGAAAGTCAAATAATGGTCACGGCGGCGGAGAAGTTGTTGTCACCACATATGTAAGACAAAAAACATTCTTTCTATCGTTTAGTAAAACAATTCATGTAAAAATATTCCTTTTGAATTAAATTAAAATTAAAAAGGGTTTATTATACAACTAATAAATAAGGTTGTATATAAATTGACGTATGCCTCAACGAAAGGAGATTGAGATGATGTCCCTTACCTCAAGTCCGACATGTTCTCATTCGTTCTTTATATTACTGAACAATAAAATTTTGTCAATTTATAATTTCATAAGGACTTACTTTAAAGTTTATTATTCAATTTAGAACACATATTATCATGTTATAATAATTAGTTAATTATCTGAGTTCATATCATACGTTTTGTCGATGTTCGGTACATGAGTCAAAAATGAACTTGTTTGAAAACAATTTCCCATGTAGTTATAAGTAAATCATCTTCAGAATGGTATTAATGATTTAAATATAATATATATCCAGTAAATATTCATTTTATACAATTCCATAACATTTGTAGATAAAAAATGAAATGCACCGTTCATGGAGACGGTAGGCTGCACGTACGCATGAACGCTAATTTCATTTCTTTGTCATATTAAAGGAATTAAAACTAAATGAGGCATATATATATTATAATTAAATTATAATATATATTCTATATAGGTAACATAAGTTCATCAATTACATTTTTATAATTTCCATGTTTGGCATGAACGAGTCACATCACTTGAGGGGGCGGTAGTCTACACTTCCTCAGATAAAATAATCACAGTTCCACAACATGAAAAGCATAACAATGTGATTTAAAAATAAAATTCAGAAGCATATAGAAAAAATAAATACCATATATATCATATATAAATAAAGTGACATTATAATGGCCACCATGAAAGGTGTTAAAATAAGATTGAACAATCATTGTTTCGTGAGGCAGTAATTCACCACCCACAGAAAGAGTATATTCTATAACCATTAGACGGAGGTTTGTGTAAGTGTAGGTATAATAATTATCATAAAAACATCCTAGTATAGTGAGTATATATTTTTTATTATGGTATCAAATAATAAAAAGATAGTGGTGAGTGAAGAAGGAAATTAAATGGAAGAAACTCAAGAGAAGACATTACCTCTAAATCGGGTAACTCATTTTGATTTGAGCCAAAGCCTTCCTTGAAAAGACTTATTCACAAAGTGAGGCTTCTAGGAGTAAGAGAGGGATTTGGTAAGATAATATGAGAAGAGTTTGGACGAGCCAAGGGCTTGAGAGGTGTGGGTAAGGGGGTAGTGGTGGGGGCCTTTTATAAGAGGGAGGAGGGTCACTTTTGGAAATTCGTGAAATGTTACTTTATTATAAAATGGTTTTCATATTTTAAAGATCCCAAAATGATATATTTCGATGATAAGGAGATAAGGGTTTGAAATAAACCCATAAAATAAGTTTTATACAAATATAAGTCTTATATTTTACCTTATCTTTTCATTTTATTTAAATTGTTCATTAATGATGTAATCACTGCATCATCATGGCGTCATAAATAAATTTATTTATTTAATGTATAAAAATTATAAAAAAATACCATGATGTAGGAAATATTTTTATACTTCCTATGAATATTTATAGTCTAAGATATAATTTATGTAAACAAAAGTAAAATTATTTTACTTAGGATATACAAACCTTTGTTACATCTCTTTTTTTTAAAAAATAATGTCATAAATGTCACTATTACACCCATGTGACTCCATGGGCCCTAAAGTTAGGTAAAAATCTTCCCATGGTCGGAAATGACTCAAAAATTAGGATTTAGACACATGTTGGGGTCATTTTATATTATTATGATATTATTTTATTACCCTTAACTACCCGATTACTAATTAATCACGATAATTAAAGATAATTACTGTCATTACTATTCATAATGTCCAAAAACAGAAGAGTCTGAATTTCATAATTTGGACCTTCTGATTAAAAATATAGATTCAATTTTACCAAATTAAAAACACATAAATTGAAATAATTAATTTAAAAATAATTCCCGTTGTCAAAACAAATAGCGTGTTTTTAAAAAACAATATCATTCCAAATATTGACAATTGTTTATGTCCAATTTCAAAGTGAAATTAATTATAATGACCACCATTGGATTAAATGATAAAAATATATTTTAATTACACTTTAAAAACATTTAAAAAGATAATCTAAGCATATAATTAAATTAGATTAAAAAGTAGTTTTGAAGTAAAATGCAGTTTTTTTCACTATTCATTAAAAAATGATCATTGTCAGAAAAATACCAAAAAATTATCCAAAGTAAATTTAAATGTCCTAATTCTAAAGAAATTTTTTATTTTGACAAATATAACTTATAAAATTGCCAAAATTTATATTTAAAAATGGTTTTCCATTAGAAGGCGGTAAAACAATATTTTAAAAATATTAGAGTATTTTATGCCTATGATTGGATTTATTCTCATTTTAAGCCTCTAAAACACTATCTAATTCATAAATAGAAATAGATATGAAAATATATTATTCTTTACTTACTTGGGATGTTACATCCTTCCCCCCTTTTGGAAATTGCATCCTCACAATTTATTTACTTATTGAATAAGTGGGGGGTATTTATCCCTCATTTTATTTTTAGATTACCATGTTTCCTCTTCAACTATATGGTTTTTCCATAGAAACATTTACTTGATAAATCACCTTATTCTGCAACACTTTCTCCCCGTGGTCAAGAACCTGGACTGGTTGTTCCTCATAAGATAGATTCTCTTCCAGCTGAACTACTTCTGGACTCAAAACATGAGATGGATCTGGAATGTACTTCCTTAACATTGAAATAAGAAAATCATTATGTACCTGAGATAAACTCGGAGGTAAAGCCACCCGATTTGCAACTAATCTAACTCTCTACAGAATTTTTTATAGTCCAATGAACCTTGGAATCATCTTTCCTTTCTTACCAAATCACATCACACTTTTCCATGGTGAAACTTTGAGGAAGACATGATCACCTACCTCAAAAGATAGATCCTTCCTCTTGTTGTCTACATAATGTTTCTGCCTGCTCTCAGCTATTCTCATGTGTTTCTATATTAGCTGAACTTTTTCTGCCAAATCTTCTACCAATTATGGTCCCATCAACTTCCTTTCACTCACATCTTCCCAAAAAGATGGAGTTCAACACCACTTCCCATATAATGCCTCAAATGGTGCCATCTGTATACTGGAATGAAAACTGTCCTTATAAAAAAACTCAACCAATGAAAGATGTTGGTCCCAACTTCCATGATAATCCATCGAACAAGCACGTAGCATATCTTCCAATTTCTTAATTATTCGTTCTGACTGCCCATCTGATTGAGGATGAAAAGCTGTACTAAAATTTAATTCAGTACCCAACGACTTCTAAAGGCCTTTCCAAAAGTTAGAAGTGAACCTGGGATCACAATCAGATAAAATGGAGAGGGGAACTCCATGTAACCTGACTATCTATTTAAGATATAATTGAGAATGTTTATCTAGGAAAAAATTATCTCATATAGAAAGGAAATGAGCAGATTTAGTCAAGCGATCTATAATAACCCAGATTGCATTATTATCTCGAGGTGTCTTCGACAATCCCATAATGAAGTACATGGATATATTCTCCCATTTCCACTCTTTCACTGGTAATGACTGAAGAATCCCTTTCAGTAACTACTACTCTACTTTAACCTATTGAGAAGTCAAACACTTCACAGTAAAATCAGCAATATCTCTTTTCATTCCATCCCACCAGTAATACTCCCGAAGATCTCTGTATATCTTAGTACTTCCTGGATGAACTGAAAATGGAGAACTATGAGCATCACATAACAACTCTCTCTTCCACTGTGAATCACAAGGCACACAAAATATCTTGCCAAATATCAAAACACAATCATTATAAATGATGAATTCAGGTAACATAACCTTCTGGACCATCACTACCTTTTTCTAGAACTCACTATCTTGCTTCTGTGCTTGCTTAATTCTGTCTGATAGAGAAGATTTCACTGATACCTGAAACAAAACAGAATAATTTCCTAAACCAACAACTTCCAAACCAAAATTCATCAAATCCTTAACCAAAGGATCACGTTCCAAATGTAACAAGGTTAATGAAGCATTACTTTTTCGACTCAAAGCATCTATCACATTATTTTATTTTCCTGGGTTGTAGTGAATCGTGAAATCATAATCCTTGATTAATTCTAGCCATATCCTCTATATCATGTTCAATTAATTATGAGTGAATATATACTTTAAACATTTGGGATCAGTATATATTTCACACTTTACGCCATAAAAATGATTCCTCAAAATTTTTAAAGCAAAAAAAACAACAGCTAATTTCAAATCAAATGTAGAGTAATTTATCTCTTGAGTTTTCAACTGAAGTGAAGCATAAGCAATTACCTAATCATTCTGCATTAGGACGCAACCAAGTCCTTTCAATGAAGCATCACTGTAGATAACAAACTCACCATTCATGGAAGGTAGTGCCAATACTGGATCATTTACAAATCTTCTTTTCAATTCCTGAAAACAATAATCACATTCTTTTGTCCAGATAAACTTAACACCATTCCGAGTTAGCTTAGTCAATGGGCTGGACAACCGTGAAATTTTTTAACAAACCTTCAGTAATATCCTATTAAACCATGAAATCTATGAATCTTGATTACATTTGTGGGTCTTTCCCATTCTTCATCAACCATTGTTTTTGCAGGATCAACAGTTATTCCATCTTTAGAAACAATGTGACCAAGGAAATAAATTTGATGCAACTAAAACTCACACTTGATGAATGTTCCATACAATTTCTTTTATTTTAATGTTTGAAAAATAATCCTTAAATGACTTTCATGATTCTCTTTAATTTTAGAAAACACCAAAATATCATCAATGACAACAACCACAATCTTATCCAAGAACTCATTGAAAATTCTATTCATAAGGTACATGAATACAATAGGTGCATTGGTTAACCCAAAAGGTATAACTAAAAATTCATAATGGCCATATCTTGTATGAAATGTGGTCTTCAGAATACTTGATTCCTTTACCTTCAACTGATGGTACCCCGATCTCGTGTCAGTCCTTGAAAAATACTAAGCTCCCTGGAGCTGATCAAACAAATCATAGATATGAGGGAAAGGATATTTTTTCTTAATAGTGATGTTATTCAAGGCTCTATAATCAATGCAAAGTCTCATTGAACCATATTTATTTTTAACAAATAAGACAGGATCACCCCATGGTGATGTGCTAGGTCGAATGAAACCTCTCTCTAATAAATCTTGCAATTTCTCCTTCAACTCTAAAAGTTCAATTTGAGCCATTCAATAAGGGGGTTTTGAAATTGGATTAGCATCAGGAACTAAGTCAATAGTAAATTGAAATTCCCGATATTGTATTATTCTGGGAAACTCATCAGGAAAAACATCAGGATACGCATTTACCACCGGCACATCATTAATCTAAACGGTTCCTTTTTTTTCAACAATATGTGAAAGGTAACATTAATTTCCATCTTTTACAAGTTTCTTAGACGGGTCATGCAGAGATTTGGGTTCAACGAGGTTTTATGTGATATTTGCTTTAGATGTTACTCTTCCCCGTGGCTTTTCATTGCTTTAATGGGAAAGACATTTGGTTTCTTCAAGACTGTTCGCGGTGTTCGTCAAGGGGACCCCTTGTCCCCGCTTCTTTTTGTTATCGCCCAAGATGCACTCTCAAGAAACTTGATGCATAGGATGGACACTGGTCTCATGATTCCCTTCCGGGGGAGGAATGGTGTTGTCATTTCTCATCTTATGTTTGCGGATGATATTATGATTTTTGTCAATGGAAGTAAGAGATCGTTGAAGTCTCTCATGGACTCCCTTTCCTCTTACGGAAAATGGATAGGGCAGTGCGTCAACCCCGCCAAAAGTCACTTCTTCACTTCTGATAAATGCCCAGCTTCAAGCTTAAGGGTTTTCCAGAAAACTCTGGGTTGTTACAGATGGCCATTTCCCATTTTATATCTCGGGGTTACGATCTCCTGTGGCCATGTTAAGAAGATTCATTTCTCTACGATTCTTGATCGTATACTCGGAAGAATATACAACTGGAAAAATAAGCTCCTCTCTTTTGGTGGACGGATTACGTTGATGAACAGTGTACTCACGTCCATTCCCATGCACGTGTTTTCGGTGATCCATCCTTCTTAAGGGTATGGTGGAGAGGATGGAAATCATCCTCAACTCCTTCCTGTGGGATGCCAAGGAGGAGGGAAGGTTTCACTGGGCTTCTTGGAGACGTCTTTCCAGACCAGTGGATGCAGGAGGTGTTGGATTACGTGATATACAGGGTACACTCCAAAGTTTGCAGGCACGTCTCGCTTGGGATATTATCGTCGGGGAATCGCTGTGGGCGAAATTCTTTAAAGCACGTTACCCGTGGCTTGAAGTAAGGGGTCTTTACAGCTCCACGAGGCTGGCAAGATGTATGTTCTCCCTCATCGACACTTTTTCAGTTCATGCAAGGTGGGTCATCGGTGCTGGAAATATCAATTTTTGGGATACGAACTGGTCGGGGGAACCCCTGCACTACCCCGACTGTCCTTCCCCGGATATTAACTTTAGTACTGCATGTGAGGATTTCGACTTGATAAATACCTCTTTGAACGATAACCAAATGGCTGTGTTCGAGAACATTGTCATGAGTGATGAACCCAAAAATGCTGCTTCTCGGCATCTAGCTCAGGGAGGTTCTCCTCACAAGGTTTCAGGAGTATCGTCCAGGCAAGTAGCAGCTCCAATGCTTGGGCTCCAGCACTTCGGTGCAAAGATATTCCTATTAGAATGAATTTCCTTCTTTAGAGGATCAAAAACAGAGTGCTACCTATAGAGGACATCGTTCAACTCCAGGGTGTTACTTTGGCCTCTAGGTGCTTCTGTTGCACCAATCACATGTGCGAAATAGCGAAACATCTATTCTTTCTGAGTCAATGGTCACTTCATCTTTGGTCCCTGTTCACGTATAACCCATGCAGAGGCGTTGGAGAATTCTCGCTACAAGATTATGTGGAGTGCTGGTTTTCTGGTGCGGGGGCTTCTGAACAGGAACGGCTGGTTAGAACAATCATCATTGTGGCCCTGTGTTGGGTTCTTTGGGAGGCACGTAACCAGGTACGGAGAGGTGAGAGTCGGACGCTGCTGTTTCTACAGATTAGCCTCAAGTCTCTCATTTTTGAGATTGCTTCTCAGATAAGAGGCGGAGCGATGACTACTGTGATTAACAACCTTCTTCATCGCCCCTGTTTTCGAAAAAATAAGAGTGGTCAGTGGGTTAAATGGCATCCGCCGGTTGAGGGACTTAAGCTTAACGTTGATGGGTCATGCATGGGAGGGATCATGAGGGGGGAGGCGTGCTACGGGATTCCTCTGGATCTGTTCTCGTCGCCTTCAGTGCATATTATGGGCCTGGCAACTCCTTGTGTGCGGAAGTGCATGCCCTGGTCTCGGGTCTGTTGGTATGCAGAAGGCAGAAGATGGTCGTGTCCGAAATAGAAATGGACTCAGATACCCTCGTGCAGATTATGAAAGGGTGGTGTGGGGTTCCGTGGGAACTCACATACTTTATCAGAAGGTGCAGAATGGGAATCACACTTGGAGTTCGTCTGTCTCACAGCTGGAGGGAGGCTAATTTTGCAGCAGATTCCCTGGCCCGCTTGGGTAGAAGTGATGACCCTCTCATCCTCTATAACTCTCTCCTCTCTCTCCCTGCAGAATGCGCCTCCTTTGTGTTGGGGGATGTGCTCGGGCTTCACCAATTATGCCCCCCTTGAGGGGTCTTTCTTCATTTCTTTATTTATTTTTGAATAAAAAATGAACTACTACAACTACTAGACTCTTGATATGTTATCAACAGTAAGGGTTCATTATTGTTCAAAAAATTAAAGTCATTCTAAAAATAAACTTCTTTATCTCTACAGTCAATCTTAGCATAGTAAACAGAGAGCCAATCCATACCCAGGATAACATCAAACTCTACTAGAGGTAAAACAATAAGGTTTCCAAGTAGGTTCTTTCCAAGAATAAGGATAGGAAGATTCTTATAAATTCTTTTAGCCTCAACATTTCCCCCAGGTGTTTTTACTAATAGTTCAGGAGTCATTTATTGAGACCGAATTCCCAATTTACTATAAAAGTTTTCAAAGATGAAAGAATGTGTAGACACTAAATCAAACGACGCATTTGAATAATCTGAAAAAAGAAAAAAAGTACCTAATACCACTTCATTTGATGACCCAACATCTGCTGAAGTAGTTGAAAATGATTTTACGACACCTTTCTTCTTGTAGTATGACTTCTTCCCATCATTCGATCACTTTTTCAGACACTCATTTGCATAATGACCCATCTCATTGCACTCAAAACATTTCACTAACTGTAAATCAAATTTGGTCTTACCATTACCCTGATCTTTTCCAGTGTAATCATGAGCCTTATATCCCATATTAACACATTAGAATCACTTTCCAGAAGTCAAAATACATTCCCAAGCATGCTTTTTACCACATTTATCACAAATTTCAAACTTAGTTTTCTTACCATCAATCCTTTTTGAAGGATTATTCCCTTTCTCCCGCCACCTTGGTCTCTTCTTCTGTTCGTTGTCATTGAACACTTGATCATCAGAAAACTCCATTTCCACCTTCTCAGCACATCTAAAAAGCTTTTCATAACCTCTGAACTCATAATAAGATAATTAACTTTGATATTTTGGCTTTAATCCTAAGTAAAAACGATTGATTTTACGATCAGGGTCTCAGATAAAATTTGGAGCATACCTTGCCTTTCATAAGCAGCCACTGAGTCATCCTCTTGCCTCAATTAGAAGAATTGTTTTCCATCCTAAGTCAAACATCCTTAGGAAAATTTTTCTCAAGAAACATAACTTTGAATTCATCCCAGTCAAGAGCATCAATCTCATCAACATCCCTGATATTTTTAACCATTGACCACCATTAATCTGCTTCTCCCTCCAAACGGTAAACAAAAATACCAACCTTTATATTTTATAAACACCCCATGACATAGAAAATCTTCTCCAGTGCTTTAATCCACCCTTCAACTAGCATAGGTTCAGATGATCCTATGAATGATTGGGTATGTTTCCTCATGAAATGTTCTACCACTGACATGTTCCTCTATGGTTGATCTTGCTGATCTCAGGCATGGAATCCACCACTATTTATTGCTTGAGTCAACTGTGCCATTACTACAACAAACTGTTCAATTTCAATTCAGACCATCTCAGGATGCTAATTTGGAAGTTCATTTACTTCTGTATGCCATACTAGCACTATTTCCCTGTTTCCTCTCTAGAAAACCACTCTGAACAAACATGTCTTAGATGAATCAACATGGTAATCTTTAAATGATACATTATTTCAATTTTACCATAATGTAAAAAAATATTTTTGGAAGATAATTTAATAGAATTCTAACTCCTAAAGTTATCTAAACTAACCTTTCATACCAACTATAAGGCCCCAGCCATAAACATTACTTAATCTTGGGTTATTTTAATAATTCACATTGAGGTTCTTTTCAGGTTAGAGTTATAGAGAAATAGATAATAAATCATGCATTACATTCCACATTTAAAAAAGGTGGTTACATAAAAGGCAATATTCATTTTTTCCAAAAAAGGAAACATATTTAAAATAAAACATGGTTTCTTTCTTGAAACTTCCTCGACACTATCATCACATCATGTACTTTTCCCTTGACCTGTGAAAAACATTTCAAAAACATGGGATGAGCATAAAAAGCTCAGTAAGGGATATAAAAATACGAAAAGAAAACATTAGTACATGTTTACTTAAGAATCAATGAAATCATAGTTTACTCATAAAACATAAGCACTTTAACATACCTCATGAAATCATAGGATTTATGAATAACTCATAGAAATCATAAGACGTAAAGGTAACTTGAGGCATTCATAACATACTTACGTAGGGAGTAACCCTCACAGTTACATTTGGAATACCCATCACAATATATTCCCTAAATCTCTATCGAGAAACCATAGTGTTTAGCTCCTTCGTGTTACCCAATGCATTGGAGAGATATCTTGGGGTCACCCACCCTTATTTTATCATGTAACCACCAGACTTAATAAACAATTCCCCAGAACAATAACATAATCATATCTCATAATACATGCATAAACGAAACATAACACTTCCACATTTCAATCACAAGATATCAATACAACAAATTGATATAATAAAAACATTATTAAAACAATTTTAAATACCAAAATAAAATAAAATTAAAACATGGTATTTATTTTTCATTTAAAAAAATTTATGGCTTGTAGAGGAAACCGAAATGAAAATAATGGTCACGACGGTGGAGAAGTCATTGTTGCCGCATATGTAAGACAAAAAACATTCCTTTTGTCATTTAGTAAAACACTTCGTGTAAAAAGATTCCTTTTAAATTAAATTAATAGTCAAAAGTGTTTATTATACAACTAATAAAATAATGTTGTATATAAATTTAAGTTTGCGTCAATGAAAGGAGATTGAGACGAAGTCCCTTACCTCAAGTCTGAATTGTTCTCGTTAGTTTTTTATATTCCTGACTAACAAACTTTGGTCAATTTATAATTTATTAAGGACTTACTTTTAATTTTATTATTCAATTCATATAACATATTATCATTTTATAATAATTATCTCATTATGTGAGTTCATATCATACGTTTTGTCGATGTTCGGTACATGAGTCAAAAATGAACTTGTTTGAAATGAATTGCCCATGTAGTTATAAGTACATCATCTCCAGAATGGTATTAGTGGTTTAAATATCATATATATCTAGTATATATTCATTTTATATAATTACATAAATTTTTTAGAAAAAAATTAAATGAACTGTTCATGGAGACGGTAGGCCGTACGTATGCATGAGCGCTACTTTCATTTCTTTGTCATATTAAAAGACTTAAAACTAAATTAGACCTAGATATATATTATAATTAAAGTATAATTTATATGTTATATAGGTAATATAAGTTCATTTAATACATTCTTTATAAACTAAATGTTTGGCCTAAATGAGTCACATCACTAGAGGGGGCGGTAGTCCACACTTCCTCAGATGAAATTATAGCACCTCGACAAAATGAAAATCATAAAGATGTGATTTAAAAATAGAATTTAGAATCATATAAAAAAATAAATACCATATATATCATATATAAATATAGTGAAAAAATAATTTCCACCATGTAAGGTGTTAAAAGAATATTGAACAACCATCGTTTCGTGAGGCAGTAATTCGTCACCCACAGAAACAATATGTTCTTTAACCATTAGATGGAGGTGTGTGTAAGTGTATATAGAATCATTATCATAACAACATAATAGTATATTGAGGATACTGGTGTTATTATGGGATCAAATAATAAGAATATAGTGGTGAGTGAAGAAGGAAAATAAAAGGAAGAAACTCGAGAGAAGACATTACCTCTAAATCGGGTAACTCTTTTTCATTTGAGCCAAAGGCTTCCTTGGAAATAATTCTGCCCAAAGTGAAGATTATAGGAGTAATAGATGGATGTGGAGAGATAATATGATCAGATTTTGGATGAGACAAGGGATTCAGAGGCGTGGGTAAGGGGGTAGAGGTGGGGGCCTTTTATAAGAGGGAGGAGGGTCACTTTTGGAAAGTCTTGAAATGTTACTTTATTATAAAATGGTTTTAGGATTTTAATGGTCCAAAAATGATATATTTCAAGGATAATGTGATAAGGGTTAAAAATCCACCCATCCAATAGGTTTTAGATAAGTGTAAGTCTTATATTTTACCTTATCATTTCATTTTATTTAAATCATTCATTAATGAGGTAAACACTGCATCATCATGGTGTTATAAATAAATTTATTTATTTAATGTCTAAAAATTATAAAAAAATACCATGATGTATAAAATATATCTAGATTTACAATGACTATTTATAGTCTAAGAGACCATTTATGTAAACAAAATTTAAAATTCTTTACTTAGGATATACAAACCTTTGTTATATTTCTCTTCTTTTTAAAAAATAATGTCATAAATGTCACTATTACACCCATGTGACTCCATGAGACCTCAAGTTCAGTAAAAAAATTCCCATGGTTGGACATGACTCAAAAAAAGGATTTTCACACATTTTTGGGTCATTTTATATTATTATAATATTATTTTATTACCCTTAACTACCCGATTACTAATTAATCATGACAATTAAAGATAATTACCATCGTTACTTTTCATAATGTCCAAAAACAGAAGTCTTAATTACCTAATTTGGACCTTATGATTCCAAATATGGAATCCATTCTACCAAATTACAAACATAGAAATTGATGTAATTAATTTAAAATTAATCCCCGTTGTCAAAATATATAGCGTGTTTTTAAAAAACAATATCTATCAAAAGATTGACAATTGTTTATGTCCAACTTGAAAGTGAAATTAATTAAAATTACCACCATTGAATTAAATGGTAAAAATATATTCTAATTACACTTTAAAACCAATTAAAAAGATAATCTAACTATATAATTAAAATAGATGAAAAAGCAGTTTTGAAGTAAAATGCTGTATTTTTCACTATTCATTAAAAAATGAACATTGTTAGAAAAATTACAAAACTTTATCCAAAGTAAATTTCAATGTCCTAATTCTAAAGAAATTTTTTATTTTGAAAAATAGATATTTTAAAATTATCAAAAGTCAGATTTAAAAATGGTTTTCCATTAGAAGGTGGAAAAACAATCTTTTAAAAATATTAGAGTATTTTATACCTAAGATTGGATTTATTCTCATTTTAAGCCTCTAAAGCACTATCTAATTCATAAATTGACATAGATATGAAAATATATTATTCTTTACTTACCTGGGATGTTACATCCTTCCCCCTTTAAGAAATTGCATCCCTACAATTTATTTACTTATCGAATAAGTGGGGGTATTTATCCCTCATTGAAATTTCAGATTCCCATGTTGCCTCTTCAACTATATGGTTTTTCCATAGAACATTTTCTTGATGAATCTCCTTATTCCACAACACTTTCTCCCTGTGGTCAAGAATCTAGACCGGTTGTTCCTCATAAGATATATTCTCTTCTAGCTGAACTACCTCTGGACTCAAAACATGAGATGGATCTGGAATGTACTTCCTTAACATTGAAACACGAAAAACAGTATATACCTAAGATAAACTCAAAGGTAAAGCAAATCGGTATGAAACTGATCCATCTCTCTCTATAATTTCATATGGTCTAATATACTTTGGACTCAGTTTTAATTTCTTACTAAATCGCATCAAACTTTTCCATGGTGAAACTTTGAGGAAGACATGATCACATGCCTCAAAAGAGAGATCCTTCCTCGTATTGTCCGCATTACTTTTCTGCCTACTCTGAGCTGTTATCATGTGTTTTTGTATGTACTGAACTTTTTCTGCCAAATCTTCTACCAATTTTGGTCCCATCAACTTACTTTCACCCCTTCACCCTAAAAAGCTGGAGTTCCAAACCGCTTCCCATATAATGCCTCAAATGGTGCCATTTGTATACTGGAATGAAAACTGTTATTATAAGAAAAATCATCCAATGAAAGATATTGGTCCTATATTACATGATAATACATCTAAAAAGCACATAGAATATCCTCCAATGTCTGAATTGTTCGTTCTAACTGCCCATATTATTGAAGATGAAAAGTTGTACTAAAATTTAATTCAGTACCCAATGACTTCTGAAGCCCTTTCCAAAAGTTAAAAGTGACCTAGGGATCATGATCAAATACAATGGAGAGGGGAACTTCGTGTAACCAGAATATAACTTTAAGATACAATCGAGAAAGTTGATCTGGGGAAAAATTATCTCATATAGCAAGGAAATGAGAGGATTTAGTCAAGTGATCAGCAATAAACCATATTTCATTATTACCTCTAGGTGTCTTCGGCAATCCCATAACGAAGTCTACGGATATATTCTCCCATTTCCACTATGGCACTGGTGAAGGCTGAAGCATCCCTTTCGGTAAGTACCGCTCTGCTTTAACATGTTTACAAGTGAAACACTTCACTGTAAAATCAACAATATCTCTTTTCTTTCAATCCCACTAATAATACTCTCAAAGATTTCTATACATCTTAGTACTTCCTGGATGAACTAAAAATGGAGAACTATGAACTTCACATAACAACTCTCTGTTCAACTGTGAATCACAAGGCACACACAATCTCTTACTAAATCTCAAAACACAATCATTATCAATGTTGAATCCAAGTAACATACCCTTCTGAACCAGCTGAACCATTTTCTGCAACTCACTCTCTTGATTCTATGATTTCTTAATTCTGTCTGATAGAGAAGATTTCACTAATACCAGAAAAAACAGAATAACTTCCTACACCAACAACTTAAAAAAAAAATTCATCAAATCCTTGACCAAAGGATCACCTTCCAAACATAACATGGTTAATAAAGAATTACTTTTTTGACTCAAAGCATCTTCCACTTTATTTTCTTTTCCTGGGTGGAAGTGAATCGTGTAATCATAATCCTTGATTAATTATATCCATCTCCTCCGTCTCTTGTTCAATTCCTTCTATGTGAATATATACTTTAAAATTTTGTGATCAAAATATATTTCACACTATACACCATAAAAATGATTCATCCAAAATTTTAAAGTAAAAACAACAGAAGATAGTTCCAATCCATGTGTACGGTAATTTATCTCATGAGTTTTCAACTGATGTGAAGCATAATCAATTACCTGATCATTCTTCATTAGGAAGCAACCAAGTCCTTTCAATAAAGCATCACTATAGATAACAAACTCACCATTCTTGGAAGGTAGTGCCAATACTGGAGCATTCACTAATCTTATTTTCAATTCCTAAAAACAATCATCACATTCTATTGTATAGATAAACTTAACACCCTTCCGAGTTAGCTAAGTCAATGGGATGGATAACCGTGAAAACTTTTTAACAAAACTTTGGTAATATCCTTCCAAACCAAGAAAACTATGAATCTCAGTTACATTTGTTGGTCTTGGACATTCTTCAACAACCTTTGTTTTTGAAGGATCAACAATTATTCCATCTTTTGAAACAATTTGACCAAGGAAAGAATTTTTTTGCAACCAAAACTCACAGTTTCTTAATTTCCCATAGAATTTATTTTCTTTTAAAGTTTGAAAAATAATCCTTAATTGATTTTCATGATCCTATTTAATTTTAGAAAACACCAAAATATCATCAATGGAAACAACAACAAACTTATCCAAGAACTCATGGAAAATTATATTCATAAGGTCCATTAATATAGAAGGTGCATTGGTTAAACCAAAAGGCATAACTATAAATTCATAATGGACATATCTTGTATGAAACATGGTCTTTGGAATATCTTCTTCATTTACCTTCAACATATGGTAACCTGATCTCAAATCAATCTATGAAAAATACTGAGCTCCTTGGAGCTGATCAAACAAATCATCGATATGAGGAAAATGAAATTTGTTCTTTAATAGTGATGTTATTCAAGGATCTATAATCAATTAAAAGTCTCATTGAACCATCTTTTTTTTAAAAAATAAGACAGGAGCACCCCATGGTGATGTGCTAGGTCAAATGATACCTTTCTCTAATAAATATTACAATTGCTCCTTCAACTGTAAAAGTTCAATTTGAGCCATTCGATAAGGGGGTTTTGAAATTGTCTTAACATCAGGAACTAAGTCAACTGTAAATTCAACTTCTCGATCTGGTATTATTCCAGGAAACTCATCAAGAAAAACATCAGGATACTCATTTACCACTGACACATCATTAATCTGAATGGTTCCTTTGTTTTCAAAAATATATTCAAGGTAACACTCATTTCCATCTTTTACAAGTTTCTCAGCCTCTTGATATGTTATCAACAATAATGGTTTATTCTTGAACACAAAATGAAAGACTTTCTGAAAAGAAACTTCTTTAGCTCTAAAATAAATCTTAGCCTAGTAAACAGAGAGCCAATCCATACCCAGGATAACATCAAACTCTACTAGAAATAAAACAATAAGTTTTGCAAGTAGGTTCTTTCCACGAATAAGGATAGGAAGATTCTTATAAATTATTTTTGCCTCATCATTACTCCCATGGGTTTTTACCACAAGTTTAGGAGTCATTTCTTGAGATGAAATTCCCAATTTACAAGAAACTTTTTCATAAATGAAAGAATGTGTAGAACTTGAATCAAAAAATGCATTGGCATAATCTGAAAAAACAAACAAAGCACCTGATACCACTTCATTTGATGGCCCAACATCTGCAGAAGGAGTTGCAAAGGATTTCACCACACCTTTCTTCTTGAAGTCTGACTTCTTCCCATCATTCAAGCTCTTTGTTGGACACTCGTTTTTATAATGACCCATCTCATTACACTTGAAACATTTCACTAACTGTAAATCAAATTTGTTCTTACCATTACCATGATATTTTTTGTTGCAATCACAAACCTTATGTCCCATGTTACCAAATTGGATGCACTTTACATAATTCAAAAGACATTCCCAGCATGCTTTTTACCATATTTATCACAAACTTAAAACTTAGTTTTCTTACAATCAAACCTTTTTGAAGGAATATTCCATTTCTACTGTGACCTTGGTCTTTTCTTTTGTCAGTTTTCATAGAATACTAGATCATCATAAAACTCCATTTCCACCTTATCGGCACATCTAACAAGATTTTCAAAACCTTTGAACTCACGAGAAGCTAATTCCTTTTGAAATTTTGGATTTAATCCTGAGTAAAAACGATTGATTTTACTATCAAGGTCTCAGATAAAATTTGGAGCATACCTTTCCAATCAAGTGATCTTTTCTTCATAAGCAACCACTGATTCGTCCTCTTACCTCAATTATAAGAATTTTTTTTCTATCCTAAGTCGAACAGCCTTAGGAAAATATTTATCAAGAAACATAACTTTGAATTCATCCTCATCAAGAGCATCAATCTAATTAGCGACACTAATATTTTTAACCATCGACCACAACTGATATGCTTCAGCCTCCAAACGATAAACAACAAGACTAACCTTTTGACTATCTAAACACCCCATGACATCGAAAATATTCTCTAGTTCTTTAATCCACCCTTTTGCTATCACAAGGTCAGATGATCCTCTGAATGATGGGGGATTTTTCCTTAGGAAATGTTCCACCACTGACATGTTCCTCTGTGGTTGATCTATCTGATATCGGGCATGGATACCACCACCATTTATCGCTTGAGTCAACTACGCCATTACTGCAAAAAACTGTTCAGTTCCAATTCCGACCATCTCAGGATGCTGATTTGGAAGGTCATTTCATCTTGTATGCCTTCTTAGCACTACTTCCCTGTTTCCTCTGTAGAAAACCATTCTGAACAAACATGTCAATGATGAAGCAACATGGTAATATTTAAATGCTATATTTCAATTTGACCATAATGTAAAAAAAATATTTTTGGATAATCATTTAATAGAATTCTAACTCCTAAAGATATCTAAACCGACCATTAATACCAACTGTAAGGCCCCAACCTTAAACATTACTTACTCTTGGGTTATTTCAAGAATTCACATTGAGGATCTTTTAAGGTTTAGAGTTCTAGAGAAATAGATCATAAATCATGCATTACATTCCACTTTTAAACAAGGTGGTTACATCAAATACATTAATAATTTTTTCCACCAAAAGAGACATATTTAAAATAAAACAGGGTTTCTTTCTGGAAACTTCTTCGAAACTATCATTACATTGTGTACTTTTACCTTGACCTGTGAAAAACATTTCAAAAACTTGGGATGAGCATACAAAGTTGAGTAAGGTATATAAAAACATGGAAAGAAAACATTAGTCCATGTATACTTAAGAATCAATGAAATCATAATTTACTCACAAAACATAAGAACTTTAACATACCTCATGAAATCATATGATTTATTAATAAATCATAGAAATCATAAGACATAAAGAAAACTTGAGGCATTCATAACATACTTACGTAGGGAGTAACCCTCATGGTTACATTTGGAATACCCATCACAGTATATTCCCTAAATCTCTTAAGAGAAACCTTAGTGTTTAGCTCATTCGAGTTACCCAATGCATTGGAGAGCTATCTCGGGCTCACCCGCCCTTATTTTATCATGGAACCACTCGACATCATAAACAATTCCCAAGAACAATAACATAATCGTATCTCATAAAACATGCATAAAGGAAATATACATTTCCACATTTCAATCACTAGATATCAATACAACACATTGATATAATAAAAAAATTATCAAAACCATTTTAAATACCAATATAAAATAAAAATAAAACATGGTATTTATTTTGCATTTAATAAAAAGTTATGGCTTGTAGAGGAAGCCAAAACACAAATAATGGTCACGACGATGGAGAAGTCATTGTCGCCGCATACATAAGACAAAAAAACATTCATTTTGTCATTTAGTAAAATTATTCATGTAAAAAGATTCATTTTGAATGAAATTAAAAGTATAAAGGGTTTATTATACAACCAATAAATGAAGGTCATATATAAATTGAAGTATGCGTCAACGAAAGGAGATTGAGACAAAGTCCCTTACCTCAAGTCTGACATGTTATCGTTCATTCTTTATATTCCTGAATAATAAACTTTGGTCAATTTATAATTTCTTAAGGACTTAATTTAATTTTTATCATTTAATTCATATCATATATTATCATGTTATAGTAATTAGTTAATTATGTGAGTTCATATCATACGTTTTGTCGATGTTCCGTACATAAGTCAAAAATGAACTTGTTTGAAAAGAATTTCCCATGTAGTTATAATTAGATCATCTCTAGAATGTTATTAATGATTTAAATATCATATATATACATTATATATTCATTTTATACTATTCCATGACATTTGGAGATAAAAAATGAAAGGCACTGTTTATGGAGATGGTAGGCCGTACATACGCATGAACGCTACTTTCATTTCTTTGTCATATTAAAGGAATTAAAACTAAATGAGACATATATATTATTATTCTAGTATAATATATATTTTATTGAGGTAACATAAGTTCATTAATTTCATTTTTTAAAAATTACATGTTTGGCATGAACGAGTCACATCACTTGAGGGGGCGGTAGTCCACACTTCCTCAGATGAAATTATTGCAGTTTCACAACATGAAAAGAATAACAATGTGATTAAAAATTATATTTATAAGCATATAGAAAACTAAATAACATATATATAATATATAAATTCAGTGACATCATAATTTCCACCATGAAATGTGTTAAAACAAGATTGAACAATCATCGTTTCGTGAGGCAGTAATTCGCCACACACAGAAACAATATGTACTTTACCCTTAGACGGAGGTGTGTGTAAGTGTAGGTATAATCATTATCCTAAAAAAATCCTAGTATATTGAGGAAACTGGTGTTATTATGGGATCTAATAATAAGAAGATAGTGGTGAGTGAAGAAGGAAAATAAAAGGAAGAAACTCGAGAGAAGGCATTACCTCTAAATCGGGTAACTCTTTTTGATTTGATCCAAAGGCTTCCTTGGAAAGAATTTTGCCCAGAGAAAGGAATCTATAAGTAATAGAGGGATTTGGAGAGATATTATGAGCCGAGTTTGGATGATCCAAGGGCTTGAGAGGTGTTGGTAAGGGGGTATAGGTGGTGGCCTTTTATAAGAGGGAGGAGGGTCACTTTTGGAATGTCTTGAAATGTTACTTTATTATAAAATGGTTTTCGGATTTTAAAGGTCCCACAAAGATATATTTAAAGTATAAGGTGATAAGGGTTAGAAATACACCCATACAATAGGTTTTTTACATGTTTTAGTCTTATATATTACCTTATATTTTCATTTTATTTAAATCGTTGATTAATGAGTTAATCACTGCATCATCATGGTGTCATAAATAAATATTTATTTAATTTTTAAAAATTATAAAAAAATACCAAGATGTAGGAAATATTTTTAGCTTTACAATGAATATTTATAGTATAAAATATCATTTATGTAAAAAGAATGAAATTTTTTTTACTTAGGATATACAAACCTTTGTTATATTTCTCTTCTTTTTAAAAAATAATGTCATAAATGCCACTATTACACCCATGTGACTCCATGGGCCATAATGTTCGGTAAAAAGCTTACCATGGTCGGAAATGACTCAAAAACAAGTATTTGGACACATGTTGGGGTCATTTTATATTATTATGATATTATTTTATTACCCTTAACTACCCGATTACTAATTAATCATGATAATTAAAGACAATTACCGTCGTTACTATTCATAATGTCAAAAAAAGTCTTAATTATATAATTTAGACCTTCTGATTCCAAATATAGAATCCATTTTACCAAATTTCAAACACATAAATTGCTGTAATTAATTTAAAAATAATTACTGTTGTCAAAACAGATAGCGTGTTTTTAAAAAACAACATCTATCAAAATATTGACAGTTGTTTATGTCCAATTTCAAAGTGAAATTAATTATAATGACCACCATTGGATTAAAGGGTAAAATTATATTATAATTAAACTTTAAAACCAATTAAAAATATAATCTAACCATATAATTAAATTAGATGAAAAAACAGTTTTTAAGTAAAATGCAGTATTTTTCACTATTCATTAAAAATGAACATTGTTAGAAAAATAGAAAAAAAAATTCCAAAGTAAATTTCAATGTCATAATTCTAAAGAAATTGTTTATTTTTACAAATAGTGTTTATAAAATTTTAAAAAGTTATATTTAAAAATGGTTTTCCATTAGAAGGATGTAAAATAATCTTTTAAAAATATTAGAGTATTCTATGCCTAAGATTGGATGTATTCTCATTTTAAGCCTCTCAAACACTTTATAATTCATAAATACACATAGATATGAAAATCTATTATTATTTCCTTACTTTGGATGTTACATATCGTGAAACTTCCCAATGAATAATACTTCTCAGATGGATGTCATCAGAACTATCACACTCATAGAGTGTCTTATCCTAGATGATTGTTTCATGGAATATTGTAACTGAATCCCTAGAGTGAGTATGAGGGTCATTGTGACTTACCATCAGACTACGAGTCTGGGTTTCGAGTATATCTAGATATTTTTCTATTGTTATATGTTCTATAGACACATACTATATAGAGATGACAATACCTTTACTTTGGGTATTGCATTGTGGTTTTCATGGTCTCATACTGAGTTTTTTTATACTCACCCCTACATGGGATTTTCCCACACATGTCATGTCTTATACAAATGAGTGGTCCCTCTTCAGATTCAAGGGTAGACCATGGCTAGACCAAGATTTGTGAGTGTCCCTAGAGGTTTCGGTATTCCTTCATCATCGATCATCAGTCCTAATACCATTCTTATTTATAGGTTGGACTTTGTAGTATGAAGACTCTTTCTTTTGGCGGGCTTGTATTCCTACCAAGTTACTTCTCCACTCATTATTTTTTTGTTTTACCCTATTTGTTGAGTTTAGTTATATTAATATATTTTGTTCCGTAGTGATTTTTACATTTTAGCATTTATGGGCTTGGAGATGTGTGTGTGTACCAGTACTTAGGAAATGTCTCCCATGTTAGTGATATACCTACTCGGTGCTAGTCAATAGCCCTTATCCTATTGGAGGCGGGCTTGGGGAGTTACAGTGTAGGCCCCACTAGTATTGGTCATGACATTCAAAATAATATAACCTTTGAAAGAGAAATGGGTTTCAAAATATATAACCCAAGAAATAAAAACTAATTTCATAAACATCATTCCATCAAAAAATAATCCATTCAGAGAAATAATATGAATGAAAATATTGAATAATTTCGTTGTAAGGGATTGAGTTAGAACAATGGATGCTATATTATATGGGAAATAATTTCGAAATACCTTTTTAAAAATTTCCTTGAGGAAAGTATCCGTTCTCAATTGATAACATTTTTTAAAACATAAAACCTTTTCCAAAACATTTTACATTGAAAACAGATTTGAAAATTTGTAAAGGAATAATTTAAAACTATAAAAAATGTAGAATACTTTTTCCTTGAAAATGGGCTTCAATGATCTTTTTAAAATAGTTTTGAAAACATGGTTTTGAAATAAAATTGATTTTTGACCATAGAGAAAAACAAATATATTTCACTTAAAAACAATATCTTAAGTACCAAAGTGTGGATAAATGGTACTACTACATGTATATAACTTGAATAAAAATAGGATAAGGAACCTCTTGATTTTTCTTGAGATAAGGTTCATAATATTTCATTATAGGAAGCATAAACATAAGAAATCTGGAAAAGCAATGAGATTGTCTCAATTAACACTTATAACTTAGTAAATTAGTATCATACTATCCATATCATAAAAGAAAAATAAATGAAGATAAAAAAGTCATTAGATAAATAAAATTAATTATATAACATGTAAAATGTATGTATATACACCTCGATTGAGAATTTATGTATGTATCAAACCATAAAGAAAATACCGACAAAACTATTTTACAGATTTGGTTACTATTGAAACTTAAACCCCATGAAATAAAGATAATGAAATGGAAATTTTAATACCCATAAATTTAACTATAATATAAATAGAATTAAATTTTGGATATCACATACACCACACAAAAGGATATAGTGAAAAACGTAGCCTGTATCCCATGGAAATAAAAAGCTAGATGAAATCCTCTAACCTTGTGTCATAAATCTCATTGCACTCATTCGATCCACCTGTATAATTATTATAAATTTATTATAAATATTCTACATATCCACATTATTATATCAAATACCATATATGTTTTAATTATGAGCTTATATTACCCGCTTGATAATAATCCTTTGTTAAGGTTTCATTTTGTGTAATATTCTCTTTATTCTTCGCATGTGTCTTAATTTGTTATGTATTTGGTAAATAAAATTTATGTCATGATTTATAGAATTTAAGTCTATATATAAATATAATTTATATACATTATATTTTTAATATAATGATCTATAGAATATATGAGTATGAAACTGAATACACCATTCATGGAGACAGTAGGCTGTACGTACTCATGAATGTTATTTCCGTTTAATTGTCATGTTGAAATGAAAAAGTAAAATAAATATATAAATATATAAATATATATCACTATTAAGGTATATTTATGGTATCATATATATCTTATAAATTCCCTAAAACTATATTTCATACAATCCATGTAGTGTATGAATGAATCATATCGCTTTGAGGGGGTGGTAGTCCCGACTTTCCTCAAACAAAATTATCATATTAACATGAAAAGGAAATTAAAAAGATATGTGTTGTAAAAGAAATAAAGAAGAATAAATACATAATAAATATAATATATGAAATATATAATCAGAGTGACCTTAATAATTTTAACCATGAGAGGCAGTAAGAAAAATTAAACAATCGTCATTTAGTGAGGTGGTAGTTCACCAAACACGTAAACAATATGTTCATTACTTATTTGATGGAGGTGCATATAAGTGTAGATTGAACCCTTAGAAATAAAATTCAAAGTATATTGTGGATTCTGGTTTTTTATAAAAGCATGGAAAAAATAATATAGAGGGCGTGGTGATAGAAAATAAAATAAACGAATTAAAAGAAGATGTTACCTCTTAATCAGGTAACTCCTTTTGGTTTGTTCCAAAAGGTTTACTTGGATTTCCATATTACCGAAGGAAGGATTCAAGGAGTAAGGGAGGATTTATATGAAGTTTATTAGGCCAATAGTTTCATAACAAAATCGGTTTGAAATGTTTGAGGATGTGGGATTGGTTTTTTCCTTATATAGGGAAGGAAAAAAGAGTCACTTGGAATTTTTAAAAATAAGTTACGTGTAAACATGTAATTAATTAAAAAAAGTCATACAAAACCATCACAAAAGAAATAATTAACTATTTATGGGAGAATCATCATTATAAAATGTGTTTTGAACAAGTTTATAGGTCATTTTGTCCCCTAATATTATGGTTTAGTCCCTAATTAATCTTAATTTGACCTTAATTACTGTGATTAATTTTAATCACTTTTAAAAATAATTTTTGTCAAAAATAACCAAGATCAAATTAGACTATTAATTTTATAGTGATTAAAATTGTGTATGTAAATTTTTATAAATTCAATTCATAGAAGAAGAAAAATTAGGATTAATACTACTTCCGCAGATGGGACAAAATTACAGGTTTAAAGTAAAAATAAGTTCAAAAGATTATGATGTTTTTTATTAAATTTCAAAGTGAAATGGATTGTAATGACCTAAATTATATTAATATATGTATACATGATCTAATATAAGAATAAAAAATAAAAAATATAATTTATCATTAATAATGATTTAAAAAAAAGGCAGTCTTTAACCTAAAAGTAGTATTTTCACAATTCATCAAAAACTGATGCTTCACAGAAAAATCACAAAATTTCTTCCTAAGACAATTTAAACATTATAAATTCTAAAATGAAGTTTATTTTATCAAATTAAATTTCTAAATGTTTCTAAAATAATTTTTTTATTATTCAAAGAAGGACATTAAAAGAAATTCATTCATGAAAAGAATATTTTTAAACATAAAAGCTTTTAACACAAATAATATATTTCATTATAATATGTTTAATTTATATAAAAAATAATAAAAAATATTGGAAAAATAGTTATTATAGTTTATATTACTATGTTTAACATCTAAGTTATAATTATCTCATTTAAATAATTATAATAATAAAATTACGTTTCATAGAAAAGTCAGTATTGCGTGTAACGTACGCCAAGTTCATGTTCCGAGAAATATATGCCAAGTCTAATCCATATGAAAGGAATTTTTGAATTATTTCATTGAAATAAATAAATGGATGTTTGATTTATTCAAAAATGGTCCATAAAAACATGGGGTGTTACATTTTACCCCCCTTAAATTGAATTTCACCCCCAAAATTATTCACTCAGGTAAAAACTAATGAGGATAATTCTTCTTCATCATATACTCATGTTCCCACATAGATTATTATAAATGGTGATTTCTCCACAAAACATTGACCAGGTAAGTGGTCTTGTTTCATAGAACTTTCTCTGTATGTTCATGAATTTCAATAGGATTATCCCCTTAAAAAAGATCATGCTCTGGCGTTTTGACCTCTGAGTTCAGTACATGTGAAGGGCCAGGTATGTACTTACTCATGAGAGATACATGGACACATTTTGGACTCGAGAGAGATTTTGAGGAAGTTATTAGTGATAGTATATCATCCCAATATGATGAATAATCTATAAGGGACTGATATACAAAGGGATTGGTTTCCCTTTCTTCTAGAATCTCTTTACTTTCTTCATGAGTGAGATTCATAGAAACACATTTAAAAAAAAATTCTTGTCCATGTAGGTAGTTATCGACATAACTTTTCTACCAAATTTGATATTCCGTGATAGGTTTCGGAATGGTAATAACCTTCTAGACCATTTCATCCATGATCTCAGGTCCCAATAGATTTATTTCTCCAACTTCATCCCATTATGTTGGAGCTCTACATTTTTCACATATAAGGATTCATATGGGGTAATCTAAATGATTTATTGAAAAATATTGTTGTAAGAGAACTCTACTAGGGGAAGGTGTTGATCCCAACCACCATTAAAATCTAGAAAGAATGATCTCAAAATATCTTTTAGTGTTTTAATTTTTATGGTAGTCTGACCATCTATTTGAGGATGATAAATAGTGATAAAAACCAGTTTTGTATCAAGTGCTTGATGAAGGCTTCTCCAGAACCTTGAGGTGAACCTCATATCCTGATATGATACAATGGAATGTGGTACTCCATAAAACCTTTCCAATTTCTTAATGTATATACTGGAAAGATGATCTAGATATAATTCTTCTTTTATATTGATGGAGTGCAAGTACATAACAAGGTGATCAAATACCCCCCATATTTCATTAAACCCTTTAGTGTTTTTGGGTTGTCAAATGAAAAAATCCAGAGTGATATTCTCCTTTGTCTATTCTAGTATGGGTAATGGATGCAAAAACCATTTGAATTTTAGATTTCAACCTTAAATTGTTGTAATAATAAGAACCATGATTCAAAATCTACGATATTTGTCTTCATGCTATCCCACCAGAAGTATTCTTTCAAGTCCCTATATATCCTTTTACTTCCAGGATGAATAGATAAAAAAGAACTACGAGCTTCCACTAATAACTCCTTAAAATATGGTATGGAAGGGACACATACCCGGTTCCATAACCTCATCATTCCATATTGATCAAGTTTAAACTTTGGAACATTTTTTACTTTCTTTTGTATATCTATATCTTCCTTCCATGCACCCTTGATATTCACATGGATAAAGGTTTGAACATTCATTTGATAAAGATATGATTTTACCCTCCTTCTGTATTTCTAGATCCATCCATTGGAAATCTAGAAATACTAGATCTTTTGTGATCCGTATCATGGATAGGATAACCTGATTGTTCCAGGTCAAGGAACCAACCACATTGTTTTATTTCTCAAGGTGGTAAAGTATTGAGCATCAATAATCTTTTATCAAATCTAACCGTCCTATTTTACGTTTGTTTAACTCCTTATATGTGAATATATATTTTAGAATTTTATTATTAGTATATATATCACCCTTTTCTCCATAATGATAATTCCTACATATCTTTAATGCCAAAATTACCACTGCTAACTCCAAATCATGACTTGGGTAATTTTTCTCATGAATATTGAACTGCTGAGAGGCATAAGATATAACCATGTTATTATTCAATATAAAACGTCCCAATACCTTCTAGGATGCATCACTATATCTTAAAAACCCTTCTCCACAATAGGGTAATGTAAGAAATTGTGCATTGACTAGCCTAATCTTCATTTCCTTGAAATGTTTCTCAAATTTATTTATCTAGAGGAATATGAAACACATACGAGTTATCTTGGTCATAAGATTAGATAGTCCTGAGAACTTCTCCACAAACTGTCGATAATATCTAACTAAACCAAGAAATCTATAGATCATATTCACCATGGTGGGTCTAGGACAACATTTAATAGACTTTTTCCTTGATGGATATACTACTATACCATATATTGATATTATGTGACCCAAAAATGAAACCTTTTTCAGACAAAATTCAAACTTTGTAAACTTTTCATATAGCTTTTCCTTCATTAGGGACTTTAGTAAAAATCTCAAGTGATCTTTATAGTCTTCCTTGATCTTTGAATAGATAAGAATATTATATATAAATACCACCACAAACTAATCAAGGTAATCTATCAATTATTTATTCATTAAATCTATGAATATAGTAGGGGAATTTGTAAGACCAAAAGGCATCACTACATATTCATAGAGTCCATAACATGTAAAAAATCCCATCTTGGGTATATCCTATTTCTTGATGCTTAATTTATGACATCCAAAATGAAGGTCAATGTGGGAAACGTATTGAGCTCCACATAGTTGAAACAAAAAGTCCTAAATATAGGGAGAAGATACTTATTATTGATTGTGATCTTGTTCAACTACCAAAAATCAATGCAAAGACTCATTTATCCATATTTATTTTTCAAAAAAAGAATGGGTGCACTCCAAAGTGACACAAATGGCCGAATGAATCCCTTATCAAGATTTTATTGGAGTTTATTCTTCAATTAACTACAAATTAGTAGGGATCATTATATAAGGATTCTTAAAAATTGGTGTCTAACTATGTATATGTTCTACTGAGAACTCAACTTCATGTTTTTTTGGAATACTAGGGAACACTTCTAGAATGAAAACCAACAAATCCTTAACAATATAAATATCATAAATGTTGATTTTCTCTCCAACCATTTGAGATAAAAACCCCATTTGAATAGTAATTAAGATCCATACACTAGATGAAATATCCATAGAAAGTTTGTATTTATCATCACAAGGATGGATGATCATTAGAGGGTTTTAAATATCATAAATAACTTACCTTCCTTGACAATTAATATTGTATTTTGCAGATAAATCCAATACATGAATACGATGACATAAAAATCAATGAAACAAAGAATGAAAAGATTTTTAGGAATCACATTACTGAAGGCTTCATCCAGAGAGGAATCGCATACTTGAGATTCAGTAATAACATCATTAGGGATTTTATCCACTAATTCCACATCTAATTGTTTTGGTGGAATCTTAACACACTTAGAAAATTAATTAGATATGAAAGAGTGGGTAGATCTAGAATCAAATATGACATTAGCAGTTCTAGAGTGGATAGTAAGTGTACCTTTCATCACATCATTATCATACCCCTCATCAAAAATAGTGATTACATAAGATTTCCCCGTGTCTGTCAGCTTAAGAGGTTGCGAATGTGGATCATCTTCACTAGTCCTTGGGTTTGGGCAGTGCTTAGCACAATGATTATTCTCCTTACACTTGTAGCACTAAATATTCAAAAGTGCATTCTATGAGGCTTTTTATCTTTTGGAATTTTGAGTTAGCTTCTTCCCATAATTTCAACAATCAATTTCCCACTGTCTTTCCTTTACAAACATAAAACATTAAGTAGTCCCCTTAAGATAATTTCCCCCATAATTCATCCACTATTTAGATCATAAATGGAAACTTATATTCCTTTCCTTATGTTTTTTAGTGATTTTTTAAAACTCCATATTCCTCTCCATGTCAAAAACATGAGATTGATATATGACTCCAACCTCCATTTCAACCTTCATTACACAAATCAAAATCTCTTCATCACTAATAAAATATCATATGGATAAAAAACTTATGATATATAGATTTAGGCCACTTAAAAACCTTTCAAATTTATATTTGGGTTGGATGATAATTCCTAAAGCGTACCTTGAATATAGTGTTAAATTAGCCTCATAGGTTCTGAAATATTCATCATCCATTTGCTTCAACTCAAGGAACTCTTTCCCCATCTTGGTATAAATAATATGAGGAAATTAATTATTGGAAAAATAGTTCTTGAAATCATACCAATCTATGGACTCAATCTCACCTTGGTTCCTCGTATTCTTGATTAGAGTCCACCACTGGTTTGCTTCACCTTCTAATTGATAGAAAACCATAATGAATTTCTCATGCTCTAAACATTGGAGAACATAAAATATCATTTCAATAGTAATGATCTATTTCTCTTCATGAAGTGGATTATATGACCCTTTAAAAGAAGGCTGACATTGCCTCTAGAAATACTCAATACAATTTTGTTCCCTCCTTTTCTCATCTGGAAGACCACCATGATTCCTAGACTGAGAAAGTTGTGTGGGCATAACAATGAGGGTTTTCATTCTATTTCCCATAGAATTAAATTTTTCGGAATGAAAATCATTTCATTTTCTATCTTAATAACCATTTACGTGGTTCCTTCAGGTTCCAATCGTTTACTAAAACCAAAAAGTATATAGTTAGAAGTAATTATCATAGTGAGCAACCACATAATTATGAAAATCTATTCATAGGATGACAAAATTATGAAACCTTCCTTAATATATGAAAAATTATTTTTATGCTAGGTAATTCATAGACAACATCTATTTAATTCCTCCATAATGGTTTGTGAAGAGTTTTTAAATTCCCAAAGAATACCCTCTTGGATTTTCCAACCAGGTGTGTAGCAAGGCCCATTTTCATGTAATAGGTTTCCTCAAGTCAGGCTCAAACCATCTTGTCATTATTGTTACCCCTAGGTAAATCTCTTCCAGATTCATATCCACTTTCAGTATCCAGACAAAGATATATTTATAGGAAACCACTCAATACATCCTTCAACAATATTCTAGGACATTTTCCCATTATTTTGTATACTCTTAAAATTATCCTTAGACTTGAACCTAGGGTTCCCATTAATGTTTTCTCAACATAGCTTCCAAAGTTTAACAAAACAAATTATCTGGTACCAAATATAGAGCCACTAACTATTCATACATTAACATTACATATCATTTGTGGAATACTTAAAACATTATACAAAAAGACGCCCAAAGACTGTACTAGTATAGTTACTTGGGAAACATGGAAACATAAACCCAGATACCTAAGTGAGATACATTATCTCCCACTGGGTTCTTCTTAAAGAGAATCCTTCTTATACACGTTATACATAAAACTTATTTTCATAACCAAGGAAGGATTCATAAAAACTGGTGAGATCAAATTCTTAGTAAGGGTAAATAAGGGAGATATGTTTGCATAATAATGAGTATAAGGGTATGAGAACATGATCATGAAAATAAAAGATCATACCCTACATATCAAATATCATATACATGAATCATTATATTAATCTTAGCAGTTCACGTGATGTGAACTATAATGTAATAAATAACTGAATCCATGAAATCATATTATAGGAATAAAACATAGAATTGTGGAAGAAACATCAGAATATATATTGATTTCCGTTGTAGTAAAGGCATTGATTTTTAGACCATCTCAGTGGAAAAATTGCATTACTGAACTGGGTTCACACCCCATTCCTTCCCTATATTATTGAACCGAGTTCACCCCTCATTCCAGTCCAATATTACTAAACTGATTTCATTTGCTATTACATCCCTGCAATACTGAACCGAGTTCATTTCTCATTCCAACCATTTATATCATAGGAGATTTAGATCTTTACCTAACAAATTAAAGGGAGATATAGGTCCCAACAATATCATAATGAGAGCATATATACGTGTGAAAAAGATTATAAATAATCATATCATAACCCATGAAATAAAATGGGTATTATTAACATTAAATCATATAATAAACTATAGAATGATATAGGTTTCATAATCAGTTCATCATGAACATAACTTGTGAAAATTAGTGGGTTTCAAAATCATATAACATGTGAAAGAGAAATAGGTTTCAAAAGAATATAACATATGAAAGAGAAATCAGTTTCATAAACATCATTCTATCAAAAAATAATGCATTACAAGAAAGAATATGATTGGAAATATTGAATAATATTATCATAAGGTCGTAAGTAACACCAATGGATGTTATCTTATATGGGAAATAATTTTGAAATACCTTTGTAATATATTTATTTAGTAAAATATAATTTCTATATTGAAATCACTTTCTAAAACATAAAATATTTTAGAAAACAATTTTATTTTAAAATATATTTGAAAAATTATAAAGGAATCATTGAAAACTATAAAGCGTTTTAAAAATCTATTTTCCATGAAAAATATCTTGAAACATATTTTGAAAACATATTTGGAAACATGTTTTTTTCAATACAATAGATTTCCGACCAGATAGAGAGACAACCATATTTAACTTAAAAACACTATCATAAGTACCAAAGAGTGGAAAAGTGGTACTAATACATGGATATAAATTGAATAAATATAGGACAAGGAAAATCATGAGTCTTCTTGACTGAAAAATCATAACATTTTAGCATTATAATCATAAATATAAACAATCTTGAAAAGTGATGAGATTGTCTGAATAAACTCTTATAATTTGGTAACATGGGATCATACTCTCCATGCAAGAAATATAAATTACATGAATCTTAAAATTTCATGAAAGAATTTAAATTCATAATATATCATGTAAAATGCAAGTATATACACCTTAAAATAGATATTTGGTGCACAACAAAGTATGAGTCTCAATGATGGAAAATTGAGAAAAAACTATTTTATAGATTTGGTAAAATTTGAAACATATACCCCACAAAAGAAAGGTAATAAAATGGATATGTTAATAACCATAAATTTAGGTATAATATACATATTACATAATAATGGTTAGTACATACACCACAAAAAGGAAAGCATGTTGAACATAGAATGTATCTCATAGAAAATAAGTGAGATGAAATCCCCTTACCTTGTGTCTTGACTATCATATAACTTATTCAAAACACCTGTATAATAAATATAAATTTATTATACATGTTTTATAGAAACATATTACAATATCTAATACCATATATGGTTTTATTATGATCTTATATTACCCACTTGTTAACAATCATATGTTATGGTTTCACTTCGCGTAATATTCTATTTATTCTTCTAATTTGTCATAATTTGTTATATATTTAGTACTTATACATTATATAAGAACATGAATAATGTAAAACATGATAAAAATATGATTTATATACATTATATGTTCTTTATAAAAATCTACAGAACATATAATTATCAAATATAATCCATCGTTCATGGAGACGGTAGATAGTATGTACACACGAACACTAATTCCATTTAATTGTAGTGTTAAAAGAAAGAAATTAAAGGGAATATATATATATATATATATATATATTTATGTATATATATATATCATTATTGTAAAGACCCGTAAAATTCAAGGAAATATTTTTCTTAATTTTCTTTGGAATTTTACAAGAGCGCAGTTTCCGACGACACCTGATTCCGAGGCCCGGTGTGCCCGGAATCATTTTCCGAAGTTTAGCTCGAGTTCGTTCAGTGAACGAACGAGCGAGGTTTTCTAAATTTTGAACCTGTGCTCGGAATCAAATTCCCAGGGCACCAATGGAATCGCAGAGCCGATATTTTCTTAGAAACGCCTTTTTCGGAGTGGTGTTTTCTCGGGTGTGGTTTTTAATTTTTTTGGGGTTAAGTTAAGAAATAAAATAAAGGTGGGGCGGCACTTTATTTTATTTCACTTAAAGCCACTTAAGCTAAGTTAAGCGGATAAGGTGGGACCCACAATATCCTACCCACTTGGTAGGATGTTTGTGAGGTGGGGCCCGCACGAGCCCCACCGTTTCTTCCCTCCTAAGTAACGCACCCGCAAACCCCCTCTTTAATGAAAGTCAACCATGCATTTTTCTGGTTAAGAAACGTCCCATTAAATTGGGCAGCTAAATTGATACAATTAATTCTTCGAATTAATTGTTCATTTCTATCTTTTTTTATTTCAAATTCTTATGTTGATAATAAAATAATAGTAGGGCTTATTTTATTATAGTTGGGGTTTGTGTTGTGTTAAACCTTTGGGAGAAAAAGAGAAGATTCTTCCTCCTTCGCTGAAGAATGCGGAGAACGTGAAGAACGCCGGCCTCCGACGAAGGGCGACGAAGAACACCGAACCCTTGGAGAAAGATGATGCGACGCCGTGTACCGCGACACCAACTATTCTCCTTCCACAAATCTTCTTCCGCGACGTTTCTTTCGCGGTGATCCTCTTCTTCTGCGGTGACCCTCTTCTTCCGCGGCGGTTATTTTCTGTGACGAACGCTCGTTCGACGACAGCATTGAGGTAGGGTTTTATTTTATGTATTAGTTCATGAAATATTCTGTCGCTTCTCCTTTTCATTGAACCGCCTGTTATCGTGATAACGGGAGGAGGTCGGACCGCATGAACACGGCCGACACTCCTCCTCTTTTTTGGTTGTTGGTTTTTTTTTGGCGATCAAGGCAACGCGGTGCTGAAGAACCGCACAGAATTTTGATAAGGAAAGGGGAAGAAGCGTGGCACCGTCGTGCCACACCATTGAAGATGAACCAAGACGCGGCGCCGTTTAAAACTAACCAAGGATGCAGCGCCGTCGCGCCGCACCGGAGAACCGCTAAAGCACCGCGGCCAGAGAGGTGCCGTGGCGGAGGGGCGTGGCGCCGTCGCGACGCACCGGAAGAACCAAGGCCGTGGCCGGTTCCGGGCCATGGTAGAACAGCGGAACTAGCGGCTGGTACTGGGCCGCCGGCGTCGGAGCAAGGGGACCGGCCTTGCCGATCCCGTGGCGGCAGAAGCCGGCCGGCCAGAGCGGGCCGACCGGACCGTGGAGGAACTGGGGGTTCGAAACCCCCGGCTAGCCAGAAGAAGCGGCCCCATTAAGGGGCCGCGGTTTACTTCATGCGGGGGCAGCACCCCTCGACCGAAACGGTTCGGCCGTTCGGCCGAACACCTGGCTTGCGCGCCAAGCGCGCCTCGCGCCGGGCCGGCTATCGGGCTGTTCCGCCAGACCGGGACGGGCCGCGCCAGCCGGGCTGCACCGCACCGACCGGGACGGGCCGCGCCAAAGTGGGCCAGATCCGGACCCGGGATGGGTCGACCCGGTTCGGGCCGACCCTGGGGGTATCGGGCCGGGTCAGCTCGGGCCCGAACCGCTTAATACCGGACCTTCTTTGGTCTATTGCCCATAACTTGAGCTACATGCCTCCGATCGGCGCACTGTCAGTTGCGATGCGATCCTTGGATCGAGACAGCCGATTCGGTATATCGCACACAAGGTTTAGGAAAACTTTGGGTTTGGACGGGTTGGTTCATACACGAAACTAACTGGGCCCTCGGAGCGGAAACACTTATAACTTGAGCTCCAGACGTCCGATTGACATGCCGTCGACTTTGATGGAATTCTCTAAGTGAGACGGATCTTTTGGCTTACTCCGCACGAGGTTTGGACGTAGGTGGAGTATGTTCGGGTTGGTTTTGACTTAAAAACCAACTGGGCCCCAGGGACGAAAAAGCCAATAACTCTTAGACCGGGCGTCCGATTGACGCGCCGTCTGTGGTGTTGAGTTCCTGTTGATGATACAGAACTTTTGGATACATCAAATCTAGACTATGTGTCAGTTGATGTATCAGCCTCTTGGCACGTGGAGTGGACCCTCCCGAATGGGCATGCTATGTGCGGGAACCCTAGAGCTGGTTGCGACTGCGATGACGACGACGACAGTACAGAGATCCTCAGTGGACTTGATGATGACGACTACAACACTCTGCGATCCTACGTGGATCAGTGCTATAGATCCTGTGTGGGTCCGATACTGTGTGGGTCAGCGCTCAGCGGTCCTGTATGGGCCAGTGCCTACAGATCCTGTGTGGGTCCGATCCTGTGTGGGTCTTTGCGGGGGTTAGTTACCTATCGATCCTGTGTGGGTCAGATCCTTTGTGGGTCATTGCGGGGGTTAGTTACCTATCGATCCTATGTGGGTCAGATCCTTTGTGGGTCATTGCGGGGGTCAGTACCTATCGATCCTTTGTGGGTCCGACGGTTTAGATGAATTAGTGGATGTATCTGATCATCTATATTGTCATACAAAGAAGTATACCTGTGTGAGCTGAATCCTGTTTTTATTTCCTTTGTGGATTGTGTTGTGCTATCCTATGTGGATTACATTCTGCTTTCCTGTGTGGACTGAGTTGTGTTTTCCTGTGTGGACTGGGTTGTACTTGGGCTCGGAGGTTATAACAGACTGGAATTGATGACTTAGGTATATATATGGGCATATACCTAAGAAGTGTCGGATGTTACATCTTGATTGTATCCTTCCATTGTATATTATCCTTTGTGGATTCTGGGAGACCTTCGGGGATCTCGGGGTCCCTACTGAGTAGCTTATACTCACCCCTGCATGGGTTATGCCCGCACTACGTTGTGTTGGTTGCAGACGACAGATAGCGCTGATCGTGGTTGAGGCTTGTGGAGAAAGACGGTACCTGGAGGTGGACCAATGGGCGGGACATACTCAGTGAGGACGGCTGGACCCGAGGAGATGTGGAGGCTATCTATACTCACCCTTCAGGTGGGACTTCTAGTGGACGGCTCGAGGCTGCGGCTTTACTTTCAGTTACTATTTTCCCTTTCCAGTTGTACTTTACTTTCAGTTTGGGTTTGTATTCTGACCCACTTACTTTTCCTCACTTACTGTTGTACCCAGTTTTTACTTAGTGTTTACTTCTACTTCTTTCTTGCTCTGTGGTGTTTGTTTACTTTTAAAAGGCAATGACTTCCCTTTTTACCAGGATTTACACCTTGGTTCTAGTCACCAGCCCCTGGCCTATGGAAGGCGGGCATGGGGTAGTCACGACACGGGCCCCAAGGATGGATCATGATAATTATTATATTAGATTCATTAAATCATATATATCTTATATATTCACTAAAACTATCATTAATACAATCCATGTAGTGTGTGAATGAATCATATATCTCAGAGGGGGCAGTAGTCCACACTTTAAATGAAATTATCATATTAAAAACAAATGGAAAGTAAAAAAGTTATGTGTTTTAAGAGGAGTAAATAATATTAAAGACATAAAAAATACAATATTGAACATATGTAAAAAATGGGACCATCATAATGTCCACCATGAGAGGCTATAAGGAAAATTGAACAATCATCATTTAGTGAGGTAGTAGTTCGTCATACAAGTAAATAATATGTTCATTACCAGTTAGAAAGAGGTGTGTGTAAGTGTAGGTTGAAACCTTATCATAAAAAATCATATAATATTAAGTATAATAGTGTTTTTATACAATTGTGAGAAAAATAAAGTGGAGGGTGGTGGAAGAAAATACAAGAAATGACTTGAGAGAAGACGTTACCTCTTAATCAGGTAACTCCTTTTGACTTGGGAAAAAAGGATTCCTTGGATTGGACTTTGCCTAAGATAAGGATTATAGGAGGAAGTGAGGATTTCTGGGAATTTTATTGGGTAGATCTTTTTCTATATTAATAGTTTTGAGAGGTGTGAGGTAGTGGGATATGTTGTAGCATTTTAAAGGGAAGGAAAATGACTCACAATGATTTTTTGCAAACAAGTTAGGTGTACAAATTTTATTACCTATAAAAGTACTAAAAGACCAAAAAATAAATAATTTAATGTGTATAGACTCATTATGGACATAAAATGTGTTTTGGAAAATTTTCTAGGTCCTTTGGGCCCATAATATTATGGTTTAGTTCCCAAAAAGTTTAATTTGACCTTAATCACAGTTATTAATTATAGTCACTTTTACTAAAATTTTTGGTCAAAAATAAACATGATCCAATTATAAATTAAATATTATACTAATTAAAATGGTTTATTTAGTTTATTCAAAATTCAATTCACAGAATAGGAAAAATAAGGATTAATTCCAATCCAGCATATGAGACAGAATTATGGGTCTTTAAAGTAGAAAGAAGTTAAAAGTTTATTATGTTTTTATATTATGTTTCAAAGAAAAACTGATTATAATTAACTAAATTTAATTAAAAGTTGTATACATGATGTAATTTTTTCTTAAAACAAATTTAAAATAAAATTTAACATTAATAAAAATTTAAAAAAGGATGCAGTTTCTAACCTAAACGTATTCTTTTTCACTATTCATAAAAATGATGTTTCTTAGAAAAATACCAAAAAATTACCCAAAGATAATTTCAACATTAGAAATTAAAAAATAATGTTTATTTTATTGAATTAAATTTCAATATTTGTTTAAAATTAATTTTATTATTTTTTAGAGAAGGACATTAAAAGTAGTTTATTCGAGAACACTAGATTTTTAAACATAAAACAACTTTAACAAAAATCATATCTGCCAGTATCAATATGTGTTATTTATATAGAACAATTATAAATAAAATTTATAATGAAGTTATTAATTTTAAAATTACCATGTTTTAGGGATATGTTATAATTATTTCATTTAAATAATTATAATGATAAAATGATGTTTCATAGAAACATCGGTGAAGCTTGTAACATAAGACAAGTCGATATTCTATGAAATATATTCCAAGTCGACGTTACATATAATGCATGCCAATTTAATGTTCCAAGTAACTTACTCCAAGTTTATTTCTTGCGTAACATACGCTATGTAAGTTCCATATGAAATGAATGTTTGACTTAGGGCATTGTAAGACATAAATGAAAATTTAATTTATTCAAAAAAAGTCCCTAAAAACTCAGGGAGTTAGAGGTTTCATAATCAGTTTATGAAATTATAACCCATGAAAAGATACATCTTTTCAAAGAATATAACCCATAGAATAGAAAAGGGTTTCATAAGCATAAATCCATCAAAACACAAAACCATTCAAGATAGAATATGAATGAAACATTTAGATCATTTCATAGAATGACTTGAGTAACTTCAACAGATGTCATCTTACATCGGAAATAACATGGAAGGAGATTTTGAAAATAATTATTGAGATAAATACAATTTTTTATTTGAAAAGTATATTTAAAACATAAAAACATTGGAAAATCATTTCCCTAAAAATAAAATTTAAATCTTATAAAGAATGATTTGAAAACATTTAGGACACCATTTTCTTCAAAAACATATAAATAGAGCATGATATATTTTTGAAAACCATTTTACATAAAAATTTATAAATGGATCCTAAAAATATTTTGAAAACTATTTCATTGAACATATATTTTAATCACATTTTCTGAAAAATTAACCTTTAAACATGAAAATAAAGCTTCAATGTATTGACGATGCATAAATCTAAACATGTTGTATAAGGTAAAAAAGAACATTCCTTTTGAACGGTAAAAAAGTTTGTAAAATTACTCATTTGAAAAAAGATAAGAATATTCCTTTGAAATAATTGGTGCAAGACAAAAGGGTAAAAATTTATTTTAATTATCATAGAATATTAGTAGAATATATTTGAAAACCCTTCTTAGAAAACATGGTTTTCCGACCGAAGAGGGGGTAAATTTGAGATTTATTAAAAACATTTTCTTAAATATATTATGTACCCAAGAGTATAAATATAGTAACAATACATGATTATTTAATTAATAACTAGATGGAATTAATTTATTGAGAGATGGGTTGAAATATTTCATCAAAGTAAGCATAAACATAAACAATATCTCGAAGTGATGAGATTGTTTCAATAAACTCATATCATTTGGTTACATGGGATGATCCTCTCCATGAATGAAAATAAAATTACACAAATATTATAATATCATTAAAATATGTATATTCATTATATATCATGTAAAATTGAATTATAACCACCACAAAATGATTTTAGGTGCATAACAAAACATGAGTCTCAATGAAGGAAAATTGAGACAAAACTATTTTACAGATTTTGTAACTTTTGAAACTTAAAACCCATGAAATAAAGGTCATATAATGGATATGTAAATACACTTAAATATATATATATATATTAAAATCATTGATTACATCCATGGTTAGTATACACACCACATAAAAGTAATGGGTGGTGAATAAATAATGTATCTCATGTAAATAAAAAGTGAGAAGAAATCCCCTTACCCTTTGTCATGACTGTCATCATACTCATCAAACCACCTATATAATAAATATAAATTTATATAACATAATTCAAAAAAAAAATATTATTATATGTAAAACCATTTATTTTTTGTTTACAAACTTATATTACCAACTTGTTAACCATCCTCTATTAATGTTTCTATTTCAGTAATATTCTCTCTATTATTCATATGTGTCTTAATTTGATATATCATTGGTCCTTATAATTATATCATGATTCCAGAATGTAAAACATGTTATAAATATCATGTATATCCATTATATTTTTATTATAATAATCTATAGAATATAGAAGTATGAAATGGAATACACCATTCATGGAGATGGTAAGCCACACATACGCATGGATGTTGGTTCCATTTTTATTGTCGCATTGAAAAAATGAAAGAAAATGACATATATGTATATATGTATATAGCGTAATTAAAGTATCATTAGAATTTTTTATTTGTAATATAATTTCACTAAACCCATCCTTTATACATCTCATGTAGTATGTGAACGAATCATATGTATTTGAGGGGGTGGTAGTCCACACTTCTGCAAACAAAATTATTATATTTACACCAAATGGAAAGTAAAAAGACATGTGTTTTAAAAGGAATAAATAATATTAAAATACTAATAAAAAAACATATAATATATATTAATAGTGTTTCTATTATTATTTTCACTATGAGAGGTGGTAAGGAAATTTTTACCATAATCCTTTAGTGAGGTAGTAGATCACCGTACACATAAATAGTATTTTTGTTGTCCATTTGATGTATGTGTGTGTAAGTTTAGATTTAATATTTAGAATAAAAACATCATAGTACATTTAGTACAATGTATTTTTATAAAATAATGGAAAAATTAAAGAAGATGGGATGTAGAAATAAAAGAAAAGAAAGAACATCAGAGAAGAAGTTACCTCTTAATCGGGTAACTCCTTTTGGTTTATTCCAAAAGGATTCCTTGGTTTGACTTATGACCAAGGAAAGGATTCTATGAGGAAGGTAGGATTTTTGGGATGAGTATTGGGAAGAACAAAGATGATCCTAATATGTTTGAGATGTGTGAGGATATGGGAGATGTGGTTTCCCATTACCGGGAAAGAAAAAGACTCAATTGGAATTTTTGGAAACAAATTTGGTGTACACATGTTATTACTTAAGAAAAGTGCCACCAAAAAACCAAAATAAAAAACGGAATGTGTTTGGCCAGAATTTGTGTAGAAAAATGGTTTTTTACAAGTGTCTATTTCTTTCAGACTCCTAATATTAAGTTGTTGTCCCTAATTTATCTTAATTTTACCTTAATCCCAATGATTAATTTTAATCAATTTTACTAATCATTTTAGTCAAAAATCAACATGATATAATTAAACTCTAAATATTATACTTTTTTCTCGATATTTCATGTTGCACAAGCAAAATTAGTTTTATTTAAAAATAATGTCTGTCTTAGTGTTTTCATATATATATATATATATATATTTATATTTATAAATAAATATTTCATGAGTCACGTGAAATGAAAAAGATCACAAATATAAATTAATTAAAAAAATCAGAAAATCAATGGGTGTAACATTTTACCACCCTTAAAATGAAATTCACCCTCAAAATTCATCCAGCTTATCAAGGATTTAATATATAAAAGTTTCATTCATACAAACCCAAATTGTAAAAATGAATACTAAAACTTTTCTTAAAAGGGAGTGTTGGGACCATAATAGTTACCTAATGTAACATATAACTGTGATTCCACATAGGAGAACATATGTTGGGATTGAAGGCTAGAAATGGAGTAAAAGTGAAAATATTTATAGTTAGTGATTGAGTTCGTTAATCAAAAACCAATGAATGATCAAATATATGTTTAGGACCATAAAGTCATAAATATGTGATGATTTAAAAGGCCATTGGTTCAACAAAATTATGTTATTAGGACATCACATTTTGTTTTGATAATCATCCTAAAATTGAGTAATTATTTTATTGTTCAATAATATATGGAAATATACTTACATGAAAAATTTCTATAGAAAAATATTTTATTCTATAGTTGTGATTTTATAAATTTCTAATTCATAAATTACTTCTTCTAATGGATGTCCAGAAATTTACTTTAATGTGTGCAGTGTTAAAATACAGTTTTATCAGATCTTAAGGATCATGAAGAATGAAATTTATAACTAATTATATATAACTACTATAATAAATACATATTGATAACACTTTAATCTCTAAAGATAAAAACTAATACTATGGTTTCATCATAAATAATTATTCTTAAAAAATATTTATACATTTAAGAGGACATTGCATAGGCCAATGGTAGGCACGAAACCCTTATCATCCTTCAGTCATGGGTTCAAGACCCACGACCTTGCTAGACATGATTGGTTGTCACTCGACATACATGTTGTCCTTTTATAAAACCATACTTATATAATTTCAAAAATATGATGGACATCCTTGAAATAAGGTTAACCGGTAAATAGAATTTTAACCAAGGTTTTCAATACAATATCAATACATAAATAATTCCTCCAATGCTTAACTTAAAATTTTCATGAATGGACAACATTATAAATCTTTTGAAAGATAAAAATCCCAATCAATAGAATGCAGGTCTTGAAATCATATTAACAGTGATCCCACATATATCACAAAGTACAACATGGTTGTCAAATTCAAAACATGTGAATAACCTCATTATATATTTCCCTAAAACATGGAAGTAACCTTAATTACCATAAACACTTTTGTAAAACATGCATAGATCCTTATTCCAAATAATATTGGATATTCTTTTTAAATTTAAGAAGTATTTAACTTCATACTTGATGACATAGAACAATTTTCAATAATCAGTTCCAAGGTAACTGTATCATCCAATTTAATAGTTCATATCCAATATATCATTATCCAAAGATCATTATCTCAGTTTTATGAATTAATTAAGGGTAACTTTCCCTTAATGCAAGTACCACCTTTCCATGAAATCAATTTTCTATGTCTTCATCACCATTGAACATGTCATTTTCAATCATGAATCGAATGTTATACTGAAAATACTTATACATTTCATAATTCATATAACATAATCATTAAATTCCAAAAAATAAATACTTCATTATTACAACATTATTCTTAAACCATGACTCATGCTTCATCAAATTATTCCATAATACCACTTTCCTAGAATATTAAATATTAATCATGTATTATGCTTTCTAAAACTCAATCTTATCATGATTCACATGATCAATGTATAGAATAATGGAAGAGCATCACATACCGTTCACTTGCGGTTTGTAGACTCTTTATCTTTATATATATAACCAATGCTCATAGAACCTTCCAGATTGTATCTATGAGATTTCCACTTGGGAAATCAATTTTCATAATTCCATTAACTTCCATATCTAAAACATTAAATGTGAAACATTTGCTTCTAGTTCTTTCCATTGACTAAAACCATAAGGCATAGTGTGAGAAAAATTTATTGTATTGGGATGCAATATAATAAAGAAAAAATACTTATATGGTGATAAAATCATGGATCCTACTTCTTTAATAGGTGAAAACATATGTTTATCCTAGGGTTTTTAATTTTCATCCTCTATTTGTATCCTTTATTCTAGTTTGTGAAAAGTTTGTGAATTTCTAAAACATATCCGCTAAGAGTGTCGAACTGGGTGTACAACGAGGCTCATTGTCATGCACCAGATTACCTTGAGTTAGGCCCAAAACATCTTGTCGGAGTAATTACTCTTAGATAAATATCATCGAGATCCTCATGAACTTGTATTATTTATATATGGATATATTTTTAGGAAACCACACAGTATATCTTTTTCCAAAATTCCAGAACATTTTCCTTAAACGTTAAATCATACTTATACTTATACTTAGAGACATCCCTAGAAATATCCTTAGAAATATACCTAGGGATATAAAAAATGTGTTCTCATCTATGTTTCCAAAGGTTGACTAAACATTTAATTTGATACAAACTATTGATGCCCAGTCTTATCATACATGGATATTACATTATTTTAGATGATTATTTAGTAGATTACAAAAAAACATTCCTGAGGACAGTTATAGTTTAGTGTATTTGTAAACTTATAAACAAAATCTTATATCCTGTTGAATGATATTCATCATATCCCATGATGATATCCACCTTTAATAATTCTTCCTAAACCTTTCTTCATAACCTCAGGAATGGAAACATAAGAAAAGGGTGATCTCAAATGCTCAGTAATGGTAAATAAAGGAAATGCGTAAGCATAATGTGAACAAAAGATCGTGGAACTTGAGCATTAAATTTTAATATCATACACTCCATATTAGAGATCATAATAAATATTGATAGTTTATAAGATATATTTCACAATAGAATTAAGATAATAAGTCATAAAAGCATAACATAGGAATAAGACATGTTATTTTTGGCATTCACATGGATTTAAAACATTCTAAACCTATATAAGTAGAAATAAGTTCACTCATTAAGTTATGGACATAAATTTAGGACCCCATATTATATTATGGACATGAGACCAGGTCCATTCATAACAACTTGACCATGTAATTAGGATCACACAAAACCTTATGGACATGAAATAAGGTCCATTAAAAATATTGTGAACATGTAATTAGGTTCACACATAACCTTATGGACATGAAACCAGGTCCATGCATGAAATGGTGAACATGTTATTAGGTTCACTCATACCATTTTGAACATGTAACCAGTTTCACATATAAACTTATGGAAATGAAACCAAATACTTTCATAATATTGTGAACAAGTAATATGGTCCACTCATAACATTGTGAACATATAATGAGGTTCATGCATAAACTTAGGGAAATTAAACCAAGTCCAAGCATAATATTTTGAACATGTAATATGTTTCACTCATAACATTGTGAAAAAGTAATTAAGTTAATTCATAAACTTATGGACACACAACCATATCTATGCATAACATTGTGAATTCTTAGTCAAGCTAACGTAAAAAATTTATACTCATGATTCTACATTCATTAACCCATTCATTGGATGATGATATAAGTCCCACCCATCTCATAATTAAATAATTCATATAAGTTCCATAAGATAATAAAACATTCATTATATCATGACCCACAAAAATATATAAGTTTTATAAAAATCAAATCCTAACCAATTAAATATAATGGGTATCATTAACATTTCATCACATGATAACCTATAGAAAATAGATAGTTTTCATAATCATTTCATCAAATCATAACTTATGAAAAGAAATGGGTTTCAAAAGAATATAACCCATGTAATATAAATGGGTGTCATAAGAATAATTATATCAAAAAACAAAACAATTAAAGATATAATATAAATGGGACCATAGGATTATTTACTATAATGGCTTGTGTAACATCAAGATATGTCATCATAGAAGGAAAATAAATTGGAAGACTATTTTTAAAACATTCCCTCAGGTTAATATCCTTTATTATATGCAATGTCACTTTAAAACATAAAAACTTTTGAAAATAATTTAATTGAAAATAAAATTTAAATATTATAAATAAAGCTTTCAAAACCTTAAGGATACATTTCTTTTGAAAAAATATAAAGAGAACTCGAAAGAAATTTTAAAACCATTTTCCTTGATAACATATAAAAGGATATTGAAAATGTTTTAAAAAATACTTCCTTGAAAATACCTTTTAAAAAAAGTTTCTAAAAAATCAACCTATAAACATGAAAATAAAAATTCAAAGCATTGAAAATGAATTAATATTTACATTTGATACAAGGTAAAAAGATCATTACTTTTTACATGGTTAAATGTTATAGAAAAATTCCTTGTTGAGAGAGGAATTAGAAGATTCCTTGATGTTATGATCTACAGATACAAAAATCACAAGGAGTCCAACATAAGGATAAGAGAGATACCAATCAGGGCTACATGCAAATTCAGGATATGGAGGCTGATGACCTATAAACTTATGTGATGGTTAGAGGTACAATATGTGTTTATTATACTCTTTATTTTATACTATATGACACATGGGTGTGTCATTCATTCATATCATTACTTCCGGTGTAGGAGTTGGATATTGTAGTTGAGTCTTTCGCCAAGATAATTTGTCTTGTGGTTCCTATTCAGAATTCTTATTCAATATCACTTATATTCTCAAAGTGTGAGTTATTTATTAGTGGAGAGAGTTTTTCATGGATCCTCTTATTCATCATGATGAGGCCCTATGAAAATATATTGGGAATGGATTGGGTTTCCATGTTCTATGAAAAAATTGACTATCACTGTAGATGAGTCAGATGGATTCAGATAAATGGGATGATATATTCCTATAGGGTTGAGAGATATATCATGGGAAGAGCAAGTGGGTCTTGGAAATAGGAAGTTGTAGATAACCACCCATCAATTTGAGGCGTTATCCTTAGTGTAGTGGGATATTTAGGCATCTGGTGTCCTTTAGTATGAGAGGGTTGCATGTATATCTTCCCAGATTATTTTCTAAGACTTACCCTAAGAAGGGAGATGGATTTTTTCATCAAATTCACCCTGAGAACAATCCGATATATTCTATGGCATATCATATGGTTCATACCAAGATTAAGGAGATAATGGTGTAGTTATAGGACCATCAAGAGAAGGGTTTTATCAGAATTAGTGTGTTCCCCAGACAATCTTCAATTTTTTCCATGAAAGAGGTAGATAAGAGATTATGACAGTTTGTTTATTATCATCACCCAAACCAAAAAATGATAATGGCCAAGTACACCTTACCAAGGATTGAAAACCTATTTGATCATTTGATAGACATGTGATGGTTCTTGAAGATTGATCTCAGGTTTGGATACCACTAGTTGGGAGTTTGATAAGATAATATTATGATGTTGGAATAATGATTTACCTATTGAAATTATGACTTTTCGGTGATTCCTTTAAATGTGATTAATTCCCTCTCCCTATTTATTGTTTTGATGAACTGTATATTCCATCTATAACTGAATTTATTTTTTTGTCCTCATTGATGATATACTCATCTACTCTAGGTAAGAGGAGTGTGTATTATACTTTAGGTTGGTCATAGACTTTGTCTAGGGGAAACAACTTTATTATAAGCATTGAAAGTGTTATTTTTAGATCCAAGAGGTTCTTATTCTAAGGAATTTCATTTCTAACTTGGATTAGCTATGGACCCAACGAATATTGATAAAATGATTTCTTGTTATCCAACCAAGAACGTTCCAAAGGTGTGGAGTTTTCTTGGATCGGTGGGGTACTATAAGGGGTTCATGGAAGAATTATTTGGGATTATATCCCATTTTACCACCCTAATGTGTAATGTGAATCCTTTTACCTGGATTGAGTTGTTTTAGAGATCTGTTGAGGAGTTGAGGATGTGGCTGACTAGTTCTCCTCTTCTAAGACTACTAGTGGAGGGCATGGAGTACATAGTTTATTGCAATGCCTCTGGATCTGGGTTTAGCTATGTGTTGATGTAGAGGTAGGCATTGATCACATATGGGTTGATACAGTTGAAATCCCAGTAGTAGCACTATATTACTAATGAACTAGAGGTGGAATTAGTTATCCTCACTATGAGGATGTGAAGACACTATCTTATGTGAGACTGTTTTTTATTTTCTCAGACCACGATAGAATCAGGTATGTATTTACAAAGACAGATACTAACATGATATATAGAAACTAGTTGTATTTCTTATAGGAATATGACTTCGATATATTCTATATTCCTAGGAAGGGAAACAAGGTGGAAAATACCCTTAGTATAAAGTCCTTGTCTCGCATTATGGAGGAGACGTATGAGAAGATTAATTCATTATGGAGGACCCTCGTAAAAGAGGTGGGTGTATCATTTCTCTAGTCAATGTTGTTGAATCCCCCACCTATAAATTGTGTGAGGGAGGATCAGTTGGGAAACATTAACTAAGAGGTCTTACATGAATATATATCCTCATAAGATTCACCAAGGGTGGTTCACATTTCTCCTTTGGTTTTGTATCTTGGTGTTGGGAAGATGTAAAATGAACTTAAATGAATGTTTTGGGGGGATTGCATGAGGCAGAGCGTGGATGAGTTCTTTTTTCAGTGTCTCATATTCTATTAGGGGAAGGATGAAAACTAGGTCCTAACATGTTTGTCACACCCTCTTGAGATCAATAAGTGGAAATGGGATGTCATATCCAAGGAAATTATGTCAAAGCTTCCACAGAAATCATGAGGACATAATGATATATTGGTGATAGTTGACAGACATACCAAGTAATTAAACATCATTTCTTCCAGGGATCAGAGTTTATTTGAGATTTTGGGGAATTTATATGTGTGTGAGATCATAAAAATTAATGGGGTTCCCTCAGTCATTTTCTCTGACCAGGATGAACTTTTCACGCTGCAGCTGTGTAGAGGTCTATAGGATGAATTTAGGAATTATTTGAGGATGATTATAATTTTCTCACCCAGATGGATGAGGATACCAAGAACACTATCCATATAATGGAGGATATATAGGGGTATTTTTTGTTAAAATTTCGTTGTATTTGGGATGATCCCTTAACTTTGGTAGAATTATCTAATAATAATAACTATCACTCTACTATTAGGAAGGAAACTTTAAAGGTCCTATATAGGAGACCATGTAGAGTACCATTATGTTGGACTGAGATTGGTTAGGATTTACATGTTGGGACAAAGAATGTGTAGGAAATGATAGTGAATGTCCATGTGATCCAAGAGAGGATGAGGAAAACCCCAAGATGAAAAAAATCTTATGTCAATCATGCTCATAGGCCCTTGGAGTTTGAGAAAGGAAGGACCATTTTCCTAAGATTCACACCATGTTGAGGATTATAGAGATTTGAATGTGGGTGCAATCTATCATTGAGGTTTATTGGTCCATTCAATATCCTTAAGAGGTTTGGAAAGGTTTCTTACCACTTAACCTTACCCTCACAGTTGGAGGGGTTTCATGACTTCTTCCATGTGTAAAAAATAAAGATATATATGCATGATCCTATGGATGTTTTGGAATAGGATGAGCTAGACATCGAGGATGGGGACCCCTTTTCAAAGTACTCAATGATAATCAAGGATTAGTTAGAGAGTATTATTCATGGACAAACCATTCCCTTGGTATGTGTTTTGTGGAAGTATGAGAGCATAGAGGAGAGATCCTAGGAGTTGGAGAGCCATATATAGGCTCATTATCCCCAAATTTTTGTTTAGTTTGTGATTTTTTAGGATGAAAATCATTGAAGGATAGAATAATGCTGAGAATCTACTTTTCCATTATAATTCTTGGAAATATATTTGGAAATATTTTTAGATTCTGGAGTTGAGACAACACATGATTCCGAGGCCTAGTGTGCCCAAAATTATTTTTGTAAAAATATTAAATATATTCTTATCACACAAACAAAGTTTTTCATAAATAATGGAATATATCCTAAATGGATTCTCTGATAAAAAATTTTGATACCCTATTTGATTTTGGAATTCATGGTTTACCCTAGGCATGACCTAAATCTGGCCAGCATTGGGTGTTTGGATAAGGCATCCATTTGTGGGTATGTTAAGAGGATTAATTTATTAATTAAATTAAATTATTTAATATATATAACCTAATTTCATATTTAAATATACTATTATAGAAATTATCCAGGATTATATGAATTACCCTATGATCGTTGAGAGGAGGTTTCATCATTCCTCATTGGCCGATTTTGATCAGTCGAAAAACAATGACAGAATCTATGTTTTTTTACATAAAGCACATGCAACAAATCATCCTCATTGCTGAAGAACACATTCTTCACCAATGACCAATCAAATCTAGAGGTAGTAATATTCAATTTTGGTTTCCACCCATTTATTAAATGATTGATCATGTTCTTATTTATTATTATTCATTGTATGATTAATTTAATCCTTTACATGAGATAGTGTGTTGAATTAAAATTTTTATTTGATTTATTAAATATTAATCAATTTTTCTCACCCTAATATCCCCAACCTATAATCCATTTTCAAAACATATTGGAAAATTATTATTTCACATTAATTCTTATTCCTTTTTCCCACCTTTCTTCACATTCTTAACCATTTGGATATGGGACGATGGTTCACCATTTCCATGCAGGTCTGAGTGTGATCAAACCCCTCGAATTCAAGGTGGTTGTATGCAAAACAATCATATTAGTGTTTTTCGGATGTATAACTATGGAACATGAGTCAAGATCCATGGATCTGGGATTTAGAGTTGCAATGATGATGGGAGGTGCACAAGGCATGTGGTAGTATCCAACAAAGAATTAGAAATCTGATTTTTGACCAACGTAGACTAGGAACTGATGGACTAAGGTTATTCCCTTAGATTTCAAGTTCTCAAATGGAAGATTTAGTGGAAGTAGTAGAGGATATAGAATCAAAGTTATATATATAAAATTTTATAAAAAAACTAACTACATGACATGTAATGGGATGCACACACTTTGTGTAATCTTCTCGAAAATGTAGCTTGTTTTTCCTGGTGGAGATAAGTATCATAGATTTTGTGGGCCCCTCAGAAGTCATGTAACCTAGTGATGGAGGCCCGATGTGTACTCCAAGAGTAAATGGGAATATATTTATCTAGATGAATGAACAGGACCCAAAAACATGGGATTGGACATGGATTTGTACTTAGGTTGGGACACTACTAGGTACAATTGCAAGGGTCCGTACCCAGACAAGCCAAGGTATAAAACCAGGTACACGAGCATGGATTGATGGAAACAAGAACTACAAGGAGAACACGGGTATTCAAAAGGTTTATAATTCATTCCATCTATAATGTATACACATCATATATGGTAACATGACCGCTGATCCATTTATAATGGATAAAACGACAAGGTAGTAGGGTTGGACGCCATACCATGTGGGTAACTTACATGTTGTGTTGCAATTTTTTGGGAAACATACACCTTTGATTTCCCATTTTTTTCAAATATTATTTTGACCTATGAGTAGCCCATCCTAATTGTTTTTCTGAATGAAACATGATTGTATCCTTTATAATGCATTTCAAGAAATGACAAGGAATATTCTAAGTGTGGAATTCTTTAGGAAATTATTGATGATGGTAGTGATCCAAAAGGATCATTGGAGAGAGCTTGGGTTTGAAAACCCCCTTATAATAATAGGGTGTGGGTCCCCCAAACTCTTTACACTAGTTTTAGTGGATCCAACTGACTGATTAAGGCAGGGTTCCTCTAGCTACTGAGTGGTTCCCCATGATGCACTATGACATGGGTTCTCTACCTTCTTAATGGAACCCCCTGATGCACTAGGGTGTGGGTACACTATCAATATACTGAGTGTCACCTCACTAATAAACTAGGTAGTGGGTCATATTTCTACTAAGAGGCACCCTTTTTGATATATTTGGGCATGGGTCCTCTACCTAATGAGTGGCACCCCAGTTATACACTATGACATAGGTCCACTATCATTATACTGAGTGGAATCCCCCAAGATCACTATGGAATGAGTCATCTACTTAGATATCCCCCATCTATTGTGTGTCATAGTTGTGAGGTGTGGGTATTTTATGTGGTTTCTTCTTCATAAAAGTGAGATGTTGTACATCAGAGACAGAACTCATCAAAATGTTGGCCCACTCATCTTATCGGGATGGGATATGAGATAGAGATCCCATTTATCTCTCATATTGGGTTTTTATATTAGAATATATATATCTATATTTTTGGGTTTCATTTCCCTCTTTCATTGGGCTAATTTGACTAATTCTATAATGTCTTCTATTTCTCTCCCTTCGGTTTTTGAGGTGTCCTGCTGGGTATGTTTGCAATCACTCTTGAATGATATTTTCCTACATGTGTCACGTCTTATATAGATGGAAGTCAGGTTGGTGGTGAGATCAAATGAGAATTGGGAATCTGGTTTATAAACCACATATGGTGGTCGGGGTTAGATATTTGGAGTTAGGATCTCTCAACATTTCTTTTCTAGTTGTTTTTAAGTTGGGACAACTTTTCTAGGTGGTCATGTATTTTTTCCTTTTATTGTTTTCACACTATATAAAACCCTTTTTAATCCATCGAGTCTGTTACATGCATGTATTTTACTCTATATTTTAATTTCACATATTATTATTCACCTTCACTTATGCATGGAGATGGTTTTTTGTGTGGGTGAATACATGTATATTAGGAAAAGACCTTCAATTTTTATTATGTATTCTCAGTGCTTGTCCCTAACCACTAGAATATGGAGGAAGGATTGAGGTTATAATAGCCTGACCTTCGACCAGTTAAGTAGGCCTCTGTGTTTTCGGTCATTAAACCTATATTGTTTTCTTAGTTTTGTGTTTTCGAATCGTGTTTTATACTAAATGAATTTTTTTTTGTTGTGATCAAACACTTAGATTCACACAAGGAACATCATGTTTCAAATTCATGTGTGGTAGATTCCCACACATAAAAAATAAATAATGTATTATTTTACTAATGTATCAAGACAATATTACCTTATTCTATAATTTTATTCTATGCGACCTATGTTTTAGTGTAGAATGAAACCATTCTAATGTGAAAAAATGTACTTTGAATCATATCGGATACAATGTGTATCATATAGGAATGTGGTTGATTCATATGCCTCAAAAATGAAGTATGGATCTTTTTCTTAATGTTTAGAAATTATCGAAGATCATTTTCTCTATTTTGAAAATGTTACATTCAAATTAGACTATAATGAAACTTTTTTATCGAAAACAAAAACATTGAGTTACACATGGAACATCAGGGGTTAGTTTGATGTGCTGTCAATTCATACACATTAAAAATAAATTATTCATCATTTTCCAAATTAGTTAATGGAAAAATATTTTCTTTAATATGTTGTTTCTATGGGACATGTGTTTTAGACTAAGATTACACTTTAATATTTAAAAAATGTACTTTGTGTCACATCATGCATCATACAGATGTATGGTTAATTCCAACATTTCAAAAATGAATATTATACCATTTTACTAAAGTATAAGGACACTATGAATTAATTTTATTGGTTTTGGATATGTGACACATGTCTTAGAGGAAAATGAATATTTTTTAAAGGGAAACCATGCACTTCGGAAATCCTTCTAAAACTATGTACATGTCCCACTCGTCTCTAAACACATATTCCTTCAGATTTATGTTTGGTAAGATCTTAATAATCTATGTGAAACTAAAGAAAATTACAAACATAATAGGTTATCAACCTAAGATTTTTTTTTTCAGAAATCATTCTATCACTATGTACATGTCCGAATCATCTCTAAAAATATATATTTCTTCCTTTGAGTATGTTTATTGTTATAAATATAGGAAGTATTAAAAAAATAAATAGAAACAAAATTAATAAGTATTTTAAATTAAATTATAATTACCTTTTAAAATACCTATTCAATTATTTTAGTTTATTTATGGTTTGTGATATATATTATAAATTTAAAAACATAACATGAATAACCATCATCTTTATTTTTTAGGTAATGTAAAGACAATGACTTAAAGAATTATATTTATCTAAAATATGTTTTTGTTGTTAAATATTCCAATATATACCTTAATTTTTCTATATTTGAAGAAACCCATATGAATAGTGTGTTTAGTGAATAATCTTATACCATTATTTATACGATATTTATAGAACAACACAATATAAAAAATTATATTAAAAACGCATAATAAAATATCTAATTTGAAGTGTATAATTAAAATTTTTACAGTAGTGCATTAAGAATTCACATTGGACATAATGTGTGGTGGACTTTTTTGAAATACATGATTTGGATCCAAAAAATAAACATTTAGGGTTTCCAAATTGAGTGAGATGAGAGTACAAAAATTCCAAGAAAAAAAATAATTAATGAAAAAATAAAAATATATTTTATAAGATTAGATTTTAGAGTATTACCCCAAATTTTTGGAATCAAGAGGAGTCTATATTTTATTACATTATTTTCAATCACTATGCTTTGATAATTTTATTCTTTCAATTTCTTATATTTCTAAATGGACTTTTGCATTGAAATTATTTTAGGATTAATGATTGCAAATATTTCTTCACATGAATTTACCTTAATATAATATAAATATTTATATATATATATCCTTATCGAACATATAAAGAGTTTAAAATTATTTTGAACATAATATATCATGTTTTTGGGAAAAAAAATAAAAATATATGTGATGGATGCATTCATAACTGAGACTATTAGACATTAAAGCTTGACAATTTCAATTATTATATTGAGACCAATAATTTTTTTAATGGCCTTTCTAAATATTTATTCTTCATATTAAATGGATGAAAAATTTCCATCTTGGAATTTTATATCCACATGAACTTTAAATGTTAAAATATTCAGTGGTGGAACTAGTTCGGTTAACGTAATCTAAGAAGGTCCATTTGATTTCTTAGTTGATCTATTGGATTGTCTTGATCTGACAATCTATTTCCCCCTTATTTTTTAACACCTAAAATACCATACATCTTTTCAATCCATATTTAATTAAATATTAATGAATTTAATGTGAATTGTTTTATAAATATATACGTCATTATTTATAAGTACAATTATAATATTAAATAACCACGTTACGAAAGTTCCAATAGAATTAACATCCATTTAGACATTCAAATCTTCAAGGGGAACATGAAAGTTGGCTCTTGACTCATGAGATACTTCAATCATCACTCTCACGTGATATTTTAGGAGCTGTTTATTACATTGTGTGACTCCTTGGATAGTGTACATCATACCCCTTATAATACGGCTTTGTGTTGGTGTTGATAGATATAAATCACATAAAAGTTTACGCAGAATAATTTTATTAGTAGAAATTTATTGTTAGTTGTTTGAATCATATTTATTATAATGTTTTATGAAAAATTTGGCTATCTTAGAAATGAAATTAGGTTGAGGGGACTAGCTAGCATAAAAGATACTGAGGTCATGTGGCGCTTCATGTACTGGTCATTGTTCTATTATTAGTTATCTTTTATCCTTTCACATATACACATCTACCATCCCAAAACATAAAATAATATCTTTTAGAAAATATTTATTCCTTGTTTCCTTTCATCATACCATATATATACATCCCCTTATGAGTTTGTCTTCTCAAAATATTCTCAGGGTGACACTGAAAAACCCATACCTCTAACTTGGACATATTGTTATAGTCACTTAAAGGATATTGGAATTAGTTGTTCAATGGGTATAGTAAATGATCATTCCTGAATCAAAAATAAATTAAAAATGTATGAGAATACATATATATTTTATATAATATTATTATAAAGAATAAAAAATTATTATTATTTCATAATGACACATGTTTTTCATACTAATTGGGTGCTTACATCAATTATTTTACCTCTTCATTTACAATTGACCCTTCCATAAAACATGATGGGGTGTGGAAGTGGATTTGGATCATGATTCATCAATTTTTATATAGACTTGGGAACATTTTATATTTCATATGACATAAAACATTTACTGGATATTTAAAACACACACCATTTTTTTCAAGTTAAATGTATCACATCATTTTGTTTTCGTAGGGGTACATTAGTTTATAAAAACAATTCCAATTTTCATAATTCCATTTTTCATTCATAAATAATTTTTTAAATCATAGTGGATAAGAATTTTTTTTAAAATAAAATATCATCAATTAAACTATTTTTGAAATGATCTCATCACGTACACTAATGAATTCTTCCCCAGTTTCTTAGTTTTTATTGTGTAAATACATAGATGGTGGGTGGTAGTTTACATTCCCTTCAACATCCTCATTATTATTCTTTGTCAAAAGTGTGTGAAGGTATCTATAAATTTTTTTAGAAACTAATAATAAAATTTTATAATGTTAATCATCTAAAATAAATGATATAGTAAAGGAATAATGAAATATAAATCAAAGATTAATTTTAAATTTTTTCTCAAAAAAATTTATAAATTTTATCAAAACATTACCCTAAAATATTCCCCAATGAATATCCTCATTACTAGAAAGAAATTATTCTATATATTTATATCAATAAGAACATGAATTTTAGATTTGAACCTAATGAAACTAATGAAAATTTAAATGTTAGGGGTCAAGAAGTTCACAACATTGATTTTATCCAATTAAAAATTTTATACCATTACATCCCACCTTAATAAATTTAGTTAACATGGTGATTCTACATGGATATTGTTTTTTTTCATTCATGTGATTTCGATCCCTTAACCATTCCTTAGTTTCATCATTGATAATGTATTATTCCTTAGTATTGATTACATCTGCGTGAAGCAAAGAAATTATCTGTATGATAAGTAAATTTTTTAATTTAGATTAGATAAATACATTAAAGAAAACAATATATTTTGAGGAAAATCATAATATATTTAAAAAAACATTAAACTATTAATTTAACATTATTTTTTTCTTTAATGGTTTAAGGGATTAAGATCCTATATCAATAATATATATCCAATCCTTATGGTCCTCCCTAATATATAAGACATTGTATCCACTAGTACCACCGTGAAATTATTATGATCTCCCAATGAGTGTTTTATCTTTAATTTTATTTTCATAAGACCCCATAGTTATTTTAGTCACTAACCAAATAATTAAAAAAAATTTGTTTGTAATAACTAGGAAGTACAATAGCTTCAGTCCCTTTGATTCCATTATAAATGGTTATTTCTTATACCCATCAATACTTAAACTCAAATTCACAAATATTAATTCATCAACTTTAAAATCAATCCTATTTTCAACCCATTTTAAACAAAAAATCAACACATGAAATGTTGTATGATCCAACCTTTACATTTGTTCAATGATTTTGAAATATAAAATATTCACATGAATTTTATTTCTATCCACCAAATATGTGCATCACTTCCACCATAAGAATAATTGCTCCATTTTTCATCATACTGAGTTAATATTGTTTTTCATATTGAATGTATAACCATTAATTAAATAATAATTTTAAGACAATATATTCACACTTTGTCCTCGGGATAAACATAAATTTCATTCTACAATTGAATCTATATTTTTTAATAAATCTTTATAAATATGAAATAAAAAACAAGCTATAAACTTTTTATTTTTTGTGTTTGATATCCATATTTTATCCCTTGGTGGGTTTAAAAGACTATGAATTTCTTTTTGAGAATCAACATATGAAGAATAATATCCACTATTATGGAAAATGTAAAGGTGATATTTCTCCCAATCAATAATTTTATTTGTAACAACATCTCATATGGAAATATCATCACCCACATGGAATCCTATATGATGAGATTTTGGGTGACCAATATAATCATCATCTAATGGGCAATTAGTAAATAATTAAATTACTTCTTTAAAAATCTATCACCCCTAATACAAACTTTTGGATGAATTTAATTCTGGATGCACCCTTTTGTAATCTGCAGTTTCAAAGGGGTAAATAAATCAATAATTTAGAATAACACATAGTTAAATCTCTATAACCAATTGAACTGTCAGGTGGAAAATAATATCAAAAAATGACCATTGGACAAAAATTTAAAATTTAAATAGTATGATATAAGTTTCATTATTCATGATTTTAAACATCATATGGTTTATTACTTTACTACATATTGATTTGAAAAAGATGAAAATTCTAGTTAATGTATATCATACCTTTTTAGATAGAATGAAACAAAAAGCAACATGCAGTAAATATTACTTCAAAACATGATCATTGGGTGTTTTTAAGCTCTCCAACTTGAAATCAATAATTGAAATGATATTCATGATATTTTATGAATACCCCTTTGGAAATTTTAAATTATTCATGAAATTAAAACACTGATATATATTTTACCTAGAACAATTGTGAAATTATAGAGGATGAAAAGTTCATATTTACACCTTCATTGGTGAGAAATATTCCCTTATCCCCATTTCAATCATATCATAACAATCCTTAATAATATATATTGTTTTTGGTACATTTATTAACATTCCTATAACACTATAGAATATTTTTTCCCCTAAAATCATGTCATAACTAAATTTCCTAATGTCCAAACAATTACAACACAATAATTCATATAAAATTGATCCCTTTTTCCGACCTTATTTTATATGGTTTTTGAAAAATGGTTTACTAAAAATAGTGTTAAAATATTTAAATATCATAAAATTTTGATAACTTGTTAGTGGATAACATGTTTTACTTTTTTTTATTTCTATTGAGTGATTCCATCGAGGATTAATATTTATTTCATAGGTGTAAACATTTGATATGTACAAAAAACAAAGTCTTTGATTAATATTTAAAATTGAATGAGTGTGTAACTTTTTCAGAAATATGACACCCCAAAAATCAATTATTGAGTTACACCAGTTTGTAACACCTTTTTTAGGTAATCACATGTGCACACCTAATTTGTTTCTAAAAATTCCATGTGTGTCCTTTTCCTTCCCTATAAAAGGACATCACCTATGCCCATTCATCACACCACTGAAACCTTTTATGTTCATCCAATATATACCTAGGTATCCTCGAAAAATCCTCTCTTGGAACTTCAATCATTCCTTTGGGAATTAATCTTCACAAATAATCCTTTTTCCACAAACCAAAAGGAGTTACCCGATTTTGGGGTAACGTCTTCTCTCAAGCTAGTTTCCTCTATTTTCCATGTCCACTCATCCACTAACATAATTACCTTCTTGCATGAAAAAAAGTATCCCAAATATAGTAGGTTATTTTATGCAATGTTTATGAACTACACTTAAACACACCTCCATCTAATAGATGTTGAACATACTGTTTCTGTGTATGATGAACTACCGCCTCACGAATAGAAAATTGTTCATTTCTCCCTTACCACCAATCATGGTGGCCATTATGATGGAAAATATATTTATATAGGTAATATTGTATAATTATAATGTATTTAAGATTATTTATTCTTTTTAAAACACACATATTTTTACCTTCCATTCAGTGTTAAAACAATAATCACGTTTGAGGAAGTCTGGACTACCGCCCTATCAAAACGATGTGATTCATTCACACACCTCATAGAATGTATTAAGGATTATTTTATTGAAATTTTATGATATATTAATTCCATTTTAATAATTATATATATATATTCATTCCATTTACCTAATTTCTTTCAATACGACAGTAAAAATAGAAACATTGTTCATCCGTACATACGACTTACCGTCTCCAGGAACAGTGTATTGTATTCCATAGTTCTATATGTAACACCCCGAGGTTCCACGGTACGCTTCACTTTGAATAATACAGTAGCGTGTATTGTATGAAACTTCCATGGTACCCTTCACTATGACATGTTAGGGCTGATTCAATGTATCTTGTTCGAAGTAATCAAGTTGTGATGACTTTCACAAAAACAGAATACCAAATAGTGTCAAAATTGACAGAAATTAATATTTAACACAAATATTATATGATTAATTGATATTATATTCCAAAAATATAATGTTTGGCCAAAGGACTTATAAAAGGATACGTGTATCATTAATGGACTACTTGGGGGTCACTTGGAAGTTTATAGTAAGTTTATTAACTATATAATATAAAAATACAAAGTGACATGGTAAGTGTTAAACTAATTAACCAAGAGTTAAAACTTAAATATAAGGTTAATATAATTACCCAAACCTGTATTAAATCTATTGGTTGAAAGTATTTCGACCCATACTCACCTTATTATTTGAATAACCTACTTTGGATCCATTAGAAACTAAATATGAATTTATTATAGATTAATACTTTATGTTTTTCCAAAAGAGCCTCTCCTCCCCCTTATAAAAGGACACCACTTCTAACCATTTCCTCACACCTTTCAAGCCTTTTGGCTCATCCAACCCCTTCCAAAATACTCTCTCAACTATCCCCCTTTCAACCTAGAGGCCTTAGTTTGATCAGAAAGCCATCCTAAGGATCCCTTTTGATCAAATAAAAAGGAAGAACCCGAAGAAGAGGTAATGATTTCACCACCCTCTTTCAAGTTCCTTTCTTATTCCACTTCCTTTTTATTTGTTGTTTACATTAGAAAATAATAAATCCAGTATATTCTATATAATGTGATGTTATTATAATTATGGTATAACCAAATTCATTATTCAATCCACCCTTTGAATGACATGTCACCATACGTGCGTACGTACGGCTTACCGTCTCCATGTCGTGGTGTAATTGTTATTCAATACATTATTATTTGGATGAGTATAATAAAGATGTGTATTTGATTTAAATAATAAATATAACATGATAAAGGTTCTGTATATATTATATAACATCCAATTAAATATTATATTAATATCAAAAGAATGATATTTTTCGCTTGTTTGTACGTACTGATTACCGTCCCCACGACGCGATGAGATTAATTTCCAAGTTCACCATTCATCGACGATTATAAAATATATATATTACAACTAAGTATGTAATATATGACATAATAATTATGCTGGAGATATATATATATATATAAATAATTATTTATGTACTTACATATATCTTATTCACTTACTAATGTTCAATACTATATGAAAACGGAAACAGCGTTTATGCATACATACGGACTACCGTCTCCATAAACATTGTTTTCCATTTCATATATACGTCTATTATAAATTTTTATATTCTAAATATATATGATAAATAAATCATGTTTTATATTATGAAATTATTTAAATCATGATCTAAGTGATACAATCAAAAGTAACAAGTTAAAACACATATGATAAAGAAAGCGATTATTCCCCGAATTATTAATATAAATAGAAATTATTATTAAATGGTTAGTATAAAGTCATAAATTAATAATTTATGATATAATAAATATTGATATGGTTCTGGTATAATTTAATAACATACTATAGTCTTCATAGAGAAGGCTAAACATACCCTCGACTAAAGGAAAGTGCAAGGTAAGGGGTTTTTCATCTCACTCCTTATTCCCATGAGATTCATTCCATATTGCCTCTATTACCTTTTGTGTGGTGTATGTACTGCACATAATTTTATTCTTTATTTAATATACTTTAATTTATGTGTATTTACATATTAATTGTATGATACCTCTTTCATGGGGTGTATGTTTCGTAAGTTACCAAATTGGTAAGGGTTAATTTCACAATATTTTTATTATCCGAGGTTGTTTTTATGTAAGTATCTACTTGGACATATTTATTATCCATGTCCATGTTTTATGAAAGAGTTTTCAAAGGGATTATTTTAAGGTACTTTTTATTAAAACATCATTTCAAATATTTTAAATATTTATTCTTCTAAATCTTTCCCATTAATGTCCATGTCTTCAAAATGTGTTTTAAGGATTTATTTATATGGACATGAAAGTTTTTAAAATGTTAATTCCTTTCAAAAGTTTCAAAGTGGTATGGGAAAATTTTATTACAAAATTCCTTTAAATTAATTCTTTTCCAAATTGTGTGACTTTTAAATGTTTTCATGAAAAAGGGGTATTTCTGTCAAAGAGTTTTACAAATCATTTTCATCAACATCAAAATCCTTTAATAGATTTTAAACTTGTTTTGAAGTTGATTTATCATGATAAAAATCTTCCATATTATGTTGAAGGTTTTGTGATTTGTTTTGCTGTGGATGTATTATTTTTATACCATTCATGGTTTGTGGGTAAAATATTGACATTTTGTATGCTAGTTTTAATACTAATGTTTATGTTATGTTTAGACCTTTTCATATGAGGAATGCATTGGAATTAGTAAGTGATGGGTGGAGCCCGCAACAGCTCCTCGATGCATCAGTAGGTCTCATGAGAAAAACTAGTGTATTGGCACAAGGACTTGACAAAATCTTATTTTTAGTCTTGGCACGAGGCCTTGGCTATGTGGTTATGATAGTCTTGCATAATGCATTCCATCATTATAAAAGTGGTTATTGATATTGCATGTGATTATTTTACTAGTAGAATATCCATGTGAATAAGTAAATGGAATTATTTCATTTTATCTTTGCCATATTATGATGAATTTCATGTTTAAAAGGATTTTGTTTTAGTTATACATTGCCTTAAATGTTTATGCTTATTTATGAAAGTTTCCTCTCTATTTTTATCCTTACTAAGAATCTGAGCTCACCCCTTTCTATGTTTTATTTTTTCCTGGATTCCCAGAAGTGTATTGTGATTGACATGCAGGGTTAAGAAAAAGGAATAATAGAGTTTGTGAAGGATTATTTATGTTGTTTTGTATGTTATGAAGTGTAATGTAACATTCATGTATGTAATCTATTTTCCAAGGCTGCTAAACTGGTCGGTCCTTCGGGACATGATTCCTTGTAATCATGCCAATGTATTAAAATAATGCACCGAATCTGGGTAACTGGGGTCGGGGCATTACAGTTGGTATCAGAGGAAGTTTATCAATAAACTTGTAAACTAGATTTAGATAAACTCTGTTTAGATCACATTACCCTAAGATAGACTTTGAGGATTATTATAGAAGAACATTCTAGAATTTTGGTATTGTCGAGATTTTTTGAGTTTTCTGAGCAATACATCCCTATCTGGATACGAGCAGGTAGAGGTGGTTCTCACACAGATGTACCTAGGGGTAAAACCCAAAAACACCGCTTTGAGGTAGAATTTAACAAGAACTGGTGCATGACAACGGGCCTTGCTGCACTCTTGGTTACGACACTCCCGGGGGATATTCTTTGGATAATTCTCATTTTCATTACAAACCGCTATGTAGGGTTTATGAGTATTTACCTACTAAAAGAAAACATTTTTGTGATTAGGGATTATATCCATAAACTATTCAATTTATGTTAGGTATTTTACATGTTTGGAATATGAATTGTGATTCATAAACTGACTTAGTGTATGCCATTGTTTAGAAATGGAACCCAGTAGAAGGAATGAGAACACCAAAAATACGTATGATCCAAAGAGTAAGAAGGGTCATATCATTCATGGTATTAAAAAAACATTTATAAAGGAAATATTCTCCCATGTATTATCATCATATGAATAAATAGTATCAAAAGATCAGTAAATAACTCTCTGAATTCTATGGCTTTGAACAAGAAGCCAGAGAAGAAAAGGATGGTAGAGAGAAATATAGATAAAGGGAATAAGGGAAAGAAGGATTTTCCAATATGTGATAAATGTGGAATGATTCACCTTGGTAAATGATTGAAGGGAATGCGAGTTTTTATAAGTGTGAAGTAAAAGGACACCAAGTATGTGATTACAAGGGTAAGAAAAAGTTTTCAAATGTATAATGCCTCATCTGCAAGGAGTTGGGACACTATGCAAACCAATATCCAAATCATCAGAGTATGCTCAAATGATTCTATTGGATAATAATAAAGTTATAATAATACCACAAATAAAGAGGAATTACTAGTGTTCATATGTTGTTATTAAAGAATTATTTCATTTGAGTGTTGTATCAACGATGTACTGGTTATATGAATTATGGAGATAAATAAGGATTGTACTGCTGTACTATTTTATTGAGGATTTGTGATATTATGGTACTATGAAAAGTGACTCAATAACAAGTTAGTTTTTTTTTGAAAATACAAGGTTGAAGGAAAGGTAATCCTTAATATGGTCTTGATACTAAGGTAATAATTTTGGAATAAGAGATGGTTGATTTGGATGAATTATAATGGATATTCTTGACTACCTTGGCACTGATTAATGGTTTGTTTATTTCATCATTGTTGGAATATTCAATGTTTTTGGATATAAGGAATATATATAATATTCTATAAGGAATAAGGGAGAATGAATGTAATCAATAATGTTTTATGGTAATTCAGGGTGTTACCATATTTTAAACGAATACATGATGAAGGTGTTCAAATCCTATTACGTGAAAAAAGGATCTTCATTGTGTTTACCTACCTTATAAATTTTGTACTGTGAGTTTGGGAAGAAGTATTTTGGATAAGTATAGTTTGAGATTATTTTTGTATTTCCATAAAAAGGACAACCCAGAGGTTGGGCAGAAACCCGTCGCGTCTGTCAAGGCCGCATGACTTGAAACCTCAACCAAAGGGCGACAAGGGTGTATCACCTACCACTAGCCCTCGTGATGTCCTAGATTGAATAATGTAGTCTTTTAAAGGGATTGATATGTGAATGATAAATTCATTATTTTTGGAACCCTATAAGATTAGGATAAATAGAATATATATATATATATATATTAAATCTTCTAGAGTGAAAGATTAGTTAGTATTAGGAATTAGTTGAAGGATGAAACTCTACTGGTCAAGTATATATAAATACACACACACACACATATATATTTCCTCTTATTTTATGGATAAATTAATTATTAAACTTTTGGGAAGGGATCTTAAAACCAAAAATCTGTTATCCTAAAACCTTACGTTTTGTTGAACCGATGGTATTTTAAATCATCATAAATTGGTGGCTTTGAGGCCCACAATTCTACAATTGTTTGAGATTGATGACCTCAATCACTCTCTATAAATATTTACATTTTTCCTCTAATTACATGTCTCTAATTGCCACTAATGTTATCCTAATCGAGTCCATAATTTTTTGGTGACCCTTTCATTTATATTTTCCTCTTATTAAGACTAAATTTTATTAACCCAATTTCTGATGTGGGTTTTCCCACAAAGATATTTTTAATTTTCAACCTTTTATTTTTGAAGAACAATTTCAAATCGAGAGGACGCAATTTATTGAAGGAGGGGAGAATGTAACACCCCAAGCTTCCACGATATGCTTAACTTTGAATAATATAGTAGCATGTGTTGTACACAACTTCGAGTTATAACACACCACATCCAATCAAACTAGCCGTTATGAATAGTAATACCCACTTTTTGAAATTTTATAGATTTTATAATTCAAAATGGACTTCAGTTTTGGATTCGGAATATCAAAAATAGCTTAGGGTGAAATTTTGGTTCTTTTCGGATAACTTTCATATTTTGATGAATAGTGAAAATTACTAAATTTTAATTAAAAACAAATTTTTTAATTGAAATAATTAATAGTGATAAATTATGAATTTGAGTGGTTTTAAAGTATATTTAGAATATATTTTTATAATTTAATACAATGCTGGTCATTGGACGTAATTTCACATTTAAACCAAACATAAACAAGTGTTAATCTTTTGATAATTATTATTTCTGAAAAACACGCTATTTGTTTTGACAATGAGAATTAATTTTTAAATTAATTAATGCAACTTATATGTTTTGAATTTGGTAAAATAGACATCATTTTTGAATTAATAATATCAAATATAGCTTAGGCCGAATTTTTGGTATTTTCCTAAAAACTTTCAATTTTTGATGAATAGTTAAAAATACTAAGTTATAGTTTAAAACCGATTTTTTATTTAAATAATTATTTATTTTATTTAAATTTAATTAAGGTCAAAATAGATACATAATACCTATATAAGGTCAATGAAATTCATTGAAGTTAGTTTAGAATAATTTTAGATATATAAAAAGTTTATTGAATTTCTCACCGTCTTTTACCCACCTCCTAGGAGAATTTGGAAATTTATATAAATCATAATTTACTGCTACTGTGAGTGGAATTTCGAAAATCCGAGAGACACAGTTAATATCAAGGAGTAATATATTGTTCAATAAGATAAAAATAATTTTTGGTGAATAGTAACTTTTTACTTTTATTTACCACGGTTAAAAGTAAATAGGGTAATTAAGAGTAAAAATGATATTAATATTACCCTAACACATGTCCTAATTCTATTGGACAATTTATTCTCGACCAAAAACAACCTTAGAAATAAAATATTATCATTTAGGTACACTTGGATTAGATTAGGACATTTATTATTATTTAATTCAAAGAAGAGTTAAAAGAGTTAAAATCAAAGTTTAATAACTAAAACATTTTTAATATAAGTTTTTAAATAAGATAAATTAGATTATAAACATTCATTAGAAAAATAAAACTCTTTCCTACATCATGGTATTTTATTTATAATTTTTAGACATTAAATAAATAAATTTATTTATGACATAATGATGATGCAGTAATTACCTTATTCATGAAAGAATCAAATAAATGGTATTATAAATATTAAAATAAATATAATTTAAAAGTTTTTATGACATACAGAAATTTTATAAGTTAATATTCCATGTTAGGGATGACTCAATGTATTGTGTTTGTAGTAATCAAGTTGTGATGACTTTCAGAAATACAAAATACCAAATAGTGTCAAAATTGAAATAAATTAATATTTAAAACAAATATTATATGATTAATTGATATTATATTACTAAAAATATAAGGTTCAGCCAAAATACTTATAAAACGACATGTGTATCATTAATGGACCACTTGGGGGTCTCTTGGAAGTTTATAGTAAGTCTATTAACTATATAATATAAAAATACAAAGTGACATGGTAAGTGTCAAACTAATTAACAAAGAGTTAAAACCAAAAGATATGTTTTATATAATGAGCCAAACCTGTCTAAAATCTATTGGTTGAAAATATTTCGACTCATAACCACCTTATACTTTTAATAATCCACTTTAGAGCCATTAGAAACCGAATATGAATTTATTATAAATTAATACTTTAAGTTTTTTCTAAAGAGCCTCTCCTCCCCCTTATAAAGGAACACCACTTATAACCAATTTCTCACACCTTTAAAGCCGTTTGGATTGTCCAAACCCTGAAAAAATACTCTCTCTACTATCCTACCTTCAACCTATAGGCCTTAGTTTGATCAGAAATCCAATCTAAGGATCCATTTTGATCAAATCAAAATGAAGAACCCGAAGAAGTGGTAATGATTTCACCACCCTCTTTCATGTTCCTTTCTTCTTCCACTTCATTTTTCTTTGTTGTTTCCATTATAAAATATTAAATCCAGTATATTCTATATACTTTGATGTTATTATAATTATCGTACAACCAAATTCATTATTCTATCCACCCTTTTAATGACATGTCACCATACGTGCGTACGTACGGCTTACCGTCTCAACGTCGTGGTGTAATTGTTATTCAATACATTATTATTTGGATGAGTATAAGAATGATGTTTATCTGATTTAAATAATGAATATAACATGATAAATGTTCTGTATATATTATATAATATCCAATTTTATATTATATGAATATCAAAAGAATGATATTTTTACTCGTGCGTACGTACGGATTACCGTCTCCACGACGCGATGAGATTCATTTCCAAGTTCACCATTAATCGATGATTATAAAAAATATATATTACTAATTAGAATGTAATATATGAAATAATAATGCTAATATATATATATATATAAATAAGTATTTATGTACTTACATATATCTTCTTCAGTTACTTCCGATCAATACTATATGAAAACGGAAACAACGTCTATGCGTACGTACGGACTACCGTCTCCATAAACGATGTTTTACATTTCATATATACGTCTTTTATAAATTTTTATATTATAAATATATATGATAAATAAATCATGTTTTATATTCTGGAAGTATTTAAATCATTATCTAAGTGATACAATCAAGGGTAACAAGTTAAAAGATGTACGATAAAGAAAGCGATTATTACCCGAATTATTTATATAACATCGAAATTATTATTAAATGGGTATTATAATGTCATAAATGAATAATTTATGATATCATAAATATTAATATGGTTCTGGTATAATTTAATAACATACTATAGTCTTCATACTTGAAGGTAAACTGACCCTCGACTAAAGGGAAGTGCAAGGTAAGGGGTTTTTCATCTCACTCCTTATTCCCGTGAGATTCATGCCATATAGCCACTATTACCTTTTGTGTGGTGTATTTACTGCCCATAATTGTATTCTTTATGTAATACAATTTAATTTATGTGTATTTATATATTAATTGTTTGATACCTCTTTCATGGGCTGTATGTTTCGTAAGTTACCAAATTTGTAAGGGTTAATTTCACAATCTCTTTATTATCTGAGGTTGTTTTTACATATGTATTACTAGGACATATTTATTATCCATGTCCATGTTTTATGAAAGATTTTTCAAAGGTATTCTTTTAAGGGACTTTTTACTAAAACATCATTTCAAATATTTTAAATATCTATTCTTCTAGTACTATTTCATTAATGTCCATGTATTCAAAATGGTTTCTAAGGATTTATTTATATGGACATGAATGTTTTTAAAATGCTAATTCCTTTAAAAAGATTCAAAGTGGTATGGGAAACTTTGATTGAAAAATTTCTTTAAATAATTCTTTTCCAAATTGTGTAAATTTTAAATGTCTTCATGAAAAAGGTTTATTTCTCTCAAAGAGTTTTACAAATCATTTTCATCAACGTCAAAATCCTTTAATGGATTTTAAACTTGTTTTGTAGTTGATTTATCATGATACAAATCTTCCATATTGTGTTGAAGGTTTTGTGATATATTTTACAGTGGATGTGTTATTTTTATACCATTCATGGTTTATGGGTAAAGTATTGACATTTTTTATGCTAGTTTTAATATGAATGTTTATGTTATGTTTAGACCTTCTCATATGAGGAATGCATTGGAATTAGTAAGTGACAGGTGGAGCCCGCTATAGCTCCTCAATGCATTGGTAAGTATCATGAGACAAACTAGTGTCTTGGCACGAGGTCTTGAAAAAATATTATTTGTAGTCTTGGCACAAGGCCTTGGCTACATGGTTATGTTAGTCTGGCATAATTCAGTCCATCGATATGAAAGTGGTTATTGATATTGCATGTAATTATTCGACTAGTAGAATATCCATGTGAATAAGTAAATGGAATTATTTCATTTTATCTTTTCCATATTATACTGAATTTCAAGTTTAAAAGGCTTTTATTTTAGTTATACATTGCCTTAAATGTTTATGCTTATTTATGAAAGTTTCTTCCGTATTGTTATCCTTACTGAGCATCTGAGCTCACCCCTTTCTATGTTTTATTTTTCCCAAGATTCCAAGAAGTGTATTGTGATTGACATACAGGGTTAAGCCCAGGGAATAATGGCATTCGTGAAGGATTATTTTTGTTGTTTTGTATGTTATGAAGTGTAATGTAACATTCATATCTGTAATATATTTTCAAAGGCTGCTAAACCGATCGGTCCTTCAGGACTTTATTCCTTGTAATCATGCCAATGTATTAAAATAATACACCGAATCTGGGTAACTGGGGTCGGGGAGTTACACTATATGATATAAAATATTATAATATGAATATAATGGATATAACTGATATTTATATCATTATATAAATTCTATAATCACGATATAAGTATAAGGATCAACGATATATAAAATTAAGACACATGCGAAGAACAAATCGAATATTACCTGAAGTGAAACAATAATATAGGATTGATAAAAATCAGGTAATATAAGCTTATAATCAAACCATATATGGTAATATATATAGGAATATTATTATTTAAAATATATATAATGAAATTTTATTTATTATACAGGAATCTTGTACGATTATGAAGAGAGTCAAGACACAAGGTAAGGGGATTTCATTTAACTTTTAATTTATAAGAGATACAAGCTATGTTACCCATTATTCCCTTTTGTGTGGTGTATGTACTTATTTTTATTGTATTATATGTATATTTTACTTAAATTTATGGTTATTCACATTCCCATTTTATTATACTTCTTTCATGGGTTTTAAGTATCAAATGCTAAAAAATTGGTAAAAATGTTTTTGTCTCAATTTTCCTTCTTTGAGACTCATGTTTTGTTATGCACCTAAATTATTATTCAGGGTGCCTATAAATCCATTTTGAAATCCATATCATTAATGTAAATATTTTAATGATATTAAATTATTCATGTAATTTCCTTTCCCGACATGGATATCATGATCCAAAATACCATGTTATAATATTTTATTGAGACAATCTCGTTGATTTTCGAGATTGTTTATGTTTATGCTTCCATTGATAAAATTATTTCATCCATATCTCAAGAATATTCATGAGTTTAATTATCCCTTGTAATTTCATTATATACTCATGTATTTTAATAATTTTCTCATCATTGTTACATATATTAGTTAAGAAAGTATATTTAGGAAAACCTGACCTTACCATCTCTTCTGTCAGAAATCGACGTTTTATAAAAAGGGTTTCTTGGAATATTATACCATTCCCCTATAATATATAAAATAAATTTTTTGTTTATTTATTTTAACAATATCATAAATGTAATATTCTAGTCTCATTTTAAAAAGGTACTTTTCAATCCTTTTTACCATGTAAGAGAAGTGTTTTTTGATCTCATATGACATGCATGGATTTACCCGCCATCATTTCTTCGATGCTTCCATTGAATTTTATAAAATGTTAATCTTTAAGATTTTTTTTTAAAAAAATTAATTTTCATGGAAAATTATTTTGAAAATGGGTTCACACTTATTTTATATGTTTTCATGAAAAACTATTTTCAAAATTTTTTTATGTCTTATTTACAAGTTTTCAAAGTTATTTCAATGAAATGGATTGCAAAACATTTTCATGATTTCTTTACAAGTTTTATAATTATTTTCAAAGATATGGTATTAAAAACATTTTCATGCTTTAATTAAATGTTTTCAAGTGTTTTTAAAGAAAATGGTTTTTAAAATGTCTTGAATTGTGTTTTAAATATTTTCAAGGAAAATGTTTTTAAAAATGATTTCATGTATTGTTTATAATTTTTAAAGGTATTTCATAAGAAAATGATTTTTGAATGGTTTTATGTATTAAAAATTATTTTCAAACGATAAAGTATATTTTCCTCGAGAATTTGTTTTAGAGTATATTTCAAAATTATTTTCAATCTAAGATGATATCTATTGATGACACCCATTAATTTATAAGAAATAATCTAAATTAACCATTCATATACTTTCTATGAATGAGTGGTTATTAATGAAACAGTATTTATGAATCCCATTTATCCTTAATTGGTAATATTTTTATGAAACCCATTTCTCTTTCATGGGTTATATGCTTTTGAAAAATTCTTCTGTTAAAGGGTTATGTTTATCAAGAAATAATCATGAAACCTATATCTTTCCAATGGTTATGATATTTTTACATGTTTATGATACCCATTTCATTTCTTGGGTAATGATATGATTATTTATAATCTTATGGAACATGAATGTATGATTTCATTATGTGATAGGTGGGATCTATATCTCCCTCCAATGCATTGGGTAAAGATTTAAATATCATGAGATAGACAGTGATGGAATGAGGGTTCACTCGGTTTAGTAATACAAGGTAGAAATGAGGGTTTACTCAGTTCGGTAATACAAGGATAAAATGAGGGTTTACTCGGTTTAGAAATATAGGTATGGAATGAGGGTTTACTCAGTTTAGTAATACATGGTTGGAAGGAGGGTTTATTTGGTTTAGTGATACAGGGATAGAATGTGGTTTTACACTGTTTTGTAATATAGGGATGAAATGAGGTTTTAATTTGTTCAGTATTACTGGGATGGAATGAGGGTTTACTCTGTTTAGTAATACAGGGCTGGAATGAGGGTTTACTTGGTTTAGTAAGACAAGGCTGGAATATGGGTTCACTAAATTTATTAAAAGACTTTTTCTACTAATCTAGTATTGGAATTGATTCCTCGGATACTATGGATATTAGTATATGCTTATGTGTTACCTAAAATCCCTATCTTACTTTTATGTTATGCTTTCTGGCTTCTGTCCATTATTTCCTATTGACTCATGTCCCAAAAATTAATAAGTTTTTCCATGATTAATCTGTATGATGTTTGATATGAAGGGTATGTTCTTTTATTTTCATGATCATGTTCTCATATCTTTATTCTCATGTTTATACATAAATGTATCCCTTTTTAACTGTTATTGATAATTTCATCTCACCACTATTTATGTTTCCTTCACCAGGTTATAAAGATATGTATTATGTTTGATGTTTCTAAGAAGGTTTCTAGTCCTGAAGAACCTAGTGGGAGATAATGTAGCTCACATATTTAATGGTTTTTATGGTTCCATGTTTCCAAAGGACTATACCAACTATGGTTTTTGGGTGTCTTTTTGTATAATGTTTAAGTATTCCGAAAAAGTTAAGTAATATCTATGTTTTTAAAGAGTGTGTTTCTATAATTGGTATCAGAGAAAAGGTATATATAACCTTTAGAAGCTAGGATGAAAAAACATTAGTGAGATCCCTAGTTATATTTGTACGTATATGTCTTGGGATGTCTCTAAGGATAATTATAAGGATGAGTTAACATTTAAGAAAATATCCTGGAATTTTGGTAGACGATAAAGTGTGTGGTTTCCATGGAATACATCCTTTTCTAGATACTACATGTTGATTTGGATTTGTAATAGATTTACCTAGGGGCAAAAACTCAGACAAGATGTTCTGGGAATGATTTGTCGTAATATGGTACACAACTATGGGCTTTGATATACACCTGGTTTTGACGCTCTTGGGGGATATTCATTGGGAATTCACCAAGTCTTCTTGAACCATCATAAAGGATTTAGATAATAGTTTTCTATTAATAACATAGTATAGACCCAAGGTGTCATAGAATGTGGAATGTGTCATGATTTAGACATACTATAATTAATTCTTTTAATGAATATCTGGTTTTCTGCTATGATAAGTAATGCTCACACTAGGGTTTTGGTTTTAGTCAATGGTGGGATCGAGAAGTAAGTGTATTAATGTTGAATGTGACTGAATATTTTCTAATGAGTATTAATGTTGGATGATCACTGTAGTGAAAGAGTTCATGATCATGACTAATGAGTTCTCATGGAACATGATTAACAATGTTTACCTTAAATAATTCTCGGACACACTAAGGAAATTAAATAAGGATTTCCCTAAGAGTTCGGGTAATAGAGACCAAGGAGGAAATAAGATTCAGTTTTTTTTGTCAAGAATGTGGAAATAATCACCTAAGTGAATGTATTATAGTATTAAGAATGTGTTTTTACTATGTAAAATAAGGACAAAAAAATGTGACTGCAAGGGGAAAATGAAGAGTTTAGTTAAAAAATGGATAGGAATTTTGGCCTCCCTATCTCTTCATCAATGGTTGAGTGTTTATGTTAGGAATAAATGGACAATATGCAACTAAATTTCCCAAGGGGAAAGTACCTTAATAAAATCAACAATGTGGTGCGATTAATGGTCACATTTCTGATGATGAATACACTACAGATGAAATATAAAGGACAAAAAGTATTGTGTAATAGGATAAGGTAGCATTGTTAATGGATTATGGATGAATTAATAGAAGTATTTTTGTATTAGGATTCCAGAATTAAGAATGGTAAATTATGTGTGGATTCTTTAGTTTATGTTTACCTAAGGATTGATAAGAATATTTTTAATGGTCACGGTGGATAATAAAGGTTATGTCATGAAAGTTAAAATTTTGGAAAATGGAAGGTAACCCTAAACATGTTCTTTTTGTTAAGATAATGTTGTATGGATAAATATATGGGGATATGAATAAGTAAATTGGAAATTAATGATTACCTTGGAACTATGTAAGGACATGTGGTATAGGTGGTCTATTCTACTACTAATGATGTTTACAACATTTTGTTTTTTATGGTGTAAATCCAATATACTTTAGAATGAGGAAGCACACTTGTTTTCTAGAAGGATTTATTGTAATTAAAGTTATTACCATGATTCAATAGAATATTTGATGATTTTATTCACATTATTAGAGCATAATAAACAAGATAAACTTTGGGTTATATAGGGGAATCAATGTAAATCTGATATCATGAGTCCATTTCTAAGGTTTTGGTTTTTTAACATTATAAAGGGTTATAAGATTGACCATTCATGAAAAGTTAATGTTAAACTTCAGATGAAGTATTTTAGCATTGATATTTCATTGAAAAACTTGGTTAAAATGTTAATTAGTGATTAACCATATTTCAAGGATGTCCATCTTATATATTATCACTACTAGAAAAATAACTTATAGACACAGATCTATAGCCACGGTTTAATGATCCGTGGCTATAAGGTGAAATATGGCTACGGGTTGTAAGGTGGGCGTGGCAATAGGTTGTCAAAACTTTTTTCTCCATCAAGACTTTCATCTCCCACCCACAAACCCTTCTCCCTCCCTTGGAGATTACTCCACCACCATTCCTCCTTCATTGCCATTCCTACTCCCCTCCTCCCCATCCTCCCCTCATGATTCATCCTCCCCCTTCGACTCCGATGCAGTCAGTACACCTCTCTAATGACGCGACTCCGACACGTTTCTGATGCCTCCCTACCGATGAGGCTCCGACACCAACCTCCCTGTGGACATGACCTCCCCACCTCCCTGTCGACATGGCTCCGATGCCCCCTGCCTCACTACAACCCTCCTACTACGATGCTGCTCGCCACTGCTCACCGCTGCTCTGACTCAGCCACACCAGCATTGGTCGTCCTCCTCTAATGCAGCTACCCCACCACCACGAGATCATCCTCATCCGACGTCGCCAACACACCTCCCAGATTTCTTACCCAAACCCAGCCTTACCCTCAAGATAATCTTCTTCATATGATTTATCACTAACCTGGACACTAGGTAAATCCTCCCTTCAATGATTTTTCATGAAAAACTCCTACCTCATACCATCTATTGAATTGCATCTGCAAAACAAGCTAGTGCTCCCACCACAGTTCGTTTTTACAAGATTATAGTTAACAAGGTGGTTATTTTTGATTTGTTCCCCTAATATACCACTTCAAATGAATTATATTTATGAATTTATCTTTCTCCAATCCCATATCCCATATAAACTTATTTTTATTTTGTTAGAATATGTGTTTAGTTAGACAATCAACAATATTTCTTCTATGAACATACAATTTTATGATTTTATCCCTACAATAATTACTTATTTGGATCCTAATGTATTTTTGTTTCTCAATATGAGTGGAATACTTGGCATATTTTCTTTTACTTTGAGGTTGAAATTATTCCCATGGGTTAGCATTATTACCCTGGTGCTACTTTCAATCCCTAGGTGATCGATAACACACTTTGAGCTATATAGAGAGATAACATAAGTGACATGGAAGAATGACTAGGGTTGTTTTTTTGCAAAATATTATGTAATCCCATATAGTTATTAGGGGTAGTGTGGTGTTTTAGATTAAGAATGTCAGGACCCTAGTGATGGTGAGGGGGAGTTTCTGGCCAAATTTTATTTTTTCCAGACCTTGAGTTACTAGGACGGTTGGGATATTTTGTTGTGGCTTTTTGTAATGAGTAATTTTAAGAAATTTGAGATTCTTTATTTCTATTATGTTGTTTGGGGATGATTCCTTGGCATATTTTTATTAGAATCTATTCTAAAAAAATAAATTATTTATTTGATTCTTTTGTTTTATATATTTAGATATTGCCTTATACAAGGAAATTTAAGAACCAGAGGGAGGAAGCTATAGAGAGCACTCCACCAAATGATCCTCCCATAGACCCTTATCTCATATAATTAGTGATCAGAACCATTTAGTCACTTGAGAAACGTTATGAATTAGGGATAGTCTAGTTGATAGATTTATCCTAGGAGTCAACAAAGAAAAATTTGCCTCTGTTTAAGGGACATCTGGGGATTCAATAATGATAAGAATGGATGGAAAATATTGAACTTAACTTCTAATTTCTCCAGACCTCTATGATGTAAATGGTGTGATTTGAAACTTATATATTAAGAGATGAGGAGAAGATAGTGGGATTTGGTAGTGATGTCTAAACTTCATGAATATCTTACTTGAATTGGGTTAAAAAAATGTTTGAATAGAAATTTTACCTGGAGATATTAAGAGTGGAGAACGCCAAAGAGCTCATGATTTTGGAGAAGGGTGACCAATCCAGCATGAAGTATCCCAATTAATTTACCAAACCAATACGTCTTTAACCCAAGATCCTTTCAAATTAATACATGAAAGAACATCATTTTAAAATGGGTTTGATGTTAGGAATTTGGTCCAGGATTATTCTATTGTGTTTTACCACTTTGATGAAGTGGAAAAAAGGTGGTTATTGACATGGTAGATATTATAGGGATGATCAGTTTGAGGCATTATCTAACTGTTATGGTTGTAATATAGAGTTCCTCTTTAGGTCAAAATAGTAAGTGAAAGTAATTTAATTAAGATAGTAGTGGGAGTGTATAATATCCTGCAAAATTTATTCCAGTAGCTTCCTCAAGTAAAAAGAAATTCGTATGTTATTAGTGTGGGAGGGCCATACATACCAAACAATATTTCTAAGAAACTATGAGGACCTTACACCAGTGTATATTATTGGTACATATTCAGTGGTATTTCAAGTACTTTCCTCATGGTAGTAATGTAGGGTCCACTAATGCCAAGGGTTCCCTTATACAGTCAAATGCATCAAAGGGAGCATGATCTCATTATTAAGTGAAAGGGACTGTCATTTTTTGAATAAATATTTGAGTGGGCCTGAGTCTAGGCACTTGTATGTGGGAAAGAATAATCTATATGAGTTAGATGTGGGGCCATAACATTTCTGAGGGATTATTTTCATTGTTTTATATATATCTTTAGATTTATTTGACATATGTGTGTCCAATTAATTTATCTCATCTATGTTGATTGATGCCTTGGGACTATGGTCTATGTTGATGCCTTATGTTATGGACCTCTACACTTCATTGGGAAAGATGATAGAGAAATGTTTTAAGTGCTAAAAGTTCTATGTGATCATTGTTGATGCTGAATTCATTTGGGATTTATTGGTTTTAGATTTAGAAATATTTTAACCCACCTGATGTTCACCAAAATTGGGATTTCTGTGGAATATTCATATTATCAGTATCTTTTACAAGTCAAAGAACCTATGGTAATCTTTTTACACCTCCCTTTTTTTTACACCACATAAGGTAAGGTGTGAAATTATCAATGTGGTAGGGATGGTGTGATTCAGGTTTGGTCTAATATCATGTTAACAAAGCAAAAAAGAAACACATGATGATGACAACTACCTTAATATATCCTTTCTATGAACATACATGTGACCAATAAAAACATTCATAGGAATTAATGATTTCTTGTAGAACACACATGAGTATTACCTGGAGACCATGAAGCAAGATTGGATACCTTTTTATGTTGACCTGAGAAATGTCCATGTTTCTGGTGCTCAAGATCGACTATCTTCATCTTGCCAAATGATAAGGTTTCCATTATCAAAACAACACACTAATTATGTATCATAAGTGTTACTTTTTAATCCTTTATCCTCCCTTTCATTAAAAGTTAGTTTACAGGCCTACTAGTGTAATTTGAACTCACAATTAACAGGCATGGTGATTTACAGTCACCCTCCTACTCATTTATTTCAAAATAACAAGAAAAAATGAATAATTTTGAAACTGATATTTTCCATCAGACTTCTACACAGTACAAATCTATCTTCTGCTAGCCTTATCCACATGGAAAGAAAGTAATTTTAACTAGATTAACACATTTAATAATTAGGGACAGAAACACTAGTACATACTGTATATTAATAGTAATTCATTAGGAGAAGTCATCAAATCCACCCTCTATGATACTTGCACGGTTTTCAGAACTAGAAATTTCAGTCATTGAAATGTCCTGAACTAGAATCTGTAGAGCATTAGGATTGATGTGAGATCCATCCCCAGTAGCTAAAGATAGGGTTGGGAAAGTGAACTCAGAGTTGGTTGATGAGTTTTCAGAGTTAGCATAACTAACATCAACTTCCTGGTCATCATGAATAGTTGTATAAGTGAAGGATGGGGCACATAAAATCGTTTTTAACTCTTGAAATTCCCCAAACATGGAGTATATCATCCTAAATAATGCTATTAATAGAATCCTGGAGTTGATGGACTCTCCTTTCAGCTTCTTCTAATTTTTTTTCTATCTATACTTGATTTCAAGGCTTCATTGTATTTTCTTTCTAAATCAACAGTTCTCTATTTCTCTAAGAGTGAAAATTACTAAATTAACAACAGCTTATCAACTTCTGTTGAAAGTGTTTCCATTAGGATAGTGTTGTTGCAATCGAATCATCTGTAAAAACATGGATTGTTTTTACAGCTGAAGTTTGTGTTTCTTCCTATTGGCTGACAAATATTTCATATGTTTCATCCCCTTTTTTCAGCATAATTTTCTAGGCATGCTGAAGGTTTGTAATCTCCTCATCTTCTGCTTCTTCCAAATCACACTTCAACCATTTCATTAATTCCAATTTCCTGGAAAGATCCTCCACATATATTTATGTACGTTCTGTCTACTCTCTCTCTATATATATTTGTTTTATGTCTGTTTTCTCTTTCTCTTAACATGTTTTATACACATACAAGTTCTGTTGTATATAATAGATTACTCAAATATGGGATAGAAAATTAAATCGAAATTTAGATGGACAAAAATTATAAGCCATAATATTATTAACTTCGAACTGGAATCTTCTTATTGTGTGAATTCATTGATTTTATAGCAGCCAAAAACTCAGCGTCAATCTCTTAAATTCTAAATCAGGAAGTATAGAACCACAAAAATCCACAAAATCCTGTTTCATTTACCTTTTTCTAAAAATAAACCCCTATATTGGATTAAAATCACAAATTTCTTCAATATAAAGATGACTAAAACAGAAAATTTCAAATGATCAGTGAATAAAAAAATGAAACTATTTCTTTAATAACTATTCCAAATCAAGTAGGAATCTTAACAACTTCCAGTTTCTATAATCACAAAATGAATACAGGGTTTCCATTAGAGATCCTGAAGAAAATTTCACTTTCTTGATTCTTTGCTTCCATTAAAAATCACCGACGTTTGTCTAGAGAGAATTTTAGTCCCAACCGAGCTTAACCACTATTGATGGCCTTGGAAAACATCAGAAGCAGTGGATCCTCTAGTGACATTAACCATAAAATTTAATCATTTTCAATTATTCAGTGCTCGGAAAATCCAAAAAAATGTTCTCAATATTAAGAGTTGTACACTTTTGATGTTCTTATACATATGTTTTATATATATTTATTATATATATAAATTTTGTATACACATGGGTTCTCAACATTAAGAGATTTCAAATTTTCATATTCTGTATGAATTTACTCTATGCATATTCTGTATGCACTTTCATTTTCTATAAATGGATAATTCACTTTCAATTTATCAAAAATGCAATGACTTCTTAAATTTTTTAATCTACATGATAAAATTGTATAACCTTTATTCATCAATATACTATGTTTCTGCTCACTTTTAGTTTGTATTGTCAATGACATGAAATCTCTATTATTAATAATATTTCCAATACTTTCATTCATATCATCAGTCTTATAGTTTTGGGAAAATGAAAGAAATTATATTATACCTTCTTTTAATCTTATTGAAATTTATTATATGACTCTTGTATTGGTCATTAATGGTGAATATCTATGATGGATTTTTTTGAGATGTTTTCCTATACATTATGATTGCTAAGTAGGCTTGTATAAGTTCCTCAATGGAATTTTTTTTTGGGTGTTAATTTTTATGGACTAAGAATTTTTAAAACATGTTTTTTTTCATGTAGGATGTGAGAAAATATGGCATAATGAAAAACACGTGATCATCAAATCACAGGTATTTAATTTTTTTTATTATTTTTTTTCTTTCCCTTAATTTTAGTCATTTTTTGGAGATATTAATATTTGTGGAACTTCCCATTCCTGACCAAATAAGGTAAGAATTCCACACCCAATGTAATACTCAGAAATTGAGATACTCATGTGAGTTTACAATATTGATGTTCCGGATTTGTGCATACATTTTCATGCATTCTATTGAGTATCAAAACATGTTTTCGCATGCATTGGGAATACTAGGAATTTTTCCTACCTCATCTCTAACATCTCTTCCATGATACGGTCACCCAGCCACACCTATATGTGTGCATCCCAAATCGATATCATCCACCTAAAAATCATAATAGTAATACATACAGCTAACCTGACCATGGGATCCTTGAGATTCATGTTTTATCCCCACAAATACCATATGTTCTCCTCTATTATTTTATAAAATGAGTTCTCCTTGCCGTATTAAATATCCTAGAGATAAGGACAAAACTTCCCTGTATGTATGCCCATTGATTCATTCTGGTAATACCCAAAACATTGCATGAAATGGATGTCCCTCATTCGTATTTTTTGGTCAATCTCCCCTAAGACAAGCATTGTGACATCCATGTGATCGTTGCATTCTCCTCCTTGTCATCACATATGTCCTTATCTAGTTGGATCTCATCATACATCTCTCCCTAGATATAGATTCTCATGAAGTGGTAGAGGTCCCATATACTATTTCTGACCTCCAAATGATGTAGGAGAAATTTTTTGGTCCCTGGTGTCCAATTTATTAGCATCTCTTGATTGAAGTCCTGATTATTGTAGATGTGGAATTTTGGTCACTATTTTGGCTCATAGATTACAACACACTATATATCCAACCAAAATTCATGGTAGGACAAACATACCCAGTATACCCTAGCCCCTCTCTTCAAGAAGTTTCTAAAATGAAGAAGGTCCTAGTAATATGTCAATAATCCATGAATTTAAAAGTGGAAATATATTAGTTTAGAAATGAGGGGGTGATGTAGGGTGGGGGTGGCTGTCTAAGAAGAAGGAGAGGGGGTGCCGAGGGGTCTGTATAGGAAGTGAGGGGTGGGGGTGTCCAAGAGTGGAGGGTGCAAGGGGGGGGGTCTGATTATTTAATGTTATCTAACGAGGAATAGAGTTATGGGAATCCGATGTTGATTTTGTTTCTTTTTAGGTACTTCAATGAGAACATCCAGGTTGGGTGAAAAATATAAGAGGGTGGTTGGATGATTAAAAAGAAGAAAACTGCATCATATCATCAAATAGGGGTAATTAATTTGGTTTTTACTTGTTTAGAACAATTCATTCATGCTTACACTTATTGGAACTCTTTCATGTGTGTGAAGGTGTGTATACCTAGTGGGGGAGCATCAACTTTTAGTTAGAAAGTTCCAAGAGCTGAAGTGGAAGGTTTGGTTCCACCTTGAGGTAGGATCCCTCTTCTAGCCTCTTTAATTCAAGAATTATTTAAATTGAATTTACCTTCTTTCTTAATTCTGCTTAATTATATTGAATTGAATATCTTGAATAAGTGTTATTTAAAATAATTGTTTCATTTGATAAATAAATTCATGTTTTTATAATAGAACCCCTCCAATAGAGGTGGGATGTCTGCAAAAACTCACAGTACTAGTTATGTTGATCTAGTTGCTTAAATTATTGCATTTAATTTATGCTGAATGAGTTTTAGAATAAATTTTAAATATAATTAAATTAATTTTGTGATAAATAAATGCCATGATTTTATAATAAAACCCCTCCAACAGAGTTACACTGTATTCTAAACCACAGAGTAGTGATATTTATTTGTATCATGTTTAGATTTGTTTTGAGTCTTTCATATGCCTCTTGTTGGTGTTTGTTTTGTGGCTAGTTAGTTTTTGTTTTCTTTGAATAATATAGATTGGCTTATCGTACTCGTTTAACTCAAATGACATTTCCCGAGTAGGTATATGCCTTGACCATGACACTTTCCTTTTCATGCTTTTAATATTATAAATAAAATTTCCAAGTTTAGGAAAAGTGAATGAATTTGTAAATGGTTTGTGTAGGGTGTATCATTCGTTTCCATCGTCTTGTTTCCCTTTAGATGTTGCATCACTGTGTTGCTCGCTACAACCCTCTCTGGAAATCCCTTGTTATTGAATATTAAATAGTTGATTTGTTCTATCATCTATCGGCGGGGCGATGGCCGAAATGTTGCCCTACCACCTCCCGATCCCTTTTCTACTGGCCAGAAGATGCTTCCCTATGGATGTTACTGGACTGGGCCAACATGCCACAGTCACGCCACAGTCCCGCTACAGTCACGCCGTGATTTGGCCCAACTCTAGGATGACACCCCGCAGCGGTTCACAATGATATTATTCCACGAGTCTTGTGAAAAATGGTGAGACTGACTAATATAAATTTCTAACGGTGGGGAAATGACTGGAATGTTGCCCCACCTCCTCCCGCTCCCTTCACTCCTGGATAGAAATTTCTACCCTGTAGATGTCACTGGACCTGGCCAACATGCTGCGGACATGCCACGGTCACACCGCGGTCACGCCGCGGTCATGCCTCCATCACACCGTGGTCACGCCGTGGTCACGCCGCGGTAATACCATGTTTTGGCTCTGCTCCAGGATGACACCCCATGGCGGTTTGTAGTGATAGTATTCCATTAGTCTTGTGTTAAATGTTGAGACTAAAAAAATCACAATTTCTACCGGCGGGGCGTTGACCAGAATGTTTCCTTGCCTCCTCCCACTCCCTTCGCTCCTAGCCAGAAGATGCTACCCCGCAGATGTCTCTTTATTGGGCCAACATGCCGCAGTCATGCCGCGGTCACGCCACGGTAATGCCGTGATTTGGTCCTACTCTAGGACGACACCCCGCAGTGGTTTGCAGTGATAGTATTCGATGAGTCTTGTGATCAATGGTGAGACTGACTAATCAGAATTTCCACTAGCGGGGCAATGACCAGAATGTTTCCCCACCTCCCCCTGCTCCCTTCACTCTTGGCTAGAAGATGCTACCCCACAGATGTCGCTGGACGGGGCCAACACACAGCGGCCATGTCACAGTCATACCGCGGTCATGCCAAAGTCACGTTGAGATCACGCCACAGTAATGCTGTGATTTGGCCCTGCTCCCGCCACATCCATCCCACACCAGCCCCCTTCCACCTTCATTTCAGCCCGCTACCACCAGTATTCCAGCCCGTAACAGCCCCCCTTCCACCTTTGAATCAGCCTGAACCACCCCCCAACACCTGAAACCAGCCCCATTCCACCATTATTCTAGCCCCCTTCCACCTGCATTCGAGCCCCGCACCATCCCCCAACCACCTGCAATCTAGCCCACATTGGCCACCACACCAGCCACCACCCCTCAGCCTTCTGCAAAACACTGTTTCCATCCCTCTTACACCTACAAAACGTCCCCATCCCTCACCATCCCACGAACTACTACTTCCTAGGGGGGATGGGGCTACTGTCCAGGGGGGCTTGGGCTGCTCTCTAGGGGGGTCCAATAGGGGGTAGGGAGGGGGGGTATAAAAATATAGACGTAAACACAAAAAAATATCTACGAGACATCAATACTCATGGGTAAAAAGATAATATTACCTACCTTAGGTTCATTTATAGATCCTCACCTCATGGTTCCCTCATATTTGAAGTAGGTTGGAAGATATCGATGAAACTATCCAAATCAATGAATATAGGGAAATCTGTTGGCACCTAAAGGAATTTATATTAAAAAACAAACAACCTAATCCTTCATGAAAAGGCAGGTAATTACAACCTCCCATCAATGAAACTCATACTCTACTTGATCTTTTGAAGGTCAAAAGGAATTGTTAGTGAATATTTGTAGCTGCTAAACTCATATATGATCTTCCCTTTCCTATTTCTCTTCCTGTACTCGAATATGTTGTTATAGTACCTGTACCAGGGGAACTGATTTAACTTGGAGTGTCTTCACACTCTGATCAACAATATGATTGAGATACTCCTCTAATGAAGCATCTACATCCTACTAATCCTCATCAGGAAAAAATACATGTGTTGTGTCTAGAGAGTATTTGTGCATCCAAGACACTTGAAGTACCACATGCTTTGACTGGTACTTTTGAGGGAGTACTAACTTGTAGTCCACTAGTATGATCTATTTCAGAACATCAAAGGGTCCAAAGAACCTTAGTAAGAACTTATCCTACCTCTGAATATGTCTATAGACCAAATTGGGTGAGTCTCTAAAGAAAACACGATCTCCAAACTTTAAATTGAGAGTTCATCAGCATTGGTTGGCATATGAATAATGTCTATATAATTCTCTCATCACGCTCCTTTTGAACAACTAGGCCTACTCTATAGTCTCCTACACAATACGTGATCAATGAATAGCCACCTTCCCTACCTCTAGACAACACAGAGTTGAGCAGAAAGGCCTTCCATAGTCAAGGACACATTCACAGATCTTGCCCTCTAGAACCAAAAAACACAGGCTCCCTCTTTCCATTATTATTTGGGTAAAACTATGTTCTCAGAATTACATATATACCCAAGGACTTCTTAACCACTTCCATAAATGTGATGTAAGAAATGAGTTTCTATATTATAAATAATATAAGGTGGAGCTCCATGAAGATATATAACCTCCCTGACATAAATTCTTCATAGATCATCTACTGATAAGTTCTCTTGTATTGGTAAGAAGTGTGTGAACTTCATCAAATGATCAATGAAAACCCACACCGCATCATTTTGATGAGTTGATATGGGAAAAACAGTCATGAAGTCCATCAAAACATAATCCTATTTCCACTCAAGAATAAGAAATAGCTGCAAAAGATTACTAAGAATAGATACTCCAACTTCACCAGCTGAATGGTGTAATATTGAGTGATGAAACAATTAATATTTCATTTCATACCAATCCTCTAATGATTTCATCATTGATCTCAATAAATTTTGGTGACACTTGGGCGAAATTCCCATTCCTAATCATGGAATTCCCACATCATCTCCTACCTAATATCATTTCAGAAACAATAATTCTCATGGAATACTAAAGTATCAAACACATACGCAGTCCAACATAATGATGTATCATCATTGGAGAAACATTCCCTTTGGAAAATCCCTTCATAATCAGATAGTTGCCTCATTCTTACCCATTACAAAAGAGTAGAGGTCACTACTATGGTTGAGAGGATAGTCTTACAATGTTCCTCCTAAACCAAAACAAGAATATCTAAGAATAACCCATGATTTGACATTCACTACTATCCTCATTAACCACCTGAGTCTGAGACTTTCTACATATAAAATCAGTTATAGAATTTCCTTTACCTGCCATCAATGCAAGCTCAAAATCAAATGATAGTTGGTATTCCACCCACCTGAACTTCCTGAGATTCATATCACACTATGTAAAGATTTACTTGAGGGTTTTTAGTAAATATATAAAACAAAACTACCTCCAACTAGATAGTGTCTCCAACAACATAGATAATGAACTACAACAGCTAGCATGAGATTGTGTGTTCGAAAATTATGCTCATGTTGCCTCAATTTATGAAACCCATAAGTGAAAACTCAATCATCTTACATTAGAACCATTCCAAGACCAATACCTGATGTGTCATTGTATGAAGTATAACTCCTACCTAGAAATTAAAGAATCAGTATCAGTGCTGAATTGAATGGATGCATAAACTCTGGATATGCTACATCACAAGATTTTAACCATATAAATTTCACAACATTATTTTATAAGCTACTATGTGGAGCTATAAGATGTGAGAAATATGGGATGAGGTATCGTTAATAACTGAATTTCCCAAATAAACACATGATTTCAAATACATTGTTTTAATATTCCCATGAAACTACAACCATTACATTCCCTAGGCCTACTAAGACTCTTAACTCAGAGATGATATTACCAAAGATGTGTACTTTGTTGATCCAAAAGTGTCATTATCTGATCTTATCATAGAGACGATTCTCTCTAGGTGTATTCAGCATGATATCAATATGGGTTTCATAGTCATGTCTCAAGTTTGAATACAATAGGATTTCATCAATAAATAATACCATGAATGAATCTATATATGGGTGTAAAAATCAGTTTATAATATCTATAAAGGATGTAGGTGCATTTGTCAGTCCAAATTGAAAGAAAAGGCACTTGTGCAGACCAAACACGATCTTGAAAACTGTGTGAGGTATCTATGATGTCATGAAACAAACAAAATGATAGACTGGCCTTAAATATATCTTTGAAAACACTATGGATCTTCATAGTTGATCAGATATGTTGTCTATTCTATGTAGTGGAAACCTATTATTTAATTTGATCTAGTTCAATTGGTATTAATCCATGAAGAGTCTGAGCGTTCCATCTATATTCTTGTAAAAAAAAGAACTAGTGAAACCCCATGGTATGTACTGGGGCATATGAAGCATTTAGCCTCTAGGTCCTCGAATATCTTCTTGAGATCCAGAAGCTCCATAGGTGCCATCCTATAAGGAGTAATGGTTATTTTTATTGCTCTTAGAACAATTTTGATATTGTATTCTACCTCCCATACTAGTGGTAGAACATAAATGTTGTTAGGATAATATTCACTGAATTTTCCCACTAATAGTGGAAAAAAAGGTTTATAACCCCTGGTACTCAAGGAAAATGCTAGTTTTCTGATCTATCACACTACCCAACCTTTACATCATATACCTATGTTGAGTCACACAGACATCACATTATAACTTATTCACTTACCTACTTCCCTATGGGGATTTAATCATCACCCTCCAATAACAACAGTTAATATAGGATCAATAGGGAACTAGTTAATAAATCCTCTTGATAACATTAAAACACATCATATCGAGGATTACATGATTCTAAATAGAAAGTTATCCAACTATCATAAGAGAAAAATACTTAAAATAGAAAACACCCTCTAATATAGGTATGAGCTGTCTAGGGTCTGGGGGGGGCAGGACTAGAAGGGGGAGGGGAATCTGTCCATGGTTTAGTGGGAATCTGTCAAGGGGGAGGGGGATCTATCCATGGTCTGGGGGGGGGGAGGACTGGCAGGGGGTGTGGAATCTATCCAGGTTCTATGGGGAATCTGTCTAGGGGGAGGGGAATCTGTCCAGAGGGATCTGTCAAGGGTCTGGGGGGGGGGGGTGTTTAGGGTCTGTCCTGGGGGGGTGTCTGGGGTCTGAGGGGGGGGGGGTTTCCTGGGGGGTCTTTCCAAGGTCTATCTGGGGGGCGGGAGGAGGACTGAAAGGGGGAGGGGGGGAACTGGCAGGGGGAGGGGGGGGGGGGGGGGAACTAGCAGCGGGAGGGAACTCGTAGTGGGGGAGGGGGGAACTGGCAGGGGGAGAGGGGAAACTGGAAAGGGGGAGGGGGGAACTATAAGGTGGAGGGGGGTGGGGGGGGGGACTAGTAGGGGAGGGGGGAACTATAAGGGGGAGGAGGGAAACTAGTGGGGGGGGGGGTCAGGACTTGTAGGGGGAGGGGGAAACTCGAAGGGGGGAGGGGACTTGCAGGGGAGGGGAATCTATCTAGGGTCTGGGGGGAATCTATCCAGGGTTATCTATCCAGGGTCTGGGGGGTGTCAAGGTTCTAGGGGGGGATCTGTCCAGGGTCTGGGGGGGTAGGACTAGCAGGGGGAGGGGAATCTGTCCCGGGGGATCTGTCTAGGGTCTGGGGGGTGTCCAGGTTATGGGGGGGGGGGGGGGTGTACAGAGTCTTTCCAGGGGGTGTCCAGGGTCTGGGGGGGGGGGGGCTGTCCTGGAGGGTTTGTCCAGGGTCTATGTGTGTGTGTGGGGGGGGGGGGGGTCATTCCAAGGGGTCTGGGGGGTGTCCAGGTTTGGGGGGAGGGGGAACTGGCCGGGTGAGGGGGGGGGGGACCAGCAGGGGCGAGGGGACTGGCAGGGGAGGGGGGTAACTTGCAGCGGGGGTGCATGGGGTTGGGTGTCAGGTTCTGGGGGGTGTGCCAGGGGATCTGTCCAGGGTCTTGGGGGTGTCCAGGGTCTGTCCAAGAGTGTGGGAGGGGTTGGTGGTATGTTCAGAGGAGTGGGGGGTCTGGGGGGGTGTCCAGGTTCTAGGGGGGGTGTCTAGGGTCTGTCTAGGGTGTCCAGGGTCTGTCCAGGGGGTGTCCAGGGTCCGGGGGGGGGGGGGGGTCTGTCCTGGTTCTATCTAGGGAGAGTGTCTAGGGTTGGGGGGGGGGGGTGTCTAGGGTCTGTCCGGGGGGTTTCCAGGGTTTGTCTATGGGGGGGGTGTCCAGGGTCTGGGGGGAGCTGTCTAGGGTCTGTCCATGGGAGTGGGGGTGGGGGGGGGGAGGTTTGGGGGTATTCAGGTTCTGGGGGGGATCCAAGGCCTATCCATGAGGGTGGGGGTGGTTGTCTGGGGGAGTGGATGTCTGGGATGTCTATGGGGGAGTCTAGGGTCTATCCAGGAGGGGGGCTTTTTAGGGGGGCTTTGTAGGGGGAGGGGGCTTTCCAGGGGAGGAGGGGTTTATATAGGGTGGGGGCGTGTAGGAGGGATGGGGCTACATGGGGGTGGGCTACTATAGGGGGGGGGGTGTGCAGGGGGGTGTGGGATACTTTTTTTATGGTTTTTCAGACCCTATGGACATGGTTTTTTACCATGGCTATAGGTTTATTGCCACAGTTTTTTACCACGGCTATAGGTCTAATGAAACAGTTTCTAACCCTGGAAATAAATTGTGTCCCTCCTCTAGTAGAGCCATGGTTCTAAACCATGGCTATAGTGATATTAGAATGTTTTGAACCTTGGCTGTATACCTATAGCCATAGTTTGAACTGTGGCTCTAGACTAATAGCTGGGTTTCCAAACCATGGATATAAGTTTATGCCTATAGCCACACCAAACATAGCCATGGTTTCTCAAACCATGGCTATTACCTATATCCACGGTTTGAGGCCATATAACCATAGTATTAAATGGTGGATATAGCCCGAATTTATAGTAGTGTATATTAGTGCAGTTTTAAAAAAAGACGTCATGTATGTCAGTTGACAACCATGCAAGGCCAGCAAGGCTGCAGGTGTTGAACCCATGAACGAAGGATTATAAGGGTTTCACACCTACATCTATCCTATGAGATATCCTAGTTAATGTGTATTTAGATTTAATTAATTAATATTTATGATGACCTATTGGTGTTACTTTTTATTTATATAGATTAATGCATGTTTTTTAAGACAAATAATTATACTTTTTATTCGTTATGGGCCTTAAGATCCATTAAAAGTGTATTATATTAGTTTATTAATCAAATTTAACTTTTAGATATTCATTACATGACGTAATGTATGTATTGGAAAATTTTAAAAGCACAATCGAAGTATGAAGTTTTTATATAAATTTATCAAGGATTACTCAACATTCTAAAATTTATCGAAAAAATAATTATAATAATACCTTAATTTTTGTTGATATGGTGGCATTTTAAATCATCATAAATTTATGACTTCGAGGCCCTAAACATTACATTAATCATTAAATTATTAGAGATTTATTCCCTCAATCACTCCCTATTAATATTTTCTCTTTTAATCTATTTCTAATATTCACCCCCAACCAATGTTCTCGTATGTGGAAACTCGGTTATATGTTACTTTGGGTAACAGTTATGGTTACAAATTTCTCTTATTAAAAGATGTTTTAGTATCCATTTTATTATGTGGGATTATATTAATTAAACTTTTAATTATTGAAGATTTTATATCCCACATGAATTTCAAGTGAAAAATACATTTTAAAGGGGGTAGATGTAAGACCCTGAGATTTTGAGAACTATTTTTTTCGAATTAATTTAATATTTCAATATATTTTTCACATGATACTAAAAATAGTTATATATATATATATTAAAAAAATATGTCAAAAATTCATTTCAATGTCAATACCATCTTGGCTTGTGCTTCACGCAATACCAACTTGGCTTGCGCTATAAGCAACGCCGACTTGCCCTACGATGCACTGAAAACTAAGTTCTATGGAAAAATTATTTTTTTTGTTTTAATTATTTAAATAATATAATTATAACCTATATTTTAAACTTAGTAAAATATAATTTTAAAAATATCTCATTTCATATAAATAAAACATATTTATAATGAAAGCTAATATTTTTGGTGCAGTCTTTTTTATGATAAAAATATTGTTTTCTTGAATGAATCAATTTTAATAATAAGAGTAATTTTAGACAAATGTATAAATTTTATTGGATAAAATAAACTTAATTTTTTAATTAGAACTTCTAAAATATCCGATGGTTAATTTTTTTGATATTTATTAAAAACATTAATTTTTGATGAATAGTGAAAAATACTGCTTTTTTGTTAAAAACTGCATTTCTTATAATTAATTATTCTTAATAAATGATATTTTAAATATGTTTTAAGGTCACATTAGAAGAATATTTCATCTATTATTAATGTTTAATTCCATATAATTTATTTCCCTTTGAAACTGAATGTAAAATCTTAATAAACATTTGATCTTTTTCCTATATTAAAACTCCGTTATTTCGTCCCATATGCGAGATTAACAATAATCCAAGTTTTTCCACTTCTATGATGGGAATTATTAAAATATGTCATAAACCATCTTATTCAATCTAATATTTATATTCTAATAATACCATGTTAATTTTTGACCAAAATGATTAATAATAGTGATTGAAATCAATCACAACAATTAATACCAAATTAAACTTAATCAGGGACTAAAACTTACAATTAAGGGACCAAATGACCTATAAACTTGTCCCAAACCCATTGGATGCCCACATATATTTCATAAACCTTATATTATTTATTTTGGTTTGGTTTTAATACTTTTTTAAGTACGAACATGTGGACACGTATTTTGTTTCTAAAAAAAATCCTTATGACTCCTTTTCCATCCCAATAAAAGGACGCACCTCTACCCATTCGTCACACCTATAAAACCATTTAAGTTCATCCAATATCTACAAACTTAGCCTACCAAAAATCTTACCTTTGACCTTGAATCCTTAATTTGGGATTAAATCTTCTCAAAGAATCCTTTTGGAACAAACCAAAAGGAGTTACCCGATTAGAAGATAATATCTTCTCTCGAGGTCCTTTCCTTTATTTTCACTATCCACCTCCTACACTCTTTTAATTTCCATATTGTTTTTAAAAAATATTATCCTACATATATAGGGATGTTTTCATGAAAAGGGTCTGATCAACACTTACACACTCCTCCATATAACGGATGTCGAACGTACTGTTTCTGGGTATGATGAAGTAATGCCTCACGAAACAATGATTGTTGATTTATTTCTTTCCATCAATCATGGTTGAAATTATGATGGAAATAGTATTTATATATTTATTTTATTATATTTATTATGTATTTAATAATCTATGTTACTTTTACAATTGACATATTTTTACCTTCTAATTGGTGTTAATACGATAATCTCTTTGGAGTAGTGTGGACTACTGCCCCCTCAAAGCGATATGATTCATTCACACACCCCATAGAATGTGTTAAATATGGGTTTAATGAACTTATATGATATATTAATTATAATATAATAATGATAGATATAAATTTATACATACATATATATATATACATATTTCATTTATATACTTTCTCAATACGTCAACAAAAATAGAAACACCGTTCATGCGTACGTACGACCTACCTTCTCCATGAATGGTGTATTCCATTTAGAACATATATATTCTATAAATTATTATAATATGGAAATAATGTATATAAATAATATTTATATCATGATATACCATCTGTAATCATGATATAATTATAAGGATCAACTAAATAACAATTTTAGACACATGAAAAGAACAAAAAAAATATTACCCAAAGTGAAACTTTAATGTAGGATCATTAACAAGTAGGCAGAATAAGGTTATAACAAAACCATAAATGGTAATATATATTACAATATTATTTTATAAAAAAGTATAATAAACATTTATTTATTATAGATGGGGCTTGTATGTGTATTGAGAGAGTCATGACACAAGGTAAGGGGATTTCATCTGACTTTTAATTTTTGTGAGATACAAACTATGTTCACCACTATTTCCTTTTGTGTGGTGTATGTATTTCCTGTGATTTTATTCTATGTGTATTTTAATTAAACTTATAGGTATTAACATTAAAATTTTATGATCCTTCTTTCATGGGGTTTAATTTTCAAAAGCTACCAAATTGGTAAAAATGTTTTTGTCTCGATTTTTTTCATTGAGACTCATGTTTTGTTATGCACCTAAAACCTTTTAAGAGGTGCATATAATTCCATTTTACATTACATATAATAATTATAAATCTTTTAATAATATTATATTATTCATGTAATTTTATTTCTTTACATGGAAATCATGATCCCAAGATACAAAGTTATAACTGCTTATTCAGAAAATGTAATTGATTTTAGAGATTTTTTTATGTTTATGATTTATTAGAAAAAATCCTTGGATCCCTATCTCACGAAAATTCATATGTTTTATTATACTATATTATTTCATGATATTTTCATGTATTTTTACCATTTTATACTCTCTGGTACATAATTTAGTTAATAAAGTGTTTTTAGGACAACCTGACCTTACCCTCTCTTTCCAAATAAGGCACTTTTCAATCCTTTTCACCATGAAAAATGAATATTCTTTTGACCTCATACTATATGTATGGATTTATTCACCATATTTTATTCAAAGCTCTATTTTCAATTTTAAAAATTTTAATTATTAAGAAAATGTATTTGAAAAGTAATTTTCAGGGAAAATTGTTTTAAAAATGGTTTCAAAATTCCTTTTTATGTTTTCATTGAAAACAATTTCAAAATGTTCTCATGTATTATTTAAAAGAATTAAAAGTGATTTTAATGAAATAGTTTTCAAAATATTTGCATTATTTCTTTATAAGTTTTAAAATTATTTTCAATGAAATAGTTTTCCAAAAAATATGAATCCTTATTTAAAAGTTTCAATGAATTTTTAAATAAAATTATTTTCAAAATGGCTTCAATATTATTTTAAGTATTTTCTTGGATAAAGGACTTCAAAAGGAATTCATGTCTTCTTTATTTGTTCTAAAGGTATTTTTTTAAAATGATTTTAAAATTGTTTTACGTATTAAAAATTCTTTTTCAAAGAAGGAAATTTTCCTCAAGAAATGTTTTTATATTATATTTCAAAATTATTTTCCATCTAAGATTGCATCTATTTATGTTACTCATGAATTTATAGAAAATGATCTAAAGTATCCATTTTTATCCTTTATATGAATGAGTTATGATTATTGCCATCATCTTTATGAAAACCATTTTTCCTTCATGGGTAATATGTGTATGAAACCCATTTCTCTTTCAAGGGTTATATTTTTTTTTAAATCATGATTCTTTTCATGGGTTATGTCTATGATTAAATGATTATGAAACCTGTATATTTCCACGAGCAGTGATATGTTTACATGTTTATGATACCCATTTCATTTCATGGGTAATGATATGATTATTTATGGTATTGTGGATCATTTTTGTATGATTTCATTATATGATGGGTGGGACCTATATCTCCCTCTAATGACTAGGTAATGATTTATATCTCATGAGATAGAAAATGTTGGAATGAGGGTTTACTCAGTTTAGTAATAAAGGGATGGAATGAGGGTTTAATCATTTCATTAAGAAAAGGATAAAATGAGGGATAACTCGGTTTAATAATACATGGATGGAATGAGGGTTTACACAGTTCGTTAATACAGGGTTGGAATGAGGGTTTAATTGGTTCAATAATACATGGTTTGAAGAAGGTTTTAATCAGTTTAGTAATATATGATTGGAATGAGTATTAATCAGTTAAGTAATATAGGGCTAGAATAAGTGTTTACTTGGTTTGGTAATATTGGGCTGGAAAAAGGGTTTACATAGTTCAGTAATACAGGGCGGGTATAGGGGTTCACCTAGTCTTTTTAATGACTTTGTCCACTAAGATGGTATTGGTGTTGATTAAATTGCTACTATGGAAGTCAATATATTCTTATTGGTTTCTAGAATTCCTTGGCTTACTCTTATGTTATACTTTCATGGATTATGTCCTTTACATCCTTTTGACTCATGTTTCACGAACTTCCATGTTTTTTCAATGATTCATTTGTATGATCATTGATATGAAGGGTATGCTAATCTATTTTCACGATCATGTTCTCATACCCTTATTCTAATTTTTATTCTTATATGTATCCTTTTTTTACCCTTTATGATAATTTGAGATCACCCTTTTTATGTTTCCTTCCCCAGGTTATGAAGATATATATTATGTTTGATGTGTCTGAGATGGGTGATAGTTGCGGAGAACTTAGTGGGTGATAATGTAGCTCACTTATGTACCAGTGTTCATATTTCAATGTTTACAATGTCACTATACCAACAATAGTCTTTGGGTGTCTTTTTGTATAATGTTTAAGTATTACAAAAGAGTTATGTAATGTATATGTTTGTAATGCGAGGGTTGCTACATGGTGTCACTCCATCCTCAGAAATTTCAAATTATAAGGTGTCAATACAACTAAAAATCATGTATATTTAGTATAAATAGTATACAATGGTCTCTTTACATAGTTATTTCACTTCTAAAACAACTTTGAACAATTAAGAAGGCCATATTTAGATTCCATTATAATTTCTTTTACACAATATCTATCATTATTTACTCTATTATTCATATCAAATGATCTAGAATCCAGAGTATCATCCCACTCAATATGTATATTTAATTTTCCTTGAGTTTAATGCAACATTTATAGAATTAATATATTATTTTTTAAAAATAAAATTCTCTTCCAACTCTTTTGGAAAATTGTTTCGTGAATAACAATAATTCATACATGTAAAAATTATTTGAGAAGGGTCGTATTCATGCTCTAGTGAAAAATTGATGAACTATTTAACTCCATCCCCATAATCATTTATCTTAATATTATAATCTATCCATGTTTTATTCATATCCACTATGTTAGGCTCAACAATCTTCATTTTAATAAAATAAAAATTACACATAATGTATGCATATAATATATATATACATATATATATATATAATTATGAAAATTTGAGTGTAAATATATAATCATATATATATATATGTTTCTACCAAATTAAAATGTCATGATCAATTTGGAATCTAAAGAAAGAAATGAATATTAAATTTGTAATAAATAAAATTATAAAAGTTGTTTTGTTGCCATATATGGCTAAAACTATAAAAACCTAAATTTGGATTTCTTGAGTGAAATATTGAAAATTCATTTACATACTCCCATATTATTTATTTTGGGAATGGTTACATTTAGTTTATTTTTTTATTTTTTTTCTTTATTTTGAAATAATTTAATTGATATTTTCTCTTCTATTCATTTGACTGTGTGTTTGATTGAAATGTTACCACACATTGAATGTTATTTTTAGATTTCAAAATTGAATAAGAATGGTTTACATTATTTGAAAACTACTTAATTATATCAACACTCAACTGAGGTTATGTGAAAAAATTATATTCCATTTAAATATTATTATCCGGGATCATCAATTACATAATCAATCTTAATGAAATAAATTGAATTATCACCGTGATTACAATCAAGAATATCATCAATTTTAACTATATTAATTCTTAGATTGTAGTTATGGATTAAGTAATGAAAATAATTATTAAAAGAAATAATTTGGATAATTGAGTAGAATAACCTCATATCATGAACATATTGAAGGTCACCACTCTAAATATACTTCTTAATCTCCTAAAAATTTGTGTTCTTACTTTTTCAAACCACTGTCACTCTTTCACTTGTTTTTCATTATTTAATAGACATTTTTTTATTATCATTTTCCAATGAAAATAAGAATTTTTTAAAATATTTAATATTTTAGGTGAAAAATCACTCAATTAGAATCCTTATTGAGAGACAACATAGAAAAAATATATTAAATTATTAAGTAAAAAATATTTTGATTTGGACTTAGATTTAAAATCCACAGAATCAAATTCGTATTGATGATGTGGGTTTACCTAGAAGTTCCCTGTTTTTCACATATTGACTAAATTATTTTTTAAAATCCATCCCATAAATTTCAATTTTTTATTGAAAAAGATTTTCTTTTTATATCTAAAATCACATTCCAAAACACCCAAACACTTATTTAGAGTAGTTTGATCCAGGAATTAATAGGAATTTTTATAGTAGAGTAAAAAAATATTGGATAGAGAGATTATAATATTTTAGAAAGGTATATTAAGACATAAATATGTGAATAAAAACTAGAAATATCCACTTCCATACATGAAAAATTTAAAACTCCCAAACTTGAGTATGAAAACCCATAAGAAATCATGGTCAGACAAAAAACCATGAAGGGGGAAAATGTTTCTCAATACAAATCAAAAATATATTATTAAAATGGGGGATCCGAATAGGGTTACTTAGATCAATTACAATGAAGGAAAATAGAAAACCCATGAAACAATGCAATAATGTATGCAAGGAAGTATATAAAATCACATAAACTAGGTTATGGGAGCTTTGATTCATCTAAGAAATTTTAGGGAGAGTGGTTGTACATTTCAAGTTACATGGGATATTGAATGATGTGAGTGAGTGAGGTTTTATTGTTATTATTTATTTTAAAATTAAGGGAACGGTTTTATCGTCATTGTCCAAAATGCACCGATGTAGAAAAAATATAGTAATGCTAAAATAAAAAGTGATGATAAAATTGATCTTCATAAATGAAAACATTTTGTTGTAGATAAAAGTATTTAAAATAAATTATAATAATTTTAAATCATTATTAACGAATGAATAATCTTAAATGCATGAATGTGAAAAGGAGTAAAATTTTTATATTTTAATTTAAAAGACTTAAAAAATATTAAAAAAAATGAATATGTGTTATTAATTATTTAAATTATAAATTTTAAAATAACGAATATACTTCATAATTATTAAAAAATGAATAAGTTTAATTAATTATATATTTTATTTAATAAATTATAAGTGAATATACATATATATATATATAAATTAATTATGAAAATTAAAACCATATTAAAAACCTTAATTTAATGAATAAATATGTATATATAAATATAAAAAATAAATAAATATAAAAAAATTAATTAATAAATATTAAAAATGAATAAATTATAAAAAACATATTTTGTGAATAAATAATATTAAATGGATGAATGTTAGAAAAGTGAAATTTAATAAATAAATAATCAATAGATTGAAAAAATATATGAAAATGAATATGTGTTATTAATTTTATAGATTATTAAAAAAACTAAAAATGAATATACGTTAAAAAGAAAATGAATAGATATTAATTATATAAATTATGTCCATAATAAAAATCTCAAAATTTAATGAATAAAAAAGTATAAATAAATATGAGAAATGATAAATTTTTTTTAAAAAAGTAAATGAATATAAATTAAAAATTAATAAATTACAAAAAATGTAAAAAAATAATTAATATTTATATAAATAAATAATATTAAAAATGAATTAAATAGAATGTTTTGAAATTTAATAAATATCACATGTTAAATAAAAATATAACAAATGAGTAAAATTTACGAATTAATAATATAATATATTAAATATATTTAGATAAGAAATAAATTTCAAAAACAAATATTAAAAATTAAAAAAATTATAGAAACATTATGTTTGTTTGGACACTTATATATATATATATATATTTAATTATGTATATATGTGTGTGAAATTAATGTATATATAGATAACATAAGATCGATATATGTTTAATTAAAAACCCAAATGACATTAATATACCAAAAAATGTCTATTTAGAAGAAAATATCATAACATTTCATTAAACAATGAAATAAAAGGATAATAAGACAATGAAAATGGTCAAACAAAGAGACTTTCCATCATCCAAAGAATTTGTTTACTGATCATAAAATTATGGGCCACTTTTATAGTCAGAGTCAAATTCATTAATAGATTCCTACTCCAACTATGAGTTACCATAGTTGTGGATCCTAAGGATCTATATATTAGACCTTTCATGCTCATGGTGAGTTTTATATTTGATGCCTTGAAAGATGAACTAGTAGGTATATTACTTGGTAGATTGGAATAATATTTCTATGGCCTTATTTTTAGAGGAACCAAAGAAAAACATAAACGCTTTATTGTATATCCTGTGCCGTTAATGATGACATATCTAAAAGAAATTATGCCACTATTGGCTGGAGGTCTGAGAGGAGTGGTTTCCAGTAAAACCGTATGTTTTCATTTGTCACTTACATCATTTGCTATGTTACCCATTTAACAGAAATTCTTAATGAATAGATGATATTATGAATGTCTTGAAAATAGATCATGTTCTACTGTACATTATATTGTTTAGAACCATCTTCCTATGGAACATGTTCTGATATGTTCACTACAAGTGGCTGTGCAAAGAAATATTTCCCCTTAGGCTATGAAGGAAGGTGCTTTCGTGCAGCACACTAAATAAGAACCTCATTTGCAGTATCATGCAGCGCCTCACTAAAAAGATGATTTTCAACCCTTGTGTGCCTCCGGTCTTATCCATGACATCAACGTTATAAGTAGAATTTGTTAGAACTCCTTGTAAGTTCATGTTCGCACCAAGGGAATCACCATCATGTCTTGACCCTTACAGTTCTACTTCATTAAAAGAGGAAGGATTAACACAGTTAGTGGCAGTGCTTACATTCATAATATTTCCTTTACCACTTTTATTGCATGATAAGTGTATCATCATGAGTCTTTCCCTTATCTTATTTCCAATAACTGTCCAAACTATTCCCTTTCAGAGAGATTGAAGAAAATAATTGATCTCCTAACGGTTCTCCTTTTAGTTCCCAATCATCTTGTATCCTTCTCAATAAACTTGTGGCTTCTCAATATTAAATTTTTTTAATTATTTTTTAATCCATTTTCACTAAATATATGTCTTATTATGTTTATATACATATTTTTATTATATAAATATTATTTTAGAAAAAATATTGTTTTGATATATATATATATCAAAATGAATACATTTCTATATTATTAATAATAAATACATTAATGAAATTTAATTTGAGCAAAGTATAAATTAAAAATGAAAAAATGGAAAAAATATTAAAAAATGAATGAGTGTTATTAATTATAATTTTTAATTTAAAAAAAATTAATATATATTATAATGAAAAAAATAGATATGTTAATTTTAAAAATTGAAAGTGTATTATAAATATTAAATGTTAATAAAAAATATGAATAAATGGATGTAAAAATAAATAAAATTACACAAGTATTAAACAAATAAAAATTAAAAATGATGCAAATAAAAAATTATTAAAAAAATTAAAAATGTAATTAAAAATAAAAAAATGAATAGATTTAAAAATATTAAATAAAAAATAAATATAATATATTATATAAACATTTAAAAAAGTGAATGAAATTTAATAAATAAAAATAGAATTTATTAAATATTAAATATTAGAAAAATTAAAATATAATATAATAATAATAAATCTTTATTACTTGTGTATGTGTGTTTCTATAAAATTGAATTATTTATATATATATATATAAAAGTAAATGTGAAATTAATTTTTGGCATACTAAGTGTAAGTACCCATTTAGTGATTTTCTTAATAAATAATTAAATAGTTAATAATTGATATATATGTCAAATTGAAAAAATGTAATTGTGACTGCACTCGTCATGAGGCATAGAAAATTGAAAAGTATTATTCCCTTCTAATCTGAAAAACTAGGTAGCTTGCGATAGTCGGGGTCGACCCCATATAGAATATGAATTAGCAATAATCAGTGTATGCCATAATGTATTAGATGATTATCCAAAAAAATGATTAAAGTAAACAAGATGAAAAAGTGAAACTATTTATTAAAATTCAATTAAAACCAGAGAATGTTAAGTCAATAAGGTTTTCCTTATGACTTTTCCATTCCTTCATATTTGGGGAGATTGTTAAGTCAATAAGGTTTTCTTATGACTTTACCATTCCTTCTGGTTTTGAAAATCACAAACACCTTATCTAAAGGCGAATTTCATTTTACCATGTGCTTTACTTTGATAAGGAAAATTTTCATTCCTCACAGAAATTTATCCTTAATATGTTTTTCATTGATCATTATCTTTTCTAAGTGTAAAATTTTGTTTCAAGTCTAAAACCTCGGAATCATATAATACTTAGATAAAGAGCATTTTGTTTTTAGATTCTGAACTCTTATGAGTTCTGACTCTGAGTTCTCTGAATTCAGAATCCGAACTTTTATGAGTTCTGACTCCAAGATCTCTGAATTCAAACTTCAAACTCTTCTGAGTTCTGACTTCAAGTTCTATGAATTCAGACTCTGAACTCTTCTGAGTTCTGACTCCGAGTTCTCTGAATTCAGACTCCGAACTCTTCTGAGTTCTGACTCCAAATTCTCATGAACTCTGGCTTCGAACATTGTAAGTTCAGTTTCTGAATTCTTGTGAATCCAAATTCCAAATTTCCTTGAAATTCTGACTCCAGATTTCTATAGAGTTTAGGTTCTAAATTCCTTAGAAAATAGAATTCGAATATCCTTATATTATAGACACCGAATGTGTTTTTGGTTAGACTCTGAACTTTTGTTTTCTTACATTCCGAATACTTGATTTTGGTTATGTAGTCATATTTTTTCTTACACTTGTTTTTGTTATAAAATGATGTCATTCTATCAGTTACTAAAGAACCGTTGTTTGAGTGACACATGTAAAGGTCCCTCCAAAATTCATATAAAAATATGACTATGGGATGAGGGAGCTGACCATTGGAGTTGTTCCTATAAATAAGAGATGATTTAAAATAGATAATAACTTTGATGAAATTTTCTACGAATCTAGAGATTACATGCTTTTGATTTGTTTTCTAGAGAGAGACTCTCATTCTTAGTTCGTACAAAACACCTTGGTTAGATTTGATTCTTTCAACTCCAAATGTTGCTGATTACATTCGAGGACTTCTGGAGATAGGAAGACAGAGGTGCTGACTACCTTGATGTTGAGGGATTCCTTACTGAGGAAGACAGAGGTGCCAACTACCTTAAAGTTGAGGGATTGCGGGGATATCAAGATAGAATCTGATCTTCATATCGATGGCTTAGCCTGGCGTGGGTAATACATACTTTCTTGACAGTATAAATCAATGGACCTTTATCCAAGGTTGTTGGATACCCTTCTAATTGGGTTAAAATATTTACTACTTGTTACTTGTTCTGTTACATGTATTCCACTACAATTTATTTGTTGTGGAAATTATAACTATCTTATACTTCCTTATACTTGTACATTGATTTAGTAATATTTTATACACTTTAAGGTAGAACCTTTATCTTTGTAAACTTTCATTGAGTTTCATTTTCCAGAACCATCTTTCCAAAGTTGCTTTCTCAGAATCACTTTTCTAGATTCATCAAGTTTATAGAATTAGAGGTTTTGTGAATTTTTCTTTATTTAATTTTGTTAAACATTACCATCATTAAAAGTTCAAAAGGAATTTTTAAAAGTGTAAAATTCACCCCCCTTCTTATATATTTATCATCATACAATACTACAATTAGTATCTTCATTCATTATTTTGATCCAAAAATTGGTATCAAAGGAGGTCTTTGAGATACTTATATTCACATATAAGTTTTCCTAGCTCAAGTTTTTCATTGTTCTATATTTTCCTTACTGTGGAATATTTTCCTTGTTTACAAACTTTTATTACTACCAAGTTTGTGTGGAAATTTTTTCATTAAGATGGAAGGAATCAATGTTGGTTCCATAGATAAACTAAATCCAACAAAACCTCCTATTTTTGATGGGAATGATTAAAAATATTGAAGAGATCACATGAAGACATTTATTAACAATAATGGAGTGGATAATTTTATTATGCTTACTGGAGGATATAAAATCCCTGACAAAGATGTTAGTACTTTAAAAAATCATGAAAAACATGAATATCAATTGAATAATAAGGTACACAATACATTTATTTGTTACATGACTAGATATATATATAGAAAAATTTCATCTTGTGAAGCCGCAAATTGTATTTGGAAGAAACTTGAAGTTACACACTTTTGTACATTAAAAGTTATCGAAACTAGAAGAGCCTTGGTCAGAGCTGAATATCATTGTTTCTTATTTCCTTATGTAGAAACCATATGTAAGGTGCAACAGAGATTTATTACTATTGTTAATAGTTTAAAATCCATGGGTGAGAAAGGTCTAGATGATGAAGCTCTTGTTGATAAGATCATAGACATCATTCCCAATGAGTTGGAATCCAAGAGGACTGTTATTGATGAGAATAAAAAGGTTACTCAGATTTCTCTTGATGAACTTTTTGGAACTCTTCTTCATCATGAGACTAGAATAAAGAGAGATGTTGAGAACATTTAGAAGAAGAATGGGAATGACAGTGTTTCTTTTACTACAACTTCAAATCTTATGAAAGAAATGTCTCCTGAGAGAGTTACAAGATCCAAATATAAGAAGGTTGTTATACAATACGAATCTAGTGGAAGTGAATCTTCAGAGAATGAATTAGAGAATCTTGCTGGAAGGATGAACATGATTGTTGGATCAAAGACCTTTCAATCCAGATATAAGAATAAAGAAAGGAAAGATAAAAAAGACTCAAAAGTCACTTGTTATGAATGTAATGGAGCTGGACATAAATGTCCTGATTGTCTTATGCTTAAAAGAAAATATAGAATGAAAAATCATTCTGATAGAAATATAATGAAGTAATAAAAAGCTAATTCTAAGAAACTTTTGAAAGCTAATGACACTTGGGGTGCCAGTGGTGGTGACACTTCAGATGAATCATCAGATTACGAATCTTCTAGAGAGAAGAATCTCAGTCTAATAGCCAGACTACCTATTGATAATCATTGCTTAATGGCTAAGGTTCACAATGCTAAATCAATGACTAATATTTCTTTAAATAAAAATTAATGTAATGATAAATATTATGACTCTTCAGATGAAGAATATTTTTTGATGAAGATAATACTTTACCTTCCTATAAATAAGTTTCTAGGTTTTCTAAGCTTCTTGAGAATGAGAATTATAAACTCAACAAAAATATTGATAAGAAAAATTCTTGGATTTCTATTCTTACTAAGAAAATATCAAATCTTTTTGAAAATATTTATAAGAAAATTTTCAATTTCTAAATTATTTCATAAAATCACGAGGATGTAAATTCTGTGAAGGATAAAATTTATAAGGATCTAGAAAAAATAATTTCAACGAAAGATGTTTTCGAGCCTAACTCTAGTTCCAAACAAAATGTTTTTGAAGATAATAACATAGTTATTAGACTGAAATTCAAAATTTTTTCCTTGAGGAAGTGCTTTTCAAACTTTACCTTAGGTAAGGAAAATTTTGATAAGATGTATTCTCAAATCCGACCTCTAATAAATAGTTCTGGTTGGTGTTATACTAGTTCTAAAACAATTTTAACCAACAATTATTTTGTTCCTCATAGTGATTTATTCTGCACTAAGTGTCAGTGTGGTGGGCACTGGGAACATTGTTTTTCCCTAAACAGAATACAGTCTTTAGTATTTCATAAAGCCTATTTTTCTAAGAAAATGTGGGTGCCTAAAATTTTTCTTTTTGGAATTTCCGGATCCACGAAAATTTGGGTTTCGAAAGTCTACCTTTTTTGTTTTCTGGAAAGTAGAGAGAGTACCAACAACAATACTTGATACATGGATAGTGGATGTTCCTGGCATATGACTGGTAACAAAAACTACTTTGAAAATATTATCAAGACGAAATGAGGAAAGGTAACTTTTAGATATAATGCTCAGGGTGAAATCATTGGTATAGGTAACATCGTTATTCTTTAAAAAACTTTGATTTCAAATGTTTTATTTGTTAAGGGTCTTAAGCACAACCTCATTTGTATAAGTCAATTATGTGATGAAGGTTACCTTGTGAATTTTAGGAAGGACAAGTTCTTAGTACATAATTCCAAGGAAGAATTTATTCTTTCTACCCATAGGCAAGATAATGTATACACACTAAACTTATAAGACCTTAGAAGCCATGACATACCTTGACTTAGTAAAATGGAATATCATTCTTGGTTGTGGAATAGAATTTTGTGACACTGTAACCTTAGAAACCTATGCAAACTCTCTAAGAAAAGACTAGTTAAGGATCTACCAGAGCTTAGATTTGATTCTACAAAAGTTTGTGGCCCTTGTCAATATGGAAAGAAACATAAATCAAGTTTTAAATTAGTCCGTGAAGTCTCAACTGCCATCACATTACAGTTAGTGCATATGGATCTTTTTGGACAAACAAAAACTGGAAGCATTGGAGGTATATATTATGTATTTGTTTTAGTTAATGATTACACTAGATTTATGTGGGTCTATTTTTTATCAAAGAAATATAAAGCTTTTTATTATTTCTATAGTTTTAGATCCCAAGTAAAAAAATTAGAAAAACCTTCCTTTGATAACTATTCATAGTGATCATGGAGGAGAATTTCAAAATTCTGATTTTGAAATTTTTTGTAGTAGAAAAGGCATTACTCATAGCTTCTCAGCACCCAGAACACCTCAGCAAAATGGTGTTATTAAAAGAAGAAATAAAATTTTTCAAGAGATAACAAGAACCATGTTGAGTGCGTATTCTATTACAAATTGTTTTTGGGATGATCCTCTAATTACTACATGTTATAATATAAATTGAGTTTTGATTAGACCATTTCTTAATAAAACCTCTTATGAGTTATTGAATGGTAGAAAACCTAGACATTCCTACTTCAAGGTTTTTGGTTTCAAGGTATTCTTTCAGAATACTAAAGATAATCTTCACAAATTCACACCAAAATTTGATGAAGGAATTTTCATTGGCTACTCCACAACTTCTAAGGCTTATAGAGTTTTCAACAAAAACATTTGTACTATTGAAGAAACAGTACGTGTCAAATGTGATGAAACTGATCCCTTTGTTTTTAAACAACCCCATCCTACATCCTCAGATGTGTTTTCAAAAAATGATTATCAACCCTTGATAGAATATCCTTCTGATAAAGAAAATGTCAAATAAAATTTTTCTGAAGAATTTACCCCAAATGATTTCAAACCCTATGTTGATGAACATATTTTACAAAACCCAAATAAGTTTTTTCTAAAGAATCATCCTAGTGATAGTATGATTGGTGATGTGAATCAACCTGTAAGGACTATAAGTTCCATAAGAAATAAAGTAGAACATCTAGAATTTCTTTCCCAATTAAAACCAAAAGCACTGATGAAGCTTTAGGTGATGATGATTGGATAAAAGCTATGAAAGATGAGATAAATGAATTTGAAATGAATAATGTCTATTCCCTGGTTTAAATACCTAAGGAAACTTCTATTATTGGAGTCAAATGGGTCTTCAGAAATAAGTGTGATGAAAATGGAATCATAGTAAGAAATAGATCAAGATTGGTTACTAAAGGCTATAATCAACAAGAAGGAATATACTATGAAGAAACCTATGCTCCAGTAGATAGACTTGAAGATATTCATATTTTACTTTCTTTTGCAACATTCTTCAATTTCAAACATTTTCAAAAGGATGTGAAATGTGATTTCCTTAATGGTTATGTTCAAGAGAAGTTTTTGTTGAACAACCTCCTGGTTTTGAAGACACAAAACATCCTGAACATGTTTTTAAACTTACCAGAGATTTGTATGGACTTAAACAAGCCTCTAGATCTTGGTATGATAAACTTACATAATTTTTGCTTCAAAATAATTATGTTAAGGGAAATGAATATCTAACCCTTTTTATAAAGAAAGATAAGAAAAATGTTTTGATTGTCCGAATCTATGTTGATGACAGTATATTTGGTTCAACTCACCAATATTTTACTGATTACTTTGAGGATATTATGAAATTTGAGTTTGAAATGAGTATGATGGATGAGTTAACATTTTTCCTTGGATTTCAAATTTATCAATAACAAGAAGGAATCTATATATCCCAACATAATTATATTAAATATATTTATAAAAATTATGGATATGACAACACTATGAGTATTAGTTCTCCCATTGGTACCTCAAACACACTTGATCTTGATGAGGCTGGGAAACCAGTAGATCAAAAATCTTTTAGAGGTATTATAGGAAGTTTACTTTAATTGATAGGTAGTCGTCCAAAAATAATGTTTTCTGTATGTTTATGTGCAAGATATAAATCCAATCCTAAGAAATCTCATTTAAAGGGAGTGAAATGAATTTTTTGCTACTTAATGTGAACCATGGATTTAGGACCTTTTTTATACTTCTGGAAATGATTTTATTTTAAAGAGTTTTTTCAGATGCTGACTTTGGTGGGTGTAGAATGGATTGAAAAATTACATTTAGAATTTTTTATTTCTTAGGAGATTCATTAGATTCTTGTTCATGCATGAATCAACACTCAGTAGCACTTTCCACTGTTGAAGTTGAATATGTAGCAACTGGAAGTTGTTGTGCTCAAGTGTTGTGGATGCAACAGACACTCACAATCTATGGTATGAGTTTTACCAAAACAAAAATTTTGTGTGATAATACTAGTGCCATTACTTTAAGAAAAAACCATGCATATCACTCTCGTGCAAAACACATATATATTAAGAATCACATTCTTAGAGATCACACACAAAAAAGAGATATCATTCTTCAATTTATTGGAATGCAAGACAAACTTGCTGATATTTTCACAAAATATTTACCCTCCAATACATTTGAATACATTAAAAAGAATTTAGGATTGATAACTGTAAGGTAATAATCCTTATTAACTTTTTGTCGAAATCAATATCTTTATAGTAATAAAATACTTTTCATAGGGGGAGTACATTTGCATATTACTTTTTTTTCAATTTTTTTCGTAATGAGGTTTTTTATTAAAAAAAATTTAGTCATATTTTTTAAAAAAAATTCGTAATGGAAATTATCGTAGTCAATTGTTTTTCAAATCTTTCATAATAAAAATCATTCATAGTCTCAAAATTTTCATAATCAAAATTTTCGTAATGAAGATTTTCGTAATGAAGATTTTTGTAATTAATATTTTCATAATGAAGATTTTTTAATGAAGATTTTTGTAATGAAAATTTTCATAATGAACATTTTCATAATTAATATTTTCATACTCAAAATTTCCATTAGATAGATTTTTATACTCAAAATTTTTAATAATAGAGATTTTCATTTTTAATTTTTTTTCGCAATCAAAATTATTCGGAATATAAAGTTCTTCAAGATGAATTTTCATCAATACAAATAATCTTCCTAGAAATCCGAAAGGTATATTTCTTTCTAAAGTCTTCGTAATCATAATTTACTTTCTGGTAGTTTCTTTTGTTTTTAATTTTTTCTCGGATACTCTTTTCCTTAAATCCACTTGTTTTTTTAAAACCTCAAAATATCATATTCCATCAAGTTTTCCTTATTGATATCATATCAACTATTAGATCAGATCAGAAGGATTTTCAGCCATTGGATTGAGTTTGGTAGACAAAATGTCGCTTCTAACACCTATATAAAGGACTCTCGAAGGGTTGTCCCACATAGATTTCATGATCTCATGTTCTGAAGTTCTAACCCTCTACTTAATCCCATTCTGAACTTCTCAGTGTTTTCACAATTCCAAATCTTTGCAGAAGAACCCTCTCAGAAATATATTTCTACTGTCAAGACAATTCTGGAGTGGAAGGTGTATAGAAAAAGGTTGATGCATCTGAACTTCTTCAGCAAGTATGATTCCATCATTTCGAAGAATATCAAATTGAATGGATTGGAGATTGTTTGTATATCGAAGCCAGGGGATCAAGATTTGGTGTATCCGGATTTGGTTATTGAGTTTTATGAATTATTCAGTTTATTTAAGGAATAAGGAAGAAAGAAGTTTTTATTCAAAAGCTATGTAAATGCCTATGCACCATCATATACTAATGAGACCACTTAGTTGGTATTCCATATGAAGGGGAAGATGAATTCAGTTCCCATAAGTTGACGGATTTCAGAGGAAGCTTTGTAAATGTGAAAGCTATGGAGAGACTCATTCTTACTGTTGTCAAGACTCAGAAGATTTTTCACCTCTCTATAAATAATCAGATCCTTCAATTTTGGGTTCAAGCATTTATCATTACGAGAAACGGTGACAAGGACACCATGAAGAAGAGTGATATGTACATCCTAGATTTTTTGGTGAACCCGAGGAAGGTCAATTTGGTTAAACATATTCTCATTACAATTGAGAATATTAAGAATGGAAACTTGAAGGCTCAGATAATCATGTACCCAACCATTATTTATAAGTTGATTATTCGGTGTCTAGAGTCTTTTAAAATTCCTTGCAGTTCAAAGCCAAGGAATTGCAAATTCATGCTTATTTGTGATGATACCTTGAAAATGATGAAATTCAGTTTTTTAAAGACTCCAGGGAATTTTATGACATACTAGAGGAGGAAGCTGAAGTTTTTCTGAAGAAGAAACAAGTTGCTGAACCATCCAAAAAGATAGGAAAGAAGAGAAAATTTAAGGAAGCAGAAGAATGAGGGAAAACCCAAAAAGATAATGAAGCATAATCCGCACCTCCTAAACCTAAGAAGAAAAAATCATATCCTGATGAAGTTGTAGCCAAGTGGAGGGAAGATAAGAAAAACCAGAAGGAAGAAGAGACATCGTTTTTCTTGGATCCTACAGAAGCAAAAGCTTTGAAAGAGAATACTACTGATGAGCATGATAATAAAACAAAAGAAAAGAAGCCAAAGAAAAAGATGATTGAAGCTGAGATTGTTAAATCCCTTCTGAGGGACACTGAGAAAGCATCAAAGATCATTACAGTACTGGAATCATTCTTAGTAGAGGCTTGACCTGAGACTCCGGGTAAGAAATTTATTGCTCCGGAAAAAGCCCATGAAAAATAAGTATAAAAAGATTTGGAAGAAGTGAAAGAAGCTGAAAGTAGTGATGAAACAACTGACTTGATTAAGCAAGTGGAAGACTTTCATGAGAAGGAAAGCCCATATGAAAAATTGTCAATTTGAACCTCTCAAGCCAAATATTCAAAGCATGCTACTCCTGGGTTAGATGACAAGGCTAAAGATGAAGTGAATAAGATCTCTGAGGAATAATGTTATAATCATAATTTCATTCACCCTGAGGATACTAAGTCAAGAGATGAGAAAGATGAGATAGATGAAGATAATTTTGTTCAGCTGTCTGATAGTGAACATAAATCTCCGTATGAGGAAGCTATTCCAAAAACTGATAAGGGAATATAGGTGGCTGTTGATACACCTCCTAAATCTATTATAAAGAATAATGAAGCTAGTGGATCATCAAAGATGAAAGTTGATGAGTTAGAGAAAGTAGTCTCACCTAGAAAAGTCTCAGTTTCGGAATCATCATCTCTAGAACATGATTTTGTCATGAAGACTTTGAAGAAGCTGGTTGGCACCATTCCGATTTTCACAAGCATAGACTTCAGATTCCAGATGCTTCAACACACACTAATTGAGAAATCGGATTCAGTATCCATGGTGATGGATAGGTGTGTAAATCTTGGGGCTGATTTCAATAATTTCTTCATTAACTACGATGCCCACAAAAGGTCTTGTAAGAAAATGGTTGGCTGGTCAAAGAAGACATTAGAATATTTTAGAGAAATTGATGAATTCCATGTTGGTGTCAAGGAGGTGTTTTACATTGAATATGGTAGGATCAAAGATCTTGCAACAAGTTTTGAAGAAAAGCTAACTCTTGATGAGAATACTTAGATTCAAGAAGTAAATGATCTGAAGGGGAAATTTTATTCTGTTACCCAAATCTTAAAGAGAGAAAGAGATCTTCGGATTGAGATAGAAGAAAATATTGTCAAGTAGGAAGAAGTTCTGAAGGCTCAGGAAGAGGCTCTTAAGTCTCAAGTATAAATAATAAAGGCTTTAGAGATGAAAGATAAGGATCAAGATCAGCATCTTAAGTGAGAGGAGGAAGATCATAAGAATCTCAAGAAGTTAAATACTATATTCAAGAAGTTTATATCGAAGGAAAAAGAAGGATAAATTTTTTACAATCCGATATTTTGTTGTACTTTTCTTCCTTGTACAAATTCATTATAATCATAGTGAAATTTTTAGTTGCTTGTCTTTTGGATGCGTTGTACTAATCTTTTAGGTACCATAATTTATTTTCCATTCCCTAAAACTCTTTTTTAAAATCAAAAAGGGGAATAAATGAAAAATAATACTAAGTGAACAAGAAATATACCTAAGTAAGAGGGTTCTTATCTAAGGGAGAGTTTTAATTATAGATATATTTGTAGTCATGATAATGAAAAATCTCTTTCCATAAATCTAGAATATGATCCTTAGTTTTCCAAATCTTATAGGGGAGTTAGTCATATTCATATTTTCGCTTATGATAAGGGAGTTAAGTTTTATTTTCAATGTCAAGAAAAATATTTTCTAAGTCCTTTTATTCCTTTTCGTAAGGATGTTTGTGCTTTCCAAAAAGGTGGATATTGTTGAGTCAATAAGGCTTTATTTATGGATTTTCCATTCCTTCATATTTGGGGAGATTGTTATGTCAATATGGTTTCTTTATGACTTTACTATTCCTTATTGTTTTGAAAGTCACAAACACCTTATCTCAAGGAAAATTTCATTTTACCCTGTGTTTTACTTTTATATGGAAAATTTTCCTTCCTCAAGGAAATTTTTCCTTTCCATGTTTTTCATTGATCATTATCTTGTTTTTGTGTAAAATTAAATTTCAATTCTAAATCCTCGGAATCATATAATACATAGATAAAGAGAATTCTATTTTGAGATTCTGAACTCCTATGAGTTTTGAATCCAAGTTCTATGAATTAAAACTCCAAACTCTTATGAGTTCTGACTCTGAGTTCCCTAAATTTAGACTCTGAACTCTTTTGAGTTCTGACTCCGAGTTCTCTAAATTTAGAATCCAAAATCTTCTGAGTTTTGACTACATGTTCTCTAAATTTAGACTCCGAACACTTCTGAATTCTGACTCCGAGTTCTCATTAACTCGGACTCCGAATTTGTATGTTCTAACTCAGAATTCTCATGAACTATGACTCTGAACTTTGACTCTGAACTTTGTAAGTTCGGGTTCCAAATTTTTGTGAATCTAGATTCCCAATTTCCTTGAAATTGTGACTCCAAAATTCTATAGAGTTTAGGTTCTTAATTCCTTAGAAAACAGAATCCAAATATCCTTGTATTATAGACACTTAATGTGTTTTTGGTTAGACTCCGAAATTTTATTTGCTTACATTCCGAATACTTGATTTTGGTTATGTAATCATATTTTGGCTTACAATTGTTTTTATTATAAAATGAAGTCATGATTTTAGTTACTAACTAACTGTGGTTTAAACGACACATGTACAGGTCCCTCTGAAATTCAAGGGAAAATATGACCGTTGGAGGAGGGGTCTGACCGTTGGAGCTGTGACTATAAATAGGAGTTCATTTGAAAGAGCTCATAACTTTGATGAACTATTCTATGACTCTATAGATTATATGCTGTTGAAGTTATTTATAGAGAGAGACTCTCATGATTATTATGTATTGAACGCCTTGTTCAGATTTTCTTCGAGTGACTCCGAATGTTGCTGATTACATTCGAGGACTTATAGGGATAGGAAGACAAAGCTGCCGACTACCTTGAAGTTGGGGGCTTCTTTTCTGAGGAATACATAGGTGCCGACTACCTTAAATTTGAGGGCTTGAAGGGATAGCATGATAGACTCTGATCTTCATATCGAGGGCTTACCCTGGTGTCGGTAAGATAGACTTTTTTGAATGTATAAATCAAGGGACCTTTATCCAAGGTTTTTGGATACCCTTCTCTTTGGGTTACACGATTTACTACTTGTTACTTGTTCTGTTACAAGTTTTCTACTACAATTTATTTATTGAGGAAAGTATAACTATCTTATATTTACTTTTACTTGTACTTTGATTTTTTAAGATTCTATATGCTTTAAGGTAGAATCTTTATCTTTGTAAACTTTCATTTAGTTTTATTTGCTGGAACCATCTTTCTAGAGTTTCTTTCTCAGAATCACTTTTCCGTATTCAAGCATGTTTATAGAACGAGAGGCTTTGTGAATTTTTCCTTATTTATCTTTGTTAAACATTACCATCTTTAAAAGTTCAAAAGAAATTTTTAAAAGTTTACAATTCACCCCCTCTTGTATATTGAGCATCATATGATACAACAATTAGTATATTCATTCATTATTTCCATCCAACATAGAAGAGATAGAAAAATAAAAAAAATGTGTCTACGTAGCTACTCAATTGAGGTTTATTACAATAATAATTATTTACCATTAAAATTATTAATGACAATTTTTTACCCTAAGGATTCAATTAAATTAATTTTTATTTGTTTGATAACAATCAATTATATAATTAGAAGGTTAATCCCATGGTCCAGTGATTAACTACTTAAAATACATTCTATATTATTTACCCCTAGAATAGTAGCCACAAGCTCACCCAATTTTCATGGATTCACACATTGTTAAACATTTATTTGTCACTATTGGTGTCATTATTTGTCTGACATGAAACCTATATAATATTTGGAATTAATTCATTAATGTAATTATAGACAAATATCATAATAAAATAAATACCCCATAGTTAAAATTACAATACACCCTTAATAATTATTACAACGTCAACATGAGAGAAGTTTCCTCTTATGACTATGGTCATAGTGTGCGAATTGATTAGAAACTTAACCCCTACCATATATATTAGAGGAGAAAATGTGAAAGGGTAATTACACTAAAATAGAAATGAAAACAGAAGAGGAAAACTCAAATTTGGATATGGAGAAGATCAAATGATAGAGTGGATTAAATTCACACAACGATTTTATACCTCAATATTTTAGACCATCCTCTCTATTTATTGAAAAATATACTAAATGAATTGATAGAAAAGTACATTCAGTGTACTTGGGTCAACTAACTTTCACTTTTTTTCTCTACCGGTGGGTGACCTACTATGACACGCATTGAATTTGATGTATCGACAGCTGGTAGATGAGGGTGCATGGAATGTGGGATTGACATACATGGCATGTAGTAGCTCTATCATCAACCAACCACTTTTAAGGTCATACATGGTCTGTTAAAAAAGATTACATAACATGTTGATCTTTCTTGGCTACATGGCTGTGTACTTAGGCTGGTGATGTCGTACATGTACAATGGTATAAGAGCAGTGTTTGTAATGTTAATTCTATGCATATCTTAATTTTTTTTGATAACTTCATATATTTTACTTAGATAGTGATCACTAGAAATAAACCACAGACACTAAAATAATTAATTTTATCTATAATATAATGTGTATCAGGTGAAGACAAGTTTTAAAAACACAATAAAATGTATAAAAAGGTATAAAAATTAGTCACATCATACTCGCCCACAATTATTCATTCTTTATGCCTCAAATAAATTTCTCAATATCTAATTAATATAATCCATACTCAAAGAAGGGAAGCATTCAATTAATCAATCTTATAAATAAAATAGTCATTCCAAATGATTTTAAAATTTATAAACCATATTTCAATTATAGAGATTTTCTAACCATTCGTCATACTTAATTAAATTAATTCTTTTCATATTATTTTAGTTGAATCATTCCAATTTTCAAAAATACACATTCCACTTGATGATTTACCTCACTAAACAATTACACACTCATCACTCAAAACCATTTAATCAGAGTTATGCTCAATCTGAAGTATATTCACTCTATCTAAAGGCTTGTAATTATTCTAATTCTATAATTAATAATTAAATCCAAATAATCTTGAGGACTTTTAATAAGTTTCAAATGATTTTGATGCTAATCTTAGGTTGGTAATGATGTGAATAATACTCTCAGAGGATTGAAATAGGAGGCTGAATTCTTAAAAAAACAAAGTATGATATTTAAAGAAAAAGCTAAATGAAAATGATTCCCCATCAAGATATCTCCAGCACCAAAATTACCATGATATTACATTTCTTACATGGGTTCATATACTATCAAAAAGTGTAATTAATGAATTTAGTACTCTTTTTAATTTTAGTCATTTTTTTAATAACAGGGACCACTTAAGAATACAATGAACAATAGTTTTAGAACCCTTCTTTACAAATGAAATAGTTTCACGCTCCCCAAACATAATTTCATGGTTTCTCACTAGAATATATCATGAATTTAAAAACTCCATTTTTAAGGATCAAATAAATAATCATGTAATATTAACAATGAATTAGGATGGGAAGGATAAGTAGGATTTTAATGTGGATTCCTATCAAGGTAGTTCATGGTCTACATGTTTTTTGGCTGAGAAAAAAATGCATGGTGGATCTCAAAGTCAAAGGGGATGAAAATATCAATCAAAATTCTCTATCATTTTAATGTGATTCAAAACAGCCATGTTTTTGAATAAAAAACATACAAGTTCTAGTTTTCATGAATATCCCAAGAATCTCTAGAGATATAGGGTATAAGAAATAATATTAAAAAGGTTTTAGAATAACTCTTTGGAATGTGGATAATAATTGGTCAATCAGGTCATCACATGAAAAAAATGATCAGTCTAATTAATGAAAATGGACATGAAATTAAATTAAAATTCAAACTATGTGATGACCTGATTGACCCATTATTATCCACATTCCAAAGACCAGGAAATTTCAAGGAATTTTTTTTCTTAATTTTCTTTGGAATTTTACAAGAATGTAGTTTCTGACGGCGCCTGATTCCGAGGCCCGGTGTGCCCGGAATTAATTTCCGAAGTTTGGCTCGAGTACGTTCAGTGAACGAGCGAGCGGGAATTTCTATCTTTTGAACCGGTGCTCGGAATTGAAATACGATTGCACTGATGAACTCGCAACGCCAGTAATCGCTTAAGAGAACCTTTACCATAGTTACGTTTGTGCGGGAGGAGAAGTTAATTTTTGGGGTTTAATTAAAAAAGTGAATAAAATTGTTAAATCAAATTTTAACAATGTTAAGTGGTTAAGTTCTCCCATGGGAAGTTGGTGGTGGGCCCACATCCATCCAACTTCCCATGTGTGGATATTTGAAAGGGTGGGGCCCACATGAACCCCCCCACCTTTTCAAATTACTTAAACTCCCTAACCCTCTTAAACCCTCACATTCCAACTCCCCATTAACTCTCATTCTTTAATATTTGACAACTTGATTAATTAATGAGGTGAGTTAAGCATGGTTTATTTGAATTTCAATCTTTTGAAATTCTTGCAAACACTTTTCAATTAATAAATTACACCAACTTAATTAATTATTTTGAGTGTTTGAATTCTTTTGAATTCATTTTTCCAACATTAAAAAGAGAGATTATATTCTTCTTTTTGGGGTTGGCATAAACCTTGTTGGGAGAACTAAGGAGAGGAGAAGAACTCTTGGAAGATAACCAACCTCTCGAGGAAGAACGTTCCACGTTTCCGAAGAATGTGGAGCAACACCTCCGACCATCTTCAACCGGAGTAAGGAAGGGAAGCACCGCCGCCTACAAAGTATACAAAGGGTGACGTCTCGACTCGACTTCACCGAGCTCTTCTCCCACCAACCTAGACGGAACGACGCCCGACCTCCGCGACGCTTGTCTTCCGCGGGTCGTTGAAGAACTCCGTTCTTGAAGCCGAGGTAGGGGTTTTAACTTTTTGGAGTTATGTGGATCTTTCCTTTGAACTTGAAGGTTTATATTTTTCGGGCCTTGATTCTAAATCTTTTATTTAATTTAAAAGATTGTGAAAGTTTATCGTTCATTAAAGGCCGATTGTTATCAATATAACGTGAGGAGCTCGGACCACACGAACCCGGCCGACCCTCCTCCTTTTTATTTGTGTTTAATCTTTGTGGTTTTGTTAGGGAAGGCGTGGTGTCGTCGCACCACGCGAGTTCAAGCGGAAGGAAATACGCGGCGCCGTCACGCCACGCCGTGAGAAGATTTCAAGAACACGACGCCGTCGCGTCGCGACGAAAGAAGTCGTAGGCGCCGTGGCCGGAGCAGGGCTGTGGCGGAGGGGATCGGTGCCGCCGCACCGCACCGGACGACGAAGGCCGCGGCTGGTTCCGGGCCGCGGCGGAAGGAGAAGACCGGCGGCCAGCCGGGTCGCCGGTGTCAGAAGCCGGAAAGGGGACCGGCCTTGCCGGTCCCGTTGAGGAAGAACCGGCCGGCCAGGTCGGGCCGGCCGGAAAGGAGGCAAAACCGGGGGGGGGGGGGGGATTAATTCCCTCGGCCACCCGAAATGGCCCCCCATTATGAGGGGGGCCGGTTTCACAAAGGGGGGAAGACGCCCCCCCCCCCCCCCCCCCCCCCGTTTCCAGCAGCTCGGCCGAAGGCCGAGCTGGCAGCGCGCCCAACGCGCTGCCTTGGGCCGAACCGGCGCGCCTGGCTGGTTTTCCAGGCCGGGCCGCGCCGCGCCGGGCCGGGTCGACCCGGTTCGGGTCAACCGGGGGGTCTCGGGCCTGGACGGCCCGGGCCCGAAACCCCCGTTACCGAGCGATTTGGATTCAAATGCCCATAACTCAGGCTACTGGCCTCCAAACGACTCGCCGTCAGCGGCAACACGATCCTTGGATCGAGACGGTCGTTTCAGTATACTATACTCAAGGTGCACCTTTCTTTTTGGGAGCCTACATGGTTAAAACTCCATAGTTAAGCATGCTTGGCCTAGAGTAGTGATCAGGATGGGTGACCTCCTGGAAAGCTTCCCAGGGTGGGTGTGAGACGGAAAGACCAATAACTAACAGACCGGGCGTCCGATTTACGCGCCGTCTGTTTCGTTGAATTCCTTTTGATGAGACGGATCTTTTGGCATACGCCGCCCGAGATTTGGACGCAGGTAGAGTACGGTCGGGTTGGTTTTTCCTTAAAAACCAACCGGGCCCCTGGAACGAAAAAGCCAATAACTCTCAGACCGGGCGTCCGATTGACGCGCCGTCTGTTGCGTTGAGTTCCTGTTGACGATACGTAACTTTTGGCATTCTCCGCCCGAGATTTGGATGCAGATGGATAGTGGCCGGGTTGGATCGCACAGAAATCCAACCGGGCCCCTGGAACGGAAAAGCTGATACCTTTCTGACAGAACGTCCGTTTGACGAACCGTCAGCGGCGTTGGTGATCTCGTTGAGAAACGTTCCCTATGAGTATACCCTACGAGAGTTCGGGGTACAGTTGAGAAACGGCTGGGTTTGGTTCGCTCACGAAACCAACCGGGCCCCTGGGACGAAAAGGCTAATAACTCACAGACCGGGCATTCGATTGACGCACCGTCTGTTGTGTTGAGACCCCTATGACGAGGCGGTCCTTTGAGATACTTCTTAATGGGACTTTGAGATACTTGGAGTATCGACCTGTAGCTCGTGGAGCGGACCCTCCCAGTGACGAGCGTGCGGAGTACGGAGACCGTGTAACTGGCTGAGACCTGACGACTGCTTGACCGACTCGACTTGGAGTGAGTTGACTAGCCCAGTGGACGGAGCACTACTTTCTGAGGTGTAGACCCATGGAGGATAGAGCACTACCTGTGTGACAGTGCAGACCTGCGGTACTCGTCCGAAGAGTACCTCAGAAGGCTACTAGGGGGTGTGCACTACTGTGTTTGGGTGACATACCTCGGCGGGAAGCACTACTGTGTCTGGGTGGCTGACCCGTGGTACTCGACAGGAGGAGTACTTCTCCAGTCTTAGGTTAGTGAGCAGTACCTCGGAGTCGTGACATGACCACTGTACACTCCAGAGACGGAGCTCTTCAGCAGTTACGGTTTCGATAATGAAAATCCTGGTTTGAGTTGAGACTTTGGAGCTTGTGTTTACCTCATGATTGAGATGGGTCACTTGATAACTTAGGTATATATATGGGCATATACCTGGGTAGTGGTTATCCGTTGATTTCACAATCCTTGTGTTTCCTCATGATTGATATGGGTTACTTGATAACCTAGGTATATGTATAGGCATATACCTAAGTAGAGGTTATCTGTTGAGATTTTCTTTGTGGTTATCCTTGTTTGTTTTAGTGAGACCTTGAGGGTATCGTGGTCCCTACTGAGTATCGTTATACTCACCCCTGCACGGGCTATGCCAGCACCTCATTGTGTTGGTTGCAGACGACGGGAAGTGCTGACGGAGGCCGAGTGTTCGAGGACTGGACGGTACCCGGAGGTGGACTACTCGACGAGTCTGTATCCGGAGGTGGACTTCACGGAGAGACGACACTCAGAGGTGGTTGGCGGGTGAGAGTGTTGTGGAGGCTATCTGTACCTACCCTTCAGGTAGGATCCGTGGTGGATGATCCAGGAGCTGCGCCAACTGTACCTACCCTTCATGTAGGATCCGAGGAGGACGACCCAGGAGCCGCTTCCGTCCCACCAGCTGTTGTATTTTTCTGTTTTACTTTGTTCAGTTGTAGTTGTAATTTCTTTTGGGTTTGTATTCTGGCCCATTTTTCCTTTCAGCACTTCTCTTTGTACATAGTGTTTACTTCCGCATATACTCTGTCGTGTTTGTTTACTTTTATAAAGGCAATGACTTCCTAGTTATCAGGATTTTTGCCTTTGCTTCTAGTCGCCAGCCCCTGGCATATGGAAGGCGAGCTTGGGGTAGTCACGGCACGAGCCCCAAGGACGGTTCGGGACAAATTGGTATCAAAGGAGTTCGGTTCTACCGCAGAACGTATGACTCTTACTTTTTCTTTCAGTGAAGCAATAGTGTTAAGAGTACCGAGTGTGGATTTCAGTTCAGGGAGTCCAGTGTTGGTGTGGGCGGCCGACGTATCCATACACCAGGACCTTGACAACTGATTTCCGACTTTGTGCACGAAAACACTGATTGCGTGTGTGTTTTCAAAGGTTTTCCCTTAAAACAGCTCAAACCAGGTCAGCTCACTAGGTATAAACGTTTGACCGTGTCACAATGTTTCTTTCAGGATGCCTTTTCACGGACGACCAGATAGAGCCCAGAGGGACGTTCGTGCTGACAGCCTGTCGAGCGATGAGGCTTCGGTGCAGGCCCCCCTTGTAGTTGAGGCACCAGCGGAGGCACCAGAGGTACTACCATACGTTGGGCCACCGATGCCACCAGCCCCAGCAGTAGGCGATGCACAATGCTTGAGCGCGCTTCACGAGTTCCAGCGCCAGAGGCCACCCAGGTTCCGGGGAGAGACGGACCCGCAGGCGGCTGAGGTTTGGCTGGAGGCTGTGGTAAGAGTCTTCAGGCTAGTGGGGACGCCGACAAACTTCATGGTGATCTTTGCTGCCAGCCTCCTTCAGGCAGCAGCAGGCAGGTGGTGGAGCCACTTGTTTCAGTTTTGCGACGGGATGACCTTCGCATGGGAAGACTTCGAGACCTTCTTCAGGGTGGAGGTTGTTCCAGTAGCTCTACACCCCGAGCGTGTACAAGAGCTTCTTCCTTTGCCGCGTGTTTTTCGATCAGTAGCCGAGTCATCTGTGGGTAGTAGACAGATGATGCAGAGGTCCAGGAGGACCAGACTAGTAGTTGGATGATCTCGGGTTTTAGGACCGGTGGTGCGGGGCACCCGAGGTGGGGTCAGAGCTAGGCATTCCAGAAACGGACAATGTTACTCTTGCGGCGGGAAGGGTCACCTGGCACGTGACTGTCCGACTCCTCGTACGGTTGATCAGCGGGTGTTGGAGGAGCCACCGAGACAGAAGCAGCGGCTGGTGCTTGAGCAACAGCCGAGAAGTGGACAAGGCAGTAGAGCTCCAGAAACAGGTGGACAAGAGAGGAACTAGTGGATACGTCCCTTGTACTTCTAGTTCCATTTTGCTGTTGTATTCGTGTCTTGTACTTTGAGCTGCAATAATAAAAAGACACTTATATTTGAGATGTTTTCTTTCCTGTCCTTTTGTTTGGTTGATACTGAGTGGTCCCAGTTTAACTGTTGACTTGACCCTCACTTTTGAGATTTCTACTGGAGGGGACCCAGTGACCTCACACTGATGCCGACAGTGTGAATCGACCCTTGGAGGCGAGAGTGACAGCTGGATATCTTAGTAGTTACGTCGAGGCATTACGACGTCATCCATGGGATGAATGCATCATTCATGTCAGGATTGACTGTATTAGGAAATGAATGTGGTTCATCCAGGGGATGAGACCGGGTTTCTCTTATCGGCAAAGAAGAAATCATAGCAGCTCTTGTGAGACTAAAGGAGGTCCAGGACATCCATGAGAGGATGAAGACTGCACAGTGCAGTAAGAAACAGGAAACCAGTTCCAGTCTTAGAGACTCGAGCGTGTTAAAAAGAGGAAGCCTAAAGGAGAGATGAGTCTACGAAGCAGCAGACGTGGAGGAATAGCTAGGAGAGCAGCATGAGGTGGTGTACATCCTAACATTGTACAACCACCCGCCTTAGTTATTCCCGACAGGCTCAGGGAGCTGGAGGGCGGAGGAATAATGCGGCTACTTGCGGTCAAGGAGTGTGACCCAATGGATCTAGAAATGATTCAAGGGACAGTCCGTGTCCACTACTGGATACTGTAGTAATGGAAGTCGATGTGAATCATTCCTTGCTTTCACAAATCTTGTTCCAGACCTAGAGTTTCCGGTAATCCATGGACATGACCCTCACGTCTGGAGATACCTTGGGAGGAGACTCGATAATCACACTTACGCCGATGGTGTGGTCAGACCCTCGAGGCGAGAGTTTTAGTTGGAATCTCTTGGTGGTAGCGTTGAGGCCTTACAACATTAGTTTGAGTATGGAATGGGCAATAACTGTTCATACTTAAATCGACGGTTTTAGGCAAACTTCGTGATGAGTTTTCCTTGGTCAGCGAAAAGGAAACCCCAGGCAGCACGAGATAAACTCTTTCACGGGAGGGTGCGACCGATCACTCTTGAATCGGCCAACCTTACAATCGTGGCAGCAGTCGTTTGAGTTCCAGTTCTAACAGGAATTGGAAACCTTTGGAGTTTGAGGATGGAGACCACGTTCTTATACGGGTCTCACCTCGACGAGGTTTACGGAGATGTGGCCAATGCGGCAAGTTATATCCGGGGTTCAGCGGACCTTATTAGGTCCCCAGCTGGGTATAAGGGGTGGTTTACCGCTTGACCCATTCACCGAAGTTGCACCAGGTGCACGACGACTTCCACGTATCTCAACTGAGGAGATACGTGCTCGACCCTTCGCATACCATCGACCATGAGGAGCTGGACGATGGCGATGGGGTGTCTTTCACGGATATTCCAGTGGGGATCGAGGATCGACAGGAGCAGATCCTACGAGGACGATAGATTCCTCGGGTGCACTTTCTTTGGCAGTACGGAACCTCTAGGTAAGCACATGGGAACGGAAGGCTCAGATGCGTGCTCTGTACCGCTTTTGTGACCCTAGTTTGTGTTGAAGCTTTACAGGGACGTAAAGCCCTGAGGTGGAAGTAATGTAAAGATCCGGAAATTTCAATGAATTTTTTTTCTTAATTTTCTTTGGAATTTTACAATAACGCAGTTTCTGACGGCGCCTGATTCCGAGGCCCGGTGTGCCCGGAATTAATTTCCGAAGTTTGGCTCGAGTACGTTCAGTGAACGAGCGAGCGGGAATTTCTATCTTTTGAACCGGTGCTCGAAATTGAAATCTGATTGCACCGATGAACTCGCAACGCCAGTAATCACTTAAGAGAACCTTTACCGTAGTTGCGTTTGTGCGGGAGGAGTAGTTAATTTTTGGGGTTTAATTAAAAAAGTGAATAAAATTGTTAAATCAAATTTTAACAATGTTAAGTGGTTAACTTCTCCCATGAGAAGTTGGTGGTGGTCCCACATCCATCCAACTTCCTATGTGTAGATATTTGAAAGGGTGGGGCCCACACGAACCCCCCCCCACCTTTTCAAATTCCTTAAAATCCCTAACCCTCTTAACCCCTCACATTCCAACTCCCCATTAACTCTCATTCTTTAATATTTGACAACTTGATTAATTAATGAGGTGAGTTAAGCATGGTTTATTTGAATTTCAATCTTTTGAAATTCTTGCCAAGACTTTGCAATTAATTAATTAAACCAACTTAATTAATTATTTTGAGTGTTTGAATTCTTTTGAATTCATTTTGCCAACATTAAAAAGAGAGATTATATTCTTCTTTTTGGGGTTGGCATATTCCTTATGGGGAGAACTAAGGAGAGGAGAAGAACTCTTGGAAGATCACCAACCTCTCGAGGAAGAACGTTCCACGTTTCTGAAGAACGTGAAGTAACACCTCCGACCATCTTCAACCGGAGTAAGGAAGGGAAGCACCACCGCCTACAAAGTATACAAAGGGTGACGTCTCGACTCGACTTCACCGAGCTCTTCTCCCACCAACCTAGACGGAACGACGCCCGACCTCCGCGACGCTTGTATTCCGCGGGTCGTTGAAGAACTCCGTTCTTGAAGCCGAGGTAGGGGTTTTAACTTTTTTGAGTTATGTGGATCTTTCCTTCGAACTTGAAGGTTAATATTTGTCGGGCCTTGATTCTAAATCTTTTATTTAATTTAAAAGATTGTGAAAGTTTATCGTTCATTAAAGCCCGATTGTTATCAATATAACGTGAGGAGCTCGGACCACACGAACCCGGCCGACCCTCCTCTTTTTTATTTGTGTTTAATCTTTGTGGTTTGGTTAGGGAAGGCGTGGTGTCGTCGCACCACGCGGGTTCAAGCGGAAGGAAATGCGCGGCGCCGTCGCGCCGCGCCGTGGGAAGATTTCAAGAACGCGACGCCGTCGCGTCGCGACGAAAGAAGTCGTAGGCACCGCGGCCGGAGCGGGGCTGCAGCGGAGGGGCGCGGTGCCGCCGCACCGCGCCGGACGACGAAGGCCGTGGCCGGTTCCTGGCTGCGGCGGAAGGAGAAGACCGGCAGCCAGCCGGGTCGCCTGTGTCGGAAGCCGGAAAGGGGACCGGCCTTGCTGGTCCCGTTGAGGAAGAACCGGCCGGCCAGGTCGGGCCGGCCGGAAAGGAGGAAAAACCGGTGGGGGGATTAATTCCCCCGGCCAGCCGAAATGGCCCCCCATTATGAGGGGGGCCGGTTTCTCAAAGGGGGGCAGCCCCCCCACCCCCCCCCGTTTCCAGCAGCTCAGCCGAAGGCCGAGCTGGCAGCGCGCCCAACGCGCTGCCTTGCGCCGAACCGGCGCGCCTGGCTGGTTCGCCAGGCCGGGCCGCGCCGGGTCGACTCTGTTCGGGTCAACCGGGGGTCTCGGGCCGGGACGGCCCGGGCCCAAAACCCCCGTTACCGAGCGATTTGGATTCAAATGCCCATAACTCGGGCTACGGGCCTCCAAACGACTCGCCGTCAGCGGCAACGCGATCCTTGGATCGAGACGGTCATTTCGGTATACTATACTCAAGGTGCACCTTTCTTTTCGGGAGCCTACGTGGTTAAAACTGCATAGTTGAGCGTGCTTGGCCTAGAGTAGTGATCAGGATGGGTGACCTCCTGGAAAGTTTTCCAGGGTGGGTGTGAGACGGAAAGACCAATAACTAACAGACCGGGCGTCCGATTTACGCGCCGTCTGTTGCGTTGAATTACTCTTGATGAGACAGATCTTTTGGCATACTCTGCCCGAGGTTTGGACGCAGGTAGAGTACGGTCGGGTTGGTTTTGCTTTAAAAACCAACCGGGCCCCTGGAACAAAAAAGCCAATAACTCTCAGACCGGGCATCCGATTGACGCGCCGTCTGTTGCGTTGAGTTCCTGTTGACGATACGGAACTTTTGGAATTCTCCACCCGAGATTTGGATGCAGATGGATAGTGGCCGGGTTGGATTGCACAGAAATCCAACCGGGCCCCTGGAACGGAAAAGCTAATACCTTTCTGACAGAACGTCCGTTTGACGAACCGTCAGCGACGTTGGTGATCTCGTTGAGAAATGATCCCTATGAGTATACCCTATGAGAGTTCGGGGTACAGTTGAGAAATGGCCGGGTTTGGTTCGCTCACGAAACCAACCGGGCCCCTGGGATGAAAAGGCCAATAACTCACAGACCAGGCATTCGATTGACGCGTCGTCTGTTGTGTTGAGACCCCTATGATGAGGCGGTCCTTTGAGATACTTCTTCATGGGACTTTGATATACTTGGAGTATCGACCTGTAGCTCGTGGAGCGGACCCTCCCAGTGACGAGCGTGCGGAGTACGAAGACCGTGTAACTGGATGAGACCTGACGACTGCTTGACCGACTCGACTTGGAGTGAGTTGACTAGACCAGTGGACGGAGCACTACTTTCTGAGGTGCAGACCCATGGCGGACAGAGCACTACCTGTGTGACAGTGCAGACCTGTGGTACTCGTCCGAAGAGTACCTCAGCAGGCTACTAGAGGGTGTTCACTACTGTGTTTGGGTGACATACCTCAGCGGGAAGCACTACTATGTCTGGGTGGCTGACCCGCGGTACTCGACAGGAGGAGTACTTCAGTAGTCTTAGGTTAGTGAGCAGTACCTCGGAGTCGTGACAGGACCACTGTACACTCCAGAGACGGAGCTCTTCAGCAGTTACGGTTTCGATAATAAAAATCCTGGTTTGAGCTGAGACTTTTGACTTTGTGTTTACCTCATGATTGAGATGGGTCACTTGATAACTTAGGTATATGTATGGGCATATACCTGGGTAGTGGTTATCCGTTGATTTCACAATCCTTGTGTTTCCTCATGATTGATATGGGTTACTTGATAACTTGGGTATATGTATGGGCATATACCTAAGTAGAGGTTACCTGTTGAGATTTTCTTTGTGGTTATCCTTGTTGGTTTTAGTGAGACCATGAGGGTATCGGGATCCGTAATGAGTATCGTTATACTCACCCCTGCACGGGATATGCCCACACCTCGTTGTGTTGGTTGCAGACGACGGGCAGTGCTGACGGAGGCCGAGTGTTCGAGGACTGGACGGTACCCGGAGGTGGACTACTCGACGAGTCAGTATCCGGAGGTGGCTTAATGGAGAGATGACACTTAGAGGTGGTTGGCGGGCGAGAGCGTTGTGGAGGGTATCTGTACCTACCCTTCAGGTAGGATCCGTGGTGGACGATCCAGGAGCTGCGCCAACTGTACCTACCCTTCTGGTAGGATCTGAGGAGGACGAACCAGGAGCCGCTTCCGTCCCACCAGCTGTTGTCTTTTTCTGTTGTACTTTGTTCAGTTGTAGTTGTACTTTCTTTTGGGTTTGTATTCTAGCCCATTTTTCCTTTTAGCACTTCTCTTTGTACATAGTGTTTACTTACGCTTATACTCTGTCGTGTTTGTTTACTTTTATAAAGGCAATGCCTTCCCAGTTATCGGTATTTACGCCTTTGGTGCTAGTCGCCAGCCCCTGGCCTATGGAAGGTGGGCTTGGGGTAGTCACGGCACGGGCCCCGAGGACGGGTCATGACAATAGCCTCATGAGAGGCACTGGCTGCTATAGGGGGATCCGGGAAGGATGGTACAATGATAGTGGACATTTGAGGCGTTGGGTCCTTACTCTATGGGGTGGAGACTATAAGTATATCACTAACCCTAGTAGTAGAGGTTGTGTTTAGTCCAACAGTAGATATCAGCACAAAATCTATGAAACAAATCTATGAATGGAGCCTATGCGGCTGGGGGAGAAGGATTGGATCGAGGAGTAGGTTTTGGGTAGAACTGAATAGCTAGGTGATGAAGAATAAGGTTGACCATTCCCTTAATCCATTCATTTAGCTAATATAATAAATCTTGGTAGTTCTCTATGATGTCTTAACAGTGGCCCACAATGGCCAGGTGGAGAGAAACTGGGAGATAGATTGAAGGTGTGGGTGGTGGTGGGGTTGCAGATGGTCCCCAAGAATATAGAAGTGTGTAAGAGAGGGAAACTCGTGAATAACTGGGGAGGGGTAGAGAAGGAATGTCTACTGGTGTATGGGGTGGGATTAGATCAGTATAAATATTAGTGGAAAGTGTGACATATCTCATAGTAAGTGGTACAGGTGCATCCTACTTGATCATCGGGGTGTCTCCACACCTCTCAACTATCCTCATGTGAATAATGATAATGAATTAGATCTTTGGGGATAACCTAAGTGATCATGAGAGATATATGGCTCAAACACCCCCATATGGTGTGATAGCTAGGTGGTGTATAATTTTCCATTCAGGTTTCCCTGACAGTCGGTGGTCAGAGAGTGGAAATTAGAGGCACTGAAGTAGGGGAGGTCAGGATAACTGTGTTTGGTGATGTTGGTAAGGAGATTCATATCACTTCCAAGCATGACACCCATGTCTTCAAGGTGGGGAAAATTGAAGTGAATAAATTGTTAATAAAATAGAGGGTAGTTTATTTGATGATAGTGCTCTTCTGTGAGGTGGGTGTGTACTTGTGGTAGAGTCCAACAATATTCCATCACACAAAAATTACGTCTAAACACACATGGTAGGTGAGGGATACAACATGGGGTGGGGTGTCTGGATGGTGGAAGAAACTACACGCTCAGCCAAATTTCCCCAAGGGGGGGGGAAAGTGGCATCTGCCCTGCCTAAATCTGACTAGATATATAATACACGGAATCTCTTGGTATGTGATCCCGTAGAACTCAAATATAATAGAAAAATCAAAAAAATAAATATCTAAATGTGGGATTAAAAACCTAGAGTGTTTCAATATGATGTTTTTCCCCGCAACCTCCTCCCAAATTCTTAGATTATATGTAACACTAATGTACAAGAATCAACTAGTCAACTGAATCAAGCGCCAAGAAACTCACTATAATATGTTTAAAAATGATGAGACTAATCATTGATAAGTCAATGGTGCAGCTAGGGTTGGGCTAAAACTGGTGCTGGCTGTGCTGGAGCATCACCATCTAGGGGTGTGAACTCTGAATAAGAAGGGTATGATGAGGTGTCATTGGGTTGATGTTCCCCAGCTACTATCGAGGATGGATATTCCATAGTGGAAGCTGGTAAAGTCATTATGGTGTCCGATGAAAAGGATGTCTATGAGTGTGAATACATGAATGGCGTTTTAGAACTTGGTTCCCCAACAGTAGTGGTGGAAGGTGTAGCTAGAGGCTGTGGTGAGAGTATCTCCAAGGCTGGCAGCTGAGACACTGAGATATCTATCACTGAAGATTCCCCTTTCATCCTGAGTTGAATCTGATAAATTGTTGGTCACTTCCCATCAGGAGTGGGCATGGGTCTCTTCCCACTGGTATGGTCTCCATCTTCCATAATCTGATAAGGAATCATAAGAAGGAAACAAAAAAATGAATAAAAAGGGTAAATAGTGAAATATAAAAAATGTTCACGGCATGTGAATCCAGAGTACATGGTATGTAGTGTGACAGTAATGTGAACTAGTGTGCTTTGGTTACACACAATGAGTGTGCATGAGTTTGAAAAAAGTATAGTACATGGTGTATATGGTGGACACACACTATGTCTATGTACATGAGATTCTGGTAGTGTAGTGTTCAGGACATAACCTCATCCACATGGGGGAAGAAATCAAACAAAACATAGTGTATGAGATATACACATTGTCTATAAGAACATGACATCCAGCTCGTGTAGTCCCTAAAATTTCCATGAAATGGTGGTCTGTGTAGATGGAATGTCTAAAATGTACACACAGTGTGTTAGACATGGTTTTTAAGAACATGTCGTATTTGGAAAACATGTTCTTTTTTATGCTGGGTAGAGTCACTTTCACATGGCATGTATCCTACGCACACTCCATGTGTCTTCAAATATCAAACAAAATAGAGGTGGTCCTGAACATGATTGTCATGGATTTATTTTTTGTTTTAGCCCATGTATTTCATGTTTCAGTTGAATACCTCACCCGATAATAAAATAAGCTATAACTCATAAAAATATTAAAAATGAAGGGATTGGAAGCACTTACCTAGAGCGAGGATAGAAATGAGAAAGGCTTCATTTCCTTAATCACACCAAAATGAAGGATTTTAGGGAGTGTGGTTCGGCCAGCATATTAAGGATGAAAATGGGAGGGGGGATTGACATATGGTATTCTTGGTTAGGTTTACCCTACATTTATAGCCAAACCACATGTATTTAGAGGTAAAACAGAAACCATGTGAGTGTTTTAAAAAAATATTAGTAGTTTTTTCTAAATATTGTTATTATTATAATTAAATATTATTTAATTACTATTTTTAATTAAAAATAGATATATATTTACACATGAAAATAAACCTATACACATTGTTTGTTAGATAATAACGTGCCCTATTTTCTAAAAATAAATAAAACAATAACCTTCGTTCTGGTGCTCATGGAGTGTTTCGTACTGACAACTAGGCTGGTCCAAATGTGTTCCATCAACCACACCAGAGATGGTAGTATTACTAAAATTTTTATTATATTTTATTATTTAAACAATAATTACAGTGCTAATAGGTGAAAGTAATAATGTCGTGTGTGTGGTTTTAATTATTAAATGATTGTGATGATGTGGGGAGATTGTCTGAGTTCGAACCCTAGACTTTTGCAACCTTGGGTTAGAAATCTACCAATAAAACAAAATCACCCTTAGGTAATTTTTCTAAAAATGTTTTAAATTATTATTGAATTCAGGACACACGACACATGAAATATACCAATATACAAGACTTATAGTTTTATTTTGGTGACAAAGGATACAATTGAACTGGATTGAAGGACTAAAAACCATGTCTTTTAGACATGTGGAAACAACCTTAGTAGCCAATTATTCCTCACCATCTATTTTATTTAATTTTTAAATGTTTTTCTTTACTTTATTAAACATAAAAAATATCATTTAATTAAAAAAGGGGATTAAAATGATTGAATCATGTACCAAAGGAGAGTGCAAAGTAGTTCGAATTGGAGACAACAAGGGTACACTCAAAAAACATTTCCATCACAATGGTATATATTCATGTTTATTAACATAATCTATATTTATTTATACAAAATGTTAAATTTATAGTATAAACTAAATAGATAAGTACACATCGTGTGTGAGGTGGCACACGATGTGTAACCTCACTTTATTCTTATTCAAGTAGTGTTCAGAATAAATTGTGGTATTCAATGTGTGGAGGATAAGTGCATGCCACATGTTTATTAAAAATTGAAAAGATAGAGAAAATTAGATGAGATTAGCTGGGATGCCTCCTAGAAAGCACCTTGGATTTAGGTCTTCAGATAAAAATGGGTTAGAGTACATATCCCTAGTCCAATGGTGGATGTGTATTCAATTACACAAACAAACACATATGATTGGAACACTTAATTTCAACCAAGTGTCTTCACCTTTAAGTGGTCTAGGAATTGTCTTAAAGAATCCATGCTCTATAAATAATAGATTCAGAAGGTGGACTTGTACCATGTTCTAATCATGTACATCCTCCACCTCCTTGGATTTATTCTTTGTAATTTTGAAAACCATAAAATTGTTATTGAAATACTCCAGAGAAGGTAAGAAATAAACTGAGGGATTTGAAATAAATGTGTCATGAAATTTATAATTTACATGAAATAATGTGTTACCATAATTAATGTTCGAGTTTTGAAAATCATGTTAAAAAATTTATAGTATATAATATGTGGGGGAAATGAAATAACATGCTTCTTGAGCTGAAATAGGGTTAGAAGGCCTAGTCCTAAACACATCCAGATTATCCATATTGAAGATTATATCTGAAATTTTCTCTACTATGGTACCAAGTCTTTCAAACCTTTTTGTTTGGTCTAAATATAATTTCATAAAGGACAATATTTTTGATATTAATGTTTTGGAGTTACTTGAATATTTTAGAAGAAAATAGGAAACATTAGAGGTGAAGGATGTATATGGGTATTTCTTATATTGATAACCATAATCCATGTATGGATAGTACTCTTCCGGATATGGGCATAACAAGACTAGATCATATGGATAAAAATCATCTCCTAGTGAATTGTTCCATAATAGAGGAAATTAAAAATCCATTAGAATGTGGGGTTGCTATTACAGAGAAAAAGAATAGGGAAATGGGAAAATAAAGGTTCTGGGAAATCCAAACACAATGCATACTTGAACTGCAACATTGAATTTCCCCTGAAACGACATCATAATTTCACTTCTCCCATTTTGAGGAACCAAAAATGGAAAAGTTATCTTCCCTTATAATCTGACTAACTAGGAAGCTATCATCAGTATAGGATAATCCTATAGGGAAAATGGGGAACCAATTATCATAACATGTCAAAAAGAATCATCCAAATATCCATAGAAATGATTAGAGGGAAGAGATAAAAAAGTGAAACTATTTGTGAAAATTCAACTAAAACAAGTGAAGAGACTTGACAGTCATAAAAAACACGTTTCAGGATTGAAAATAATATTTTTATTACAATAATATTTCTTTAGTATTAATATTATTATAGATATTTGTTTACCATTGGGATTTAATTAAATTTTTTTTCATGGTCTGATAAAAAATAATTACATAACTAAAATGTTAACCCCTTTGTCCATTTATTAACCTCTTAAAACACATTTTGAGTTTTTTACCCCCAAAATAGTGGAAATGGGCTGACCTATTGGTCATATATTTTCATATTGTAATGCCTTTATTTGAAACTATCAATGTCATTCTTTGTCCGACATAACTCTAACATAAAATGTGGAAGTAATTAATTAACACAATTATAGATGAAGATCATAATAATATAAATACAATAAGATTAGATTTAAAAAACACCCTAAATATTTATTACTACCTTAATACCATATAATCAACCTCTTATGACCACCATAACAATGTGTGTGTTGATAAAAAACAACCCATACAATGGACATGAGAGGAGAAAGGGAGAAAGGGGAATTACCCTAAAATAGAAATGAAAACATAAGAGTAAAACTCAAATTTGGATTTGGGAAAGATCAAATAAATGATGGGAAACATGTCCCTGTAACACCCCAAAATATTTTGATTTTTTTTCATATTAATTTAATATAATTGATATATTTTTTTATTTCACACCTCACTGAATATATAGTTTATTATATTAAAGCACTAAGTTTGGATTATGAAATACTAAGTTAATAAAAAAATAAACACAATATACAGATTAAATTTCTCTATATGGGACTCTAAGGTTTACTTACATAAAACATAAGACTGAATTTCTTCAATGTCTTGTGTAACATGCATGACCGAGTTTAACCAAACAATAATATATTATTAAAATATTAGTATTAAATATATCAAGACATAACCTAGATATTAAGTTAGTATTTATGAATAGTATAATAATTTTTTTTAAACCTATTGTTCACACAAATATAAAATTGATTCATTAGTAAAAATGAATATAAGAACCAATTAAATATAAAGAGAATATTTTTATAGAAAACTATTTTCATACTCACAAAGATGTTTTATCCAAATAAATTAAATTAATTAAAATTAGTGAGTTTTATTAATGTAATATATATATTATATATTAAATGATTGTTTTTTATTTTCAACCAATTTATTCGATAGGCATAAGATAAGAACAACCCAAATTTTACACATAAAAACCAATATTTTTATTACGGTACTTTTACTGCCTTTTGATGGTGAACCTAATTTAAATATAAATTTTCAAAATTTTATAAATTTTATAAGCCAAAATATACTTATTATGTTAAATAGAAACACAAAAATTAATTTAGGGAAATTGTTTTGTATTTTTCTCTGAAGTTTCATTTTTAATTAATAGTTAAAATACTACAATTTAACTCAAAACTGCTTCTTCATCTCATTTATTTATAAGGTGATTTATTTTTTATTTTTTTAATGTTTAATTAGATTAATTATTTTATAAATTTATCTAATTTAGGTCATTTAAATCAATTTCACATTGAATGAGGTTATAAAAACCAAGAAAACTTCCTAATGTCTTTACTCTGGAAACTCGCATTATTGTCTGGTATGCAAGATTATATTTAAATAATTTTATATTTATTATGTGAATAGAATTTGGAAAAATGGATTCCATATTTTGAATCATCATAATTTATAGTTTCTAATCAAATTAATTAGTTCTTGACAAAAAATATTAGGGAACGTAATTAAAATTAATTACAATGATTAAGATTAAATTAAGCATATCAAGTGACTAAACCTTATGTATAATGCCTAATATGACTAGGAAAATTTAAAAAATATATTTTATGGATATATTTAGACAATATATTCCATTTTATAGACTTTGTACCATTATTTGATCCAGTTGCAATAAACAAAATGTGGGTTGGGTTTCCCTATTCAAAAAAATTTCAATAGTTCCAATCCTACACCACTATAAAAGGCCTCCTCTCCCACCACTAGCTAAAAACTATCAACACACTTTGTATCCAAAAAATATTCCAAAATTTCCTCTTGTTATGAAGAAATACGTCCTTTGATTACCTTTGGTGAAAAGAAAATGGAGTTACCCAAAGGGGAGGTAGCATCCTTCCTCAAGCCCCTTTCGTTTTTTCCATTTTCCACCCCCTAAAATATCATTATTTCATGATTATATAATAACATCAGTATTCTAAATATACTGAGATTTTTTATATCATGGGTTATATCTACACTTACACACCCCTCAATCTAATGGGTAATGAACTCATGGTTTCTGTATAATGAACTACCGCCACGTGAAAAATGATTGTTCGTTTTTTTCCTGTCCTACATTTCAAGGTTGGGAATTATGATGGAACATCTATTTATATATGTTATATTATATATATATATATTGTATTTATACTTCTTTAATTCTTTTATAACGCATTATTTAATTATTTCCATTATGTGTAAACACAAAAACAACATTTGTGGAAGTGTGGACTGCTGCATCCAAAAAGCGATGTGATTAAATCACAGGATAAAGGAAATGTATAAATTATAAAGTTAATTAAAAACATTTGACATATAAAACATCTATATTATATTCATGAAATAATTAAATTTCTATAAATATAATATATACCATATTCTTTATTACCCTTTCACACACATATAATGTAATAACGTCATTTATAGACATGTGGACCACCGCCTACTTGATGTGATATGATTCCTTTTACATCACATGAATTCTATATATAAGTATATATGATTAAATAATATTTTACTTATTATATAATTATCATTATGGAATGATTAATGTAACTTACCTTCTTTCTATAACAATCATTGAGAAATGAGAATGTTTCATGTGCATATGTACGACCTACTGCATCCCTGATTGTAACATTGATTCATTTCTCACAACCATTTTTAATGAAATATTTTTAAAGAATAATTAATGTATAAATTTTATAATTATTCCATGATTATTATTCTATATATTTTTATATTATTACCCATTTGACCATAGTCGACCAACCAAATTCATTTTTAACATATGAATCGAATTTGGTCAAAAATACCCAACATAAACTCAAGTGTTTAAGTAGTTGTATACAGCATGGCAATAAGTGAATTAAAATTAATAATAAAATTGGAAAATTATGATTCATTTAATTAATTTAAAATATTTTTTTTATTCAAGAATATTAAGAAACATGATACAAGTCGAACTGAAGGTAAGGGAATTTCATTTAACTCTATATTATTCTGAGATACACGCCTTATTCACCGCTCACTTCTCTTATGTGGTGTATATACTGCACATGAATGTATTATATATTTGTTATAATCAATTATATTGGTATTTTAATATCAGTTTTATGACCTTTATATCATGGGGTTTATGTTTCAAAAGTTATCAAATCAGTAATGTAATTTTGTCTCAATTTACCTTCTTTGAGACACATAGCATCTTAGACACCTCTACTTTTATATAAGGTGTATAAAATGACTTTTACATGTTATAATATGAATATAATTATTTTCATGATATTTTAAATCTCAATGTAATTCCATTTTACTATATGAGGAGTATGATTCAAAGTTACCATGTCATAAGAGTTTTTTGAAAAAATCTCACAATTTATCGAGATTGTTTACGAATGTGTTTTAATTAGTGAAATATTATTATCCATATTTTAAGAAAACTCATGAATTTTATTCTCCTATAGTTAGTCTTTATGTATTCATGTATTAATACAATTTTCCAACTATTTTATACTTAATATAATTAAGATTTTTTTTAATAAAATATGACCCTACCTCCCTCTTTGGTCAGAACAATCATAATTTGATAAGAAGTTTATTAATATAAAAAACCATGAATGTAGGTTATCATAAAGTATAAAAAATTCCATTGAAGGGAACCAAATAAAAAAACAAAGTATGTTCCTACATGCACAATTTCGATGAAAACTATCAAGAAATCACTAACTAAAGGGTCAGGATTTAGATGCAACAAGTCTATTGATGCATGATATTTTCAACTAAAAGCATTAACTAATTTTTTTTTTATTTTCTTGGATGATAATTAATCACTAAATAATTATCCTTTATTAGTTCAATAAATATTCTATGTCTCATGTTTAAATCTTTCAGAGTGAATATATACTTTAAGATTTTGGGATCAATATATATTTCTAAATTTAAACCATATGAATAAATCTTATAAATATTTAATGAGAAAAATATCAATGAATTCCAGATCATGTGTAAGATAATTTAACTCATGAAGTGTTTATTCCCATAAAGCATAAGCAATTAACCAATCATTTTTTATCAGGACACAACCATGAACCTTTAAAGAGGAATCATTATAGATGAAGAAATCACCGTTTATAGTGGGAAGAAAAAAAATTGGATCATTCACAAATATTCATTTTAATTATTGAAAATAATCATCAATTTTTTTTTCAAGATTAATTTAACTCATTTAATGGGCCTAAAAAACAAGAAATTTTTTCAAAAAACCATCAGTAGTAACCAACTAAACTCATATCAATACAAATCTCCATGATTTTGTTTATTCTTTTCCATTATTATACAAATTTATTTTTAGTAGTGTCGAAAATTATTTCATCATTAAAAAAAATATAAATTAGGATTGAAATCTATTGCAACCAAATTTAACACATACTTAATTTAAAAAATATTTTCTTTTCCTTTAGGGTTTTCCAAATAGTACTTAAGTTTCATTCTTGTTACTCATTGATTTTATATTATTCTAGTACACCCTAAATAAAAACAAACACAATATTATCCAATAAATCATGTAAAATTATTTTCATTATATCTATAAATACTTATTGTTCATTGGAAAACCCAAATTAAATAACTACAAACTCATAATTTCCATATCTATTTTGAAACTTCATACTTAGAATATCGAGTTCCTTCACATTAAACTAATGGTACCCAAACCAAACGTTAATATTTCAATATTATTTCACTCCTTGAAGATCATCGAATAATCATTGATATGATGAAAAGGACATATGTTCTTAATAGTGAATTTATTTAAGGAAAAATAATCAATGAGAAGTCACATTGAACCTTGTATCTTATTAAAAAATAAAATTGGAGCACCCTAAGTTGAAGTTATAGGTTGAATAAAACCATTATCTTGAAACTCCAAGAATTTATTTTTGAATTATAAAATCTCTACTTGATTCATTTGATAAGAGGGTATTGGAATGATATTTTCATTAGGAACTAAGTAAATAGTAAAAATAACCTCCCAATCATGAATAATTATAAGTAAATCATAAGGAAAATAATCTATAGATTCATTCATTAATGGAACATCAGTAATTTAAATAGTTTCTTTCTATTCAATATCATGAACTATGTGTTAAGATTGTTTGGAGTACGATCGAAATGATATAGATAATGTATGTTTTATCTAATGATGATAAAAATAAAAGAGGGGGGTGAATTGTATATTTCAAAAAATTCCTTTGGAACTTTTAAAGATGGTTATGTCTGAGAATGTTAAAAAAGGTAATTCACAAAACCTTCAAGTTCTATACACTTTCTAGATTCTGGAAATACGATTCCGAGAAAGTGATTCCGAAACTATGGTTCCAGAAAATGAAACTTAAATAAAGTTTAAAAAGATAAATATTCTACCTTAAATTGTATATAATCTTACTATATCAGAGTACAAGTATAAAGAAGTATAAGATAGTTATACTTTCCTCAACAAATAAAATGCTGCAGAAAACTTGTAACAAAACAAGTAACAAGTAGTAAATCTTTTAACCCAAAAAGAAGGGTATCCAACAACCCTGGATAAAGGTCCCTTGAATTATACTTTCAAGAAAGTATGTCTTACCCACAATATGGTAAGCACTCGATACGAAGATCGGAGTCTGTAAAGCTATCCCCACAAGCCCTCAACTTCAATGAAGTCAGAACCTCAGTCTTCCTCAGCAAAGAAGTCGTCAAATTCAAGGCAGTCAGCACCTCTGTCTTCTTATCCCCAAAAGCCCTCTATTGTACACAGTAACAATTTGAGTCGCACAAAGAAAATATGAACAAGAAGATCAGTATGCACAAATCAATAAAGCCTCTATCTCTTGAAATCACTTCAGTAGCATGTAATCTCTAGATTGATCAACTTGTTCATCAAATTTGTGATCTCTTTCAAATAATATCTTATTTATAGGCACAAATCCGTTGATAAACTCCATCCTCCAATGTTCATATCCTTCTTTGAAATTTAGAGGGACCTATACACTTTTCACTCATACAAAGGTTAGTAAGTAACTGAATGCACAACTTCATTTTATTTCAAAAACAAGTTTACGAAAAAATATGGTTACATAACCAAAATCAAATATTTGGAATGTAAGAAAATATGAAAGTTAGAAGTCTAACCAAAAATGAATTAGGAGTATATAATACAAGTATATTCATATTATATTTTCTAAGGAATTCGAAACCTAAACTTACAAAGTTCAGAGTCAGAGTTCATGAGAATTCGGAGTCAGAACTTACAATGTTCAGAGTCAAAATTCATGAGAATTCAGAGTCATAACTTACAATGTTTGGAGTCAGAATTCATGAGAATCCAGATTCTGAACTTACAATGTTTGGAGTCAGAATGCATTAGAATTCGGAGTCAGAACTCATAAGAGTTCAGAGTTAGAATTCAAAGAACTCGGGGTCAGAACTTAGAAGAGTTTGAAGTCTGAATAAAGAGATCTCGGAGTTAGAAATCAAAACTGTTCGGAGTCTGAATTTTGAAAACTCAGTGTCAAAACTCAGAAGAGTTTGGAATTTGAAAACATAATTCTCTTTATATAAGTATTATATGATTCCGAGTTTTTAGACTTGAAACCAAATTTTTCACTTAGATAAGATAATGAATAATTAAAAACATGGTAAAGATAAATTTCCTTGGGGAAGGAATATTTTCCTTATAGAAGTAAAAACATAGGGTAAAATGAAATTTCCCTCGAGATTAGGTGTTTTTGGTTTTCAAAATAAGAAGGAATGGTAAATTCATAAGGAAACCTTATTGACTCAATAATATCCCCCAAGTATGAAGGGATGGAAAATTCATAAGGAAAACATTATTAACTCAACAATCTACCCATTTATGGAAAGCACAAAAATCCTTACAAAAAAGAATAAAAGTACTTCGAAAATATTTTTCTAGTCTTTGAAAATAAAAATTGTCTCCCTTATCATATGGGCCAAGATGGATACGACTAACTCCCCCTTGGGCTTTGGAACACTGAGGATCATATTCTAGATTTCCGGATTTAGATTTTTCATTATCTTGAGGAATAAAATATTTGTAATGAAAACTCCCCCTTAGATAAACTCCTCCTTACATAAGGAAATTTATTATTTACTTAGTATTATTTTTACTTTCTCCCCCTTCGTGATTTTGAAAATGAATTTGAGGGAATATAAAAGAAATTATTGTACCTAAAATATTAGTACAAGGTATCCAATCAAAAACAAGCAACCAAAATTTCATTAAGATAGGAAGAATTTGTACAAGAAGGGAAATACAATAGAAGATCAGATTAGATCAATTTTTTTTCCTTCTCCTAGGGTATCAATTTCTTCACTATGGTTTTCAGGTTTTTGAGTTCCTTGTGGTCTTCCTCTGCTTAAATTAGGAGTTGATCCCGATCCTCACCTTTCTTTTCTAAGGCCTAGATTCTTTCATGACGAGCCTTAAGAACCTCTGTTTGAACCATTAGAACTTATTCATTCTTAACAAGCATTTCTTCAATCTCAATACAAATATCTCTTTCTCTCTTCCAGATTTGGGAAATAGAATATAGCTTCCCATTCAGATCATATACCTCTTGAATTTGAGTATTATGCTCAAGAGTTATCTTTTCCTCAAATCTAATCGTGAGATCATTGATTTTACTATCTTGAATATCAAAAGCTTCCTTAACACCATCTTGAAACTCATCAATCTCTCTCAAATCTTCCACTATCTTCTTTGACCAGCTAATCAATTTCTTTCAAGATCTTTTGTGGGAATCGTAGTTAGTGAAGAATTTCTTGAAATCAACCTCCAGCTTTACACACTTATCCATCACTAAGGATACTGAATCCGATTTTTTATTCGAGCTGTGTTGGAGCATCTGACAGCACGAGTTATTGCTTGGAAAGATCAGAATGGTTTCAACAAGATTATGTAGTGATTGAATGACGAAATCATGTCCTAGGGATGTTGATTCCAAATATGAGACTTTTCTTGGTGAGGGATCTTTCTCTAGCTTGACAAGCTTCCTCTTTGAAGATCCACCAGCATCATTCTTCTTTAAAAAAACTTTAGTAGGTGTTTCAACAACCACAAGTTTCCCCTTATTAGTTCTAGAAACAACTTCATCATCTGAAGATTCATGTTCACCGTCATACATCTGAACAATTCTATCTTCATCTATCTTCTCCTTCTCAGCTTCTACCTCAACATCTTCAGGGTGAATGAAATGATGATTATAACTTTTTTCCTCAGAGAGCTAATTCACTTCATCTTCAGATTTTTCATCTATCCCAGGAGTAGCATGATTTGAATATCCATCTTGAGAGGTACAGATTGAAAATTTCTCGAATTCACATTCCTTCTCATGAAAGTCCTCAACTTGCTTTATGAGGTCTTCAGTGTCACCACTTCTTTTTTCTTCTACCACTTCTTCCACAACTTCTTTTTCTTCAAAAATCTTTTCTTGTACTTTTTCTGGAGTGAGAAATTTCTTCCCCAGAGTCTCAGGTAAAGTTTGAACCATGTAGGATTTCAGTATAGGGATATTCTCAGATGATTTCTTAGTATCCCTTAGAAGGGATTGAACAATTTCAGCCTGTGACATCTTCTTCATTTGCTTCTTTTCTTTATCTTGTTTTTCATGCCCATCAGTTGTCTTCTCTTTCAAAGCCTTAACTTCTACAGAATCTAATCCAAACTGTGTCTCTCCTTCCTTCAGATTTTTATTATCTTCCCTTTACTTTTATACAACCTCATCTAGATATTCTTTTTTCTTCTTAGGCTTTGGAGGTGTGGATTGAGCTTCCTTAGCTTTTGGTGTTTTTTCTTCCTCTTCTACTACTTTCAAATTTCTTTTCTTTATAGCCTTTTTTGATGGTTCATCCATTTCTTGTTCTTTCAGAACAACTTCAACCTCTTCTACTGGTGGATCATATAATTCTCCGATTTCCTTAGAATAACCAACTTTCATCCTTTTGAGAGTATCATCACTAATCAGCATGACTTTTCAATTCCTCATCTTTGAACTGCAAGGGATTTTAAAAGACTCCCGTCAAAGAACAATCAACTTATAAAGAATAGCCGGATACATTACAATCTCAACCTTCAAATTTCCATTTTTTATATTCTCTATCGTAATCAGAATATTCTTGACCAAATTGAACTTCCTCAGATTCACCCAAAAATCTTGTATGTACATGTCACATTACTTCAAGGTGTGCTTGAGACATTTTCTTGAAATGATGAAACCGTGAACCCATAATTCAAGGATCCGATTATTTGTAGAAAGGTGAGAAATATTCAGAGTCTTGACATCTATTAGACCGAGGCTCTCCATAGATTTCACCTTGACAAAACTTCCTTGAATATCTGATAACTTTTGGGAATGAAACTCAGCTTCCCCTTCAAATAAAACTCCAATCAATCTAGCTTCCTTTGTATATGAAAGAGAATATGTATTTCAATAAATTTTGAATGAAAACTTCTCTCTGCCTTCTTCCATGAAGAAACTAACTAATTCATAAAACTCAACAAGAAAATCCGGATACACTAAATCTTGAGCACCAGGCTTTGATATACAAACACTCTCCCATCCATTGAGCTTAATATTCTTTGAAATAATAAAATCATACTTGTTGAAGAAATTCAGATTCTCCAGCCTTTCTCTATATACATGCCACTCCAGAATTAGCTTGACAGTAGACATATCTTTCTGAGATGGTTCTTCTGCACACATTTAGAATTGAGAAAACTCTAAGAAGTTTGGAATGGGCTTAAATTGAAGGTCAGAACATCAGCATGTGAGAGCTTGAGATTTATGTGGTACAACCCTTTGGGGGCCCTTTATATAGGTGTTGGAAGCGACGATTCATCTTCCAAACTTAATCCAATGGTTGAAAATACTTCACATCAGATATAATGGCTGATATGATAGCTGTAAAGAAAACTTGATAGAATCTGATCTTTTGAGGTTTTTATGAATTTGTTTTGAATTTACAGAAAATAGAATCCAAAAAATTTAAATCACAAAATAAAATAATAGTATGTAAATTATGACTATGAAAACTTAATAAAAAATACATACCTTTTGGATTTCTAGGAAAATTATTCATAGTGAGGAAAAATTCATTTTTAAGAACTTTAGATTCCAAAAAAATTGAGTACGGGAAGATTTTTTTTAAAAAAACTAACTACGAAAATTTCTATTACAAAAACACTTAGCATATCTTCATTACGAAGAATTTTGAAAAAACTTCATTACGAAAAATTTGAAAAACTCAATTATGGAAATTTTGAAAAAATCTATTATGGAAATTTTGAAAAACTCCATTACAGAAATTTTGAAAAACTCCATTAACTAAATTTTGAAAAACTCCATTACAGAAATTTTAAAAAACCCCATTATATAAATTTTGAAAAACTCCTTTATAGAAATTTTGAAAAACTAACAATAAAATATACTCCCCCTATGAAAAGAAGTTTATTACCCTATGGATATTGGTTAAACAGTAAGCTAACAAGGAATATTACATTATGGTTATCATTCATAACTTCTATTTAATGTATTCAAATCTATCGAAGGTTAAGATTTTGTGAAAATATCAGCAAGTTGATCTTGTGTTCCGATAAATTGATGAATGATATCTTCTTTTTGTGTGTTATCCATAATAAAGTGAGGCATAATATCTATGTGTTTTTCACGAGAGTGATGTGCAAGGTTTTTACTATAGTTAATTTCACTTTTATTATCACACAAAATTTTTGTTTTGGTAAAACTCATACCGTAGTCTGTGAGTGTGTGTTGCATCCACAACACTTGAGCATAAAAACATCCAGCTGCTATATATTTAGCTTTAGTAGTGGAAAGTGATAATGAGTGTTGCTTCTTGCATGACCAAGAAACTAATGAATCTCTTAAGAAATGACAAGATCCAAATGTACTCTTTCTATCCATTCTACATCCACTGAAGTCAGCATCTGAAAAACTTTTTGAAACAAAATCATTTCCATAAGTATAGAGATGTCCTAAATCCATGGTTCCCTTTAAGTAGTGATAAATTATTTTCACCGCCTTTAAATGATATTCCTTAGGATTTGATTGATATCTTGCAAATAAGAATACTGAGAACATTAAATCTGGATGACTATCTGTTAAGTAAAGTAGACTTTCCATCATACCTCTAAAAGATGTTTGATCTACTGGTTTTCCAGCTTCAACAAGATAAATTGTATTTGAGGTACCGATGGGAGTACTTATACATTTAGTGTTCATGTGGTGTGTCTTGGATCAGTTTTCCCTTACGTTGGCGGTTGTTCTATTGAGATCAATTAAGGGGTTCTGGTTATCGAGGTTGGCTCTTGAAGACGACGAGGGTTTTTAGAGTCGATGATGTTGTTTTGGTTGATTAGTTCTTCTGTGTTTCATTTGTTCCGGCCGACGATGATGGGTAGAGACGAAGACAATGGTGTTTCAAAAAGTGATAATGATTATAGGGATCTGTTGATGATTTTATGGTGATGATGGAAATGTGTATTTGGTTTGTTAGATCTCGATGCGGGTTGGCGCACGACATGTAGGTTCTCGGGTTTTGCATTCCTCTCCTTCTTTTGAAATTTGAAATTTGTATTTTGGATGTCTTGATTTTGTTTGGTTACTGCTCTCCTTAAAGTGTATTTTTGATAATGGAATAAAAATGGAATTTTCAGTCAGTCTCAAAGGAATCAGTTAAAGCTTGATGATTTAAACCAAAAATAATGTCATCAATATAAATTTAAACAATCAATTTTTTTCTTATCTTTATTTATAAAAAGGGTTGGATCTGAATTTCCCTTAACATAATTATTTTGGAGAAAAAATCATGTAATTCTATCATACCAGGCTCAGGGTCCTGTTTAAGTCCATACAAAGCTTTGGTTAGTCTAAAAGCATGATCTGGATGTTTTGTATCTTCAAAACTGGGAGGTTGTTCAACAAAAACATCCTCTTGTACTTAACAATTAAAGAAAGCACATTTCATAGCCATTTGAAAAAAATTGAAATTGAAGAATTATGCAAAGCAAAGTAAAATACAAATAGATTCAAGTCTAGCTACTAGATCATAGGTTTCTTCATAGTGTATTCCTTCTCGTTGATTATAGACTTTAATAACTAATTTTTCTTTATTTCTTACTATGATACCATTTTAATCACACTTATTTATGAAGACCCATTTAACACCAATGACAGATGTTTCCTTAGGTCCTTTAACCAAGGTCCATACTTTATTTCTTTCGAATTCATTTAGTTCATCTTTCAGGGATTTAATCCAATCATCATCACCTAAAGCCTCATCATTGCTTTTTGGTTCTAATTGGGAAAGGAATTCTTGATGTTCAACATAATTTCTTAAAAAACTTAATGTCCTTACAGGTTGATTCACATCACCAATGATACTATCACTGGGATGATTCTTTAGAAACAACTAATTTGGGTTTTGTAAAACCTGTTCATCAACATAGGGTAGTAAGTCTTCTGGGGTAAATGTTTCAGAAATATCTTCTCAGAAATTTTCCTTATCAGAAGGATATTCTATCAAGGGTTGATAATCAGTTTTTGAAAAAACATCCTATAATGTAGGTTGGGGTTATTTAAAAACAAAAGGATCGGTTTCATCAAATTTTACATGTACCGTCTCTTGAACAGTACATGTGTTATTATTAAAAACTCTTTAAGCCTTAGAATTTGTAGAGTATCCTAAGAAAATTCCTTCATCAAATTTTAGTGGAAATTTGTGTATATTATCTTTATTATTAAGAATGAATACCCTACAACCAAAAACCTTGAAGTAGGAATGTCTAGGTTTTATACCATTCCATAACTCATAAGGTGTTTTATTAAAAAAAGGTAGAATTAAAACTCTATTTATAGTACAAAAAGTAGTACTTACATCTTCAGCCCAATGTTTTTTTCTATATAATATTCACACAACATGGTTTTTGTTATCTCTTGAAGAATACTATTTCTTCTTTCTACAACTCCATTCTGTTGCGGAGTTCTCGGTGTTGAGAAATTGTGAGTAATGCCTTTTCTACTACAAAAAGTTTCAAAATTAGAATTTTGAAATTCTCCTCCATGATCACTATGAATAGTTTTCAAAGGAAGGTTTTTCTCATTTTTAACTTGGGCTCTAAAGCTTTTAAAATACGAAGAAGCTTCAGAATTATTTGCTAGAAAATAGACCGACATAAATCTCTTGTAATTATCAACAAGAAAAAATACATAATACTTGCCTCCAATGCTTCCATTTTTTGTTGGACCAAAACGATCCATATTCACTAACTGTAATGCATCAGTAGTTGAGACTTCACCGACTGATTTAAAACTTGATTTATGTTTATTTCCATTTTGACTAGGATCAAAAACTTTTGAAGAATAAAATACTAGCTCCGATAGATCCTTAACTACTCTTCTTAGAATGTTTTCATAGGTTTATAAGATTACACTATCCTAACCTTCTATTCCACAACCATGAATGATATTCCATTGCACTAAGGCAAGGTATGTCTTGGCTCTTAAGCTCTTCTATGTTTAGTGTGTATACATTCTCTTTCCTATGGGTAGAAAGAATAAACTCTTCCTTGGAATTGTGTACTAAGCACTTATCATTTATAAAATTCACAAGGTAAACTTCATCCCATAATTGAATTATTCTAATGAGGTTTTACATTAGACACATAATAAAGAGAACATTTAAAATCAATGTTTTCCATGAATAATGATGTTACCTATACCAATAATTTCTCCCTACACATTTTCTCTGAAAGTTAGTTTTCCTCCTTTCATCTTGATAATATTTTAAAATTAGTTTTTGTTACCAGTGATATGTCGGGAAAATACACTATCCATGTACCATGTATTTCTGTTGGTACCTTCTCTAATTTCCTGAAAATAATAGAGTTAGATTTTTGGAACCCAAACTTTCTTGGATACGAGAATTTTCGAAAGAAAATTTTTAGGCACCCACATTTTCTTAGAAAAATAGGCTTTATGAAATCCTAAAGACAGAGTTTTGTTTAAGGAACAATTTTTTCCCAGTTCCCACCATACAGAAACTTAGTATAGATGGAACCACTTTGAGGAACAAAATAATTATTACTAAAAATTGGTTTAGAACCAGTATAACCAAATCCAGAATTACTCCTTGGAAGTAGGATTTGAGAATACATCTTATCAAAATTTTCCTTTACTATGGTAAAGTTTGACAAACACTACCTCTAGGAATAAATTTTGGATTTCAGTCTGATAACTGAGTTCTTGTCTTCCAAAAAATTTGATTTTGAACTAGAGTTAGACTCAAAAACATTTTTCTTAGAAATTACTTTTTCTAGATCCTTAGAAAGTTTATTCTTCAATGAATTTACTTCCTCAATATTTTTTGAAATAATTTTAATATAAAAAATTTTCTTATCATGTTCTTTAGAAAGATCAGGTATTTCCTTTGTAATAATAGTATTCCTAGACTATTCCATATAATTATTTTTCATGAGTTTTGAATTCTCAATCTCCAGTAGTTTGGAAAAACTAGAAACATATTCATAGGAAGGTTAAGTATTATCTTCATCATAAGAAGATTCTTCATCAGAAGAGCTATAGTATTTATTATCACTCTAGATTTCATTCAAAGAAACATTGGTAATTGATTCAGCATTATGTACATTATCCATTAATCAGTGATTGTCAATAGGTAGTTTGGCTGTTAGACCAAGATTTCTTTGTCCAGAAGATTTGTAATCTGATGATTCATCTGAAGAGTCTCCACCACTGGTACTCTAGGAGTCATTAGCATTCATGACTTTATTAGATTTATCTTTTTAGTACTTATTTCTGTTTATTTTAGAATGATTTTCCTTTCTTTCTTTTCTCTTAATCATAGGACAATCAGGTCTTATGTGTCCAGCTGTCTTGCATTCATAACAAGTAACTTATAAATATTTCTCATCATTGATTTCTTTCTTCCTATATTTGGATTGAAAGTTCTTCTATCCAAAAATCTTGTTCATCCTTTGATCAAGATTTTCTAACTCTTTTTCTGAATATTCACTTCCACTAGATTCAGATTGAATAACAATCTTCTTATATTTGGATCTAGTAACTCTCTCAATTGTCTTGGTGTTCATATGATTTGAAGTTGTAGTAAAAGAAACACATCCAATCCCATTATTCTTCTTTACATTATCAACATCTCTCTTCATTATGGTCTCATGTTGAAGAAGAGTTCCAAAATGTTCATCAATAGAAATCTGATTAACTTTTCTATTCTCATCAATAGCTGTCCTCTTGGATTCCCAATCATTGGTCATGATGTGTATGATCTTATCAACAAGAGTGTCATCATCTAATCCTTTATCACCCATGGATTGTAAAAAATTCACAATAGTCATGAATCTTTATTTTACCTTACATATGTGTTCTCCATAAAGAAAGTAGAAACCATGATATTCAGCTCTGAGAATGGATCTTCTATTTTCAATAACATTGGAAGTTCCAAAGTGAGTAACTTCATGTTTCTTCCAAATACAATTTTCTACTTCACAAGATAAAATTTGGCAATATATATTTCTATTTATAGAACACATGAATGTATTGTGAACCTTATAATTTAGTTGATATTCATGCTTTTCTTGATTAGTGATGGTATTAACTTCCTTGTCAGGGATTTTATATCCTCTAGTAAGCATAACAATATTATCTACTCCAGTATTGATAAGGAATGTCTTCATGAGATCTCTCCAATATTCATAATCATTCCCATCAAAAATATGTGGTCTAGTTGGATTTAGATTGTCTATAGAACCAACATTTATTCCTGCCATCTTAAAGAAAAATCATTCCACAAAAACTTGTTAATAGAAAAAGTTCAGATTCAAGGAAAATATTACTAAGCAAGGAAAAAGATAGAACAATGAAAACTGAGAAAATAAAACTTATATGTGTATATAAGTATTTTAGAGACCTCCTCTAATACCAATTGTTGGATTGGTTAAGGGTACGAAGTCACCAACCTTTGATACCAATTGTCGAGATGGTTCTCGGTATGAGGTCACCAACCTTTGATACCAATTGTTAAGATGGTATGGAGTATGATATACTCTATAATACCAAATGTAGGATCAAGATGATATAGATACTGTATTTAGTATCTAATGATACTCAAAATAAAAGAGGGGGGGGGGGGGTGTGAATTGTATACTTTTAAATTTTTTTTGGAACTTTTAATGATGGTTATGTTTAACAAGGTTAAATAAGGTAATTCACAAAACCTCTAATTTCTATACACTTGCTAGATTCTGGAAATATGATTTCGAGAAAGTGATTTTTAAATTTTCTTACCAAAAAATGAAACATAATGAAAGTTTACAAAGATAAATATTCTACCTTAAAGCGTATAGAATCTTAATATATCATATTAAAGTATAACGAATTATAAGATAGTTATACTTTCCTCAAAAAATAAAATGCAGCGGAAAACATGTAACAAAAAAACTAAAAAGTAGTAAATCTTATAACCCAAAGAGAAGGGTATCCAACAACCTTGGATAAAGGTCCCTTGATTTATACATTGAATAAAGTTTGTCTTAACCACACCTGGTTAAGCCCTCGATATGAAGATTGGAGTATGTCCTACTATCCCCGCAAGCCCTAAACATCAAGGTAGTCGGCACCTCTATCTTCCTCAGCAAGGAAGCCCTTATCTTCAAGGTAGTCGGTACCTCTATCATCCTATACCCAGAAGACCTCGATTGTACACAACAAGAGTCAGAGTCTCACAATGCAAATCTGAACAAGAAGTTCAGTATGCACAAAGCAAAAAAGCCTCTCTCTCTAGAAATCACATCAGCAGCATGTAATCTATAGATTGACCAACTTGTTCATCAAAGCTGTGAGGTATTTCAAATGAGCTCATATTTATAGGCACATCTCCAAAGGTCATCTCCCTCCTCCAATTGTCATATTCTTCCTTGAAATTCGGAGGGACCTGTACAAGTGTCACTCCAACTACGGTTAGTATGTAACTGAATTCACGACATCGTTTTATAACAAAAACCAGTGTAAGAAAAAATATGGTTACATAACCAAAATAAAATATTCGTAATATAGGAAAATATGAAAGTTTTGAGTCTAACTAAAAATGAATTCAGAGTCTATAATACAAGGACATTTGGATTATGTTTTAAAAGGAATTCGGAACCTGAACTTTCAATGTTCGGAGTAAGAGTTCATGAGAATTCAGAGTCAGAACATAAAATGTTCGGAGTTAGAGTTGATGAGAATTCGGAGTCAGAACTTACAAAGTTCGGATTCAGAATTAATGAGAATCTGGAGTCTGAAATTACAATGTTCGGAGTTAGAATTCATTCGAATTAAGAGTCAGAACCCATAAGAGTTCAGTGTTTGAATTAAAGAACTCGGGGTCAGAACTCAGAAGAGTTCAGAGTCTGAATTCAAGGAACTCAGAGTCAGAACTTAGAAGAGTTTGGAGTCTGAATTCAGAGAACTCAGAGTCAGAACTGAGAAGTGTTCAGAATCTAAAAACAAAAATCTCTTTATCTAATTATTATATGATTCCTAGGTTTTATACTTGAAACCGAATTTTGCACTTAGACAAGATAATGAACAAATAAAAACATGGTAATGATAAATTGTTGAGTCAATAAGGTTTTCCTTATGAATTTTCCATTCCATCAAACATGGGGGATATTGTTAAGTCATTAAGGCTTTCCTTATGACCTCATGATTCATTTTTTGTTTTTAAAATCACAAACAACTTATCTTAAGGGAAATTTCTTTTTACTCTTAATTTACTTCTTTAAGGAAAATTTCCATCCTTAACGAAATTTATCCTCATCTAGTATTCATTGTTTATATCATAATTTTTCAAAGTATAAAATTCAGTTTGAAAAAAACAACCTCAGAATCCTATAAATATCTAGATATGAAGCATTCTATTCTAGAATCCGAATGCTCAAAATTATGGATACGAACTCTTTTGAGTTCTGACTCCGAATTCTGAATCAGTATTCTAGTTACAAACTCTTCAGAGTTCTGACTTTCAATTCTGAATCAGAATTCTAGTTACGAACTCTTCTCAGTTCTGACTCTGAATTCTAAATACAAATTATGGTTATGAACATTCTATGTTCTAACTCCAAATTCTAAATCAAAATTCTGGTTACCAACTTCTCTGAGATCAGACTCCGAGTTCTCTGATTTCAGACTCTGAACTCTTATGAGTTCTGACTCAGAATTCTCATGAACTCCAACTCCAAACATTGTGAGTTCAGGTTCTGAATTCTTGTGAATCCAGACACTGAATTTCCTTGAAACTCAGACTTCGGAATTATATATAATTCAGGTTTTGAATTCCTAGAAAACAGAATCTGAATATCTTTGTGTTGTAGACTATGATTTCAATTTTAGTTATACTCCGAACTTTTATTTACTTACATTAAAAATATTGGTTTTTCATTATTCTTACACCTGTTTAGTTATAAAATGATGTCATGCTTCTAGTTACTCACTAATCATGGTTTGAGTGACACGTCTATAGGTCCCTATGAAATTCAAGGAAAAATATGATCGTTGGAGGAGGGAGCTGACCGTTGAAGCCATGCCTATTAATAGGAGAAAATTTGAAAGAGCATGAGCCTTTTAATACTTTTCAAGACATTTGGAATTTTTGAAGCTTAGAGCATTCAGAAGTGATTTCTAGAGAGAGAGAGGCTCTTAAAAACTCTCAGAATTCATACAAAATGTTTGAACGGCTTGTTCAAACATTGCATCTTGTAGATTTGCATTGTGTGACTCTGATTGTTGCTGTATACAATCGAGGGATTCCATGGATAGGAAGACAGAGGTGCTGACTACCTTGATGTTGAGGGTTTCCTTACTGGGGAAGACAGAGGTTCTAACAAACTTGCAGTTGAAGGCTTGTGGGGATAACAAGACAGACACAGATCTTGTATCGAGGGATTACCCTCATGTGGGTAAGAAATACTTTCTTGAAAGTATAAATCAAGGGACCCTTATCCAAGGTTGTTGGATACCCTTCTCTTTGTGTTAAAAATACTTACTACTTGTTACTTGCTTTGTTACAAGTTTTCTACTGCATTTGTATTGTTGAGGAAAGTATAACTTTCTTATACTTCCATACATTTTTACTCTGATTTAGTTAGATTATATACACTTTAAGTTAGAATCTTATTTGTTGTAAACTTTTATTATGTTTCATTTTCAGAATTAATTTTCTGTAATCAAGCAAGTTATTAAAACATAGAGGTGTCGTGAATTTTGGTTATTCAAAATTTGTTTAGGTATTTTTAAAGTATACAATTCACCCCCTCTTGTATTTTAGAATCTCATGTATATATATTCAATCCTACATTTGGTATTATAGAGTATATCATACTCATACATACCATCTAACAATTGGTATCATAGGAGGTGACCCCTGAATTAATCTCATGATTAGATTTAGAAGAGAATACTCGGAATTGAATTTTCCAGATTTATACTTTTTTGGAATCTGTTTTTCGGACTCATATAGTTCAGATTCAGTTTTTCCTAGAGATACTATTTTTCTATATTTTTCTTTCTTAGTAATAATTTCCTTTTTTAAAAACTTCTTCTATTAACATGTTTTTGTGGAAAGATTTTTCTATAAGATGACAGGAATCAATTTTGGTTATATAGAAAATCTCAATCCAACTAGACCACATATCTTTTATGGAACTGATTATGAATATTAGAGAGATCATATGAAGACTTTCATTATCAATACTGGTGTTGATAATTTTGTTATGCTTACTGGAGGATATAAAATTCCTTACAAAGAAGCAAGTACCTTTACCAATCAACAAAAGCATGAATCTCAATTGGATTATAAGGTACACAATACTTTACTTTGTTTTATGAATAGAAATATATATAGACAAATTTGATCTTGTGAATTAGTAAATTCTATATGGAAGAAACACGAAGTTACACACTTTGGAACTTTCAAAGTTATTGAAACAAGAAGAGCCGTGAATACAGCTGAATATCATGGTTTTAATTTTCCTTATGGAGAACCGATATGTTAGGTGCAACAAAGATTCATGACTATTGGGAATAGTTTACAATACATGGGTGAGATAGGATTAGATGATGAAGCTCTTGTTGATAAGATCATAGACATCATTCTTAATGAGTGGGAATCAAAGAGAACTACTACTGATGAGATTAGAAAGGTTACTCAGATTACTCTTGATGAACTCTTTGGAACTCTTCTTCAACATGAAACTAGAATAAAGAGAGATGTTGATAATGAAAAGAAGAAAAACGGAAATGGAAGTGTTTCTTTTACTACAACTTCTAATCATATAAAATCTAAAACTCCTGAAAGAGTTACCAGATCCAAATACAAGAAATTTGTTATCCAATTAGAATCTAGTGGAAGTGAATCCTTAGTGAATAGATTAGCAAATCTATCTCAAAGTATAAACAAGATAGCTAGACAGAGGAAATTTCAATCCATATATAAGAAAAAGGAAAGGAAAGAAAAGAAAGATTCAGAAATCACATGTTATGAATGAAGATAGTTGTACACATAAGACCTAATTGTCCAATGCTTAAGAGAAAATAAATAAATGAAAGGAATTTAGAGGGAAATAGAAAGAATTATTACAAGGATAAGTATAAGAATGTATTGAATTATAATGACACTAGGAGTGCTAGTGGTGAAGACTCTTTAGATGAATCTTCAGATTATGAGTCTTCTGGACAGAAGAATCTTGGTCTAATAGCCGGACTACCTATTGAAAATCATTATTTAATGGGTAAGGTACACAATGTTGAATCATTTACCAATGTTTATTTAAATGCTAATTATAGTAAATATTATAACTCTTCTGATGAAGAATCTTCTTCTGATGAAGATAATACATTACCTACCTATGAAGAAGTTTCTAGGTTTTCCAAAATTATTGAGATTGAGAATTCCAAACTCATGAAAAAACATGATTAGGAAAATTCTAGGATTATTATTATTACTAAGGAAATATCAAATCTTTTTAAAGATCTTGATATGAAAAATGATGTTTTTGAAAGTATTTCCAAAAATATTGAGGAAGTAAATTCTGAGAAGTATAAACTTTCCAAAGATCTAGAAAACATTATTTCTAAGAAAAATGTTTCGATCCTAGCTCTAGTTCAAAATCAAATGATTTTGAAGACATGAACCTGGTAATAAAACTCAAATCCAAAATTTTTTCCTTGAGGAAGTGTTTATCCAACATTAACTTAGGTGATGAAAATTTTAATAAAATGTATTCCCAAATCCGACCTCTAAGGAATAGTTCATGTTTTGGTTATACTAGTACTAATCCTATTTTTAGTAACAATACTTTATTCCCTAAAGTGGACCTTTTTGCACTAAGTGTTAATGTGGTGGACATTGGGCAAAGAATTTCTCTATAAAAAAACCCCAATATTTAGGATTTTATAAAGCCTATTTTTCTAAGAAGATGTGGGTGCCTAAAATTTTGCTTTCTAAGAATTCTGGATCCAAGAAAGTTTGGATTCTGAAAACCTAAAAGTTTCTTATTTTTAGGAAAATACAAAAAGTAGAAACAACAATATGTGGTATGTGGATAGTGGTGACTGGTAACAAAAAATATATTGAAAACATTATCAAGTCCAAAGGATGAAAATTAGCTTTTGGAAATAATGATCAGGGAGAAATTATTGGTATAGATAACATTGTTCTTCTTGGAAAAACTTTGATTTCAAATGTTTTATTTGTTAAGGGTCTTATGGAAAACCTCATTAGCATAATCCAATTTTTTAATGAAGGTTACCTTGTAAATTTTAGGAATGATAAGTTCTTAGTACACAATTTCAAGGAAGAATTTATTCTTTCTGCCAATAGGAAAGAGAATGTTTACACACTAAACAAAGAAGAACATAGGAGTAAAGACTTACATTGACATAGTGCAATGGAATATCACTCTTGGTTATGGTATAGAAGGTTAGGGCACTGTAACCTTAAGAACTTATGAAATGTTTCTAAGAAAAGATTAGTTAACGATCTACCAGATCTTAGATTTGATTCTTCAAAAGTTTATGACCCTTATCAATATGGAAGGCAACATAAATCATGTTTTAAATCAGTCAGTGAAGTCTCAACTACTTACGCATTATAGCAAGTGTATATGGATCTTTTTGGTCCTAAACAAACTTTATGCATTGGGGGAATGTACTATGTATTTGTTCTAGTTGATGATTACACTAGATTTACATGGGTCTATTTTCAAGAAAATAAGTCTAAAGCCTTCTCTTATTTCAATTGTTTTAGAGCCCAAGTCAAAAATGAGAAAAACCTTCCATTGATAACTATTCATAGTGATCATGGAGGAGAATTTCAAAATTATGATTTCGAAACTTTTTGTAGTAAAAATGTATTACTCAAAACTTTTTAGCACCCAAAACACCTCAACAAAAATGGTGTTTGTGAAAGAAGAAATATAATTCTTCAAGAGGTAATAAGAACTATGTTGAGTGAATATTCTATAGCCAAATTTTTTTGGGCTGATGCTGTAAGTACTGCTTGTTATACTATAAATCGAGTGTTGATGAGAACTTTCTTAATAAAACTCGTTATGAGTTATGGAATGGTAGAAAACATAGACTTTCTTACTTTAAGGTTTTTGGTTGCAAAGTATTCATTCTGAATACTAAAGATAATCTACATAAATTTACACCAAAATCTGATGAAGGAATTTTCTTAGTCTACTCCACAACTTCTAAGGAATATAGAGTTTTCAATAAAAACACTAGTACTGTTGATGAGACAGTACATGTCAAATTTGATGAAACTAATCATTTTGTTTTTAAATAACCCCAAACTACATCCTCAGATGAGTTTTCAAAAACTGATTATCAACCTTTGAATAAATATCCTTCTGAAAAAGAAAATTTTCAAGAAGATACTACTTAAACATTTTCCCCAGAAGATTTCCTACCCTATGTTGACGAACAAGTTTTACAAAACCCAAATCAATTGTTTCTATAGAATCATCCTAGTGATATTATCATTGGTGATGTGAATCAACCTGTAAGGACTAGAAGTTCCTTATGAAATGAAGTAGAACATCTAGAATTCTTTTCCCAATTAGAACCAAAAAGCACTGATGATTCTTTAGGTGATGATGATTGGATTAAATCCATGTAAGATGAACTAAATAAATTTGAAAGAAATAATATCTAGACCTTGGTTGAAATACCTAAGGAAACTTCTGTCATTGGAATAAAATGGGTCTTTAGAAATAAGTGTGATGAAAATGGAATCATCGTTAGATATAAAGATAGATCAGTGGCTAATGGAAATAATCAACAAGAAGGAATAGACTATGAAGAAACTGATGATCCTATAGATTGACTTGAATCTATTCGTATTTTACTTGACATTGCAGCATTCCTCAATTTCAAACTTTTTCAAATAGATTTGAAATGTGATTTCTTTAATGGTTATGTTCAAGAGGATGTTTTTTTTTGAACAACCTCTTGGGTTTGAAGATAAAAAACATTCTGATCATGTTTTTAGACTTACCAAAGAATTGTATGGTCATAAACAAGCCCCTCGAGCTTGGTATGATTGGATTGCATGTTTTTTTTGCTTCAAAATAACTATGTTAAGGGAAATACAGATCCAACCCTTTTTATAATGAAATATATGAAAAATGTTTTGATTGTTCAAATTTATGTTGATGAAATTATATTTGGTTCAACTCATCAATCTTTTACCGATTCCTTTGCGGATCTAATGAAATTTAAGTTTGGAATGAGTATGATGGGTGAGTTAACATTTTTCCTTGTTTTTATAATTTCTCAAAAAACAGAAGAAATCTATATATCTCAGTATAAGTATATTAAAGATCTTCTTAAAAATTATGGATATGACAACACTAAAAGTATAAGTACTCCCATCGGTACCTCAAACACACTTGATCTTGATGAAGCTGGGAAACCATTAGATCAAACATCTTTTAGAGGTATGATATGAAGTCTACTTTACTTAAACTCTAGTCTTCCAGACTTAATGTTTTCAGTATGCTTATGTGCAAGATATCAATCCAATCCTAAAGAATCTCATTTAATGGCAGTGAAAATAATTTTTCACTATTTAAAGTGAACCGTGGATTTAAGTCTCTTTTATACCTCTCGAAATGATTTTGTTTTAAAAGGTTTTTCAGATGCTGAATTTGGTGGATGTATAATGGATAGAAATAGTACATCCGGAACATTTCATTTCTTAGGAGATTCATTAGTTTCTTGGTTATTCATGAGGCAACACTCAGTAGCACTTTCCACTGCTGAAGCTGAATATGTAGCAGCTGGAAGTTGTTGTGCTCAAGTGTTGTGGATGCAATAGACACTCACAGACTATGGTATGAGTTTTACCAAAACAAAAATTATGTGTGATAATACAAGTTCCATTTCCCTTAGTAAAAACCCTACACATCACTCTCGTGCAATGCACATAGATATTAGACATTACTTTCTTAGGGATCACACAAAAAAAGGAGATATAATTATTTAATTTATTGGAATGCAAGATCAACTTGTTGATATTTTCACAAAATCTTTACCCTTCGATAGATTTGAATTAATTAAATAGAAGCTAGGAATGATAATCATAAGGTAATCTTTCTTGTCAAATTTATGTTGAAATCAATCTCTTTATAGTAGTAAACTCCTTTTCTTAGGGGGTGTACATTTTTTTGATGCTTTCATATTTTTCATAATGATGTTTTCATATTTTTCGTAATGAAGTTTTCAAAAAAAAAAATTAATAATGTTTTTCATATTTTTCGTAATGAAGTTTTCAAAAAATTTCATAATAATGTTTTTCATCTTTTTTCTGTGAGGGATATTTTTGGACCTGAAATTTTCTTAAAGGAAATTTTCAAACTTGAAAATTTTTGTAGTTAGTTTTTCAAAATTTTGTAATGAAATTTTTTTGTAGTTAGTTTTTTCAAAATTTTCGGATATGAAAAATTTTGTAGTTAGTTTTTCAAAATTTCCATAATGAAAATTTTCGTAGTTAGTTTTTTAAAAATTTCTTAATGAAAATTTTTCATAGTTAGTTCTATAATGAATATTTTTGTATTGAAATTTTCGTAACGAAGATTTTCATACTCAAGATTTTTGTAATGAAACTTTTCGTACTTGAAATTTTCTTAATAAAAATTTTCGTACTCAAAATTTTCATAGTGGAAGTTCGGTACTCAATTTTTTTTGCAATAAATTTCTCAAGCTTAGATTTTTCGTAATATGTCATTCATAGTCAAACTTGTTTTAATCTAAAGTTATTCAAGAAGAACATCATCTATTATGAATAATCCTCCTAACAATCAGAAAGGGATGATTTCTTTCTTAAATTTTCATAGTTATTATTTCATTGTTGGTATTTTATTTTGTATTTTAAATTCTCAGATTCTAGTTTTTCTTAAAGAAACCCTCAAAAGATCGGATCCTACCAAATTTTTCCTTACAACTTTCATATCAACCGTTAGATATGATCAGAAGGTTTCTCAGCTGTTGGATTGGATTTGGAAGATGAAAGGTCACTTCCATCACCTATATAAAGGACACCTGAAGGGTTTTCCCACATCAGTTTTCAAGATCTCACGTGCTAGAGTTCTACCCTCCTTTCTTAAGCTTGTTCCGAATCTTTCAGAGTTTCTCCAATCCAAATGTCTGTAGAAGCCTCCTCTCAAGATATGTCTACCATGAAAACAATCTCAAGTTGGAAAGTGTACTGGGAAATGTTGGTCCATCCGAAATTTTTCAAATACGACTCTATTATCTCCATGAACATCAAGCTCAATGGATGGGAAAGTGTAGCTATTTCAAAGACAGGAGCACAAGATGTTGTGTATCCAGATTTGCTGATAGAAGTTTATGAGTCAGTTTCTTTCTTTAAGGAATATGGAAGAGAAAAATTCTCCTTCAAGAGTTATGGAAAGACATATAAACTCTCTTACACCAAGGATGGTAGCCTGGTGTGGATTTATTATGAAGGGGAAGCCGAGTTTTTCTCTGACAAACTACCAAATGTTAAAGGTAGTTTTATTAATGTGAAAGATCTGGAATTTCTTGGACTATCAGATGTCAAGACTGCAAATATTTCTCACTTATCTATTAACAATCGAATCCTGCAGTTATGGGTTCAAGGTTTTTTCATACCTATAAAAGGTGATAAGGAAACTTTAAATAATAGTGACATATATATCATGGATTTATTGGTAATTAAAAGAAAATCAATTTGATGAGGCACATTCTAATTACCATAGAGAATATAAAAAATGTGAATTTGAGAGCTCAGATTATTATGTATCCTGCCTTAATTTCCAAGCTGATAGTTCGGTGTCTTGAATCATTCCAGATCCCTTACAGTTCCAAGCTAATGAATTGTAAAGTTATACTTGTAAGTGATAATACTTTGAAAATAAATAATATGAGATTTTCTAAGGATTCACGAGAGTTTTATGATCTGCCAGTAGAAGTGGCAGAAGTAATTCCGAAAAATAATGAGGAAGTTGAACCATCAAAGAAGGCTGGAAAGAAAAGAAAGTTGAAGGAATTAGAAGTAGAAGACAAAACTACTAAATCTAAGGAAGTACGATCCACACCTCTTAAACCCAAGAAGCAGAAAGCCAACCCGAATGAGGTTATAGAAAAACAGAGGGAGGATAAGAAAAATAGAAAAGAAGGGGAGCGACAATTCGGTTTGGATCTTGCTGAGGCTAAGGGCTTGAAAGAATCAACTGCTGAAGAGCTTGAGAAGCAAGCCAAAGAGAATAAACTTAAGAAGAAAATGTCTGAGGCCAAGATTGTGTAATATCTCTTAAAGGCTAATGAATTAGCATACAAAAATATTCCAGTGCCACAATCTTTCTTGATAGATCCTTTACCTGAGACTCTAAGGAAGAATTTCTATGCTGTAGGAAAATCTAAAGAATAACTTGTTGAAGAAGTGGAAGAAGTGGAAGAGATTGAAGAAGAACAAGAAAAAGGGACTGGTAACACAGATGATATTTTAAAGAATTTGAATATTATCAAGACAAGGGAACCCCATCTGAAAAACTATCACTCCGAACTTCTGAAGCTGAGTCCTTGAATCTTGTCACTCTAGAGAAGGATGAAGAGAAGGGTAAAAAGAAGGGTGAAGAGAAAGGTGAAGAATAAGTTGATAAATTTTCGGAAGAAGAAAGTCTAAATCGTGATTTTATTCATTCTGAGGATGCTGAGGCTAGAAATCAGAAAGAAGAGGTATATGAAGATATTGTTGTGCAGTTGTCTGACAGCGAGCATGAATCCCCTGATGAGGAAGCCATACCAAGAATTGATAAGGGTAAATAGGTGTTTGTTGATACTCCAAGAAAATCTATAGTGAAGAAGAAGGAAGTTTAATGAACTTCAAATAGAATGCTTGTTGAGCTAGAAAAAACGAGCATCACCAAGTAAAGTCTCAGATTCTGAATTATATTTGATTGGTCATGATTTTTATGAACAATCCTTGAAGAAACTTGTCGGGTCCATTCTATCATTTTCAATCATAGAATCTAGATTCTAGATGCTTCAACATTCTCTTAATCAGCAACTAGATTCGATGTCCTTGGTGATGGGAAAGTGTGTCAAGATGGAATCAGATTTTAAAACATTCCACATAGGCTAAAAAGATCACAAAAATTCATATAAGAAGATATCCAGCTTGTCAAATAAGATAGTACAAGAAATGAGTGAGTTTGATCAATTTCAAGAAGATGTAAAGGAATCTTTTGATACCAAAGATACCATAATCAAGGAACTTACAAACAACTTTAAGGAAAAACTGACTCTAGAACAAAATACTCTGATTCAAGAGGTGAGAGACTTGAATGGGAAGTTGAAATCTGTAGCTCAAAGATGGAAGAGGGAAATAGATCTTTAGGTTGAGTTTGAAGAGATGCTTGTAAAGCAAGATGAGTTGCTGATGACTCAAGCTGAAGTTCTTAATTCTCAGGAAGAGAGAATAAAAGCTCTAGAGAAGAAATCTACGGAAGATCAAAAGGAATTAAAGAAGCTTAAAACCATCGTAAAGAAAATAATAACCATGGAAAAAGAATTAAAATAGTCCCAATCCGATCTTTTGATGTAATATATTTCCTTGTACGCATTTGGTCAATCTTAATGAAATTGTGGTTGCTTTTTTTTTTCAGATGTTCGTACTAATAATTTAGGTACTATATTATTTTTCTATTCCCTCAAACTCTTTTTGAAAATCACAAAGGGGGAGAAGGAAAAAATAATTCTTAGGGGGAGAAAGAAAAATATTTCTAAGTAAAGATGAAATATCCCTATATAAGGGGGAGTTTATCTAAGGGGGAGTTCTCATTACGAATATTTCCACATTCAAATGAAAATTCACATTCCGGAAATCTAGATTATGATCCTTAGTGTTCCAAATCCTAAGGGGGAATTATTCGTATTCACCATTGTCCATGAACAAAGGGAGAAAAGTTTTATTTGCAATGTTCAGTAAAATATTTTATGAGTCTTTATATTCTTTTTTGCAAGGATGTTTGTGCTTTCCAAAAAGAGGGAGATTGTTTTTTCAACAATGTTTTCCTTATAACTTTTCAATTCCTTCATACGTGGGGGAGATTGTTAAGTCATTAAGACTTTAATTATGACTTCACAATTACTTCTTGTTTTGAAAATAAAAAAAACCTTATCTGAAGGAAAATTTCTTTTTACTCTTAATTTACTTCATTAAAGAAAACTTCCATCCTTAAATAAATTTATCCTCACCTAGTTTTAATTGTTCATATCATAATTTTTCCAAGTGTAAAATTCAGTTTGAAACCCAAAACCTTAGAATCCTATAAATAACTAGATATGAAGAATTCTGTTCTAGAATCCAAATTCTTAGAATTCTGGTAACGAACTCTTCTGAGTTATGACTCCAAATTCTGAATCATAATTTTGTTTACGAACTCTCTAGAGTTTTGACTCCGAATTCTGAATCATAATCCTGGTTACAAACTCATCTGAGTTTTAAATATGAATTCTGAATACAAATTCTGGTTACAAACTTTCTAAGTTCTAACTCCGAATACTGAATTAGAATTCTAGTTATGAACTTCTCTGAGTTCTGACTCCGAGTTCTCTGATTTCAGACTCCGAAATCTTATGAGTTATGAATCCTAATTCTCATGAACTCTGACTCAAAACTATGTGAGTTTAGTTTCCGAATTCTTGTGAATCCAGACTCCAAATTTCCTTGAAATTCAGACTCTGGAATTTTATAGAATTAAGGTTTCAAATTCCTAGAAAACAGATTCCGAATATCTTTATATTGTAGACTCTTATTTCAATTTTGGTTAGACTCTAAACATTCATTTACATACATTCAAAATATCATTTTTTTAATTATGATTACACCTGTTTAGTTATAAAATGATGTAGTGATTTCAGTTACTCACTAATCGTTGTTTGAGTGACACATGTAAAGATCCATTTGAAGTTCAAGGAAACATATGACCATTGGAGGAGGGAGACGACCATTGAATCCTTGCCTATAAATAGGAGCACATTTGAAAGAGCTTGAGACTTTTAAGACTTTTTGAGACTTCTGGAATTTTTGTATCGTAGAACTTTTAGAAGTGATTTCTAGAGGGAAAGGTTCTTATAAACTCTCAGGCTTCTTGCAGAATGTTTGAATGTCTTGTTCAAACTTTTCTTCGTATAGATTTTCTTCGTACAACTCATATTGTTTTTTTATATAATCGAGGGCTTCTGGGGATAGGAACATAGAGGTTTCGACTACCTGAAATTTTAGGGCTTCCTTGCTGAGGAAGACTGAGGTTCCAACTAACTTGTAGTTGAGGGCTTGTGGGGATAGTAAGACAGACACCGATCTTGTATCGAGGGATTACCCTGGTGTGCGTAAGACATACTTTCTTGATAGTATAAATCAATGTACCTTTATCCAAGGTTGTTGGATACCCTTATCTTTGGGTTAAAAAGACTTACTACTTGTTAATTTCTTTGTTACTAGTTTTCCACTGCATCTGTATTGTTGATGAAAGTATAACATTATTATACTTCCTTACATTTGTACTCTTATTTAGTTAGATTCTATACGCTTTAAGGTAGAATCTTATTTTTTATAAACTTTTATTAAGTTTCATTTTGAAAATCACTTTTCCAGAATCATGCAAGTTATTAGAACTTAAAGGTGTTCTGAATTTTGGTTATTAAAAATTTCCTTAGGGATTTTTAAAGTATAAAATTCACCCCCTCTTGAATTTGAGCATCTCATGTTTATATATTCGATCCTACATTTGGTATTATAGAGTATATCATACTTAGACATACCATCTAACATAAATTTCCTTGGGGAAGGAAATTTTTTCTTATAGAAGTAAAAACAAAGGGTGAAATAAAATTTTCCTTGAGATAAGGTGTTTGTGGTTTTCAAAACAAGAAGGAATGGTAAAGTCATAAATAAACCTTATTGACTCAAAAATCTCCCCCAAGTATGAAGGAATGGAAAAGTTATAAGGAAAATCTAATTGACTCAACACTATGTCACCTTAACGTCAATTTATAATCAATTTCTAGCTCTTGGTTTGTTATCAAATGTAACAAATCATTGATTAAATACTTCTTAACTCCGTAATATATCTTGTCATAATGAATTGATATATAATCCATACCAAAAATAAGATCAAATCCTTATATGGTATGTACAATAAGATGTTTAGAAAATACCATTATGCTCATAACAATTGGTAGATTATTATAAATTATTTTTCTTTAATACATCCACCAAGAGTTTTTACCAAAAGTTATATCTTAATTTCATTAGGTGATATTACCAATTTTCATAAGAAATTATCAAAAATGAAGGAATGTAAAGATCTGGAGAAAAATAGGGTATTGGAATAATCATAAAAAATAAGTAATATAATTGTCACCACTTCATTAGATCGCCCTACATCAACCGTAGTAGTAGAAAATGATTTTCCCACACCTTTATGATTTTGATCAGGATGATTTCCATCATGAGTAACTAAATTCCAACACATGTTATCATAATCACCCAACTCATTGAAACTAAAACATATCACTGATGGATGGTTATAGATTGTATTATTCTCTAAAATTTGAAGAATATTTTTTTATCTATCATGAGCCATGTGACCAAACTTACCACACCAGTAAGACTTTATAGAATATTCATAACATCCCCTATGATTATTTTTACCAAACTTATCAAAATATGAGAACTTTATTTTCTCACCATCAGATTTCTTTGAGTAATGCCTCCCCATTACCTGTAACACCCCGAGATTTTATGAAAAATATTATTTTTAATTTCATTAATGTCTTGTGTTATACGCTACAACAAAAGGAGATTTCACAACACACATCTCTGACCTGGCTTGAATTACAAGCAACCGCGACCTTCCACGATATCGTGTGTTGTACAAAACACCAAGTTTCACTAAACAACGATATGCTATTAAAATATTATTAAAACTAGCCGTTATGAATAGTAATAACCACTTTTTGAAATTTTTTAAATTTTATTTTTCAAAATGGATTTCATTTTTTGATTCGAAATATCGAAATTAGCTTAGGGTGAAATTTTGGTGATTTTCGGAAAACTTTCATATTTTGATGAATAGTGAAAATTACTAAATTTTAATTAAAAACAACTTTTTCAATCGAAATAATTAATAGTGATAAATTATTAATTTGATTGGTTTTAAAGTATATTTAGAATATATTTTTACAATTTTATACAATGTTGGTCATTGGATGTAATTTCACATTTAAACCAGTTATAAACAAGTGTCAATCTTTTGATAGTTGTTATCTCTTAAAAACACGCCTTTTGTTTTGATGACGGGAATTAATTTTTAAATTAATTAATGCAACTGATATGTTTTGAATTTGGTAAAATTGAAATAATTTTTGAGTTCATAATATCAAATATAGCCTAGGCCTAATTTTTGGCATTTTTCTGAAAACTTTCAATTTTTGATGAATAGTGAAACCACTAAGTGGTAGTTAAAAAAACTGAATTTTTCATAAAACATAATTTTATCGCTTCTGTGAGTGGAATTTCAAAAATCCGAGAGACACGGTTGATGTCATTAAGTAAAATGTGGTTCAATGAGATGAAAATAATGTTTTGGTGAATAGTAACGTTTTACTTTTTTTAACCACGGTTAAAAGTAAATAGGGTGATTAAGGGTAGAAATGATATTATTATTACCTTAACACATGTCATAATTCTATTGGACAAGTGTAATTCAATCAACAAAAAACTTAGGAATAAAATATGACCATTTAGGCCCACTTGAATTAGATTAGGACATTTATTATTATTTAATTCAAAGAAGAGTTAAAAGAGTTAAAATCAACGTTTATTTACTAAAACATTTTTAATATAGGGTTATACATACGATAAATTATATTGTAAATATTCATTAGAAAGATAAAACGATATCCTACATAATAGTATTTTATTTGTAATTTTTAGACATCAAATAATTTAATTTATTTATGACATAAATATGATGCAGTAATTATCTTATTAATGAAATATTGACATAATTAATGTTATAAATACCACAATAAATGTAATTTAAGACTTTTTATGAATTCCACTAATTTTATAGGTTAATATGACATGTTATTATTGATTTAAGTAACTTTCTTTGAACTTATAATTCTGTTATGATTTTCAAAAAAATCAATTACTAAATAGTGTCAAAATTGACATAAAATAGTTTTTAAAACAAATATTATATTATTAATTGTTATTTTATTCCTAAAAATCTAAGGTTCGTCCAAATGACTTAGATAAGGTTATATATATTAATAATAAACAATTTGTGGTTTTTTTGGCTTCTTATAGTACGTTTATTAACCTTATAGTGTAAAAACACAAGAAGACACGGTAAAAGTAAAATTATTTAACTTAATGTTAAATCTAAATGATAAGGTTAAAATAGGAACCTAAACTTGTCTAAATTCTATTGTATGAGAGGATTTCGACCCATACCCACCTTAGACTCTAAATAAATCAATTTTGAGCTATTTAAAACCGAACATGACTTTATAATAAAATAATATTTTTAGTTTTTCCAAAGGAGCCCCTCTCCTCCCTTATAAAAGGGCACCTCCTCCCTCTCTTCCTCACACAACATTGAGCCTTCAAGCTCGGCCAAAACCTGCCAAATTCTCTTCTATACTTCCCTAGAAACATCCTAGAGGTTCTGGGCTTCTTCAAAGACCCATTTTAGTGCCTTAAAAGGAGGTCTCAAAGAAGCACTTCAAAGAAGAGGTAATGTCCGTTACTGATTCTTTCATCTTTATTTCTTCTCCCACTTCTTCTTCTTAGGTTTTTTTATTATGAAGTAATAACATAAGTATCACTCTTATACTGATATGTTATTATAAGTATGAAAAACCCCTATTTCACCATCTATCCATCCTACGGAAAAAGAAATCACCGCGCGTGCGTACGTACGGAATACCGTCTCCACGCCGTGGTGTAATCTATTTTCCACCACCACCTTACATGGATGGGTATAATGGTGTAAAGAATAACTATACATAGTTATTATAACATCATATTGATTATGATATATTGTATCATCCACTCCAATTCAATTCAATAATTATGAAAATGATACCATCGCTCGTGCGTACGTACGGACTACCGTCTCCACGACGTGATGAGATTCATTCTCCATGTTAATCATTTAAGAATGATTATAAAGTATATATAAGAAATAATAATGAAATATATGACATTATAAAGCTATTGGATTTATGTGTATATATATGTATGTCATCTACTTAATTCCACTCAATTCAATAATGAAAATAAAACAGCGTTCATGCATACGTACGGCCTACCGTCTCCATGAACGATGTATTTCTTTCCATTTATCGATCCATTATATATATGTATATTCTGAATATATATTAAATATAAATCATGTTTTATATTCTATAATTAAGTAATAATGATCTATTTAATCATATGAATAATTACAAGTTAAAACACGAACGACAAATGAGACGATTTTACCCAAAACACTACTTTAACATGAATTTACAAAAGAACGGGTAATATAAAGTCATAAGTGAACCATATATGATATAATAACAATGAATATTATTATGTAATAAGTCAATGACATTATTTAAATCATTATACAGGAGGTTCGGACACTTACAAATCAAATCGGACCTAAGGTAAGTGAAATATCACAATCTCATTTTTATCCGAGATTGTTTATACTTTAGTATTTACTGGGGTGTATTTTATCATCCACATCCATGTTTCCTCAATATGTAATATTATTTCCATCCAACTACAATTTTTTAAAACCAATTTTACCCTTTGGTGAGTTTTAATTAAAAGACATGAAAGGAATCTTTTGTCGTTTTTCATACGAGGTACTTTTTGACTTTTCCAACAAAAGTACGAGAAGAATGTTTTTTTAACTTATACGGCATGAATGGATTTATAAAACATTATTTTCAAGAAGAATCATTTACAAGTTTTCAGTTTTATTTTTAATCAAATTCTTTTTGTTTATAATTGTACGACATGTTAAGAAAGGAAAAGTTTTTTTGAAGTAGAAAGGATATTTTCCTCAAGAATGGAGTTCAAGTGTTTTATCAAAATTACTTTCCATCTAAGATAATAACGGGTTCTGTTTTTATCCCTATTATTACATTGATTTGATTATGTTGTGATGGAATTATTTTTATGCATTCCTTTATATTATATGAGTTGTTTTATGATGTCACGATGTTTAAGATTCCCATTTTTATTACATGGGTTATGCAATGATGTATGATTTATGATTTTGTGGCACACATAAGAATGGTATCATTATGGGATGGGTGGGACCTATATATCCCTCCAATGTATTGAGTAGAGATTTTATATCTCATGAGATAGTCATGGCTGGAATGGTAGGTTATACTGGTTCATTGAAACAGGACTGAAATGAGGGTGACTCGGTTCAGAAAGGGACTTTGTCCACTAATATAGTCTTGGCAATGAGTCTTGACTAACAAGAAATGATTCTCTATGATTATGTGTGTATGCCACAAAGTTTAATGTTTTAAGTTATGATTATTGTGATTACATTTCACTTCCATGAGTTATCCCAGGTTATGAAATTATGATCTCTTCTACAGGTTAAGATTTCCAAAAGTTACGTTCTTATGTATATGATGTGATTGATATTTCTTTTGTTTACCCTTACTGAGCATTTGAGCTCACCCTTTTATGTTTACTTTTCCCCAAGATATAAAGAAAGGTTTTAGGTATAAAAAAAGAAGATCTTTATGGGAGATGTTGAAGATCTTTCACCAGGATTAGAAGATTATATTCCGAGTTTCCAAAGACACTAAACTATTACGATCCCTGTGTGTGTGTTTTTGTTATGTACTAAGTATTCCGAAAATGTAATTTAATGTCAATGTACGTCAATCTTCAGGTCTCTACAGTTGGTATCAGAGGAAAGGTTTAGTCAACCTTTGGAAACTAGGATGAGAAAACGTTAGTGAGATCCCTAGAGATATTTCTAAGGTATGTCTAGGGATTCCCCCAAGGTTAAGTATACATATAGTTTATAGTAATATAATTACTCTAACGATCATAGAATTAAACATAAGATGTTAGATATTGAAGGTACTCCCCCTTTATTATGTTGTTTTCCCTAGCATGAATTTTTCCTCTCACACTATTCTTTTTGGGTTTTAGACGATGGCTGGAACCCGAAGGAACCATGTTGATCAATGCAATGGACAATTCAATGATTTCCCTCATGAACAAACAAATGTTATGGGAGATGGAGTGAAAAATCTTATTGCTATACTTACACAAGCTATGAATAATTCTGTACTTCCAAATGAGCAGAGAAGGGAACAATATTCTATTGAGTCCTTCATGAGGCAACGTCCACCTTCTTTCAGTGGGTCTTCTGATCCACTTGTTGCTGAACAATGGATCAGTACCACTGAAAAGATATTTTCAGTTCTTCAATGTTCTGAGCATGATAAATTCATCTTAGCAGTATATCGTTTGGAAGGTGAAGCTGATCAATGGTGGAATCTTATCAAGAATACGAGGCCAAGAGATGAAATTGAGTCCATGGAATGGGACGAGTTCAAGAACTTGTTTTTCAGTAAGTACTTCCCTCGTATTCTTCAAACAAAGATGGAAAAGGAGTTTCTTGAGCTGAAGCAGAAGGATGATGAATCTGTTGGTATATACAAAGCGAATTTTACAAGACTTGCAAGGTATGCATCTGGCATTATCATCCAACCTGAAAGTAAAGTTGATCGATTTTTCAGTGGCTTAAAACCAAGTCTTCGAGGGGAATTAGCTATAAGAGACTTCAGTAGCTCTGAAGAAATTATGTGTTGTGCTATGAAGGTAGAAATGGAAGTTGGTGTTACATATCCATCTCATGGTTTTGAAAAGAAACGAAATATGGAGTTCAAGGAGAAATCTCAAAATAATGGTGAAAAGAAGATGAATGTTTCCTTATGCACAAAGTGTGGAAAGAAGCATGGTGGAGATTGTCTTAAAGGGACTATAAAATGTATTAAGTGTGGAAAAGAAGGTCATCGAGAAGCTGAGTGTCGAAGTAATGGAAAAGGGTTTCTAATGATGTGAATAAAGCAAACACTTCAGAGAACGCACCATCAACACTTCAATGCTTCAAGTGCAAGGAAATGGGACATTATGCTAATAAATTCCCTAATCCAAGGGTTAGTGATGATCGACATGAGGAACTGCTTAAGGAAAAGGACAAAGGGAAGTCACATGCGATCACTATTGGTGATATTGAATTTGGCAACGATGTGGTGGAATGATTAAGTGTTTATGTAATGGGATTCCAAAATAATGTTGTATCATAAAGTATTGGAATATTTATGTATTGGTCTAATGTGGTATTCAAAGTGATTGAGATATTTTTGGAAATAAGATGATATGCACATAATGAAGGGAAAACGAGAAAATGAAATGTTTAACAGTATTCATGAGCTCATATCATGGTTTGAGTATATAGAATTTTGAGGATTTTGGTATGTGGAAAGTGTTAACTTTTATCTGCATTCATGTTTTCACTATGGTTCAATGGGTATTCAAGAGAGTACATGATTAAGGCCTTTGAATGTTTGGAATGTGACCAACAAGACAAATTTTATGATATATGGGGATCAACGATGGTATTAAATCTCTGGTAATCATTTTCACTATATTATGAGAGTGGACTGAAGTATTATGGATAAGACTAAAGATTGGAATGGATTATGTTGGACATAAGTTAGTATTGTTTAAGGATAGAAGTTTTTTTTCGATATTATTGATGGGATGTTATAGTAATATATTTTTAGAAAAAGGACAACCTGCAGGACGGGCGACAGCCCATCGTGTCGGACAAGGCTGTGGGAATCGAACCCACAACCGAAGTGCGACTGGCCTTTATCGCCTACCACTGACCTACAGGAAGTCCCTGTTTAGTAGAAACTAGTTTTATTATATCACGCAGTATGATATATGAAGTATAAGTCCATTTTAGGAACCCTATATGATGAATCTCACTATAGATGGACTTATGTATTTTTTGATAACTTTTCTAACCTTTTGTTTGAGATAGATGGAATGACCCATAATTCTATCACATGATCTGCTAACACTTCACGAATAACAAATTCAACTTCATTTACTTAAGAGATGAAGTGGAAATTGTTCAAGGCACGAACAACAGTGAGATTGTACCAAAATAAAGTATGTATTTATTCTAATTCAAATTCTTCAACTTTAGGGAAACGATCTTGAAAACCAAAATAATGTTGTCCTAGTGCTCTTATATCTGATTAATCAGACGGTACCTTAGATCGTCACAAATTTATGGTTTTGTGATTGCTAGCTTTTCCATAGCCATGTTCTCTACCACTCTCCATCAGAACATGATGGTTAGATTTCTCTTCCATATCCATATTTTCATCTATGTGGAAACCGAGTGATTAGTTTATATGGGTAACCGTTATGTTTCATACTTTTGTTTTTAAAAATTGGTTTTGGTATTCCTTTTTACGATGTGGGTTTCGATTAAAGAAACTTTTGAATAGTAAACCATTTATAACCCGGACGAATTTCGAGGGAAAAATTCATTTTAAGGGGGGTAGAATGTAACACCCCGAGATTTTATGAAAAATATTCTTTTTAATTTCATTAATGTATTGTGTTATACACTACAACAAAAGAAGCATTCACAACACACATCTCTAACCAGGCTTGAATTACACGCAATCGCGACCTTCCACGATAGTGTGTGTTGTACGCAACACCAAGTTTCGCTAAACAACGATATGCTATTAAAATATTATTAAAACTAGCCGTTATGAATAGTAATAACCACTTTTTGACATTTTTTAAATTTCATTTTTCAAAATGGACTTCATTTTTTGATTCGGAATATCGAAATTAGCTTAGGGTGAAATTTTGGTGATTTTTAGATAACTTTGATATTTTGATGAATAGTGAAAGTTACTAAATTTTATTTAAATACAACTTTTTCAATCCAAATAATTAATAGTGATAAATTATTAATTTGAGTGGTTTTAAATTATATTTAGAATATATTTTTACAATTTAATACAATAATGGTCATTGGATATAATTTCACATTTAAACCAGTTATAAACAAGTGTTAGTCTTTTGATAGTTGTTATCTCTTAAAAACACGCCTTTTGTTTTGACGATGGGAATTAATTTTTAAATTAATTAATGCAACTGATATGTATTGAATTTGGTAAAATAGAAATCATTTTTGAGTTCATAATATCAAATATAGCTTAGGCCTAATTTTTGGCATTTTTCTGAAAACTTTCAATTTTTGATGAATAGTGAAACCACTAAGTGGTAGTTAAAAAAACTGAATTTTTCATAAAACTTAATTTTACCGCTTCTCTGAGTGGAATTTCAAAAATCTGAGAGACACGGTTGATGTCAGTAAATAAAATGTGGTTCAATGAGATGAAAATAATTTTTTGGTGAATAGTAACTTTTTACTTTTTTTTACCACGGTTAAAAGTAAATAGGGTAATTAAGGGTAGAAATGATATTATTATTACCCTAACACATGTACTAATTCTATTGGACAAGTGTAATTCGACCAAAAACAAACGTAGGAATAAAATATGACCATTTAGGCCCACTTTAATTAGATTAGGACATTTATTATTATTTAATTCAAAGAAGAGTTAAAAGAGTTAAAATCAAAGTTTATTTACTACAACATTATTAATATAGGGTTATACATAAGATAAATTAGATTGTAAATATTCATTAGAAATCTAAAACGATTTTATACATAAAGGTATTTTATTTGTAATTTTTAGACATCAAATAATTTAATTTATTTATGACACAAAGATGATGCAGTAATTATCTTATTAATGAAATATTGACATAATTGATGTTATAAATATCAAAATAAATGTAATTTAAGACTTTTTATGAATTCCACTAATTTTCTAGGTTAATATGACATGTTATTATTGATTTAATTAACTTTTTTCGAACTTATCATTCTGTTTTGAGTTTCACAAAAATCAATTACTAAATAGTGTCAAAATTGACATAAAATAGTTTTTAAAACAAATATTATATTATTAATTGTTATTTTATTCCTAAAAATCTAAGGTTCTGCTAAATTACTTAGATAAGGTTATATATATTAATAGTAAACAATTTGGGGTTCGTTTGGCTTCTTATATTATGTTTATTAACCTTATAGTGTAAGAACACAAGAAGACACGGTAAAAGTAAAATTATTTAACTTAATGTTAAATCTAAATGAAAAGGTTAAAATAGGAACCTAAACTTGCCTAAATATTATTAGATGAGAGGAATTTGACCCATACCCTCCTTAGCCTCGAAATAAATCAATTTGGAGCTATTTAAAAGCGAACTTGACTTTATAATAAAATAATATTTGTAGTTTTTCCAAAGGAGCCCCTCTCCTCCCTTATAAAAGGGCACCTCCTCCCTCTCTTCCTCACACAACTTTGAGCCTTCAATCTCGGCCAACCCCTGCCAAATTCTCTTATCCACTTCACTAGAAACATCTTATAGGTTCTGGGATTCTTCAAAGACCCATTTTAGTGCCCTAAAAGGAGGTCTCAAAGAAGCACTTCAAAGAAGAGGTAATGTTCGTTACCGATTCTTTCATCTTTATTTCTTCTTCCACTTCTTCTTCTTAGGTTGTTTCATTATGAAGTAATAACATCAGTATCAATCATATAATGATATGTTATTATAAGTATTAAACAACCCTATTTCACCATCTATCCATCCTACGGAAGAAGAAATCACCGCGCGTGCGTACGTACGGAATACCGTCTCCACGCCGTGGTGTAATCTATTTTCCACCACCACCTTACATGGATGGGTATAATGGTGTAAAGAATAACTATACATAGATATTAGAACATCATATTGATTATGATATATTGTATCATATACTCCAATTCAATTCAATAATTATGGAAATGATACCATCGCTCGTGCGTACGTACGAACTACCATCTCCACGACGCGATGAGGTTAATTTTCCATGTTAACCATTTAAGAATGATTATAAAGTATATATAAGAAATAATAATGAAATATATGACATTATAAAGCTACTGGATTTATGTGTATATATATGTATGTCATCTACTTAATTCCACTCAATTCAATAATGAAAAGAAAACAGCGTTCATGCGTACGTACGGCCTACCATCTCTATGAACTGTGTATTTCTTTCCATTTATCGATCCATTATAGATATGTATATTCTAAATATATATTATATATAAATCATGTTTTATATTATATAATTAAGTAATAATGATCTATGTAATCATATTAATAATTACAAGTTAAAACACGAACGACAAATGAGACGATTTTACCCAAAACGCTACTTTAACATGAATTTACAAAAGAACGGGTAATATAAAGTCATAAGTGAACCATATATGATATAATAACAATGAATATGATTCTGTAATAAGTCAATGACATTATTTAAATAATTATACAGGAGGTTCGGACACTTACAAAGCAAATCAGACCTAAGGTAAGGGAAATATCACAATCTCATTTTTATCCGAGATTGTTTATACTTTAGTATTTACTGGGGTGTATTTTATCATCCACATCTATGTTTCCTCAATATGTAATATTATTTACATCCACATACAATTTTTTAAAACCTATTTTACCCTTTGGTGTGTTTTTATTAAAAGATATGAAAGGAATCTTTTGTCGTTTTTCGTACGAGGTACTTTTTGACTTTTCTGACAAAAGTATGAGAAGAATGTTGTTTTTTAAATTATACGGCATGAATGGATTTTTAAAAGATTATTTCCAAGAAGAATCATTTACAAGTTTTCAAGTTTATTTTTAATAAAATTTTTTATTTTATAATTGTACGACATGTTAAGAAAGGAAAAGTGTTTTTGAAGTAGAAAGGATATTTTCCTCAAGAATGGAGTTCAAGTGTTTTATCAAAATTATTTTCCATCTAAGATAATAACGGGTTCTGTTTTTATCCATATTATTACATTGATTTTATTATGTTGTGATGGAATTATTTTTATGCATTCCTTTATATTATATGAGTTGTTTTATGATGTCACGATGTTTAAGATTCCCATTTTTATTACATGGGTTATGCAATGATGTATGATTTATGATTTTGTGGCACACATAAGAATGGTATCATTATGGGATGGGTGGGACCTATATCTCCCTCCAATGCATTGGGTAAAGATTTTATATCTCATGAGATAGACATGGCTGGAATGGTAGGTTATATCGGTTCAGTGAAATAGGACTGAAACGAGGGTGACTCGGTTCAGAAAGGGACTTTGTCCACTAAGATAGTCTTGGAAATGAGTCTTGACTAAAAATAAATGATTCTCTATGATTATGTGTGTATGACACAAAGATTAATGTTTTAAGTTATGATTAATGTGATTAAATTTCACTTCCATGAGTTATCCCAGGTTATGAAATTATGATCTCTTTTATAGGTTAAGATTTCCAAAAGTTATGTTCTCATGTATATGATGTGATTGATATTTCTTTTGATTATCCTTACTGAGAATTTGAGCTCACCCTTTTATGTTTACTTTTCCCCAGGATATAAAGAAAGGTTTTAGGTATAAATAAGAAGAAGATCTTTATGGGAGATGTTAAAGATCTTTCACCAGGATAAGAAGATTATATTCCGAGTATCCAAAGACACTAAACTATAACGATCCTTGTGTGTGTGTTTTTGTTATGTACTAAGTATTCCGAAAATGTAATTTAATTACATATACGTCAAGCTTCGGGTCTCTACATTACCTTCCACCCATATCTTCTTCCCACTTATTTTCTAGGAATACCTGATCATTGTAAAATTACATTTCTACAATCTCAGAACAACAAATAGGTTTCTCATAACATTTTAATTAATGGGAATCAAATGGACTTTTATATATTTGTCTCAGCCCTAAGTAAAATGGATTAATCTTATAATTAATATCCCATATGAAATATGGTATATACCTAGAAAATCATTTAAAATTTTCTTCATACGTAGGTACAAAATGTCCTTCTTTTTCCACAATTAAAGAAATTGTTTCTCCATTAATAATAAAAACCCATAGGTAAGTATTTCTCAATAAAAATATTATTAAATTCATTCCATTCAATGAAATCAAGATCAACTCATTCTATAGTATTTTTTACTAAATACCACCATTGATCAGCTTCACCTTCAAAATAATAAATGGAAAGGGTTACATTTTGATGCTCTTAACACAAAATGTATTTAAATTTCTTTTATAGTTGATCCTTTTTTATATATTTCTAGGCCAGAATATATTTTGAATGCTGGAGGGTTATTTATCATAAGAAGATCCACTATCATAATTTAATCTATGTTAGATTTGGATTCTCTCAAACATGGATACCAACAGAATTTATAAATCCTGATAACTAATAAATAACTATAAAAAACATCTCAGTTCAAATTCTGACCATTCTGTGTATTAGATTTGGATGGATATCAACCTCTTGGTGCCTTAAAACTATATATTCCTAATTTGATATATGGAAAACAATTCTGAACAAACCTAGTTTAGATGAAGCTACATGGTAATATTCAAATGTTAAAACATGATGACCATAGGTGAAATTATCCTAAGTGTATTTTATTACATTATATTAACCTATAAAATTATATAATACCTCATGTAATACTAACTATATGAGAACAAACACAAATATAATATATTATAGTAATTTGGAAATAGAAATACTTTTCTTTTCCTAAAGGTCATTTCTGATTTGAGTTCTATAGAATTAGGTCATAAATCGTACATAAAAACAAATAAATTACAAGGACACTTCTAATCAATATCAATTTTTCCACAATATAAAACTTTTAAAATAAATTTTTTTTTTCATGAAAAATCTTCACGACTTTCATCTTGAATTCTAGTTTTATCATACCCATCCTTAAACCCTGTGTTTTTTTAAAACATAGGATGGGAGAAAAATACCAATAAGGGAATAAATATAAGAAAACATTTAGTCTAGTGAAAAAAATGAAAACCCATTAAAAATCATTACATAAAAAAATACATTTTTACACTAAAGGGTATAAAAATTTCATTAAAAATGATATTTTGAATACCTTTTCAAATCAATGATTTACTTGAAAACCCATAAGAAAGCATATAAAATCCATTTAGGTGACTTGGGATATCATTATTATAGAAACATTATTAAAACATTAAAAATAAGAATGACCATAAGGTTTACTTCTGATATAATTCTCCAGAGAATATAATCATTAAATGATTCTTTAGAGTGATATCTAGGCATACACATTGTATAAGCTATATCGGGCTCACCCAATATTATATGAGTTCCACCATCATATGATCTATATAGGGCTCACCGGTGAGCTATAATAGGGATAAATCCATCATATAAAAAAACATTCAAGGACTGTATCGTGAATAAAACTATTATAAATCCATATGCAAAACACTTTCAGATATCTAAATACTCTTTAATTTAAAAACTGATTTTCAATAAAAATACAAAAAAGTGGGATTTTTTGAATAAAACATGAATTATTATAAATAAATAAAAACCTTAAATAATGTTTATCATGTCAAGAAGAGTCATTATCCCCGTATATTTTAAAATAGAACATTTTTTTGTCATCTATTAAATAATGTCAAAAATACCATAAAAAATATTTCATTTTAATATTTTTGAATAAAAATAAAAAGAGATATAAAATACCATATATAATTATTTTATTCCTATATAAGTAAATCCAAAAAAAATAAATTTTTGAAAATTATTGACATGGTTGAAAATTATTTTAAGAGAAACTTAAAATAATGTTTTTTATGAAAGTTCCTTAACATGTGTTCGAATTGTCTCATAAAATAATTATATTAAAAAATAATGAAGTTAGGTTAATTATTTAATTTATTAAGAACGTTTTACATGTTTATTAACTCTTTTTATACATTACTACCATGTTATATATGATTAAACAATAGTTTAAGTTCATGTCAAATGTTTTGATGATATTTTGAATATAAGTAAAAAATTACTCTATAGATTGATTATTTTCAGATATGTCATTATTCCAAAAAATCTGTAATAGTATTCATTAAAAAATTATTATTTTTACAAATATTTTATTCCTTTAAAACGAAATATGAAATATTTTAATGAAAAATTAACTACATTACAATCATGGGGATGGTAGAAAGTACATATGCATGAGTAACGTTTCCTTATTCCAATAAGCATTATAGAAAGACAGTATGTATTATTTTATATTTAAATAATGATAATAATATAATATAGATCTTATACATTGTTTAAATATACTTAAATATATTATCAATGTTATGTGATGATGAATAAAAGTCACATTGTTTCATGGAGGTGGTAGTCCACACATATGCATGAACGGCATTACAATTTTTAGTGAATGAAAAGAAAAGAAAATAAATTATATATCACCTTTTTATTAATGAGAAATACATCATGAATAATATATATATATATATATATATATATATATATATTAAATTCACCATTATAACCAGTCTTGAGAGACAGTGATGGAAAATCAATTACATCGGTTCACGAGGAGGTAGTTCCCCGTACACACGAACGATGAATTCCTATCTTGTTTGATGAATATTGGAAGTGGATATAAGTAATGAAATTAACATAATGAAGTATTATAAATTTTATTACAAGGGTATTATTATTTTATCATGTTTTAAAAATATTTAGGTAGGTGGAATAATAAAGGAAAATAAAATAGATGGATAATCACTATATCCATTCTTCAAAATATCCACTTTTCTTAACAACTTAAGACATATAAGATTGGTATTCCACCCAAAATAAGGCCTCTAGAAAGTGGAACAGTATTTTATTAATTTATTTTTGTATAAAATGGTCGAGAAAATGTGTTTTTAAGTATGAATAAATTAGAAGAAGAGGTCCTATTTTATAAAATATGGGTGTGATACTCCTGGAATATCTCAAAATATTAAATTAATATAAATTAATTTTCAGTTAAAAAAGGTTATAAAATGAGTTATATTTAATATAGTATAAATATGGATTGAAATAACCTCATAAAATAAAAAATATAAATGTTTTGACAATTTTTGTTCTTATATTTGGGTTTTAACCCTTCGTCAACCCTTTTTAATCATACCATGACAACAAGGTTTTTTATACATTAATGGTGATTATTGTTACTATAAATGAGGAAATGAAAAAAACGGATTATTGTTGATATTTTAAAACATTTAATAATTAATTTTCTAATGATTATTATTTTTGGAATTTTATATCATTTTGTAAATTATTATTTATTATAAATATCATTAATGTAAATTTTTAGAACTACTCATTACATTTAAATAAATAACATCAGGGAAAAAAGTAAAATTAAAATTAAATATTTTATTATAATCCTCAAATTTAATTTGAATATATTAAATTTATTTATCACATTAATTATATAAAATTATATTACTTTTAATATTTTTATATCATTGATTTTTTTTTCATTATTTGAATAATTCTTGCATAGCATTATCTAAGAATTTAAGGTAATTTATTAATCACTATAAATTATAAATCAATTACCCAGATTAAGATACATATTTTTTAAATAATATTTAGAAATAAGCATATACTCTAGTTATCTCTATGTTAAAAATATTATAGTTATAAAAAATAAGAGTGTGAAATTTTTTACTTTTCTTGAAATAAAATATTTTGAACGTCATAAGAACATTTAAATGGAAACATAAAGATAATATATTTTATATTTGGATTATTATTTGTTATATATACTCATCCAATAAACTTTATCCAAGTGATAGTGTCATTTTATAGTCTTTATCACATTATTTTTTATAGTAATTACCAAATTTACCCTTTACCATAGTAATAAAATTACTAATGCCATTATTCATATCGATCAAAATAAATGGGAAATATTTAATAAATTTCTAAAATTTTATTATAAATATGGAATATATTTTTAATTATTCAAAACATATAATCAGAATAATTTAATTTAAAATTAAACAAGAAAAATTTGATGAAAATCTATTTTTTAAATTTTTTTAAGAAAAAATTAATTTATACTAAATTCAAGTATACAATTCATCTAAAAATCCATAATTGAATAATTTCAAATAAATATTAACTGATTAAAAATTAAAACTAATATAAAATAGAATTTTTATTTGTAATTAATTTAAGAGAAATAATTGTTTTCAATAGAAACCGTATTTTCACTATTCATTAAAAATTTAATGTTTTATAAAAAAATCTAAAAAATTCATCCTAAGAAAATTTTTAAATGGTGAATTAAAATATTAAGTTAATTTTTTTTTCAAATTATTATTCTATAAATTTTTAAAAATATATTTTAATTGAAAACATATAATTTATAAAACACATTTTTTGAATTAACAATTGTTTCTTTTTGAAAGAAAAATTTTGTGATATTTTCTAATGAATATGTCTTGTAAATATAAATAATATTTATATTAAAATCATTTATTTCAAAATTTCATGCGATTTTAAATAAATATAAATTTTATCAACAATAAAAAAGAATACATAAAGGTGATACTTTTGTCAATTCTTTTTTTAGCACTGATGAAGATACCCTTTATCAGTGCTTTTAACTCGTGTTGATAAACCCACCACATTATTAGTTATTTATAGCATTAATAGATGTAATTAAAAAATATTCATGATTATATAGTAGTTTTTATCTTTTTCATTACTTTTCATCACGATCAATATTGCCAATAAATTTTGTACACATTCCCAAAATCTACTTACTATATTTTTATCACTCATTTTTTTCTTATAATGTCGTCAAAAATTACTTTAACTCATAATTTTCAGGTTCCTAATAATAATTCATTAGGAATTATATAAACATATAACAACTAATGTTCTTATAGTATATTACCTAGGGTTTTGTAGTCGATGAATTCATTATATCAAAAAATGCACTTTTCCACAGGAAATCAGATCAATCAATCTTGTGCTTTATATAATATACCTCGTAGCTTAAATAAATTTATTTAAAATCACGAGTTGAATTTATTTCCACTTATATTTATTACTTATAGTGACAAGAGGCTTCAATTTGTTGGCAATTCTATTTATTATTACCAATGATAAGAGACTTAAATTTATTCTTTTATTGAACTTATTTGAATTTCATTTAGTTTCAACTTATAGTAGGAGAATATAAATCTAGGTGATAAATTTTATGGTATCTTCTACCATGAGTATGAAATTATAGTGTATTTTTTTGATCTTCTGGTAAAATTAAATTATTAACACCCATATATCCTCAACATCCTCTTCTATGAATATCATTTACTTTAATTGTCAACTGTGATTACCAAAAAATACAATACTTCATCATCATCATCTTTTGGGTTAATCATGAATATAGAAACATGGATTATATTAAAGAGATATGTGACAAAAGAATAATATATTTTGATATTTATTATAAACATTAATGATCTACAAAAAATGATATAAAACATTTTTATATACATGAAATAAATAATAATAAATAAATAATATAATTTTGAGTTTGACCTTAAATGGTGTGATAACCATTCAATAATCAATTTATTATGTTTTTTTATTGTACCATTTTGGTATCAGATCCTTAGTTATATATTTGATATGAATTTCAATTATTGAATAAATGGATATGAAATATGACTATTGAGTACAACATATATTTGATTTTGTAGTAACTCAAATTTAGTTATTATCATTTTTGAAACCATTCTAACTAGTATAATTATAGTTGGAGTGATTAATGATTTTTTTCTAAAAATTACATTTATTCAATATGATATCAATATATTCAAATTTATTTAATCATTTCCAAATTATATGAAAATTCCAAAAATATAAGGCTTGAATATATTCAATCGGGGATCCTTTAATTATAGACCCTTTTAATTAATGTTTATTTCACAAATGTGATATCTAATGACCAATAAAAATAGTTGAAAAACTTAGATAAAAATTAAAACAATTATACAATTATTTTATATAATTAAATTCTTTAATTAGAATAAAACAAAATCAATATATCTATCAAATAGAAAATTCCACAATAAAAAACATGTATTTCATGTTTAGATTCCATGAAAAAATAAATTATCACATTCAGAAATACAGGGGATAATAATATATCATGTTGAAATGTGAAATTAATATTTTGTGTTGTTTTTCTAGAATTTATGGATATAGATATTTTTTGGAAATAGTGTTTAGGAAATGTACACAACTAAATTATAATTTTAATCACTCTTTTTTATAATAATTAATAAAATTAAAATCGTAGAAACTAATCTATCATTATATATAAGTCATGATTTTACAATCATTTCCTATTATAATGTTGAATTGATCACATTATGAATTATTACTTGAGTATATAACTAGTATTTTCATACTCTTTATTATTAAAGTGATGTTGTCTTTTTATAAAGTTTTATATTGTTATTGGAAACATCCAATCATCATTTAACTATTATCAATATATTATTTTAAATTATACCAATTCATTACGATTTTTATGATTATACATTGATTTTCACTAATCATTATGTAATGATAAAATTACGTTATCATATGTTTTATTATCAATATAGATAATCCAAATACAATTAAAAAGATAATAAAACACCGAGTAAGGATGTTTGAAAAATTTACTCATTTTATTCCACTGTAGTATCTCTACTACCTCTTATAATGTACCTCAAACCATTTCATCTTTTCCAGAATGAAATCTCCACACGTTTAAAATAAAATTTACTAATTATCCTAATATGACTAAAGAAGTAAACACCATCATTGTATTTATCAAATAAAAATTTTTCTATTAATTTTATCTTGTTAAACATGAATTTTTGAGATACATAACGAAATCAGTGATAGTATATAATGTACCATTTTTATATGGTATTCTTTGTGGTTTAAAATATAAATAATAAAGTGGAAAAGACATACATTTTATTCATTCCAGCTACATATAAATCATTTTCATGGTAGTTTTTAGTGGTTCATATTAAAGAAACATGAAATTTAAATTTTTTTTCATTAATTCATCATATGATTCTATACCACCATTATATAATTATGTAAATTTTTTTATTAGAGGCTAATGATTTAAACTACTTTATTTTTTTGGGAATTTTTCTTCCCGGGAATAATTATTTATGTTTCAAAAAAATACACTTTGTATGTATCTGGGGAGATATATTTATGGGATAAAAATATATAGATATCTAGAATAATCTAAGCTCAATGTCCCAAAAGGGGTGAGACCACTAGAATATATTCAAAAATAATAATTAATAGTGACCAAATATAAATATAAAAAAAATTAATCAAATTGATTTAATGATTTTTAATCATTTGGACATTTCATAAATATATAATAATTAATTTCAAAAACCTAAAAATACATGGGTTATACTAGTTTAAATTTTATGAATATTTTTTATAACCATGTTTCCAGAAGAATTTATCCGAATATCTTATCATATGATTTTATTTTATAATTATTCTATGTGTTACATTCATTCATAATTTCACTACCAGTCATTGACTTCCATATAAATACAATGTATGTTTTTTATTCTTGTTTAATAAAATATTCTCCCAAATAAATCATGCATTAATCAAAACATTACTATATTTTTGTAAAATTTATAAGTAAAACCAAATTTAAATATATTTATTCATTTTAAATTTAATCCTTAAATGCAATTAGTACTATATAATTCTATATTATTTGAATAATTTGTTATTGAATAATATGTTCGGATAAATCTATAGAAGTTAAAAGCATTTTAATATGGAAATAAAAAACCACACCACAACAAATTTCATTGCAAATTGATTATTTTGATGGATTAAGATAGAAATTTAGGATTAATATTGTGAAAAATATATTTCTAATATACTTTATTCATCATGTAATATTTAATTTAATGATTTTATGAATAATGGATTGTTATGTCATCAGGGAATTACTATGCCTCAACACTCGACTGAGCTAGAACTTATAGAACTAATGAATAAACCACTGAGTTGTGAAAGCGAAACCGTAGAACCATAAATTTAGTATAACACTGAACATGAGCAAGGAAAGGTACCAAATATGATTTAATAAATATGGGAGGATGTATAATTACTCACTAAATATATAAAACTATAATCCCTTAATAATTAAGGAAAAATAATTAATGAAAAAAAAAATTCCATGAGGGATTGAGAAATAATATAGATGCTCATTATATATCTATTTGTATATTTTCATGGATTGTTATGTAGTCATATTCATTACACAGAGATATGTGGATATATTATTTTCTAAAACAAGTGATATGATGAATATCAGTAAGGAAATGTTCATAAATTTATTATGATGAAATAACTATAATTTTTACTTTATTTCTAATATATTATAAATTTTATTTGATTTATTTTTTTGGCACTATTATACTCTAAGAGATATCAAGAATATTGTAAACTTCAGCATGCAATACTTGGATTTATTTTAATTTTAGAATCTTTTGAGATGAATTAATATACAATGGTTGATTCCATATCAATAAAGAGTGATTTTTTAAATTAAGGGGCATTGAATTAATATTATGTGGATTAATATTTGATTCAATGTTGAATTCACTCATGAATTGTTTTTTATTTTGGTTTCATATTTCTATTTATTTTTTATCTTATTATATATTAATCCAATGAGAAAAATGTTGATAGGAGCGGAAAACCAAAATTATAGAGATTTATTTTGGTTATGAGTATAGTCTTATAATTTTTCCCACAATATCTAGTCTTAATGAATCGTTGTTTTATTATGATATTTTGGTAAATAAATTGAAAGAATGTAACACCCCAAGATTTCATAGTGTGTTATTTCTTCAAAATAATTCAATAACTTGCACTACACGCAACACTGAGTTCAATTGCACCATGACTTACCAAAAAAAAGCCATTAAAAGAGTTCATGAATAGTATTAACTAAATTTTAAACTTTATTTAATCCTAATAATTTTAGAATCCATATTATGAGTTTCTTAGTCATAATGCAAGAACAGATTAATTTTCAGTATTGCACTTTTATCAACTTTTGATAGTGAAACCTTTTTAAATACAATATTTTAAACTTTTTGACTAAATGGAGACATCAAAAAATTTAAAATGAAACATCCCAAGCTTCCACGGTACGCTTTCCTTTGAATAAAACAGTAGCGTGTGTTGTACGCAACTTCGAGTTCTAACACACCGTAACCAATCAAACTAGCTGTTATGAATAGTAATACCTACTTTTTGACGTTATATATATTTTATATTTTAAAATGGACTTCATTTTTGGATTCGGAATATCAAATTTAGCCTAAGGTGAAATTTTGGTACTTTTCGGATAACTTTCATATTTTGATGAATAGTGAAAATTACTAAATTTTAATTAAAAACAACTTTTTTAATCAAAATAATTAATAGTAATAAATTATGAATTTGAGTGGTTTTAAAGTATATTTAGAATATATTTTTACTATTTAATATAATGTTGGTCATTGGACATAATTTTACAATTAAACCGAACATAAACAAGTGTCAATCTTTTGATAGTTATTATCTCTTAAAAACACGCTTTTTGTTTTGACAGCGGGAATTAATTTTAAATTAATTTCTGCCACTTCTGTGTTTTGAATTTAGGAAAATGGATTCCATATTTGTAATCAGTATGTTCAAATTGTGTAAATAGGTAACTTTTATTTTTAGACATTTTGAATAATTACTGCGGTAAATATTTTATTTACCATGGTTAAGGGTAAATCCGGTAAATAAGGGTTACAAAATAATATAATAATAATACTAAATTACCCTAAAACGTGTCTTAACCCTATTGGTTGATACATGGTCGACCATGGGCATCTTTGTGTCAATTTTGGGACCCCATGGATCCACTTGTAAGTGATAATGACACTTTATTTTAATTAAGTTAAAATGAATACAAAAATGACACAAGCATATATCTTTTATAAAAACAATTGTTACATAGGGTTATATATGTTGGATTTTAGATTATAAATATTCATTAGAAAGATAAAACGATTTACTACATAATTATATTTTATTTATAATTTTTAGACATTAAATAATTTATTTTATTTCTGACACAATGATGATGCAGTAATTACTATAATAGTGAAAAATTAAAATAATTGATATTATAAATACCCAAATAAATATAATATGAAACTTTTAATGAATTAAACTAATTTTCTAGGATAATATGATATATTAGGATTGATTTAATTGACTTTGTTCGAAGTAATCAATCTGTTATGAGTTTCACAAAAATCAACTATTGAATAGTGTCAAAATTGACATAAAAGAGTTTTTAAAAACAAATATTATATTATTAATTGATATTAAATTCCTAAAAATCTAAGGTTCGGCCAAGAGACTTATATAAGGATAGGTTCATCATTAATGGACCACTTGGGGGTCTCTTGGATGTATATAGTAAGTTTATTAACCATATTATATAAAAATACAAAGAGACATTGTAAAAGTGAAACTAATTAACTTAGAGTTAATACTTAAAGATAAGGTTAATATAAGTACCCAAACCTGTCTAAATTCTATTGGTTGAGTGCTTTTAAACTTATCCCCACCTTAACCTTTGAATAATCAACTTTTGAGCCTTTAGAAACCGAATATGAATTTATTATAAATTAATATTTCTAACTTTTCCAAAGGTGCCCCTCACCCCTCTTATAAAAGGGCACTCCTCCTTCTCATTTATTCACACCTTCAAAGCCTTTTGGCTCGGCCAAACTCTGACCAAATACTCTCCCAACATCCCTCAATACAACCTAGAGGCCTTAGTTTGATTAGAAAGCCAACCTAAGGATCCCTTTTGATCAAATCAAAAGGAAGAACCCGAAGAAGAGGTAATGATTTCACCACCTTTTTCTAAGTTCATTTCTTCCTCCACTTCTTCTTCCTTTGTTCTTACCATTCTAAAATAATAACTCCAGTATCTCACATATACTGTGATGTTATTATAAGTATGGTACAACCATATTCAGTATTCTATCCACCCTTTGAATAACATGTCACCATACGTGCGTACGTACGGCTTACCATCACCACGTCGTGGTGTAATTGTTATTCAATATAATATTATTTGGATGGGTATAATAATGATGTGTAACTCATGTAAATAATAAATATAACATGTCAATGATTCTGTATATATGATATACCATCCATTTATATATTATTTTAATATCAAAAGAATGATATTGTCGCTCGTGCGTACGTACAGACTACCGTCTCCACGAACGCGATGAGATTCATTCTCCATCGTATCCATTCAAGTATAATTATCATTTGATGATTTAAAAATGATGTTTAAGGACTGGATATCATTCTGGATATGAATAAGATACAACAAACATGGCTTATGTAACAAAACATATAAAAGAAAATGAGTAAGTTAACTCCCGAAACGATGATAATTCTAAGATATTATTAACAAATCAATGTTAAAAGATCATATATGATATCATATTAATATATATGATTCTTGTATAATTTAATAACAACTATTTCACCATTATACAGGAGGTTAACCTACCCCAACCAAGGAAAAGTACAAGGTAAGGGTTATTTCACAATCTCTTCATTATCCGAGGATGTTTATACGTAATAATCTACTGGGATCTCTTTATCATCCACATCCATGTTTCTTAAAAATGTATTTCAAAACATTTTTACTATTTACTAAAATATGAGTCAAAGTCATTTATACCCTTTTTGACTTTTATAAGTGGTTTATAAAGGAATCTTTCCGTCATTTTCAAAACAAGGTCCTTTTTAACCTTTTCGACAGAATTGAGGTAAGAATGTTTTTTTTAACTTATACGGCGGGTGCGGTTATTTTACGCCGTTATAAAATCTTCAAAGCTTTCCTTACAAGCTTATAAGAATATTTTCAAAGAAAATGTTTTATTTTATATGGATCTTAAATGATTTTAAAATAAAAGGAGATATTTCTTTAAAAAGAATTTTGATTTCATCTATGTCAACATCCTTTGATGGATTTTAAGATTATTTGAAGTTGATTTATTATGATACAAAACTTCTATATTGTATTGAAGGTTTTGTGATATGTTTGACTATGGATGTGCTATTTTTATACCATTCATAGTTTATGGTGAAATTATTGACATTTCGTATGCTAGTTTTAATACGAATGTTTATGTTATGTTTAAACCTTTTCATATGGGAATGCATTGGACTTAATAAGTGACGGGTGAAGCCCGCTATAGCTCCTCGATGCATCGGTAGGTCTCATGAGACAAATTAGTGTCTTGGCACAAGGCCTTGACAAAATATTATTTGTAGTCTTGGCACGAGGCCTTGACTATGTGGTTATGATAGTCTGGCATTATGCATTTCAACATTATGAAAGTGGTTATTGATTTTTGCATGTGATTATTCGATTAGGAGAATATCCATGTGAGTAAGTAAATGGAATTATTTCATTTTATTTATGCCATACCATGTTGAAAGTTCATGTTTGAAAGGCTTTTGTTTTAGTTATACATTGCCTTAAAAGTTTATTCTTATTTATGAAAGTTTCCGTTATATTGTTATCCTTACTGGGCATTTGAGCTCACCCCTTTTCTATGTTTTATTTTTCCCAGGAAGTGAAGAAGTAAGTTATGAATGACCTCCAGGGATATTATGTGGGGATATGAGTGTGGATTATGGAGACAATATGTTGTTGTAGTAGTTTTTCATTTAATGATGTAATGTAAAACTTATGAATATATCTAGTGTTTCCAAGGCTACTAAACCAATCGGTCTTTCGAGATTTGATCTTTCTTGTGATCATGCTAATGTTACGAAGTAATGCACCGACTCTGGGTAGCTGGGGTCGGGGCGTTACAATTGGTATCAGAGGAAGTTTAGTACAAACCTTGGAAGCTAGATTTAGATAAACTCTGATTAGAGCACGTAGAACTAAGATTAACTTTGAGGATTAGTATAGAAGAACTTCCTAGAATTTTGATATTGTAGAGATTTTGTGAGTTTTCCGAGCAATACATCCCTGTCTGGATACGAGCAGGTAGAGGCGGCTCTGGAACAGATGTACCTAGGGGTAAAACCCGAAAACACCGCTTTGAGCTAGACTCGAACGGTAACTGGTGCACGACAACGGGCCTTGCTGCACTCTTGGTTACGACACTCCCGGGGGATATGCTTAGGATAACTCTCATTTTCTTTACAAATCATTTTGAAAGGATTATGAGTATATACTTCCTCAAAGAAAACATTCTTATGATTATGGATTATATCCATAAATAGTTCAATTTATGTTAAGTGTTTTATAAGTATGGGATTATGTATTTTGATTCATAAACTGATCTAGTGTATGCCATTGTTTAGAAATGGCGCCCAGTAGAAGGAATGAGAACTCCAGAAATGCACATGATCCAAAGAGAAGGAAAGATCATATCTTTCATGGTCTTAAGCTAGAATTTATAAGAGAAATAGTCTCCCATGTATTATCATCATATGAAGAAATAATATCATGTGTTGATAAGATAAGTAAAGAGTTTACTGAGTCCTATGGCTTTGAAGGGAAGCAAGAGAAGAAAAGGATGGAAGAGAGAAAGATGGATAAAAGTAAGAGGGAAAAGAAGAATTTTCCCATATGTGGTAACTGTGGAAAGAAACACCCTGGAACTTGCCTGAAAGGAATGGGAGTTTGTTATAAGTGTGGAGGAAAAGGGCACAAAGTACGTGACTGCAAGGGTAAGAAAATGGTTTTAAATGTACAATGCTTCATTTGCAAGGAGTTTGGACACTACGCGAACCTATGTCCCAGTCATCAGACTATGTCGCAAATGATGCTATTGGATAATAATCAAGTTATGATACTACCACAGATGAAGATGAATGATTAGAGTTCTTATGTTGATTATGTCAATTGAGTGTTGTATCAACAATGTACTTGTTATAATAATTATGGAGTATATAAAGATTGTACTGCAGTACTATTTCATTAAGGACTTGAGATTGTGTGGAACAAAGAAAAGTGACTCATTAGCAGGATAGATTTTTGGAAAATATATGGTTGAGAGAATGATAAACCATAATATAGTTCTGATACTGAGGTAGTGATTTTGTAATAATATGTGATTGTTTTGGATAAATTATATTGGATATTCTTGACTACCTTGGAACTGATTAATGATTTGTATATTCCATCATTGTTGGGGTTTAAAACATTTTTGGATTAATGAAGTATATCCAGCATTCTATATGGAATAGGGGAGCATGAATGTAATCAATAAGGAATATGGTAATTCAAGATGTCTAAGTTTATTAAAAGAATACAAGATGAAGGTATTCATATGCTATTGCGGGGTAAAAAGGATCTATGTTATGTTTACCTTCCTTATAAATGTTGGACTGTGAGTTTGGACAGAAGTATTTTGGATAGTTCTATTTTTGATTATTTTGGATTACCATAAAAGGAAAACCCGGAGGTTGGGCAGTAACCCGTCGCGTCCGGCAAGGCTGCAAGACTTGAACCCGCAACCAAAGGGCGACAAGGGTGTATCACCTACCACTGGCCCATGAGATGTCCTGGATTAAATAATGTTGTTTTTTTAAAGATCTGGTAGATGAATTATAAATTCATTTATTTTGGAACCCTGTACGAATAGTATAAATAAATAAAAAATTACATTCTATTATCTTTTAGAGTGAAAGATGAGTTGGTGGTAGAAACTTATTAATGGATAAAACTCTGATTATAAAGTAAGTATATCTCCTTATGATCTTAGCCAATCTCATAAATAAATTCCTCAACATTAATAAAAGGATCTTAGAACAAAAATGTTTCCCTAGATGGTACCTTAAATCATCACTAATTTATGGCTTTGGGATTGTTGGCCTTTTCATAGCCATGTTCTCTACCACTCTCCATCAGATAATTGATGGTTAGATTTCTCCTCCATATCCATATTTTCCTACATGGAACCCTAGTATGTGTTATTTTCGGTAATCTTCATACTTTCCACTCTTTATTTTAAATAGAGGCCTCATTAATTCATTTTTCGATGTGGGATTTCAACTAAGATATTTTGAAACGTCAAAAATGTGTTATCCTAATACCCTATGTTTTGTTGAACCGATGGTATTTCAAATCATCATAGATTGATGAATTTAAGGACCTCAATTATACACTTGTTTGTGATTGATGACCTCAATCACTACCTATAAATATTTACGTTTTTCCTCCGATTATATGTCTCTAATTTCCACCAATGTTCTCCTAATCGAGATCATAATTTGGTGGTGACCCTTTTATTTCTCTTTTCCTCATATTAAGACTAAATTTTAGTAACCCAATTTCCAATGTGGGTTTTCCCACAAATATATTTTCTACTTTCAACCTTTTATTTTTGAAGAACAATTTCAAATTGCGAGGACGCAATTTATTGAAGGAGGGGAGAATGTAACACCCCAAGATTTCATAGTGTGTTATTTCTTCAAAATAATTCAATAACTTGCACTACACGCAACACTGAGTTCAATTGCACCATGACTTACCAAAAAAAAGCCATTAAAAGAGGTCATGAATAGTATTAACTAAATTTTAAACTTTATATAATCCTTATAATTTTAGAATCCATATTATGAGTTTCTTAGTCATAATGCAAGAACATATTCATTTTCAGTATTGCACTTTTATCAACTTTTGATAGTGAAACCTTTTTAAATACAATATTTTAAACTTTTTGACTAAATGGAGACATCAAAAAATTTAAAATGAAACATCCCAAGCTTCCACGGTACGCTTTCCTTTGAATAAAACAGTAGCGTGTGTTGTACGCAACTTCGAGTTCTAACACACCGTAACCAATCAAACTAGCTGTTATGAATAGTAATACCTACTTTTTGAAGTTATATATATTTTATAATTTAAAATGGACTTCATTTTTGGATTCGGAATATCAAATTTAGCCTAAGGTGAAATTTTGGTACTTTTCGGATAACTTTCATATTTTAATGAATAGTGAAAAGTACTAAATTTTAATTAAAAACAACTTTTTTAATCAAAATAATTAATAGTAATAAATTATGAATTTGAGTGGTTTTAAAGTATATTTAGAATATATTTTTACTATTTAATATAATGTTGGTCATTGGACATAATTTTACAATTAAACCGAACATAAACAAGTGTCAATCTTTTGATAGTTATTATCTCTTAAAAACACGCTTTTTGTTTTGACAGCGGGAATTAATTTTAAATTAATTTCTGCCACTTCTGTGTTTTGAATTTAGGAAAATGGATTCCATATTTGGAATCAGGATGTTCAAATTGTGTAAATAGGTAACTTTTATTTTTAGACATTTTGAATAATTACTGTGGTAAATATTTTATTTACCATGGTTAAGGGTAAATCCAGTAAATAAGGGTTAAAAAATAATATTATAATAATACTAAATTACCCTAAAACGTGTCTTAACCCTATTGGTTGATACATGGTCGACCATGGTCATCTTTGTGTCAATTTTGGGACCCCATGGATCCACTTGTAAGTGATAATGACACTTTATTTTAATTAAGTTAAAATGAATACAAAAATGACACAAGCATATATATTTTATAAAAACAATTGTTACATAGGGTTATATATGTTGGATTTTAGATTATAAATATTCATTAGAAAGATAAAAAGATTTACTACATAATGATATTTTATTTATAATTTTTAGACATTAAATAATTTATTTTATTTATGACACAATGATGATGAAGTAATTACTATAATAGTGAAAAATTAAAATAATTGATATTATAAATACCCAAATAAATATAATATGAAACTTTTAATGAATTAAACTAATTTTCTAGGATAATATGATATATTAGGATTGATTTAATTGACTTTTTTCGAAGTAATCAATCTGTTATGAGTTTCACAAAAATCAACTATTGAATAGTGTCAAAATTGACATAAAAGAGTTTTTAAAAACAAATATTATATTATTAATTGATATTAAATTCCTAAAAATCTAAGGTTCGGCCATGAGACTTATATAAGGATAGTTTCATCATTAATGGACTACTTGGGGGTCTCTTGGATGTATATAGTAAGTTTATTAACCATATTATATAAAAATACAAAGAGACATTGTAAAAGTGAAACTAATTAACTTAGAGTTAATACTTAAAGATAAGGTTAATATAAGTACCCAAACCTGTCTAAATTCTATTGGTTGAGTGGTTTTCGACCTATCCCCACCTTAACCTTTGAATAATAAACTTTTGAGCCTTTAGAAACCGAATATTAATTTATTATAAATTAATATTTCTAACTTTTCCAAAGGTGCCCCTCACACCTCTTATAAAAGGGCACTCCTCCTTCTCATTTCTTCACACCTTCAAAGCCTTTTGGCTCGGCCAAACACTACCCAAATACTCTCCCAACATCCCTCACTACAACCTAGAGGCCTTAGTTTGATCAGAAAGCCAACCTAAGGATCCCTTTTGATCAAATCAAAAGGAAGAACCCGAAGAAGAGGTAATGATTTCACCACACTTTTCTAAGTTCATTTCTTCCTCCACTTCTTCTTCCTTTGTTCTTACCATTCTAAAATAATAACTCCAGTATCTCACATATACTGTGATGTTATTATAAGTATGGTACAACCATATTCAGTATTCTATCCACCCTTTGAATAACATGTCACCATACGTGCGTACGTACGGCTTACCGTCTCCACGTCGTGGTGTAATTGTTATTCAATATAATATTATTTGGATGGGTATAATAATGATGTGTAACTCATGTAAATAATAAATATAACATGTTAATGATTCTGTATATATGATATACCATCCATTTATATATTATTTTAATATCAAAAGAATGATATTGTCGCTCGTGCGTACGTACGGACTACCGTCTCCACGAACGCGATGAGATTCATTCTCCATCGTATCCATTCAAGTATAATTATCATTTGATGATTTAAAAATGATGTTTAAGGACTGGATATCATTCTGGATATGAATAAGATACAACAACCATGGCTTATGTAACAAAACATATAAAAGAAAATGAGTATGTTAACTCCCGAAACGACGATAATTCTAAGATATTATTAACAAATCAATGTTAAAAGATCATATATGATATCATATTAATATATATGATTCTTGTATAATTTAATAACAACTATTTCACCATTATACAGGAGGTTAACCTACCCCAACCATGGAAAAGTACAAGGTAAGGGTTATTTCACAATCTCTTCATTATCCGAGGTTGTTTATACGTAATAATCTACCGGGATCTCTTTATCATCCACATCCATGTTTCTTAAAAATGTATTTCAAAACATTTTTACTATTTACTAAAATATGAGTTAAAGTCATTTATACCCTTTTTGACTTTTATAAGTGGTTTATAAAGGAATCTTTCCGTCATTTTCAAAACAAGGTCCTTTTTAACCTTTTCGACAGAATTGAGGTAAGAATGTTTTTTTAACTTATACGGCGGGTGCGGTTATTTTACGCCGTTATAAAATCTTCAAAGCTTTCCTTACAAGCTTATAAGAATATTTTCAAAGAAAATGTTTTATTTTATATGGATCTTAAATGATTTCAAAATAAAAGGAGATATTTCTTTGAAAAGAATTTTGATTTCATCTATGTCAACATCCTTTGATAGATTTTAAGATTATTTGAAGTTGATTTATTATGATACAAAACTTCTATATTGTATTGAAGGTTTTGTGATATGTTTGACTATGGATGTGCTATTTTTATACCATTCATAGTTTATGGTGAAATTATTGACATTTTGTATGCTAGTTTTAATACAAATGTTTATGTTATGTTTAAACCTTTTCATATGGGAATGCATTAGACTTAATAAGTGACGGGTGGAGCCCGCTATAGCTCCTCGATGCATCGGTAGGTCTCATGAGACAAATTAGTGTCTTGGCACAAGGCCTTGACAAAATATTATTTGTAGTCTTGGCACAAGGCCTTGACTATGTGGTTATGATAGTCTGGCATTATGCATTCCAACATTATGAAAGTGGTTATTGATTTTTTCATGTGATTATTCGATTAGTAGAATATCCATGTGAGTAAGTAAATGGAATTATTTCATTTTATTTATGCCATACCATGTTGAAAGTTCATGTTTGAAAGGCTTTTGTTTTAGTTATACATTGCCTTAAAAGTTTATTCTTATTTATGAAAGTTTCCGTTATATTGTTATCCTTACTGGGCATTTGAGCTCACCCCTTTTCTATGTTTTATTTTTCCCAGGAAGTGAAGAAGTAAGTTATGAATGACCTGCAGGGATATTATGTGGGGATATGAGTGTGGATTATGGAGACAATATGTTTTTGTAGTAGTTTTTCATTTAATGATGTAATGTAAAACTTATGAATATATCTAGTGTTTCCAAGGCTACTAAACCAATCGGTCTTTCGAGATTTGATCTTTCTTGTGATCATGCCAATGTTACGAAGTAATGCACCGACTCTGGGTAGCTGGGGTCGGGGCGTTACAAAGAATGATGATAATATTGAGTAAAATTGATCTAATATATGTGCTTTAATAAAGTAATATTATGAATAACTCATTTTATTATATTGAAATGTTAATATTACCATATATGTTGAAAAACCAATTTGTAAATTAATATAAATTCTCTATTTTTCATAATATATAAATAATTGTTAAGTAATATCATTCTTTTATTATAAATGTTGTTTTAATTTTGATATTAAAGATCTAATAAATAACGAGACTCTATAATTTTGGATTTTTATTTTTTATGATTCCCTAACGATCATATATATACATTAATATATACAATCCCAATGTAGTTTAGACTTATGATATATATTTTTTTAAATTTAATGATTGTTGGAATTAATGATATCAATAGGCCTGTCCCAACACATGTGGGAAATTGATCTATATCAACAGAAATAAACCAATGGTTTATAAAAACCACTGGTATAGGTCCTTCTATACTAATGGTTTATAATAACCATTAGAATATGATTATTTACCAAAGTCTATAAAAATGATTTTATGAAACAGTTGGTATAGTTGGATTTATTGAAGGCTATACCAATTGTTCCAATGAACCGTTGGTATATAGTACTTGGTTCTTAAGGTTATTCCAATGTTTATGTGTAAACATTGGTATATGATGAAAACATTCATAATGTACAATTTTTTTAAAACCATGGAGAATAATTTCTATAACATCAATTTTAAAAAAACCATTGGTAAATAATTCCCCTAAATTTCAATCCATAAGATGAACCTCCTCAAATTTGAATCTGTTCAACATTGAGCTGTAAGAATAAATTATATCTTGTTCTCTAGTTTTGGTGAACCATCATCAATTTTCATTTTCATTCAGTTTTTTTAATCCTAAAGTTCATGATTACCAAATCAGTCATATCTTCTTCCAAGAGTCATTTTACTTGTTTATCTAGTTATAAAACACATACATAGATTTTTTATGGAAGTATTATTCTATATTAATTAAACAAGGACTAATACTAGTAATCATGGATTATATTATTTAATTTTTTTTATTATTGTTTTGTTTTTGTTTTATTTTATCTTTCTAATATTATAGTTTTATCAGATATGTGAATGTTTTATTTATAATTTTAATGATTATGTGATGGGTGTGGTGTTAGTGGTTTGACATGGTTTATGAATTAATTTTATAGTGTGGTCTATATTTTTGGGATGGGATGAATTTTCTTTGGACATTTACTCTGATTGTGGAAATGTTTTTATTCTTGTGTGCTATCAATATAAGGTTTGTCCATACATATATTGAAAGATAGTTTCTTAATTTTATTATATTTACCTCAATTTATTTATCTTCATTTCTATGTGAACTACTTATATTGATCTAATTTTCAATTTTCACAGGATTATTTTCTAATATCAATACACATATAAGACTTATTTATTGATTGGTTGGTCACTATAATTACTAGTCTATAATTTTTGAAATTTGGAACACAATTTAACTCTCTTGAGAAGTTTTTCACTCATGTTATCTTATTTTCAGCTTGTATTTGACAAGTGAGGTGTGAAAAAATCTATATTTCAACTAATCAAAATGCATTCCAATTGACTAAAAAATTGTTAGGTTGACTAATAGTGCACTAGTGAGTCATGTCATAACCCGTCCCCCAGGGCCCGTGCCCTGACTACACCAAGCCTGCCTTCCATAGGCCAGGGGGTGGTGACTAGCACCAAAGGTGTAAATCCCTAAATAGGGAAGGAATTGACTTTATAACTGTAAACACAAACAACAGAGCACACATATGGATACAAAAAACTAAGTAAAACTGTATAACAAGAGAGTGCTGAAAAGTAAAGGGGCCAGAAATACAATCCAAACTGTAAAGTACAAGTACAACTGAAAAGGATAAAACAACTGAAAGGTGAAAAGTAGCTCCTGGATCATCCACCATGGATCCTTCCTGAAGGGTAAGTACAGATAGCCTCCTCAGCACTCCACGTCCATTAGTCTCCTTTGGGTACCGACTTGTCATGTTGTAACGCCCCGACCCTAGATACTCAGAGTCGGTGCATTATTACATAACATTGGAATGATCACAACGAAGATCAAATCTCGAAAGACCGATTGGTTTAGTAGCCTTGGAAACACTAGATATATTCATAAGTCTTACATTACATCCTAAAATGAAAAACTACTACAACAACATATTGTCTCCATAATCCACACTCATATCCCCACATAATATCCCTGCAGGTCATTTATAATTTACGTTTTCGGTTCCTGGGAAAAATAAAACATAGAAAAGGGGTGAGCTCAAATGCCCAGTAAGGATAACAATATAGCGGAAAATTCAAAAATAAGCATAAACATTTAAGGCAATGCATTACTAAAACAAAAGCCTTTTAAACTTGAACTTCAACATAGTATGGAAAAATTAAAATGAAATAATGCCATTTACTTATTCACATAGATATTCTACTAATCGAATAATCACATGCAATATCAATAACCACTTTCATAATGATGGAATGCATAATGCCAGACTATCATAACCAAATAGCCAAGGTCTCGTGCTAAGACTACAAATAAGATTTTGCCAAGGCCTTGTTCCAAGACACTAGTTTTTCTCATGAGACCTACCGATGCATCGAGGAGCTATAGCGGGCTCCACCCTTCACATTTTAAGTCCATTGCATTCCCATATGAAAAGGTTTAAACATAACATAAACATTCATATTAAAACTAGCATACGAAATGTCAATACTTTCACCATAAACCATGAATGGTATAAAAATAGCACATCCACAGTCAAACATATCACAAAACCTTCAATACAACATAGAAGTTTTGTATCATAATAAATCAACTTCACATAAGCGTAAAATCCAACAAAGGATGTTTACATAGATGAAATCAAAACTCTTTTTAGAGAAATATATCTTTTTATTTTGAAATCATTTAAGAGCCATATAAAATAAAAAATTTTCTTTGAAAATTTTCTTATAAGCTTGTAAGGGAAGCTTTGACGATTTTATAACGGCGGAAAATAGCCGCACCCGCCGTATAAGTTAAAAAAACATTCTTACCTTAATTTTGTCGAAAAGGTTAAAAGGACCTTGTTTTGAAAATGACGGAAAGATTCCTTTATAAACCACTTATAAAAGTCAAAAAGGGTATAAATGACTTTAACTCATATTCTAGTAAATAGTAAAAATGTTTTGAAATACATTTTTAAGAAACATGGATGTGGATGATAAAGAGATCCCAGTAGATTATTACGTATAAACCACCTCGGATAATGAAGAGATTGTGAAATAACCCTTACCTTGTACTTTTCCTTGGTTGGGGTAGGGTAACCTCTTGTATAATGGTGAAATAATTGTTATTAAATTATACAAGAATCATATACATTAATATGATATCATATATGATCTTTTACCATTGATTTGTTAATAATATCTTAGTATTATTGTTGTTTCGGCTGTTAACTTACTCATTTTCTTTTGTATGTTTTGTTACATAAGCCATGTTTGTAATGGATAGTTTGTATCTTAATCATATCCAGAATTATATTAATTCCTTAAACATTATTTTTAAATCATGAAATGATAATTATACTTGAATGGATATGATGGAGAATGAATCTTATCGCGTTCGTGGAGACGGTAGTCCGTATGTACGCACGAGTGACAATATCATTCTTTTGATATTAAAATAATATATAAATGGATGGTATATCATATATACAGAATAATTAACATGTTATTTTTATTATTTACATGTGTTACACTTCATTATTATACCCATCCAAATAATAATATATTGAATAACAATTACACCACGACATGGAGACGGTAAGCCGTACATACGCACGTATGGTGACATGTTATTCAAAGGGTGGATAGAATATTGAATATGGTTGTACCATATTTATAATAACATCATAGTATATATAAGATACTGGAGTTATTATTTTATAATGGTAATAACAGGAATAGAAGAAGTGGAAGAAGAAAGGAACTTGGAAAAGTGTGGTGAAATCATTACCTCTTCTTCGAGTTCTTCCTTTTGATTTGATCAAAAGGGCTCCTTAGGTTGGCTTTATGATCAAACTAAGGCCTCTAGGTTGTAGTGAGGGAAGTTGGGAGAGTATTTGGGTAGATTTTGGCCGAACCAAAAGGCTTTGAAGGTGTGAGGAAATGAGAAGGAGGAGTGCCTTTTTATAAGAGGGGTGAGGGGCACCTTTGGAAAAGCTAGAAATATTAATTTATAATAAATTCATATTCGGTTTCTAATGGCTCGAAATTTTATTATTAAAAGTTTAAGGTGGGGATGGGTTTAAAACAACTCAACCAATAGAATTTAGACAGGTTTTGGTGCTTATATTAACCTTATCTTTAAGTATTAACTCTAAGTTAATTAGTTTCACTTTTACAATGTCTCTTTGTATTTTTATATTATATGGTTAATAAACTTACCATATACATCCAAGCGACCCCTAAGTGGTTCATTAATGATACACATATCATGATATAAGTCTCTTGTCCAAAACATAGATTTTTTGGAATTTAATATCAATTAATAATATAATATTTGTTTTAAAAACTCTTTTATGTCAATTTTGACACTATTCAATAGTTGATTTTTGTGAAACTGATAACAGATTTATTACTTCGAAAAAAGTCAATTAATCAATCATAATATATCATATTATCCTAGAAAATTAGTTTAATTCATTAAAAGTTTCATATTATATTTATTTGGGTATTTATAATATCAATTATTTTAATTTTTCACTATTATAGTAATTACTGCATCATCATTGTGTCATAAATAAATTAAATTATTTAATTTCTAAAAATTATAAATAAAATATCATTATGTAGGAAATATGTTAATCTTTCTAATTAATTTTTACAATCTAAAATCCAACATATATAACCTTATGTAAAAATTGTTTTTCTAAAAGATATATCCTTGTGTCATTTTTGTATTCATTTTAACTTAATTAAAATAAAGTGTCCCTATCACCTACAAGTGGCTCCATGAGGTCCCCAAATTGACCCAAAGATGCCCAAGGTCGGACATGTATCCACCAATAATGTTAGGACACGTTTTAGGGTAATTTAGTATTATTATAATATTATTTTTTAACCCTTATTTACCAGATTTACCCTTAACCATGGTAAATAAAATATTTACCACAGTAATTATTCAAAATGACTAAAAATAAAAGTTACATATTTACACAATTTGAACATCCTGATTCCAAATATGGAATCCATTTTTAAAAATTCAAAACATAGAAGTGGGAGAAATTAATTTAAAATTAATTCCCGTTGTTAAAACAAAAAGCGTGTTTTTAAGAGATAATAACTATCAAAAGATTGGCACTTGTTTATGTCCAGTTTAATTGTAAAATTATGTCCAATGACCAAAATTATATTAAATGGTAAAAATATATTATAAAAATACTTTAAAACCACAAAAATTCATAATTTATCACTATTAACTATTTTGATTAAAAAATTGTTTTTAATTATAATTTAGTAATTTTCACTATTCATCAAAATATTAAAGTTATCCGAAAAGTGCCAAAATTTCACCTTAGGATAAATTCGATATTCCAAATCCAAAAAATGAAGTCCATTTTTAAATATAAAATATATATAATTTAAAAAAGTAGGTATTACTATTCATAACGGCTAGTTTGATCGGTTGTTGTGTGTGTTAAACTCGAAGTTGCGTACAACACACACTACTGTATTATTCAAAGGAAAGCATACCGTGGAAGCTTGGGATGTTTAATTTTAAATTTTTGATGTCCCCATTTAGTCAAAAAGTTTAAAATATTGTATTTAAAAAGGGTTCACTATTAAAAGTTGATAAAAGTGCAATACTGAAAATGAATTTGTTCTTGCATTATGTCTAAGAACCTCATAATATAGATTCTAAAATTATAAGGATTATATAAAGTTTAAAATTTAGTTAATACTATTCATAACCTCTTTTGAATGGCTTTTTTGGTAAGTCATGGTGCTATTGAACCCGGTGTTGCGTCTAGTGCCAGTTATTAAATTATTTTGAAGAAATAACACAGTAGGAAATCTTGGGGTGTTACATTCTCCCCTCCTCCAATAAATTGCATCCTCGCAATTTGAAATTGTTCTTAGAGAATAAAAGGTTGAAAACAGAAAATATATTTGTGGGAAAACCCACATCAGATATTGAGTTACTAAAATTTAGTCTTAATATGAGGAAAAGAGAAATGAAAGGGTCACCACCAAATTATGATCTCGATTAGAACATTGGTGGCAATTAGAGACATATAATTGGAGGAAAAACATAAATATTTATAGGTAGTGATTGAAGTCATCAAACACAAACAAGTATAAAAATGAGGTCCTTAAAATAATCAATCTATGATGATTTGAAATACCATCGGTTCAACAAAACATAGGGTATTGGGATAACACATTTTTGACATTTCAAAATATCTTAGTTGAAATCCTACATCGAAAAATGAATTAATGAGGCCTCTATTTAAAATAAAGTGTGGAAATTATGAAGATTACCAAAAATAACACATAATAGGGTTCCATGTAGTAAAATATGGATATGAAGAGAAATCTAACCATCAATTATCTGATGGAGAGTGGTAGAGAACATGGCTATGAAAAGGCCAACAATCCCAAAGCCATAAATTAGTGATGATTTAAGGTACCATCTAGGACGACATTTTTGTTCTATGTTCCTTTTATTATGGTTGAGGAATTTATTTATGAGATTGGCTAAGATCATAAGGAGATATACGTACTTTATAATTAGAGTTTTATCCATTAATAAATTTCTACCACAAACTCATCTTTCACTCTAAAAGATAATAGAACGTAAAAAAAATATATTCTATTTATCCTATTCGTATAGGATTCCAAAAAAACGAATTTCTAATTCATCTACCAGATCCTTATAAAAAACTACATTATTTAATCTCGGACATCACGTGGGTCAATGGTAGGTGATACACCCTTGTCGCCCTTCGGTTGTGGGTTCAAGTCTCACGGCCTTGCCGGTCGCGAAGGGTTGCCGCCTGACCTCCGGGTTGTCCTTTTATGGAAATCCAAAAATGTTTTAAACCCCAACAATGATGGAATATACAAATCATTATTCAGCTTCAAGGTAGTCAAGAATATCCAATATAATTTATCCAAATCAATCATGTATTATTCTAAAATCACTACCTCGGTATTAGAACCATATTATGGTTTATCTTTCTCTCAATCATATATTTTCCAAAAATTTAACCTGCTATTGAGTCACTTTACTTTGTTCCACACAATCTCAAGTCCTTAATGAAATAGTACTGCATTACAATACTTATATACTCCATAATTATTATAACAAGTACATTGTTGATACAACACTCAAATGACATAATCAACATAAGAACTATAATCATTCCTCTTCATCTGTGGTAGTATCATAACTTGATTATTATCCAATAGCATCATTTGCGGCATAGTCTGATGACTGGGACATAGGTTTGCGTAGTGTCCAAACTCCTTGCAAATGAAGCATTGTACATTTGAAACCATTTTCTTACCCTTGCAGTCACGTACTTTGTGCCCTTTTCCTCCACACTTATAACAAACTCCCATTCATTTCAGGCAAGTTCCAGGGTGTTTCTTTCCACAGTTATCACATATGGGAAAATTATTCTTTTCCCTCTTCCCTTTATCCATCTTTCTCTCTTCCATCCTTTTCTTCTCTTGCTTCCCTTCAAAGCCATAGGACTCAGTAAACTATTTACTTATCTTATCAACACATGATATTATTTCTTCATATGATGATAATACATGAGAGACTATTTCTCTTATAAAGTCTGGCTTAAGACCATGAAATATATGATCATTCTTTCTCTTTGGATCATGTGCATTGCTGGAGTTCTCATTCCTTCTACTGGGCGCCATTTCTAAACAATGTCATACACTAGATTAGTTTATGAATAATAATACCTAATCCCAAACTTATAAAACACATAACATAAATTAAATAGTTTATGGATATAATCCATAATCATAAAAATGTCTCCATTGAGGAAGTATATACTCATAAACCCTTCATAATTATTTGTAAAGAAAATGAGAGTTATCCTAAGAATATCTCCCGGGAGTGTTGTAACCAAGAGTGCAGCAAGGCCCGTTGTCGTGCACCAGTTCCCGTTTGAGTCTAGCTCAAAGCAGTGTTTTCGGGTTTTACCCCTAGGTACATCTGTGCCAGAGCCGCCTCTACCTGCTCGTATCCAGACAGGGATGTATTTCTCGGAAAACTCACAAAATCTCTACAATACCAAAATTCTAGGAAGTTCTTCTATACTAATCCTCAAAGTTCATCTTAGGCCTACGTGCTCTAATCAGAGTTTATCGAAATCTAGCTTCCAAGGTTTGTACTAAACCTCCCTCTGATACCAACTGTAACGCCCCAACCCTAGATACCCAGAGTTGGTGCATTATTACATAACATTGGCATGATCACAACAAATATCAAATCTCTAAAGACCGATTGGTTTAGTAGCCTTGGAAACACTAGATATATTCATAAGTCTTACATTACATCATAAAATGAAAAACTACTACAACAACATATTGTCTCCATAATCCACACTCATATCCCCACATAATATCCCTGCAGGTCATTCATAATTTACTTCTTCACATCCTGGGAAAAATAAAACATAGAAAAGGGGTGAGCTCAAATGCCCAGTAAGGATAACAATATAGAGGAAACATTAAAAAATAAGAATAAACATTTAAGGCAATGCATTACTAAAACAAAAGCCTTTTAGACTTGAACTTCAAAATAGTATGGAAAAAGTAAAATGAAATAATTCCATTTACTTATTCACATGGATATTCTACTAATCGAATAATCACATGGAAAAATCAATAACCACTTTCATAATGTTGGAATGCATAATGCCAGACTATCATAACCACATAGTCAAGGCCTCGTGCCAAGACTAAAAATAATATTTTGTCAAGGCCTTGTGCCAAGACACTAATTTGTCTCATGAGACCTACCGATGCATCGAGGAGCTATAGCGGGCTCCACTCGTCACCTATTAAATCCAATGCATTCCCATATGAAAAGGTTTAAACATAACATAAACATTCGTATTAAAACTAGCATACGAAATGTCAATACTTTCACCATAAACCATGAATGGTATAAAAATAGCACATCCACCGTCAAACATATCACAAACTCTTCAATACAACATAGAAGTTTTGTATCATAATAATTCAACTTCACATAAGCGTAAAATTCAACAAAGGATGTTGACATTGATGAAATCAAAACTCTTTTTAGAGAAATATATCTTTTTATTTTGAAATAATTTAAGAGACATATAAAATAAAACATTTTCTTTGAAAATATTCTTATAATCTTGTAAGGGAAGCTTTGAAGATTTTATAACGGCAGAAAATAGCCGCACCCACTGTATAAGTTAAAAAAACATTCTTACCTTAATTCTGTCGAAAAGGTTAAAAAGGACCTTGTTTTGAAAATGACTGAAAGATTCCTTTATAAACCACTTATAAAAGTCAAAAAGGGTATAAATAAATTTAAATCATATTCTAGTAAATAGTAGAAATGTTTTGAAATACATTTTTAAGAAACATGGATGTAGATGATAAAGAGATCCCAGTAGATTATTACGTATAAACAACCTCAGATAATGAAGAGATTGCGAAATAAACCTTACCTTGTACTTTTCCTTGGTTGGGGTAGGTTAACCTCATTTATAATGGTGAAATAATTGTTATTAAATTATACAAGAATCATATACATTAATATGATATCATATATGATCTTTTAACATTGATTTGTTAATAATATCTTAGTATTATCGTTGTTTCGGGTGTTAACTTACTCATTTTCTTTTGTATGTTTTGTTACGTAATCCATGTTTGTAATAGATAGGTTGTATTTTAATCATATCCGGAATGATATTAAGTCCTTAAACATTATTGTTAAATCATAAAATGATAATTATACTTGAATGGATATGATGGAGAATGAATCTTATCGCGTTCGTGGAGACAATAGTCCGTACGTACGCACGAGAGAAAATATCATTCATTTGATATTAAAATAATTTATAAATGGATGGTATATAATATATACAGAATAATTAACATGTTATATTTATTATTTACATGTGTTACACATCATTATTATACCCATCCAAATAATAATATATTGAATAACAATTACACCACGACGTGGAGACGGTAAGCCGTACGTACGCACGTATGGTGACATGTTATTCAAAGGGTGGATAGAATAATGAATATGGTTGTACCATATTTATAATGACATAAAAATATATATAACACACTGGAGTTATTATTTTAGAATGGTAATAACAAGGAAAGAAGAAGTGGAAGAAGAAAGGAACTTGGAAAAGGGTGGTGAAATCATTACCTCTTCTTCAAGTTCTTCCTTTTGATTTGATCAAAAGGGCTCTTTAGGTTGCCTTTCAGATCAAAATAAGCCTCTAGGTTGTAGTGAGGTAAGTTGGGAGAGTATTTGGGCAGAGATTGGCCGAACCAAAAGGCTTTGAAGGTGTGAGGAAATGAGAAGGAGGAGTGCCTTTTTATAAGAGGGGTGAGGGGCACCTTTGGAAAAACTAGAAGTATTAATTTATAATAAATTCATATTCGGTTTCTAATGGCTCCAAAGTTGATTATTCAAAGGTTAAGGTGGGGATGGGTCTAAAACAACTCAACCAATATAATTTAGATAGGTTTTGGTAGTTATATTAACCTTATCTTTAAGTATTAACTCTAAGTTAATTAGTTTCAATTTACAATGTCTCTTTGTATTTTTATATTATATGGTTAATAAACATACCATATACATCCAAGAGACCCTCAAGTGGACCATTAATGAAACAAATATCATGATATAAGTCTCTTTCCCGAACCATAGATTTTTAGGAATTTAATATCACTTAATAACATAATATTTGTTTTAAAAACTCTTTTATGTCAATTTTGACACTATTCAATAGTTGATTTTTGTGAAACTCATAACAGATTGATTACTTAGAAAAAAGTCCATTACATCAATACTAATATTTCATATTATCCTAGAAAATTAGTTTAATTCATTTAAAGTTTCATATTATATTTATTTGGGTATTTATAATATCAATTATTTTAATTTTTCACTATTATAGTGATTACTTCACCATCATTGTGTCATAAATAAATTAAATTATTTAATGTCTAAAAATTATAAATAAAATATCATTATGTAGTAAATATGTTTAGATTTCTACGGAATATTTACAATCTAAAATCAAACATATATAACCCCATGTAAACATTGTTTTTCTAAAAGATATATGCTTGTGTCATTTTTGTATTCATTTTAACTTAATTAAAATAAAGTGTCCCTATCACCTACAAGTGGCTCCATGAGGTCCAAAAATTGACCCAAAGATGCCCATGGTCGGACATGTATCCACCAATAAGGTTAGGACACGTTTTAGGGTAATTTAGTATTATTATAATATTATTTTTTAACCCTTATTTACCAGATTTACCCTCAACCATGATAAATAAAATATTTACCGCAGTAATTATTCAAAATGCCTAAAAATAAAAGTTACCTATTTACACAATTTGAACATCCTGATTACAAATATGGAATCCATTTTTCAAAATTCAAAATACAGAAGTGGCAGAAATTAATTTAAAATTAATTCCCATTGTTAAAACAAAAAGCGTGCTTTTAAGAGATAATAACTATCAAAAGATTGGCACTTGTTTGTGTCCAGTTTAATTGTAAAATTATGTCCAATGACCAAAATTATATTAAATGGTAAAAATATATTCTAAATATACTTTAAAACCACACGAATTCATAATTTATCTCTATTAACTATTTTGATTAAAAAATTTGTTTTTAATTATAATTTAGTAATTTTCACTATTCATCAAAATATTAAAGTTATCCAAAAGTACTAAAATTTCACCTTAGGGTAAATTCGATATTCCGAATACAAAAATGAAGTCCATTTTGAAATATAAAATATATATAATTTCAAAAAGTAGGTATTATAATTCATAACGGCTAGTTTGATAGGTTGTGGTGTGTGTTAAAACTTGAAGTTGCGTACAACACACGCTACTGTATTATTCAAAGGAAAACGTAACGTGGAAGCTTGGGATGTTTAATTTTAAATTTGTGATGTCCCCATTTAGTCAAAAAGTTTAAAATATTTTATTTAAAAAGGGTTTACAATTAAAAGTATATAAAAGTGCAATCCTGAAAATGAATTTGTTCTTGCATTATGTCTAAGAAACTCATAATATAGATTCTAAAATTATAAGGATTATATAACGTTTAAAATTTAGTTAATACTATTCATAACCTATTTTGAATGGCTTTTTTGGAAAGTCATGGTGCGATTGAACCCGGTGTTGCGTGTAGTGCTAGTTATTAAATTATTTTGAAGAAATAACACACTATGAAATCTTGGGGTGTTACACATGTGGTCCACCTCCAGGTACCGTCTAGTCCTCGTTCACTCAGCCTCGGCTTGCGTCGTCTGTCGTCCGCATCCAACACAATGAGGTTCAGGAATAGCCCGTGCAAGGGTGAGTATAATGATACTCAGTAGAGACCCCTAGTCCCTTAAGGTCTCACAAAATCCAACAAGGATAAACCACAAGGTATAAAATCAACAGATAATGACACTTAGGTATATTCCAATACGTATACCTAAGTTATCATTTAATCCATCTCAATCATGAGGTAATCACAATGTTACTGACTCAACTCACACATGAAAACAACTTTGTTAGATAGATGTAGATGATCATATGTAGCCACTAAATCATCTAATTTTTCAAACCCACACTTGATCCAAGAATAGAACTTAGAGCTGTCGAACCCACATAGGATCCAAGAACAACCCTCAAAGCTGTTGAGCCCACACAGGATCCAGGAAGAGTCGTCAGTGCTGTCGAACCCACACAGGATCCAGGAATAGTCGTCAGTGATGTCGAACCCACACAGGATCTAGGAATAGTCATCAGTGCTGTTGAACCCACAGAGGATCAGGTAATAGTCGTCAGTGATATCGAACCCACACAGGATCCAGGAACAGTCGTCAGTGCTGTCGAACCCACAAAGGATCTAGGAATAGTAGTCAGTGGACAACCAACCACAGGGTTCGACACAAAGCATGCTTGATTCCAGGAGAGTTTTCTCCTCAAGCCAGGTGTATATTCATCATCTTCCACAATGTTCCAAGTTGATGTATTCAAAAGATCCATCTTACCCAAAGGAACCCAACACAATAGATGATGCGTCAATTGGATGCCCGGAATAAGAGTCATTGGCATTTCCGTTTCGAGGGCCCGATTAGATTTATGTTCGATCCAACCTAGACATACCATAACTTTTTCCAAACCTTGAGCGGTGTATACCAAAATAACAGTTTCCTTCCAAGGTTTCCTTTTCCTCATATGGTTTGTCAATCAGAAGCCAGTAGCTCATGTTACATGAAAAAGTATGAAAAACAGGCCAAAACTGGTCCGGTCCAGCCCGGTCGGACCGACCTGGCCTGACCCAGGACCAGACGCGGGTCCAACCCAGTCCGTGGGTCCAACCCAGTCCACGGGTCAGACCCGGTCTATAGGGACGGCCCGACCTGTGAGGGTGGCCTGGCCCGAGAGGGCGCTCCGACCCACGCTGGTGGCCCAGACTGTGCTGGGTCCGTACCGCACTAGGTTCGGCCCAACGGCCAGCACAGCTGGCAGCCCACGAGGTCTTCCTAGCCGCATCCAGGGGGAAGACGCACCCCCTGGATCCCAAACGGCTTAGCCATTCAGGTGTGAGACAAACCAGTGCCACATGGTGCTGGTCCGTGTCATGCGGGACCCAACGGTGGGTCCCGCTCCTCTCGGCTGGCCGAGTGGATAACCGAATCCAACTCAGTGCATATGCGGCATGTCTCCTTCGGAGACCCGGTGGCTCAGGCCATCAGTCTTCCTCATGTCCGACCTTATGCCAGCTACCGTTGCACCATCGCGGCCAGGGGCTGCAACCCCCTTTTTTATCCACTTCACATCGCTGTTTCACCGCACCATCTCCGGCAACCTGGCGGCTTGAGCCGCCAGTCTCCATCGCGGCTGGGCTTGCACCGTCTGCCACTACACCACTGCGGCCAGCTGACCATGAGCTACTCCTTTGGTGGCGTGACTGCACCGCCTCCACCATGCGGTGATGCTCGTCGGTTCCATCCGCCGGTGATCTTTCCACAGGTCACCTGACGAGTTCCGGTGGGCTGATTCTTCTTCTGGAAGAAGTCACACTCTCCTTGGGACGTCTCCATCAGTCCGCAACCATTTTTGATGAGTAACACTCATCCCGGTCTCATGTCGCATTTAACTTCAAACTCCACAAAGTAGGGAGTGGGGTCATGCCATGTTTGTTCGGACCGCACCCTCCGCATTAGGGTGATAACATGAAACTTTGATTCTTAATCCTAGAAGCTAGATGCTGAACATACAACAATTTAACAAGCTTGAACCCCTACCAAAGATTCGTTGTCATTGGAAAATAAGATGAAGAAGTCGAGGATAACGTCATCAACGTTAAGGATGGCTCTTCCTCCCTTATTCAGGTAGGAGATCAAAGAAGAAGATGTCCATCGCCGGTGGATGAAGCCTTCTTCGTTCTTAGATGGTCTTTCTTCATTGCTAGGAGAATTCTTCATTGGGAGCTTCTCCGAAGAATCCTCCACTCAAATCACACAAATTGAATAGACGTGGCAAATAATAGATTATATTGTATATAATTTTGTTGGCAAGAAATTCAAAAAGAATTCTTAAAAACATGGTTGGAAAAATTAATGTGAAGTGTGGTGGCACAATTAAGTGGGGAGCTCCAGAGGTTTCTCCCCACTTAATGGGGAGTTCAAGAGGATATAACCTCAGGTGGTCCCCACAAAATTAATCCTCACATGGGAGGTTGAGTTCGGGTGGGCCTCACCACCATAACCTCTCATGGGTGGTTAAGGTGTGTCGGTCCCCACCTCCAACCTCCACATGGAGGTTTTAACCAACTATTAAAAATAAATTTTACCCACCCTTATTTTTATTTAATTCATTAAAAACACAAAAACTGTCTTTTATTTCTAACCAACTACCGCCGAGGTGAAAGTTTTCTTAAGAGAATATCGGCGCTGTGAGTTCAATGGTGCCCTCAGATTTCAATTCCAAGCACTGGTTCAAAAGTTATAAAATCTCGTTCGTAGGTTTACTAAATGTACCTAAAAAAAACTTCAGAAATTGATTCTGGGCACACCGGACCTTAGAATCACGCACCGTCATTTTTCTTGGACTCGCAAAAATTTCCATGTATTTAAGAAAAAAATTCCATGGAAATTTTGGGTCTTTAAATTCTTCCCACCTCATGGCTTTACGTCCTCATAAGAAACAACTCGAACTAAGGGAACCAATGGGGGTACTAAGCACACATCAGAGCCTCCCACTCCCATGTACTCTTATGGGGCTTCCCGTGCTACCAATGAATTCACACCAGAGGTATCGACTGTCCACGAAGTACCCACTCCTATCGATCCTCAATGTCCTATGGAACCTCCGTAAAAGTTTCCCCATCGTCGACATCCATCTCCCTATGGTCGATGATGTGAGAAGGGTCATGCATGCATCTCCTCTACTGGGATATGTGGATGATGTCATGCACCCGATGCAACTAAGGTGGAAGAGCTAAGAGGTACACCACCTCAGCAAATCTTCTAGGGACCTGAAAACGTCAGATGAAACATTGGAATAACTTTCTCCCTTGGTGAAATCTCTATAAAAATCATCAGGGTGAGGCTTATAGAAAGACATGGTCCTCATCCTTGAACTCTAGAGGTCTCTATATCATGTCAGTATATGACTTCTGTCTACTCTATGCAGTCTTCATCCGCTCTTAGATGATTTTAACCTTCTCTGTGGTAGCTCGTACCATCTTTGGTCCCACTAGTGCAGACTCCCCAGGGTTAGTCCAGCACAAGGGTGATCTACAAGGTCGCCCGTATAATGACTCAAAAGGTTCCATCCCTATGGTTGAGTGATAGCTGTTGTTTTATGCAAACTCCACCAAAGGTAATTGATCCTCCCAGCTGCTACCGAAGTTGAGGACACAAGCACAAAACATGTCTTTGAGGGTCTGAGTGGTCCGCTTAGTCTGACCATCCATCTAAGGATGGAAGGTAGTGCTCATATGAAGTTTCATCCCAAAAGCCTCTTGAAACCCCTTCCATAGAGAAGAAGTAAATCGTGCATCACGATCAGAGACAATAGAAGAAGGTACTCCATGTAGAGACACAATCTCCTGCACATAGAGTCCTCCCAAGCTCTCTACTAAACCCTACTCTCTGATCGGTAGGAGTAGAACGACTTGGTGAGTCGGTCAACTATCATCCAAATCGAGTCCTAACCCCTGGATGTATGTGGAATTCCTATCAAGAAGTCCATAGATATTCCATCCCATTTCCACATTGGGACCTCTAAAGGCTGAACCAAGCCTCCTGGTACCTGATGATCCACCTTCACTTGCTGAAAAGTGAGGCACCGAGAGACAAACATGGTAACTTCCTTCTTTATCCCCAGCCACTAGTGTTTTCATCAGAGATCTTGGTACATCTTCACCACTCCTAGATGTACTGCTAGAGGGGATGTGTGAAACTCCATCAACAATTCCTCTTGAAGTGACACTGGCACCATAGTATGTCCTATGAAGAGGATGACGTGCTCCCCACATTCATAAAATCCATTAGGTGCCTGTCCTATGGATATCTGAGCACGTCGTTTCTTACAGTCAGTGTCTCCACACTATGCATCCCTGACATGCTGAAGATGTGGAGGAGTGACTATAAGAGACTGAAGGAAAACTACTCCATCTCAGTCCACAAAGGATATATATATAGTAGCCAACTGTTCTGTCACCTCTTCTAGAAGCTGTATACTAGATCTCATATAGAGTACATCTTCTACAAAGTTCCTCTTCCCAGGAGTATAGTCTATCTAGATGTTATAGTCCTGGAGGAACTCAAACCAATATCGTTGTCTCAGGTTCTGGTGATTCTGAGAGAAGATATATCTGAGACTCTTATGGTCAATGTAGATTGTGAAAAGATTTCTCATCAGATAGAGTCACCACATCTTCAAGGAGAAGACCACCGCTGATAACTCCAGGTCATGGGTGTCATAGTTCTTCTAATTCTGTCTCAACTAATGATAACCATAAGCGATCACTGCTCGCTCATGCATCATGACACACCCGATTCCAGTCCCTGATGCATCGATGTAGTCTACGTACCCTATTCCCTATGGACGCCTCTATATGGGGACACTAGTCATCCTCTGACTCAACTCCTGAAAGATATGTTGGAATCTCTCCGACCACACAAAGGGTTTCCCCTAATTCGTCAAGGAATATAGCGGGGATTACACTATAGAGATGTCTGGTACGAACCTCCAGTAGTATCCAGCCAAACCCAGGAAACTCCGTACCTCTATCACACTCTTAGGTGGATCCCAAGAAAGAATCACCTCAATCTTCACTGGTTCTACTACAACTCCAGCCTTCGAGATGACATATCCCAGAAAGTGAACCTCTCAGATCTGGAACTGGCACTTTGAGAGCATACCATAAAGCTGGTGCTCTCCGAGTGTGTCTAGTACTACCTGCAAATGTTAGGCATTCTTTTCCTTAGTAGTTGAGTAGATTAGAATGCCATCGATGAATACTATGACAAAGATATCGAGGTATGGCAGGAATATCCTATTCATGAGTCCCATGAACACTGCTAGAGCATTGGTTATGCTGAATGGCATAACCAAGAACTAATAATGGCCATACCGACACTTGAAGGCCGTCTTCTGCACATCCTCGTCTCGAACTCTGAGCCGCTGATAACCTGATCTTAGGTCTCTCTGTGAGAACCACTGTGCTCCTTTCAACTAATCATAGAGGTCGTCAATCCTTAGAAGTGGGTACTTGTTCTTCACAATCACCAGGTTTAGGCGACGGAAGTTGACACAAAGCCTCAAGAATCTGTCCTCCTTCTTAGAGAACAGAATCGGGGTTGCCCAGGGTGAAACACTAGGCCGAATGAATCCATTCCCCTCAAAGTCTTCCAGCTATACCCACATCTCATGAAGCTTAGGAGGAGCCATCTGATATGCTGGTGTAGATATCATTGTCATCCTGGGGTAAAATTTAATATTGAAGTCCACCTCCCTGGGAGGAGGTAGACTTGGAACATCATCAAGGAAAATATCTGTGTACTATTCCCCCACTATAGGATAAGTCGGAATTTCCACATCAACTTCTCTGAGGGTAAGGTAGGACAACTGATGAGTGATCAGATAAACCCTCCTCCGAGTAAGTCTGTCCTGCGCTGCAAAGGATCCCTTCTCACTGGTGAAGGTGAAACTGGACCCATCCATGCAGACACTCTACACTTTGTGCCTAATACAGACGATCTGAGCATGAAATGTAGATAACAAGTCTATTCCCATGATGCTGTCGTAATTCTTCAACGTGGCTACTATGAGATCCTAGTAGAAGCTCTCGCCTCCAAGAGTAATCTCACTCTGTCGGCACCAGTGCGTAATCTTCGAATCTGCTCCTGTAGGAATCTCTAGCCGTAAGGATCAAGCCAACATATCTGTCGGAATCTCCAAGCTCTGAACAAGGGTAGTGGAAATGAAAGAGTTACTGGCACCTGTTCCTATAAGAATTGTAGCTAAGGTAGAGTAGACAGAGATCTTACCCCAAATAATGTCTGTAGCGCCATGATCATAAGCCTCTGGTGCATAGAGCTGAGCTCTCACCTGTACACATACTCCCTGTGGTCAGGGTGGACCTCCTGGTGGTGGTCGTTGTAACGTCTCAAAATGTCGTCCACCACCAGCGGCACGACCAGATCCTCTTCCATGTCCGCTTGCTCCCTGGAGACCACCTCGATCAAACCTCTGCCTCTACCTGAGAGGTCCCTCAACGGTCTGCTAATCATCTGAATGGCGATTCTTACTGTCACAAGCCATGTGACCCTACCTGCTGCATGTGAAACACTGCCTATTCCATGAATGGATGGCTCTGTCTCATGTGCCTCACAAAACTGAACCCGAGTCCTGAGGTCGTCCACCGAATGGTCTGGTCCGCTTAGACCTCTGTGAAATCTGTCTGTTGCCAGCTGTAGAAGACTCCACTACATGATACCCGGTGGCGGGTCTCACAACTGGTGTTTGCTCAGAAAGGAACCTCTCCACTATGAGGGCTTGCTCCAACACCCCCTCCAGCGACGGGATGCTAAGAGAGATCATCAAAGCCCTGATCTCTCACCTAAGCCCCTACTTGAAGATCTGGTCCCTAAAAATGGGTCTCACCACCATATCTGTGGATTATCATAGGAGGTCGACGAAACTTGCTGAGTACTGTGCAACCATCATGCTACCCTGCTATAGATGAATTAGCTCCTGTATCCACACCGCACGTAGGGTGACTGGGACAAACTCTGCCTGAAACAAGCTCTTGAAGTCTACCTTGAGTAGTGTCATCTTGTCATGTACTTGGAGCATCAGGATCTACCATCTGTCTGCTGCTACCTAAAGGAGGCATGCGGAAAGGATCACCTTAAGGTATGCTGGTGTCCTTACCAGTCTGAACACTCTAAACATATCCTCCACCCAATCCTCAGCTACCTGTGGGTCCGTTTCACCCCTGTACCTGGGCAGCCTCTGGTGATGGAACTCGTGCAACGCGCTCAGGCGGTTTTCACTCTCTGCTGTTGGGGCTCGTGTCATCAGTGTCCCCATGGGTAGTGGTAACGATGGATTCTCCTCTGTAATAAGGCCCTATACTGAGGCCTCATCACCTGCTGGGCTTCTATCTCATACAAATCCTAGAACCTGGGCTGGCTGTCTGGGTGGAGGCATCCTGTAAAGTAACAGGCGCACCAAGGTCAATAAGTTATACCAGGTGAGCTGACTCAAAAGAGATCACAAATAAGACTCTTCAAAACACACACACAATTAGTGTTTTCGTGCACTGAGTCAGAAATCATAAGTCCGGGTCTTGGTGTACGGATATGTGAGTCGTCGCACCAACACTAGATTCCCTGAACTGAAAACCACACTCACTACACTTAACACTAATGCTTCATAGAAAATATCAGAGTCTTAAGTTCTATGGTAGAACCAAGTTCTCTGATACCAATTTGTCATGACCCGTCCCTCGGGGCCTGTGCTGTGACTACCCCAAGCCCGCCTTCCATAGGCCAGGGGCTGGTGACTAGCACCAAAGGTGTAAATCTCTAAACTGGGAAGGTATTTCTATTATAACTGTAAACACACAAAACAAATCACACCACTAGATAAAGAGCACTAAGTAAAAATGTATAACAAGAGAGTGATAAAATGTAAAAGGGATGGGAATACAAGCCCAACTATAAAGTAAAAATACAAATTAAAAGGAAAAAATAACTGAAAGGTGAAAGGAATCTCCTGGATCATCCACCATGGGTCCTACCTAATGGGTAGGTACATATAGCCTCCTCAGCACTCCACATCCTTCAGTCTCCTGCGGGTACTGACTCGTTGTGAGGTCCACCTCCAGCTACCGTCTAGTCCTTGTACACTTAGACTCATTTAGCGCTGCATGTCATCTACATCCAACATAATGAGGTGTGGGAATAACCTATGCATGGGTGAGTATAACAATACTTAGTAGGGACCCTGAGACCCTCAAGGTCTCACAAAATCCAATAGGAAAAAAACCACATGGTATGAAATCAACAGATAACCCCACTAAGTTATATTTCCATACATATACCCAAGTTATCAAGTAATCCATCTCAATCATGGGGTACTAAAAAAGTTACTAAATCAGCTCACATAGGTATACAGCTTTTTTCAGAGAGATAGAGATGATCAGATGTAACCACTGAATCATCTATTCCTTTAAACCCACACATGATACAAGAACAAAATTCAGAACTGTTGAACTCACATAGGATCTAAGAATAGTAAACAGAGCTGTCGTACCCACATAGGATCCAGGAACAGTCCTTGAAGCTGTCGAACCCACACAGGATCCAAGAACAGTCTTCAGTGCTATCAAACCCACACATGATCTAGGAATAGTCATTAGTGTTGTCGAAACCACACTTGATCCAGGAACAATCTTTAGTGCTGTTGAACCCACACAGGATCCAAGAATAGTCGTTAGTGCTGTCAAACCCACACAAGTACCAGGAACAGTCGCCAGCGCACAACCAGCCACAGGGTTCCACACAAAGCATGCATGATTCCGGGAGGGTCCGCTCCTCAATCCAGCTGTCTATACATCAACTACAACGAAGTCCCAAGTTGATGTATCTAAAAGATCCAAACTTTTAAAAGGAACCCAATGTGACAGAAAGTGCATCAATCAGATGCCTAGTTTGAGAGTTGTTGGCATTTCCATTCCTAGGGTCCGGTTGGATTTAAATTCTACCCATCCCGGCCATACCCCAATTGTGTCCAAACATCGAGTGGGGTACACCAAAATAACCTTCTCCTTCCATGGTTTCCATCATCATAGACGGTTCGTCAATCGGATGCACATAGCTCATGTTAGGGGAAAAAGTATGAAAAATAGGCCAAAATGGGTCTTGGTCCGGTCCAGCCCTGGCAGACCAACCCGGCCTGACCCAGGTCTGGAATGGGGTTCGACCCGGTCCACGGGTCCGAATCGGTCTGCAGGGATAACCCAGCCCGTGAGGGAGGCCCGTCCCATGCTGGGTCAGGGACAGCGGCCCACGGGGTCCACCCTAGCCACATCTAGGAGGGAAGCCGCTCCCCCTGGATCCTGAACAGGTTATCCATTCGGGTGGGAGACAAACCAGAGCCACATGGCACCGGTCCATGTAACACGGGACCCAGCGGTGGTTCCCACTCCTCCCAGCTGGCCGAGCGTCCAGTCGACTCCCGCACGGCGCATCTGCACAGCGTCTCCTCCGGCGGCTCGGGCTACTGGTCTTCCTCGCGACCAGCCTTGCGCCGGCCACCGTTGTACCGCCACAGCCGGGGGCCGTGGCCCCCTTTTTGCTCCATCGCGTGGCGCTATTGCGCCACCCCCTCTCTGGAAACCCGATGACTCGAGCCACCGGTCTCTATAATGGTCGGGATTGTGCCGGCCGCCGCGGCCAGCCAGCCGTGGGCTACTCCTCCGGTGGCGCGGTTGCGCTGCCACCGCCATGCGGTGACGCTCATCGGTTCCATCCACCGACGATCTTTCCGGGGGTCACCAGACAAGTTCCGGTGGCCCGATTCTCATTCTGAAAGAAGTTACACTCTCCTAGGAATGCCCCCTTCGATCCTAAACCGTTGTTGATGAGTAATGGTCATCCCTATTTCATTCCGCGTTTAACGTCAAACTCCACAAAGTATATGGATGGGTCAGGACATGTTTGTTCAACCCACACCCTCTGCGTTAGGGTGACATCATGTGGATTTGATTCTAAATATTATAATTAAATCGAAGAATGTTCAACAATTAAACAACATTGAACCCCTACCTCAGATTTGTCGTCGTTGGAAAATAATATGAAGAAGTCTAGGACGACTTCGTCGACGTTCTTCAAAGACGGTGATTCCTCCCTTGTTCCGGTTTGAGATCAAAGAAGAAGATGTCTGTCGTCAGCGGATGAAGCATTCTTCATTCTTCGATGGTCATTCTTCCTTGGGAGGAGCATTCTTATTTGGGTGCTTCTCCCAATAATCCTCCACTCAAATCACCCAATGTGAATAAACGTACCAAATAATATATTATATTAGAAATTATTTTGTTGGGAATAAATTCAAAAAGAATTCCTAACCATTTGGTTGGCACAATTAATGTGAAGGGTGGTGGAACCATTAAGTGGGAGCTCAAGAAGATTCTCCCCACTTAATGGGGAGTTCAAGAGGTTATAACCTCAGGTGGTCCCTAATAAATTAATCCTCACATGGGAGGTTGAGTTTGGGTGGGCTCCACCACCATAACCTCCCATGGGAGGTTAAGGTGTGGCGGTCCCCACCTCCTAACCTCCACATGAAGGTTTTAAACAACTAATAAAAATAATGTTTACACAACCTTATTTTTATTTAATTCATTCAAAACCCAAAAACTATCTTTTATTTCTGACCAACTGTTGTCGATATGAAAGACTTATTAAGAGAATACCAGTGCTGTGAGTTCAACGGTGCCCTCATATTTCAATTCTGAGTACCAGTTCAAATGTTAAAAAAACTCGTTCATACATTTACAGAACGGACCCGAACAAAACTTCAGAAATTTATTCTGGGCACATCAAACCTCATAATCACATGCCGTCAGTTTTTATAGACTTGTATAATTCCCATGTATTTAAAAAAATATTACATGTAAATTATGAGACTTTTCAAGTCAAAATACACTAATTTCATGGAGTAATATACAATTGAGTTGTCCCTTTAATATCAACTAAATTATTATTAATTATTTGTATTATTTTCTAGAAAATATATATTTTAGTTAGTGATTGTTTAATGACTCTTTGTAGAGATCACTAACAATTTAGAAGAGGATTAGTTATCCTATAATAAAAACTTATGTTTGGAAAAATATTGCAAGAAACCCATTGATATAATAAAAATAAATATCATAGTCTAATATATTTAGTATTATGTTAAATATATACTATTTGTTTCTATTTTATATTATAATTTTCTTATTGAATAGTGTGTGTTTCCAACGCTCTAACCAGGGCACACAACCATCTATGGGGACACATTGATCGTTTCCCCACATTCCCTCTTTCCAAAGGCGGACATAATCCATAACTTATTTAGAGTTATTATCTCCTTGATCAAAATGGGATAATGGGATGTGAGTTCCTTCTTCAATGGATTCTTCCATGTAATTATTTTCCTAGCCTAGGTCTTCCTCAAAGATTATGATGTTATTAGTTCAACTCTTCCTGATGCCATTTCTTTGTAGACACTAATTAATTACATTACCACTATCAATATATTCCAAGGGGTCATGTTAGGGTAGAAACCTTCAGCCAGGGGAGTAGTAATCTTGGGAATTACTGTCATGTCTTGGAATTGGAACACTGGTACATCTAGATTTCATCCCCTTATCACAGGGCTTCTTTAGGGCACCAAAGCCCGAGGCATCCTGAGTTAAGTGTTGGGAATTGAATTCAATAAGAATATCTCCTAGGTTTTCTTCAGATTCCTAAGATTAACACATAGTATTTCACAGGTTTAACATCCAGTGGAGATGGATCAGACTGATCGGAACACTGATGAGAGTAAGTTAGATGAGTACATCCCTAAGCGGGAGTACCTAGAAGGTTTAACAGATAGACAGATCATAATTCCCAAAAAGAGCAGAACCATGGGATGATTGGTCCCCAGAAAAGGGGACACCAAGGTCTATCATTGGCTGGGATTGAACATTAGGGAGGCTTTCTATGTAACCTGTGTAGCAGGCCGGGATCAAAACCCACATAGTTCGAGAATGTGACTCATCAGATCGAGGTTTACACAATGGATGACCACCCAAAGGCTTGTTGGGGCTTACGGGTGGTTAGCAGCTAAGGTACTGTAATGGATAAATGGGATGAATGGGCCATACTCATGGTTTGATACCTAAATGGATGACACGATCTCAATGGGATGTGGCGGCCTGAGTAGAATCAGGATGGATATGGATGGAGTGTCGAAGGATGAAATGATTGGGGATGGAACTGAGGACCGGTTCGAAGGTGAAAATGTTGGGCTTGATCCTCAAAGAGGTTTCCTACATATCCCCATGGAAAAGAATCAATGTCCATGTACTTTTGCAGTTGGACGACGAGTCATCTGAGGAGGCAGCTCATGAAATTGGATGCATGGATTGGACACGAACGTAGTTGAACCTTCAGGTAGAGGAATGATCTTCCTGAAACATAAAGGATCAAGGTAAAGGATGTGATGTAACTTGAGTAATGTTCTTAAACCTTAGAGAGGCTTACTACGTACATTGCTCAAAAAGGGAATGGATCCAAGTGTATGTAGTTTGGCATGGGGCCACAGTATTGGAGTGTATACAAAGGGAAGCAACTGACAACATGATGGGGATTATGAGTGGTTAAAATCCCATCGCAATAGGTACACTCTTGGTTCGAGGAGTATATATTGAGTGAAGGTATTACACATGGTTAGCATCCCGAGAACTAGTCTAACACCCCTAAGGGGAGGATCAAGGATATGGGTCCCATGAAAGGGGATGAAAAAGTTTACCAGTTTTTGGGGTTGAACCTTAGGTAGGCTTCCGATAGTGGCCCTATCATTTTACAAATAACATTACATGATTTTAAGAATAATTATACATCAATTTAAAAGCCAAGGATCATAATGTATAGTTTCTTCGATGACTCAGAATATAATCCTAAATCATAAAAAAACTTTTTATTTAATATCTATAATGAAATCTTATCTTCCATTGTGCTCATACATCTGCATAGGACTACATTGGGAATAACATGAAAAAAGTATGAACTAAAATCTTAACACGGGAAAAAACATAAGAATAAAGAATTAGCACATGGTATAGAAGGAATGACATGATGATATAAAAAGGAATTTAACATATGAAATCATAACATATTAAAAAGGAATCATATAAATATAGAGTCATCATAATGTGTAAGAATAATAAAACATGAATTTAGAATGAGTCAAGGCTTACTGCCAAGACCTTTTCACATAGTTGTATAGGATAAGGCTAACCACCAAAACCGTTTCACAAAGTATCACAAGCCAAGGCTAACTACCTAGACTGTCGCACATAACGTCTCAGGAGAATCAACATTACCCAGTGCACTGGAGCTCTAACTGGGTTCACACATCATAAATTTTCAATAATATTATTTACATATAATGAATTATACAAAATCAATCTTACATAGACATAAGGGTTACCCATGGAAATAATTGGGTACCACAATCATGACATAAATCATAACAAGGGGACATATCATAAAAGAATCCATGAGAGAGAGGAATTAGAACATTCATAGAAGTTCATAAGGTAAAATCGTATTATATAATGGTAAGTTATTTCAAACAGAAGTGACAAAATGTAAGTAATATATTTGAGAAATTTTAGCAATAAAACATTTTTCAGCGGTTTTAAGGAAAATATTTTAGAGATTTTAAAAGTGTAAAGGGAATAATATTTTTTATAAAACCAGAAGTAAACCAAGAATGTTTTCATAAATAAAAGGATAATTTTATAAAGACAATGGTGTCTTAAAATAGAGGGTTGAGTTCACTTGAGATAGGATAAAAATTTGGTACGTTCCCTTAAAATGAGTTTGCTTATTGGGAAGTATCGAGGAGGGCATCAATTAAACGAATGTATATCCCAAAAAGATAATGATGGATGGATCAAGAAAATTGATTTTGGAGAATATAAAAAACATGTATGATATTTACATAAAAATGAAAATACAACTTCATTTGGGTAAAAATAATGATAGTGCACCCTAAAGTAATAAAGGCTGTTTGGGTAGAATTCGTTACGTATTATTGGCGTGGTATCTGGTATACATAAGTGGGATTCATGAGAGAGAACAAGATTTCTAATAATGTATAAATCAAGAGGGTAGTAAGGTGGATGTCCAAAATAATACCCCATCATTAGGGATTAAACATAAAATGACATATCATAAAGGGCATTATTGAATAAAAGTGAAATGGAGAGGGTCCCTTACCTTAAGTCCGTTGGGGTTCTCCATTTTTTATGAATGACCTAAATAAAAAAATTAGGTTAATTAATTAATAATTAAATAAAATATTCTATATTTAATTGCATTATTATACCCTTTTTATGTTCATTAATGGATTTTTAGTGGGTTAAGTGGTTCAATTTCATTGTTTGGGTCTGTTTGATTTCATGGTTTTTACGATCAGTTTACTTAGGTTCACAAATATAGAACCATGTAAAATGAGAATGTTTGTCCATAATTGAATTTATATTTTTTAATTTAACATCCATATTATTACATGGTTATAAAATTCATTTGGTTCTTTGGATTGAAGGTGAATCATTATATGAAACATTAATGAAAAACACTTAAATAAATTTTAGCGATTTTTCTCACAATTAACTTGTTTTGTATTGTTATTTTACATCGTGAGTGCATAGCTATTAAAAAAATTTATATAATATAAAAAAAACATATAATAGTTTGGTTCAACTATAAAAATGGTTTCATGACCAGAATTAAATATAGAAATAGAAATTGACATACTATCATCCTTGATTGTGTTAAATTAACACATCTCAAATGGAATTTTCATTTATTTTAAATAAAAGGATGAAAAAAATATGATAATGGATTATTAAATTAGAAAAATATGTTTAAGGAAAATTTTTATGAATATAGTTATCATACCATTTGGGTGAAGGGAGATGAGGAATGAAACAAGGAAAAAAATAACTTAAAAGATTTGGAATGTGGAATTTACCTAATTTGTTTATCTCCTTTGAGAGCCTCTAAAGGGGAGAGGATTTCATCTTTTGTGGAGACCAAGGGATGTTGGATGTGGGGGAGGGTATTGGGGAGTCAATTGGGTTGAACTTAGGTAAGGAAGAAGGCTAGAGAGGAGTGAATATAAAAGGTAAGGAGTGGTAGTATTTATAGTGGAGGAGTGGAGGGTTTTCATAATATTTAATTCCATAGTTTATTAATTTCCTTCAAGACCAGAAATAGTGATGATTAAATATTAAAATAGTAATAAGTTATTGTGAGTTTGAAAAAATTGCGATTAAATTAGCAGACCATTATTTATGACTCTATAAATCAATTATTTAGAAGTTATCGTAAATTATCGTATTTTACTACTATTTATAAAAAATTCAAGTATTTTAGAAAAATCCAAAAAATCAACCCTAAACATTTTTTGAAGTATAGAATCTAAAAATTAATTCCATTTTTAAAAAATAAATTTCTAAATATGATTAATTTAATTTTTAATTAAAATCACAATTCACATGAAAAATAACAATTTTAAAACATTTATTTTCTTATTCCAAGATATAGGTATATCGTACTCCCAATTGTGTGTTATTTATATACTATTATAATTAATGTTAATATTCTTTAGGGTATGTCACTATTCATAAGGGTAACATTACTATTCATAAAGTTATGTTACTATTCAACAAATATTAAGTTGGTCATATTAGACTCCAAATAACTTATGGATCGCAACCGTATATGTTAGATTTTTCAAATTCAAAACAAAAAAGATTCAAAATTTTGATTAAAGGTCACATAGAACTTAGTAGTTTATTCTATTGTGATTTCATGTTATTATATGACATATTTATAAGAATGAAATTTCCATTGATAAAACATTTGGTCATTATATTATTCACCCCTTATGAAATTTCATCCTTGAAATTTCATTTTACATTCTAATCCATAAACAGGTGTAGGTAGTTTTGCTTCATTGCCTCCTCGAGATCCTATGATGCCTCTTTGTACTTATGGTTTCTTTATAGTATATTGACCTTGTGAGTAGTCTAATTATGTAGAACTTCTTCTCTACAATCCTGGATTTTAACTGGCCACTCCTTATAAGAAAGATCATTCTACAATTGTACCACCTCTGAAGAGAGTATATGTGACAGGTTTGGTAAGTAATTTCTTAAGAGTGATACATGAAAGGCATCATGCACTTTGGCCTTGGTAGGTGGATGTGCTAGTTGATAGGCCACAACCCCGACATGATCAAGAATCTCGAAGGGGCCGATGGACCTGGAACTTAACTTTTGTTTCTTTCTAATCCTTATGACCTTCTTCCACAAAGATATCCGTAAAAAACACCATGTATCTAACCATGAACTCATGGTCTCATTGAAGACTATCTGCATAACTCTTCTATGAACATTGGGATGCCTTGATATGCTGCTGAATGGTTTTCACCTTCACCACCATTTCTGCAACCATTTCAGGTCCTAACTTCTTACTCTCACCAAATTCATCCAAATACATCAGTTTCTTACACCTTTTCTGATAAAGGTATTCATACTGTGCCTTTAAGATGCTCGAGTGGAAACAATTGTAGTTAGAGAATTCAACCAGTGGAAGATGTTGGTCCCATACTTAATTTAATTCTATATAACATGCTCTCAACATATCTTCCAGTTTCTAAATAGTTTTCTCAAATTGGACACAAATTTGAGGATGACAGGATGTACTGATGTTCAATTCAGTGCTTAGAGCATGTTGGAGACTTTTCAAGAATATTGAGGTGAATCTCAGATTATTATTGAATAAATAAATAATGGTACTCCATGAAGCCTTACCAATTATTTTATGTAAATCCTTGCAAGTTGATCCAATTATTATTTCTCTATAATCACAATAAAGTGAGTTATCTTTGTAAGAAGATCCATAATGAACCATATAGCATTGTTTCCTCTTGATTTACTTAGATGTCCAGTGACAAAGACCATGGTGATGTTCTCCCACATCCATTTTTGTATGCGTAGTGGTTGCATCACCCCCTAAGACTTATGTATTTTTGTCTCAACTTGTTTACATACGAGGAACATTATTTTATACTCATCAATATCTATATTCATATTGTCCCACCAAAAGTTCTCTCAATGATATTAATACATCTTTGTGCTCCCTGGGTGAATAGAGAAGTATGAGCTATGTGCGTCATTCATAAGATCCTTCTTTTTCTATGGATCGTATGGTACACATAATCATTACCCAAAACTCAAAACTCTTTCCTTATCAATCAATAACTCAGAGGATTTACCATTTTTAACAGATTCCACCCTTTTTAAAATTTCTATATCTTTTCTTTGAGCTTCCTATATTTTTTCCCTGAGGGATGGTAGAGAAATAATTTAAGAAAGGATTGATGATATTAATAATTTAATTATTCCCATTCCCATAATATGAAAATATAATCAGATCAGATCCTTTTCAATTCTCATAATTGAAAAAGATGTAGGATCCTTTCACCTTGGAGCATCTTCCATCTTGTTTTCTATACATGGATTGTATTGGATTGAACAATCATAATACTTAATGAGATATATCCATATTTGTTGGCACATATTAATCTCTTTGTATGTGAATATATATTTGTGACTCTTTTGATCAGTATATATCTCACACTTCTTCTCATAGATATAATGCTTCCAAATTTTCAACACAATGATCACAACTGCCAACTCCAGATCATGCATGGGATAGTTTTGCTCATGGATTTTTAGTTTCCTTGTGGTATAGGATATCACTTTATTATTTTGCATTAAAAAAGACTAATACCTTCTTTGAAGCATCACTGTACACCATAAAGAGTTCCCCACTTGTTGGGAGTGTTAGTACTGGAACAATGATTAACCTCTTATTCAACCCCATAAAACAGTCTTCAATTTTTTGAGTGCAAAAAAACATCACTCCCTTCTATGTCATCTTGGTAATTGTGTTTGGAAATCATGAAATGTTCTTCAGAAATCATCAATAATTCCCATATAGACCCAAAAGGCTGTGTATCTCCATTTTAGATATTTATCTAGGCCACTCTTCAATTTCCTTTGTCTTAAAAGGGTCCTTAGATATCCCTTTTCTGGTGATAATATGACCCAATAATGATACTTCCTCCATCTAGAACTCATATTTACTATACCTTTCCTAAAAATTCCCCCATTTCATAGTCTTTAACACAATATCGAAACTCTCCTCATGTTCCTCCTTTCACTTGGAGTATATAAAAATATCTTCAATAAAGACTACGTCAAGTTTCTCTAGGTAATATATAAAGAACCTATTCATTAAATCCACAAAAAATTTCTAGAGTATTATTGAGTTCGATGGGATTCACTATGAACTCATAGTGTCTATACCATGTTCAAAAGGAAGTCATGGAAATATCTTCTTTCCAAACCCTTAATTAGTGATATCTCAACTGAAGGTCCACCTTAGATAAATAACTGGCCTCGCGAAGCTGATCAAACAAGCCATCTGTCCGTGGTAGGGGGTACATGTTCTTTATTGTGATTTTACCAGTCTCATGATAATCAATCTAGAGGCACATTGATCTATCCTTATTCTTGATTAAGAGGACCAGGACACCCTATGGTGAAGCACTTGTGTGTATAAAACCCTTCTCTATATTCTCCTATAACTGCTTATACAGCTCTTCCAGATCTATGATGGCCATTCTATAAGGTGTCTTTGATAGAGGTGGAGATCCAAAAATAAGTTCAATAGAGAACTCAACCTCTTGATTGGGAGGAATACCATGAAACTCTTCAGGGAATATGTTAGTGTAATCCCTCATGAAGGGATTTTCTTCAAGCATAACTATCTCCTTTATCTCAATCAATTTGGCTAGATATGCTTTCTCATAAGAAACAAATGTCCATACTTGAGATGATGATTCTAAAAGAGATTAATCTTACTCCTTACACTTGTAAAGAATTAGATGATGCTTAGGGATGTGAAGAGTAATCTCCATTTCCCAAAATTTGATGTTAGATTTGAATAACGATAGCCCATCCCTGCCCCAGATAGTGTTGAAATCCACTAAAGTGTGATAAGATTTGATGGGGGGTTCAGTCCACAAACATCAACCAGGGAGGATTTATAAACCATGTATGAAATAATTTCCCTATTCGTTGTTCTCACAGAATGCTTTTCCTACAAATTTTGAGGTGGTGATTGAATAATTCTACTAAACATTCAAGATATGAAATAATGAATAGAACCCAAATCTAATAGTATGTTTGCTATTATTTAATTAACAACTAGTCTACCTGTCACCACATCGTTGTCCGGATCCACCTCAGCAGTTCTGATAGGATTATCCCTTTCTTGTTTTCTTGGTGGTTGTTTTTGATTTCATCCGAAAACAATTGGATTAGGGAAATTGGTTGCATAATTTCCATGCTACATGTTGTTGTGACACTGTACTATTGGTTGAGCATTGATCTGAACCTTCTTTTGTTTTTCCACATTAGCAGGATTTTTCAAATCCCTTCGGTAGTTCATGGCTAGATGTTATAGCTTTCCACATTTTTAGAAATTCCTAGTTTCATTTAGATAGTTCCCAGGATGCTTCTTCCTAGAACATTTAGAAGTTGGTTATTCGAGATTCTTTCTATTAGGGTATTCGTTTTTTTAACCACACATGTTGTTCTCCATTTTTCGCTTCTTTTTCACAAGGCCTGAGAGACCACTAAGAGTATCTAATCTCTATTTCAAACTTGAAGGCACAATGGACAATATCCTCATAAATATATATGTCTAAAATCACCAATTGTAACACCCCAAGATTCCACGGTATGGTTCTCACTGAATAATACAGTAGTGTGTGTTTTACAAAACTTCAAGTTCTAACACACACCACAACTAATAAAACTAGCCATTATGAATAGTACTACCCACTTTTTGAAATTTTATAAATTTTTTCATTCAAAATGGAATTCATTTTTGGATTAGGAATATCAAAATTATCATAGGGTGAATTTTTTGTACTTTTCGGATAACTTTCATATTTTGATGAATAGTGAGAATTAAAATTTTTTAATTAAAAGAAACTTTTTTAATCGAAATAATTAATAGTGATAAATTATGAATTTGAGTGGTTTTTAAGTATATTTAGAAAATATTTTTACCATTTAATACAATTTCGGTCATTGGAAATAATTTCACATTTAAACCAGGCATAAACAAGTGTCAATCTTTTGATAGTTATTATTTCTTGAAAACACGCTTATTGTTTTGACAGCGAGAATTAATTTTAAATTAATTTCTGCCACTTCTGGGTTTCGAATTTGAAAAAATGGATTCTATATTTGGAATAAGGATGTCCAAATTATTTATATAGGTATATATTATTTTTAGACATTTTTTATAATTATTTCGGTAAATATTTTATTTACCATGGTTAAAGGGTAAATCTGGTAAATAAGGGTAAACAAAATAATATTATAATAATATTAATTTACACTAAAACGTGTACTAACCCTATTGGTTGATAAATTTACGACCATGGGAATCTATGGGCCAATTTTGGGACCCCATGGATCCACTTGTAAGTGATAATGACACTTTATATTAATTTGGTTAAAGTAAATACAAAAATGTCAAAATCCTATATATTTTGGAAAAACAATTTTTACATAGGGTTTTATATGTTATATTTTCGAAAATAAATATTCATTATAAATCTAAAAATATTTCATACATAATGGTATTTTATTAATAATTTTTAAACTTTAAATAATTTAATTCATTTATGACACAATGATGATGCAGTAATTACTTTATTAGTGAAATATTTAAATAATTGATATTATACATACCCAAATAAATATAAAATGAGACATTTAATGAACTAAAATAATTTTGTAAGTCAATATGACATTTTAGGATTGAATTAATTAACTTTTTGTGAAGTAATCATGCTGTTATGATTTTTCACAAAAATCAAATACCAAATAGTGTCAAAATTGACATAAAAGAGTTTTTAAAACAAATATTATATTATTAATTGATATTAAATTCCAAAAAATCTAAGGTTCGGCCAACGGACTTGTATCATGATATGTGAATCAATAATGGACATCTTGGGGGTCTCTTGGAGGTATATAGTATGTTTATTGACTATATAATATAAAAATACAAAGTGACATAGTAAGTGTCAAACTAATTAACCAAGAGTTAACACTAAACGATAAAGTTAATATAATGATCCAAAACTATCTAAAATCTATTGGATGAAATGATTTATCCCCATACCCACATTATCCATTTAATAATCCACTTTGGATCAATTAGAAACTGAATATGAATTTATTATAAAATAATACTTTAAGTTTTTCCTAAAGAGCCCCACCTCCCCCTTATAAATGGACACCACTTCTAACCAATTCTTCATACCTTCAAAGCCTTTTGGATTGGCCAACCTCTACCAAAATATACTACCAACATCCCTAAAGTCAACCGAGTGGCCTTATTTTGATCATAAAGCCAACCTAAGGAGCCCTTCTGGTCAAATCAAAAGGAAGAACTCGAAAAAGAGGCAACGTCTTCACCACCCTCTTTAAAGTTCCTATCTTCTTCAACTTCTTCATTCCATGTTATTTCCATTATAAATTAATAAATCCAGTATATTATATATACTGTGATGTTATTCTAATTATGGAATAAACAAATTCATTATTCTATCCATCCCTTGAATGAGATGTCACCATACGTGCGTACGTACGACCTACCGTCTCCACATTGTGGTGTAATTGTTATTCAATATATTATTATTTAGATGGGTATAATAATGAAGTATAATTCATGTAAATTATAAATATAACATAATTATTATTCTTTCTATATGATATAACATCCAATTATATATTATTTTAATATCCAAAGAATGATATTGTCCCTCGTGCGTACGTACGTATTACCGTCTCCACGAACGCGATGCGATTCATTCTCCATCATATCCATTCAATACTAAATTTCATTTGATGAATAAAAAATATTTTTAGAGACATGATATAATTATGTATATGAATAAGATACATCACATCCATAACAAATACGGCTCGCAAAACAAATAATATAAAGGAAAACGAGTCCGTTAACACCCGAAACGACGATAATACTAAGATATTATTAACTAATAAATTTTAAAAGATCATATATGATATCATATTAATGTAAATGATTTTTGTACAATTAAATAACAATTATTTAACCATTATACAGGAGGTTAATCTACCGTCGACCAAGGAAAAAGTACAAAGTAAGGGGTTTCTTATCTCACTTTTAATTCCGTGAGATTTACATTGTTCACCACTTATTTATTGCATGTCATGTGTGTACTAACCATGATTGTATTAATTTTGTAATATACTTCAATTTATGGATATTTACATCATCATTATATGATACTTCTTTCATGGGTGTATGTTTCGTATGTTACCAAATTCATAAGGGAATTTGAACTTTCAATTTCCACTCATTCGGCTTTACACATACTTCATCGATTATTTTACTCCACGATTATGTGTGGAATCATTATTAATTTTCTTATTTCATAATTTCCACTCCCCTTTCTATGGATATACTTTTGATACACATAGTCACTCCATTTATAAATTCTCTAGTCATCAGTAGGAACCTGATAAGAGTAATTTTTACTCAATCTCCATTAGTTGAGTTAAACATCCAATTCATTGGGGTTGTTTTTATGAGAATATGTGTAAATGTCCTTTGATTGTTTTAAACTGAATATCGAATCACATTGAGTGTATTTTTGTTTGTCACACATAATTATGTCATTGATTTATCCTTTACCTAAGGATACAACCTTTATGAGAGATTTCTTCTCAATTTACATTCCATTGAGACTCCTTTGTTGTTATACACCAAATCTCTTTTATGTGGTGTATAAAATGTACTTAGACATTGTCATGAATCAATTTATTCTCATGATATTACAATGTTTTTACCTCAATTTTGTTTACTAAAGTGTCTCTCTTTTTGTTAGTAACACTAACTAAAATATCATTATAAAATGTTTTAAAGATTTATTATTCTAAATATTTCTCATTAATGTCCATGTTTTAAAAATGGCTTTAATAATTTATTTATGTGGACATTAAAATGTTCAACTCAAAATTCCTTTTAAAAGTTTAAAAGTGGTATGGTACACTTTGATTCAAAAATATCTTTTAAATGGCTTCTTAACAGATAGTGTGACTTTTAAATGTTTTCAAGAAAAGGGGGATATTTCTCTCAATAGTTTGATGTTTATTTTTATCTATGTCAATATCCTTCATTATTCCCGATTGAGGTTAATATGATATAACACAATCTTGCATATTATATTGAATGATTTATATTTCACTGTGGATGTGCTATTTTTATACCATTCATGGTTTGTAGTTAAAGTATTGACATTTTGTATGCTATTTTTAATACGAATGTTTATGTTATGTTTAGACCTTTTCATATGAGGAATGCATTGGACATAGTAAGTGACTGGTGGAGCCCGCTATATCTGCTTGATGCATCGGTAGGTCTCATGAGACAAACTAGTGTCTTGACACGAGGCATTGATGAAATCTTATTTGTAGTCTCGGCATGAGGCCATGGCTATGTGGTTATGATAGTCTGGCATTATGCATTCCATCATTATAAAAGTTGTTATTGATATTGCAGGTGATTATTAAACATTTAGAATAACCATATGAATAAGTAAATGAAATTATTTCATTTTATCTTTTCCATATTATGTTGAAGCTCAAGTTTAAAAGGATTTTGTTTTAGTTATACATTGTCTTAAGTGATTATGTTTATCTATAAATCTTCTGCTATATTGTTATCCTTACTGACCATCTGAGCTCACCCCTTTAAATGTTTTATTTTTCCCAGGATGTGAAGAAGTAATTTATTAATGTCTTGTAGGGATAGTATCAGGGGATATGAAGAAAATATGTTGTTGTAGTTTTTTTACATTATGATGTAATGTAAGACTTATGAATATATCTATTGCTTCCAAGACTACTAAACTAATAGGTCTTTCGAGACTTGATCCTTTGTGATCATTCCAATGTTATGTAATAATGCACCGACTTAGGGTAACTGCGGTCGGGGTGTTACAGTTGGTATCAGAGGAAGTTAAGTAAAAACCTTTGGAGCTAGATTTAGATAAACTCTAATTAGATCACATAGACCTAAGATAGAATTTGAGGATTAGTGTATATGTACTTCCTAGAATTTTGGTACTGTAGAGATTTTTTGAGTTTTCCGAGAAATACATACCTATCTGGATACGAGCAGGGAGAGGTGGCTATGGCATAGATGTATATAGGGGTAAAGCCCAAAAACGCCGTTTTGAGCTAGACTCGAATGGGAACTGGTGCACGGCAATGGCCCTTGCTGCACTCTTGGTTACGACACTCCCGGGGGATATTCTTAAGATAATTTACATTTTCTTTACAAAACAATTTGAAGTGATATATATAAGATGAGAGTAAATGACCGTGGTTAATCCTAATGTGTTTCAAATTGAGAATATGGTGACATGATATTCTCTAAATCTTTTTATGACTACTATTACTCACATAATGCTTTCTTGTTTTAATCAATGGATGGATTCCAAGGAAGTCACAGTGACTTTGAGAATGATGTACAAGGTGGGAACGGTGGTGGAAATGAGCAAAAAAAATGGAATGTTGATAGGCATAAAATATATCGTCTTCATGCCAAATCATTTTTCCAAAAATATGACCAAAAATATATATATTAACCAATTCTCAGACTCAAAAAAGAAAATAATGGTGATGAATGATAAGAGCTCCAACAGTGGAGACCATGGAGAAAGGAATCCTCAATTTCCATCATGCAGGAAATGTGGAAGGAGACACCCAGGAAAGTGTCTCAATGGGACAATGAAAATCATTACGTGTGGGAAGGAAGGACATAAAGTGAAGAATTGCTGAAGAAAAATGAAGAGTACTATGGAAGAAGATAAAAATGGTCATAAGAATCCATTTATAGTCATTTTCCGTAAATGTAGAGGACTTGGCCATTACCCGAGTGAATTCCCTATTCTATAGGATATTTTCTTGGTCAAATAAGAAGATATGTGAAAGTAAATGGTTGGAGAAATGTTTAAAAAGTATTAGTGCTCCTTGTTGGTGGGTTTACTTTGGAATAATTTTCCCTTGTATTTATAAACCTGTAGTTTTCCATGTGAGAATGATATTTGATGAAGAATTATCTTTTCTCTTTTGGATATAGTTATAAATAACAATTTGGTTTTATATGATCATTGGGTTTTAGGAAATTACAAGTTATTATAATTTGGGATGAAAATGCAAGGTATGAGATAACATTTGTGGTTAAACTATGTTATGGTAATTTTGAGGAATTTATCTCATTTTGGTAATGTAATAAAATATTGTTTTTGAAAAAGGACAACACGCAGACCGAGTGAAAACCCGTCGCGTCAGACAAAGCTGTGGAAATAAAACCCACAACTAAAGTGCGATTGGGATTTATCGCCTACCACTAGACTATGTGAAGTCCCTAGTTAGTGTGACTATTATTTTTAGTTAAATGATTTTATTGATCAATAATAATTTGATTTGGGATCTTATGTCTTATCAAATGAATACCCTTAGTATAGGAAAATGATTTGGTGATTAAGTGATAAAAGTTATTTTGGAAGATGTTCACTTTGTTGGGAACACTATATGCCCAAGGAAAATAATATAGTATGGGATTTCATTTGAGGAGTAATTGTGGATTTTTATCTATGTTTTTATTGTGGATTTATAGTGATTTGGGTTATATTTGGAAATGATTAACCTATAATAGAGAATATGTGATTAGGTTAATTACTTTTAAGTATGTGACTATAAGAGTAATTGAGGTCATTTGGTGATACCATTTAACGTGGAAGACTACATAACCAAATTCTTCTATGTTTTGAGTTTCAATATTATTTTGGATTTTATTAATGGATTTTAAGGACAATTATTTATTGAATTCTATTTATTTAACTGTGGGGTATTGTTGGTTTAATTTTAGAAATTAAGATTAGTGTTTCTTTCTCTAATAAAATAACCTTTTGGGGGATCATCAGATCTTATACTAACCGTTTTGGTATTGATTAATCTCTAAAGACAAGGTAAATATATAGTTTATTCTTCGTGGATCGTGTGATTCTATAAGAATTTTATTGTAGCTCTTCTAGTGTGACCATGTCTTCTGGAATACTCATCATTTAAAAATGAGTTAGTAGTAGAAATTTATTAAAGAATGAAACTTTACTTAAAAATTATGTATATCTCTCTATATTCTTAGTCAATCTCAAAAATTAATTCCTTATCTTTATGTAATGTAACTTAAAAAAAATTATAAAAATGTTGTCTGTTTACTTTTCCTACTGGAAAACTAATGACCATTTTTTCCATCACAAGTTTGTGGTTTTATTTTTGTTACCTTTTTTCTGATCATGTTTTCTATCCCTCTCCATAAGAACTTGACACTTAGTTTATCATCCATATACATGTTTTTCAACATGTAATCCTAGTATAGGTTATCTCTGGTGACCTTTGTACTTCCCTTTCTTTCCTTTTAAGTGATAGTTTTATTTACTCTTTTTCCGATGTGGGACTTTCCATTATATTCCCAAGACCAATTTTAAAAATTTTAAGGACATAATTTATTTATGGAGGGGATAATTTAGCACCCCAAGCTTCCACAGTACGCTTCTCGTTGAATAATACAGTAGCATGTGTTGTACACAACTTCATGTTCTAACACACACCACAACTAATAAAACTAGCCGTTATGAATAGTAATACCCAATTTTTGAAATTTTATACATTTTATCTTTCAAAATGGACTTCATTTTTAGATTCGGAATATCAAAATTATCCTAGTGTGAAATTTTGGTACTTTTCGGATAACATTCATATTTTGATGAATAGTGAAAATTACTAAATTTTAATTAAAAACTTCTTTTTTAATCAAAATAATTAATAGTGATAAATTATTAATTTGAGTGGTTTTAAAGTATATTTAGAATATATTTTCACCATTTAATACAATGTTAGTTATTGGATATAATTTCACATTTAAACCAGACATAAACATGTATCAATCTTTTGATAGTTATTATTTCTTAAAAACAAGATTTTTGTTTTGACAGTGGGAATTAATTTTAAATTAATTTCTGCCACTTCTGTGCTTTTAATTTGGAAAAAATGGTTTCCATATTTCGAATCAGGATGTTCAAATTATTTAAATAGGTAACTCTTATTTTCAGACATTTTTAATAATTACTTCGGTAAATATTTTATTTACCTTGGTTAAAGGGTAAATCCGGTAAATAAGGGTAAACAAATAATATTATATTAATATTAATTTACCATAAAATGTGTCCTAACCCTATTGGTTGATACATGTCCGACCATGGGAATCTTTGGGTCGATTTTGGGACCCCATGGATCCACTTGTAAGTGATGACACTTTATAATAATTAAGTTAAAGTAAATACAAAAATGACATAAGCCTATATCTTTTAGAAAAACAACTTTTACAAAGGATTATATATGTTATATTTCAAACTATAAATATTCATTAAAAATATAAAAGTATTTCCTACATAATTTTATTTTATTTATAATTTTTAGACATTAAATAATTTAATTTATTTATGACACAATGATGATGCAGTAATTACCTTATTAGTGAAATATTAAAATAATTGATATTATAAATACCCAAATAAATATAATTTGAGACTTTTAATGATTTAAACGAATTTTATAGGCTAATATGACATATTTGGATTTATTTAATTATCTTTTTAAGTAGTAATCATTCTGTTAGGATTTTTCACAAAAATCAAATACCAAATAGTATCAATATTGACATAAAAGAGTTTTTAAAACAAATATTATATTATGAATTGATATGAAATTCCTAAAAATATAAGGTTTGGCCAAAGGACTTGTATAATGACATTTGTATAATTAATGGACCACTTGGGGGTCTCTTGGAGGTATATTGTATGTTTATTGACTATATAATATAAAAATACAAAGTGACATGGTAAGTGTCAAACTAATTAACCAAGAGTTAAAACTAACAGATAAGGTTAATATATTTACCCAAACCTGTCTAAAATATATTTATTGAAAGGATTAAGACTCATTCCCAGATTAGTATTTGAATAATCCACTTTTGAGCCTTTATAAACCAAATATGAATTTATTATAAAATAATACTTTAAGTTTTTCCTAAAGAGCCCCTCCTCCCCCTTATAAAAGGACACCACTTATAACCAATTCTTCACACCTTAAAAGTCTTTTGGCTCGGCCAAACTCGGCCCAAATATCCTTCCAAATTCCCTCACATCAACCTAGAGGCCTTATTTTGATCACAAAGCCAACCTATGGATCTCTTTTGATCAAATCAAAAGGAATAACCCGAAGAAGAGGTAACGTCTTCACCACCCTCTTTAAAGTTCCTTTCTTCTTCAACTTCTTATTTCCTTGTTATTTCCATTCTAAAATAATAACTCCAATATATTATATATACTATGATGTTATTATAATTATGGAACAAAAAAAATCATTATTCTATCCATCCCTTAAATGACATGTCACCATACATGCATACGTACGGCCTACCATCTCCACGTTGTGGTGTAATTGTTATTCAATATATTATTATTTTTATCGGTATAAAAATGATGTATAATTCATGTAAATAATAAATATAACATGATAATTATTCGGTATATATGATATACCATCCAATTATATATTATTTTAATATCAAAATAATGATATTGTCGCTCGTGCGTACGTACAAATTACCATCTCCACGAACACGATGAGATTCATTCCCTATCATATCCATTCAAGACTAAATTTCATTTGAGGAATAAAAATAATTTTTAGAGACATTATATCATTCTTGATATGAATAGGATACATCCCATCCATAAAAAATATGGCTCGCATAACAAATAATATAAAGGAAAACGAACCCGTTAACACCCGAAACGATGATTATACTAAGATATTATTAACAAATCAATGTTAAAAGATCATTTATGATATCATATTAATGTAAATGATTTTTTTTTAAAATTCAATAACAATTATTTTACCATTATAAAGGAGGTTAAACTACCTTCGACCATGGAAAAAGTACAAAGTAAGGGGTTTCTTATCTCACTTTTAATTCCATGAGATTTCCATTGTTCACCACTTATTTATTGCATGTGGTGTGTGTACTGACCATGATTGTATTAATTGTGTAATATAATTTAATTTATTTATATTTAAATCATCATTGTATGATACTTCTTTCATGGGTTTATGTTTCATATGTTTCCCAATTGATAAGGGAATTTGAAATTTCAATTTCCACTCATTCATCTTTACACATACTTCATTGATTATTTTACTCCATGATTATGTGTGGAATCACTATTCATTTTCTTATTTCATAATTTACACTCCCCTTTCTGTGGATATAATTTTTATACACATAATCACCCCATTTATAATTTCTCAAGTCATTGGTAGGAACTTGATAAGAGTAATTTTTACGCAATATTCATTTGTTGAGTTAAACATCCAATTCATTGGTGTTGTTTTTACAAGAATATGTGTGAATGTCCTTTGATTGTTTTAAACTGAATATCCAATCATATTGAGTGTATTTTTATTTGTCATAGATAATTATGCCTTTTATTTATCCTTAACCTAAGTATACTACCTTTATGTGAGATTTCATCTCAATTTACATTCTATTGAGACTCCTTTGTTGTTATACACCAAATATCTTTTATATGGTGTATATAATGTACTTTGACATAGTATATCATGAATCGCTTTATTATCATGATATTACAAAGTTTTTACCTCAATTAATTTTATTCAAGTGTCTCTCTTTTGGTTAGAAAGTCTTACTAAAATATCATTTTAAAATGTTTTAAATATTTATTATTCTAAATCATTCTCATTAATGTCCATGTTTTAAAAATGGTTTTAAGAATTTATTTATCTGGATAGTAAATTGTTCAAAAAAAAAATTCCTTTTATAAGTTTCAAAGTGGTATGAGACACTTTGATTAAAAAATATATTTTAAATGGCTTCTTGATAGATAGTGTGACTTTTAAATGATTTCAAGAAAAACGGGGGATATTTCTCTCAATAGATTTATTATTATTTTAATCTATATCAATATCCTTTATTATTCTTGATTGAGGTTAATCTTATACAATACAATCTTCCATATTCTATAGAGTCTGTTATGTTTGAATGTGGATGTGCTATTTTTATAACATTCATGGTTTGTGGTTAAAGTATTGACATTTAGTAAGCTAGTTTTAATACAAACTTTATGTTAGGTTTAGTCCTTTTCATATTAGGAATGCATTGGACTTAGTAAGTGATGGATGAAGCCCGCTATAGCTCCGCGATGCATCGGTAGGTCTCATGAGACAAAAACGTGTCTTGGCATGAGGCCTTAACAAAATATTATTTGTAGTCTCAGCAGGAGGCCTTGGCTACGTGGTTATGATAGTCTGGCATTATGCACTCCATCATTATAAAAGTGGTTATTGATATGGAATGTGATTATTTGACTAGTAGAATACCCAAGTGAATAAGTAAATATAATTATTTCATTTTATATTTTCCATATTATGTTGAAGTTCATGTTTAAAAGGCCTTTGTTTTATTTATACATTTCCTTAAGTGTTTATGCTTATCTATAAAAGCTTCTCCTATATTTTTATCCTTACTGAGCATCTGAGCTCACCCCTTTCAATGTTTTACTTTTCCCAGGATGTGAAGAAGTAATTTATGAATGACCCGTAGGGATAGTATGAGGGGATATGAAGACAAGATGTTATTATAGTTTTTCTTACCTTATTTTGTAATGTAAGACTTATGAATATATCTAGTGTTTCCAAGACTACTAAACTAATCGGTCTTTTGAGACTTGATCCATTGTGATCATGCCAATGTTATGTAATAATGCACCGACTCTGGGTAACTGGGGTCGGGGCGTTACACCAACACCTTCCATAGACCCAAATTTTTCTCACTAAAGAATCCATTCAACATTCATTTGGTGTTCATGACAAATCTAGAGGTGTTCCTTACATGCCTTTTAATGTTTTCTCCATATACCCCTGAGGGACTCATCTTACCTCTGCTTGAGACCGAGAAACTCTCTTTCCATATTGATATGGCAGTTTCAAAGAAAATATTTATTGAAAAACAAACTCTTGAATTCATCGAAATCCATGAAATAAATTTCCTCTTAAGGCTTTATATTCATGATCAGTTTCCACCACTGATCAGCTTCCTCATCAAAATGAAAGACTGAGAGTACAAGTTTCTCTTCTTCCAAGCACTGTAGAATGGAGAATATCTTTTCAATGAAGTTAATCCACTATTCAATGATGATAGGATTATATGATATGATAAAAATGGGACGTCTTTTCGGTATGAATGATTCTACATAAACTTTATCTCTCCTTGGAAGAGGAGGGAATGCCTCATGATTCATGTTATTATTCATAACTTGGGCCAGCTGAGAAAGTACTGTCATGAAGTTTGAGCACGTATTCCAGTCATATCTAGAATATCATTATGTAAATCTTCACATTTTCTATAAAATTGGTTTTTGGAATCTGTTATTCTATTTCCTTCCATTAACGAATAAAAAGAACATACAACTGGCGGGCTTGTATACTTAGTTTTTGAGCATAAAAATAAAACTTTTGAACATAAAATGATAAACATGTAGAGGAAAATTATATACTATCTTGTGATTCTTTTCGTTTAAATCTATTCTATACATGATCTATTTCTTAAAATATATTCTCATGGTTTTTTATTACCTTAATAATGTTTTATATTAAGCTCATGAATTTACCAAATCATATCCCCCGGTAGTGTCAAACCAAGAGTGCAGAAAGGCCTGATGTCATGTACAAAGATAACACGAGTCAAGCCTGAAAGTCTTTGTCAGAGTTTTTACTTCTAGGTAAATTTTTTCCATAGTCACCCCTACCTATTTGTATCCAGACTAGAAAATATTTTCTTGATAAACCACTTACTCTATACGTACCAAAATCTATGTATGTTTTATGATACCTCATATCATTCTTTATGTTATTACTAATGTGATCTATTCCTAATATGAAAAAATAACTAGACCATCCTCCTATACCAACTATAGTGACCCTAGACTTTTACATTTAACATTACATGATTTTAATCATAATTATACATCAGAGTACAATCCAAGGATCATAATGTGTAGTGTCTTGGAAGACTTGGTATATAATAAATCCTTATAAAAACATCATTTTATTTAAACACCATAATTAGTTGTTGTATTCCATTGTTCTTATGCCTATTCATAGGATAACCTGAGGATAACATGAACAAATGGATGAGCTATAATCCTAGTAAGGGAATAACCATAAGAACAAAGAATTAGCACATGGGATAGAAGGCATGGCATGATGATATAAAATGGAATTTAACATATGAAATCATAACATATAAAATAATGAATCATATAAACATGGATTCATAGTAATGTGAAAGAAACATAAAACACGAATTTAGAAAAAGTCATGGAAAACCTACAAGACCATTTCCCATATTAGAACAATCTATATCTAACCGCCAAGACTGTTGCACATAGTAGCACAAGCTGAGGATAACCGCTAAGACTGTCGCACATAACGTCTCATGAGATTCAAATTTACCTAATGAATTGGAGAACTATCTGGGTACACCCATCTTATCTTTTCATGATTATGTTTTCCACATTAATAATAATACACAATAAATCTTATATAAACATAAGGGTTACCCATGGAAAGAATTGGGTACCACAATCATGACATAAAGAATAACCGTTGGGCATATAAAAAAACTGTCCATGAAAGAAATGAATTAGAATATACATAGATTTTCCTAAGGTAAAATAGGCATATATCATGGTAAGTGATGTGAAACAGAATTGACAACATTTCTATAATTTCTTTGAGAAATTTTATTGTTTAAACATTTTTTTTATAGTTTTAAGGGAATATACTATAGAGATTTAAAAATAGTGATGGGAAAAATATTTTATATAAAACCAGAAGTGATCCGAGAATGATTTAATTATTAAAAAACAGATTTTATAACTAAAATAGTGGCTTAAAACAGAGGATAGAGTTCACTTTAAATTGGATTACAATTTGGGATGTTCCCTTAAAACGAGTTATCTTATTGGGAAGTATCGAGGAGGGAAGCACATAAAAGAATGTATATTCCCTAAATGGAATGATGGATGGATCTTGAAACATGAGTTTGTATTATATAAACATAATGTAGAAGTAGTACATAAAAAAATAAAATAAAACTTCATTTGGGTATAAATAAAGACAGGGCATCCAGAAGGAATAAAGGCATTTTGTGTAGAATTCCTTAGGGATTTTCAGCATGGTATCAAGTGTAATTAATAGGGATTAACGAGAGATAATAGGGTTTATCATCACATATAAATCCCGAGGGAATTATGGGTGAGGTTAAAAATCATACCCCAATATTAGGGATTACACATAAAATGTCATAGCATAGAGGATATTCTTGAATACAGGTGAAATGGAGAGGATCCCTTACCTTAAATCTGTTGGTGTTCTCCACTAGTTAGTAATGAAATTAATAAAAAAAAATAGTATTATTAATTAATAATTCCCACAAATATTATATATTTAATTTATTTATTGTAACCTTTTTATGTTCATTCATGGTCTTTTTAATGGGATAAGTGGTTCAATTTCTCTGTTCAGTTCTGTTTGTTTTCCTGGGTTTTTACGATCAGTTTACTTATATTCGTGAATGGAGAACCATATAAGATGAGAATGTTTGTCCATAATTGATGTTATATTTTTTCAGTGAACATCCATATGATTACATGTTTATAAAATTCATTTGGTTATTTGGAGTGAAGGTGAATCATTATATGATACATTAATGAAAAATTCTTGAATTAATTTTAGTGATTTTTCTCACAATTAACTTGTTTTGTATTATTATTTTATATCATGAGTGAATAAAGATTACATAAAATTAAATAAGATAAATTAAAAATATCATATATTCTACTTCAATGATAAAAATGGTTTCATTAATAAAATTGAATATAATAATAAAAATTGATAACCCGTCATCCTTGATTGTGCTAAATTAACACATCTCAGATGGTGTTTTCATTTCATTCAAATAAAAGGTGGGGGAAGGAGAGATGATAAGTAATTATACTATTAGAATAATATATTTCTAGAATATGTGTATTACTAGTGTTATCATACCATTTGGTTTAAGGGAGGTAAGGAAACAAATAATAACGAAAAAGAACTTAAAAGAATTGGAAAGTGGAATTTAGCTCTTGAGATTATCTCCTTTGGGAGCCTCTTACAGTGAGAGAATTTTGTTGTTTGAGGAGACCAAGGGTTTTAGGATGCGGGGGAGGAGATTTTGGAGTTATTTGGGAAGAACATAGGTAAGTAAAAAGTATTGGGAGGAGTTAACAGAAGAGGTAAGGATGAGTGGTATTTATAGTGGAGGAGAGGTGGGTTTTCATATTATTTTATTCCTTAGATTATTATTGTACATCAAGACAACAAATATTGATGATTCCATAAAAAAAATACTACTAAGTGCATGTGATCTCAAACCAATTTGTTTTAAATCATCAGACCATAATCAATGACTCAATAAATCCATTATTTAGCATTTATCGTAAATTATCATATTTTACTAATCATTAAAATTCATGTATTTTAGAAAAATCAGAAAAATTCACCCCAAATATTTTTTGACATGTAGATTTCAAAAATGAAATCAATTTTTCAAAAATAATTCTCTAAATATGACCAATTTATATTTTAATTAAAATCACAATTTACTTTAAAAATTACAATTTTAAAACGTTTAATTCATATTCCAATATATAGGTATATAATACTCCCACATGAATCTTATTTAAATAAAATCATAGGTAAGGATACTATTCATTATTTCATGTATGTATTCATAAAGGTAATATTACTATACATAAGGGTATGTTACTATTCACCAAAAAAATTAATTTGATCATATTAGACTCCAAATAACTTACTAATCGCAACCGTATATGTTAGATTTTTAAAATTAAAAAAAAATGTGTCAAAATTATGTTTATAGGTCACATAGAACTTAATAGTTCATTATGCTGTGATTTCATGTGATTATTTGCCATATTTATAAGAAAGGAATATCCATTGATAAATATTGGGTCGTTACACATCCTATGTACCATGTCTATGAGACAAGGATTAAACCAACATAGTTCATAAGCATAATGATTAATGTCATGTAGGAAAAAAGGAGAATATAGTTTAATGTCTTGTGGGATGAGGGTGAACTTACATGATGTGGTTCGGAGCGATGGGTTATGGGATTTAATCTCAAAGAGACTTCCTAAGGACCTTGGCTGAAAAGGGGAAAAGATTAAAGTACACATAGATCAGAAATGGGGATAGGGATTATACACCAAGACAACGGAAAGAGGATATCATGGTTGATACTAACTCTAATCCCACGCGAGTCATGCTCGGTGTGAGAAAGAGGGGGCAACAAAGACATAACTACAGCATTGCGAAAGGTGTGTCTGCGAGGTATGGATTGGGGATTACACATGGTTAGCATCCTAAGGAGAAGAAGATGGGGACATACTCTAGGACGAAGGTCTAATGAGAAAGTAGGGTGTTCAGATGTTTGAGGAGGATATGAACATCATTCCTAAAACAACAAATGAGAGGCAGTCAATGTTTTCGCAGAGACCACTCGAGATGTGCATGGAGAAGAATCTTAGAGGGAGAGGGGAGTGAGAAGGAATTAATGCACATCACCTTGTTGGCCCTATTTGGACTTGTTACTTTTTAGGGGATATTAGTTAAATGTTATGTGTCATGTACGCAGGTGCTTGGTAGTTTAACGTCCTACATCATGGATTGAGGGGATTCACTCCTCACCCATATGACCTACATAACTGGAACATTTTAACCTCTCGAGAAGGGAAGACCCCAAAAAAATCATATGGGGAAAAGTTTTTAGAGTGATCCTTTGAGGGGTTGAAATTAGTCTGGTTATGTGAAGAAGAAATATCCATCTGTGTGCCTATGCGAATAAGCATGAGTGAAAGTAACGCAACATGAAGCACCACCCAAGTGACATTGAAATTACATCATACAAGATTGGAGGGGTGAACATGAGAATGGTTTACGAAGCATGAGTCCTTATAGAGAGGTTGGTTTCAAATGATGGGGGCTTGAAAAGAATTGGGGATTGCAAAGAACATGGATTTCTAGAGCTCAGGGGCTCACAGATCATAGGGGCTTGCAGAGCACATGGCTTCATAGATCTCACAAGCTCGAGGAGCAGATGGATCAACAAAGCCCAATGTCTTGCAGAGAACATGGGATCACAAAGAAAAGAGGCTTGAGGAGGATACGGCATCTAAAAGAGGAGACCATTGCTGAGTATAGTGTCCCTTCCTAATCATGAAGAACATGTGTTTTTGGAGAGTGCTTGATGAAGCTTGGGAGTTTTGGAATTTCCTGAGTACCCAAAGGGGGATCCTTCCTCTGTGATGGCCAATAGGCTTCATGAAGCGAATTCCTCCAAGATGAGGCAGTAAATTTGATTAATGGAAAGGAATTTTGTAATGCTAAATAACCTCATATGATTAATTTTTCTAATGGTTTGCAGAGAAAATGGTGCATATAAAATTTAATGTTTGGAATGTGAAAGGTCAGGGTAATGGTGATTTTGGAGTTGGGGGATCAAGTTATTTATAGGTTCCAGGAAAGTTCAAAGGGTGTAGGATGCACCACGAATTAATTTCAACTCTTCAACTAGAGGAATACACCATAAATCTTTTCATAATCAATGAGATGACCCACACAACCTCTGCAATGATCATAGAGGACTCCTTCTTCCCACATGTTATTTGTGACTGCATATTCGTCCACCATTACTTCCATTGTGCTAGCAGAGACAACCTATTTTGTTCAATTTCGTAGTGTCCATGTAGTCATCTATAACGTTTCTCTATGGAGCATGCACAGAAGGCCTCTACTTTGTGGAGGGCACGGTGTTGGAGGGCTTTACAAAGAGTCTTTTCCTAGATACCTTTTTGGAATATTTTTTGTTGTTATTACATATTGTTTTTCCAAGGCATGGATTTTGGTGCTGAAAAATCCCCCCTTTCATAATGGGGGTTGAGGAGAAAATGAGGGTCAGATTCTAAGTGAAAATCCCTAAAATTTAGGCAGATTGTGAAGGCGAATCACGATGATGGCGTGCAAAGAGTGGGTTGGGATTTTTTTGAAGCTCACCGCAGAATGTCATGACATGAATATCAGGTTTTATCACCTATAAATAAAGGGTGATGACCCCTATTTTATTCTCACTTTCCTCTGCATCCTTGTGTCTGAGTTCTAAGATTTCGAAACTCTGCATGCTCCACAATCTCTCTTTGAGAACTGAATTTCACAGACTGGTGCTTCGAAATACTAGTCAATGAATTTGATGCAATGTGATACCTAGCGGCTTTGCGCCGCACATTAAGCCTTTATGGTCTATGAATGCATGCTCCGTGAGCCATATTTGTGAACATGCTCTATAAGGATACCTTGAGACTAAGATTTCCAACTATGCTCTGTGTTCGAGCTCTTCAATCGAGATCTTTGAACCAGATTAGAAAAAACTATAGTCTTGGGGTATAATGGAAAACCAAGAAGCCGATCATGGGGTCCTTGTGGACACTACTCAGAGGGAAGAAATGGTGAAATTTTTTGGGATCAGAGAGTGTGTGAGAATCCAATAAAATCACAAATCCCTAACAGAGCTATTGTGAGAGAGAGAAAAGAACTATCCCATCTTCAAAATGATGATGTTGTATAGATTCAGTCTAAGGGGGATGTTTTTATCCCTGAGGCCAGTAGGGATGGAGCAAATTACTGGTTTAGGGGCACTCCATGCTAGTACCAGTGGTTCCGGGCTACTTCTTGTCATACATGGGAGTATCACATGCCAGTTAATGCTGATTTTATGTACAATCACACCAACAACATTGATGAGAAGTAATATCCTTCAAAATACCATACTATTCTAAATGTTTCTCTAGGGAACCTAAATAAATGGTGTACCAATGTGTGGGATCTATGACAGAGTGGAAATTTCACGAATGATTAGGCCTTGGCCTATTGGGTTTGTGCACCCTGTGAAGACCATGGAGCAGATCTGAAGTAGGTAGGATTATATGAATAATTGTGGGCTTCCCAATTCCAATTTTATTAGATGAAGATAATTATAAAGGACTTGATCAAAATGTGGTCATCGACAACTAAAACTTTCCACCTTCACTATAGAGAAGTCAATATTATCCTACAGGACCTCCGCCAGATTTTTGGGATCCGAATTTTGGGGAAGATGTTCGATGAATTCCTACCTATGGAAAATGCATGGAAAGAACTGAAGAATATTTTGTGGATGGTAAAGGCCCCGATGTACCTACTACCATGTGAGGATAATATGTCATTGAGGGTTGTCCACTTCATGTGGTATTTTGAACGGTTCATAAATTCCCCCCCCAAAGAACGCCCTTGAAGGGGAGGAGGCGCCCAAGGAGATACCAACAATGCCTCATACTTTTCCCATAGAGGGATCTCAGTGAAGAAAAGAGAATTACTACAAGAAAATCCTGGAGGAAAACCAGTGGAGGATTTGGGGGTATAGTGTCAACCCATATGTGAAACTGATGGTTATCCTATCTGGGTTCATTTCTGCACTCATATGCAGATAGATGTTTCCAGTCTAATATATGAACATAGTTGTGTGAACAATCACTTTTTTATGGCATCCATGCTGGTTATGGGGGAGGGGTCATGTCAATCTTAGGATCCTAGTGCTATCCAAGCTGTACATGGTGATGTGGTAAATCATTGAAGGGAAAAGGGCACATAGGGTATGAAAACTTCTCCACTTCCTGTATGGTTAGATAACAACACACATTAGCACCTAATAATATCTGAACCGTATTTATAATTCCATTTCAAACTTCCTACCATCCATTCTAAGAACTGGGAGGAGCGTTCCGACCAAGATGACTCCACTGATTTCCCTGAATTAAGTCTATAAGGCGGCTGAATTCAATTTACATCCATTCCCGCTACCTATGGGTGTATTCACTGATGATGGGAAGGGAACTGATGAGTATTGGTGCTACTTATTGAACATCTAGGGCAGATTTATGGTGGTATTGTTTGAACATGAGCCCATTTGTATCATACAAACCCCACACCGCTTCACGAGGCAATTTCAGTTCATAAAAAGTCTGACCCCGCAATTCCAATGTGACACATGTTTACATGGGAGGAAAAAAGAAGCAGGATGTGATGCCTCCGCCTATTGCTACATTCGAGATAGTGAAGGAATATTCCAAGAGTTTGGTGTTGGCTTACCTAAGGGATATGTTAAAGATATGAACTATTTGTGTCAAAGATGGTGTGCCTCCTTAACCTCAAAGATGAGGTCAGAAAATGGAATGAACACATCATTGTAGCTCAGCTGATGCACATTACATTGGTGGGGTTGTGGCTAGGCCAGTGATTCCAAGGCCTACACCGACTAGATTTAAAGCGATAGTAGTGTACCTGACATCCCCAGATGAATAGAGTTAGGAGAGATGAAGGCCAACCATAGGGTTCCATAGGATACCAAACCAAGCTCCTGGGAAGCAGCTGTTCCAAATAGACATTCATTTGGATGATATCATTCCCAAGGCTTGGAATACATGGGACATTAACAAGAAATTTAACAATCCCTCAGAGAAAAGGGATTATATCAACCACCTCGGGATGGATCTATCGAATATCGGTAGCAATAATGCTAGATTTTTGGTGTCTCAGGAAAAAGGGGAGAAATAAGTTGCTGAACTGGAGGACATTGTGCATTCTAGGGGCACTCCACATCCAATCAAGGACTGGTTGAAAGTGTTTCTCAATAAAATAGTCCCATCACAGTTGTCTATTGATAAATTTAGGTAGAACTTCCATTCATGCGTATAATTAGAAGAGTCCTCTTGGGGGGAAGAGGTTGGCAGACAGAGCCCCTTAGAGGAACGTGAGGTTACAACCTCAGAGATGGAAGATAATTTTAAAGATCTTGTGGTAAAATATAAACCATTACACTATGGAACTTTCCATGCTACCCAGATGTTTTTCTTTACCAGAAACTTTTATGGTATAGGTTGGCCTTGTATGAAGAACCCGTTCCTGCACGATAGGAAATGTAACATCAGAATCTGTATTTGGAACAATGGTTACTGTAGAATCTAGTAGTGTTGCTAAACCCAAGGTGGTTCTCCCAGAGTCTTCATAGTTCCCAACAATATATTGGGGCCATGTCATGAGATTTCGATAGCAGAAAAACAAGGGTGAGACCAATTATTTGATCTTTATATGTCCCCTCCTTTATAAGAACCATAACAATTTTACATTGAACTAAGCCAACTGACTTCTATGTACTTCTACATGAAGATTTCTTGAAATAGTAACGTCCACCCTAGAAAGTATGGTTGGGGCTTTTAACGCACCTTTTCTGAGGGGAACTCTGATTATCATGGAATCAGATGCTCACGCAGACCAGACTAAAGCAATCACAACAATATATAGGACCAATGGCAGGATGAAACATGAGATTATTGAGGTGGAATCTAGTGATGGGGATAAACCCAATGACATGAAAACCATCTTATCCAATAGGAAAACTAGATAATACCCTGATGATGAATTTGGTGAGGTGTTCCCATTATAAAAACCTTCCATCCCAGAGGACTGGGATGAGACTGCTTCCAATGAAGAAGATAAATAAGTAGTCTTTCACCGGTCATATATATTGATCAATCACATCATCAATGAGACTCAATGAGTAGAGTGAATAAGCTAGATGTGGAGACTTTGTTCCCAACTACGTGAACTATGCGTTGGAGGAGTGGATATCTGACATCCTCATATGGTCATTCGATATTACATAGTTGAGAAAATATGATAACTTGAAGGAAACCTTGGTGTCTACTGAATGTGTGGAATTCTATCAATATCAATAAAATTTTGGAGGCTAAGAAATAGATCCAACATTTATGGGAGCGGGAGAAAACAAATTCTATTTTTTTCAATGTACAATTGGGACTCATATTGTGATTGAAGGCACATTTGATAAAGGTGGAGGAAAAGATAAGGCAAGCATCCTAAGAGATGTCTATTATCCAAGATGATGAGTATTAGATATGAATCATGGTCGATAAACTGTAATCCATCACTATCAAAGATGAATATGACCTTAACAAGTGACAACATGTCTTGGATGTCACAATCCATGGAGTGGTAGAGTTGGGATTCTTCATTAAAGGGAACAAACCGTCTATATGAGGGGTTAATCCATAGGGGCATTAATTTTCACAAACTCACAATCATAATTTCAGTATTTCTTATTTATTATGTTTTCATGCATGAGTCCTATTATCTTCTTTGAATACTACATCACAATCATATCATTGAAATATCCAGTGATAAATCCCTAAGCTCATGTGGGTTGTGCCTGATGTGAGAAACAAGAGATGAAAAAATAATTATCCCCCTTGAACATGAGAGTACCAAACAATCATTAGAATGACCAATCCAAGCTTTTGAGAAGAAGGGGGTCATGTACATAGAATAGATTTATCAAAATAGACAAACTTCCCTCTCCCAATAGGTTCTAGTGAAAAAGTGGTATAATGCCAGGGCTGTAGGAATAGATCTGAAAAAAGGGGAATGAAGATTGTGAATTACGATACCCAAAATTCAGAAAATAGTGAAGATGGTATGATGATAGAGGATATCTATTTGACCAGGTTCGAAACACAACATTCATATCACATTATCCTAAAATGTTAACAAACAAATGAGGGCCAACTATAGAATGCATTCGAAAATGTGGGACCAAACTCAAAGTGTCATCTTATGTCCTTCAGAATGTTGTCCTAGGATGGTAGGTGAGCATTAAGGTCATGCATCCTATGTTATCAAGGAGGTTATTGAGATGTAAAAGATAATGAAAACCACAAATTTAGGAATGTGTGAAGTGAAAACATTACCCACGTAGTTTAAGCGCCATGGTGGAAAAATGAAAGGAGTGGTAATATCGAAGTAAGTACACAGTACAGTTATTATAAACCCGAAATGAATGAGGACCAAATAATTCCACACCACACCATGTATTTATGGGAGAACCCAGGCCAGAGGGGTCCTTAGAGGGGAAGGGGTTGTGACTAGGCCACAAATAAGAAGTCTGGGCGTCACTACATACCGCATAATGATGGGAATCAAGTCACATGTAGTTCGTGTAAGTTTTTTGGTAGGTGGTCGATACCAAAAGAGAGAAATATCCTATTTTAAATAGGAATATAATTATTTTTATACAGTTTAACGTCATGTGAAAATGGATGGTATAAATCATAGTTCAAGGTCATAGAGCTTAGACCGTAAGGTGCCTCGTTTAATTTCATGTGCATGGGACATGCTCGTGTTGTTTATATTATTGAGATAAGGATGAAAAAGATGGAGATATTTTCAAGGGGGAGGGGTGTGTGGTGTGGTTACTATAAACACGACATGAATAAGGATAGAGAAGTCCACCCCACACCACACATGTCTGAAAGAATATTTATGTTCCAAATTCCTAATGTCTATACATTATGGACAAAGAACATAGTTTAAGGTCATTGAGTTTGGGTCATAAGGTGAAGAGAGGTGCATCCTAGCACCATAGGGAATACCCAACATGGGTAAGATAGATAAAATCTATACCAGTTCACGAATATCCAAGAAGAAAGGACACTGAACCCAAACAAGGAGAACGAAAAGGCTCACAAATCTATGGTTGGACCTGCAGGAAAAGTGTTCGGGCGTCTCTACATATAACAAAAGGGTAAGAATCAAGACACACGTGGATATTAAACATTGCATAAAAATAGGATAATGGTAGAGGGAAAATTTATTCTTGAAAGATTACATCATAGGGCTAGGTAGTTATTAGCACACAACTTGGACGAGGAAAACATAGTTTAAAGTCATATGATAATGACGTAAGAGATCTTAGTTTACAGTCCTAGAGCTCAGAATAGAATGGAAAGATTCTAGAATAAAAAATATGTGATGTGGTTTTATAAAGAAACTCGACGTGGAAGGGGAAAATATATTCCTCACTGAAACATAAATTTGAAATAGAACACACACATTTTAATGTAATGATTTTTGGACTAAGGGACAAGAGCTCCTAGTTTGAGGTCACAATGTTTGGATCAAAAGGAAGTTTGGTGCTTCCATGTAGGCATAAACCTTACCCAAGTCCCTATACCCACATGATCTATGCTCAGTATGGGAAAAAAGGTGGATAATATCTTTACAACACATGTAATTCTAAGTAGGGAGAGATAGTGTGCAATAGAATATGACCCCACAACACTTATTTTTCCTCTTAATGCAAAATGGTTCATGGAGAGATAACACCAAGGGTGTCAAAATTCTACTTGAACATGATGGAGTGGAAAGGGATGTGAATCACAAGACCACTTTTTAGTGTTGTGGACCAGAGCGGTTTGACACCAGTTTCTGGTATTATTTATTCCAAGAAGAGGAATAGCCAGATGAGTTTCTCTCATGGTGGCATTACTAGCCAGGTAATTACTTCAGGTGGCCCGGTCATATGCTACCAGTGTGGTTGAGAGGGGCACAAGAGACCCCCAGTGTACCCATGACCCAGTGGAGTGCCGAGCTTGTGGCAAGATGGGTCATCTGCAGTGCTTTTGTAGGGAATTTCCACCAGTGGCGAGTGAGAGGGGTTCTGTGCAGACTCCATGTGTGGGAGCAGTACCAACATCTTCTTACCTGTCAGGGAATTGGGATACGTCAGGACGTACATGCAGAGGTGTTTGTCATGGATGTGGTATCGATGCACCAGGATCTTAGAGGCAGCAGGGTGGGACAGCTCAGGATATCCAGGCTGTGTTTTAGGGTCGTGGCACTGGGTAGGGATATGCAGTGCAACCAATTCAACAGGATAGGGATTTTGGACCTTCTATTGTCAGAGGTACTATTCTAGTTGCTTCTGTTTTATTTTCTATACTTTTCGACATGGTTTCTACACATAGCTTTATATCTATGCCCGTTGTGGAGAGCCTTAGGCTCTGTGTTTCTTCTTCTTCTGCTGTTATAACTCTAGACACTCTGTTGGGAACATGAACGACTGGTGTGCGTCAGTACAGGGAGTTCCACCTAGATGTTGGTGGGTGTCACTATCTATGGGACCTCTATGTCTTAGAGATGACAACTTATGATGTCATTCTCAGGATGGACTGGTTGATACCCTTTCGAGACTTTGTGGATTGATATCTTTTCAGGGTGAGTTTCACGTCACCAGAGGGTGGAGAGTTTCAATACAAGGGTGAATGGGATGTCTAGGCGTGCCGAGCAAAACCCGAGCATCATGGGCGAGGTGGAGTGAAATCCTAGATTGCAAGTTTATATCTGGATGACCAGGGAGTGTGTCAGAAGGATTTCCTTCTATTATTAGATCGTTTCATGGATGTCTTCCCGGAAAACATTTCAGGTATTCCTCCGGAGTGAGAGGTGGATTTCTCTATTGATCTTGTGGAAGGAGTAGAACCGGTGTCTATTCCTCTTTATAGGATGGATACACCAGAGTTGTAGGAGCTCAAGAGGTAGTTAGAGGAGTTATAGGCAAAGTTTTTTATCCGACCTAGTATTTCTCTTTGGGATTCTCCGGTCCTTTTTACGAAGAAAGAAGATGGTACCCTCAGACATTGTGTGGATTGTTGGAAGCTGAACCAGTTGACGGTCAAGAACCGATATCCCTTGCCAATGATTGATGTTATTTTTGATCAACTTTTGGGAGCACGAGTGTTCTCAAAGATTGACTTGAGATCCAAATATCATCAGTTACGTGTTACACCATCAGATATACAACTTACATCTTTTCATAGAAGATATGGTCTATATGAGTACTTGGTTATTTCATTCGGACTCACGAATGCGCCGGCAGTTTTCATAGTTCTGATGAATGTTGTGTTCCATCCTTATACGAACTCTTCTGTTATAATCTTCATGGATGATATATTGGTGTACTCTCACACTCAACACAACCATGACACCCATCATGAGATCGTACTGAGTACACTAAGAGAGCATCAACTATATGTTAAGCTCTCAAAGTGCCACTTTTGGATGGATTTGATACACTTCCTGGGTCATATCATATCAGAGGAAGGGGTTTCCGTGGACCCAATGCAAGTGAGAGGAGTAGTTTCCTGGGAGAATCCTAAGAACATGTTTGAGATATAGAGTTTCTTGGGGCTGGATGGTTACTACAGGTGCTTTATACATGACTTCTACAACTTAGCAGAACCGTTGATGGGTTTGTCTAAGAAGGGTGTGAAGTTCGTTTGGTCAGAAACTTGTGAGAAAACATTTTAGGAGTTTAAGGAAAGGTTTACATCAGCACCAATCCTGATACTTCCAGATCAAGGGAAGAGTTATATAGTTTATTGTGATGCACTAGGTATTGTGTTGGGAGTTGTGTTGATGCTGGGTGATCGAGTTGTTGCGTATGGGTCTCAGAAGTTGGGGCCACATGGGAGGAATTACCCAACTCATGATCTCTAGTTGGCTGCATTTATTTATTCCTTGCGCTATTGGAGAAATTATATCTTGGGAGAGCATTTTGTGGTGTTCACAGACCACAAAAGTCTCATGTATATCTTTACCCAGCATGACTTGAACTTGAGACAACGAAGGTGGGTTGAATACCTTCAATCCTTTGACTTTGATCTTGCCTATACACCTGGTATGGGTAACACAATTGCTGATGCACTAAGCATGAATACATAGATATAGGCAGTTTATGAGGCCAGTGGTGAGTGGCAGCTCATGGATTTGTTTTCTAAGATGCATTTGGAGGTGCACGATAGTCAGGGACAAGCCTATCTATCTTCCTTACCTGTGACTTCTACCCTCTTGGATAGAGTGAGGATGATACAACTATCTGATTAATAAGGCCTAGTTCTATAGGAGTCGATAGAAAGTGAGGACCCTCCTCCTAGTTGGAAAATATGGGATGATGAGGTACTTCATGTCCATGGATGAGTGTGGGTTCCAGGGGACATACGTGAGGAGTTGATGCGAGATTTTCTTGATTCAGCTTGGGAAATTAATCCTGGAGTCACCAAGATGAACTACTACAAATAAGGCCTTTATCAATAATAAAAATGGCCTTTAACAGCGCTAGAAAAGCAATATAAATGCTGTTGAAGATAAAGGGAGCCCCCTTTATCAGCGCTCAAAAGAAGCACTGATAGAAGGGGTGTTTTATCAGTGTGAAAACAAAGCGCTGACAAAGGGGACTTTTATCAGTGCTTTCTTTTTAGCGCTGATAAAATACCCCTTTTATCAGCGCTTCTTTTGAGCGCTGGTAAATGTTAAAAAATAAAAAAATAAAAAAAATAAAAAAACCTACCAATTAGGGGGCTTTTATAGTGCTTGAGCCCCCCCCCCCTTTACAGTGCTTTTCCACCCCCCCTCCAACGCCCCGCACGCACCCATCCACCCTTTATAAGTGCTATCCCCAGATTCACCCATGTGGGCATGTCCCTGCCTCCACCCGGATTTGATCTCGAGTCCTCCCCCTTGAAGCCTTTGCCACTCCCCTATATTGATTTGTTCTCTTATTAGTGATATATATTTATATATATATATATAGTTATATTTAATCATATAGTAATATGTATTTATATTAATATATATAGTTATATTAATATATATATTTATAGTGATATTAATATATATATTTATAGTAATATTTTTATATATATGTAGTTATATTAACATATATATATATATAGTTATATTAATATATAAATATATATATAGTAAGATTTATATATAGGTATATAAATATTCATATATTTTTATTTTAAATAAAATGGATATTAGTTATTATTTAGATAAAGCTAATATATTTTATATGTAAATATTTTTTTATTTTTATTTATAATTAAATTTTTATGTGTGAATATATAGAAAATATGTAGATATTGTTATATATTTGATTATAAATATCAGTGCATTATAAAAAATGTTGAAATTTTAAAGAAATAATATCAATATGAATGTATTAACTTGGAATAAATTCATCCCCCCCCCCAAAAGCCAATAATACCCCCTTAAATGAGGCTGATGTTCAGGAAAATGTTAAAAAATCAGGGTACCCCGACTAAAAACACAGTTTTGGAGGCCTTCTAGGCCACTTTTAGCCTTGGAAAAACCTTGACCGGGGATCTCCTCCATTATTATGACGTAGAGCTCACCACAGGCTTTGATTTGATAAGTAGTAGAGCTCAAACGGACACCTGAATCAAAAGTTATGGCCGTTTGAAGACCGAGTTACATTTTAAACATATTTTAGATATTTTATTAATTTTTTAGTCTTCAAATTGTTATTAAATGAATATTACTCCATAGTAATTAGAAAATTATTAATTATAAATATTTTTTGATTTTTTTATAAGCCATTTTCACAAAATATCTTATATATTAAGTGTAACTGTATATTTATACTTAACTTAAAATATATTTAAAATTATATTTATAAAATATAATTTATATTTATATCAATATAACTATATCTATATATTTAAATGTTAATAAATATTTTGTAATAATTTTTTTGGATGTAGAAACTTTTTCAGTGGTATTTTTAAAAGTGGTGATAAAGACCCCCCATTATTAGCGCTACTAAAAATAGCTCTGATAAAGGGGTACCCTTTAATAGCGCTAAAAAGTGCTGTTAAAGGGGTACCTTTATCAGTGCTTTTCATTAGTGTTGATAATGAGTGGTGCCGGGAATGCCCAGTTTTGTGGTAGTGATGTACCGTGACTTGAGACGTTAGTATTGGTGGCTAGGTATGAAAAGATATGTAGTTGGTTTTGTTACGAGATGTTCCACCTGTCAGTAGGTGATGGTGAATTTTCAGAGGCCATCCAGACTGTTACAACAGTTACCCATTCCGGAATGGAAACGAGATGATGTTGCGATGGATTTCATGACCTGGTTGCTGAGGTCACCTCAAGACAATGATGTCATGTGGTTTGTTGTGGATGGACTCACGAAGGTGGAACACTTTTTGCCGATCAAGGAGACCATCAGTTTTAATGATCTTGGGAATCTGTATATCTGAGAAGTAGTGCGTCTTCATGGGGTCCCTCATTTTATCATTTCAGTTAGGGATTCCCATTTTACGTCTTATTTCTGGTGGAGTTTTCAGAGGTCACTGGGTACATAGGTGCTTCATAGCACAACTTACCACCCTCAAAAAAATATCTAGTCAGAGCGTATGATACAGGTGCTTGAGGACATGCTGTGGACATGTGTCCTATACTTTGGGGGCTCTTGGAAGAAGCATATACCCCTAATTTAGTTTTCCTACAATAATAATTTTCAGGAAACTATTGAGATGGAACCTTACGGGGCTTTATATGGTAGGCCATACTGATCACCCTTGTGCTGGATGGAGGTAGGTGAGGCAGCTTTACTGGGACCACGTCTCGTGTAGGAGACTACAGAGAAGGTCCAGTTGATACAGAAGTAGATGGATACTGCACAGTCTCATCAGAAATCTTATGCTGATCGTCAAAAATGACCCTTAGAGTTCGTGGTCAGGGATCAGGTCTTCTTGCGTGTTTTACTGAGGCTAGGAAACTGGCGGATTAGGAGATAGGGTAAACATTCACCAAGGTATGTGGGGCCATCTGAGTTTCTGGTGAGAGTCAAGCAGGTTTCCTATAGGTTGCAGTTACCATAGAGGTACCGGGCCATGCACAATGTCTTCTATTTATCTCAGTGACGCCATTATCACTTTGACCCAACTCACACCTTTCAGCCCGAAGAGGTTGAGCTTCATGTAGATTCATCATTTAAGGAGAATTCGATTCGTATTGTTGATAGGAGCACGATGGTTCTCCAAGGCCGGCCAGTTCCTCTTGAACTTGTGTTATGGCAGCATGGCCAAGTGCAGGATGAAACCTGGGTGTGGGAGACTAAGGTACATGCTCAATGTCCGGAGTTTTTCACAGCATTATCTTCACCACCCTTGAAGGGAAATTCGGAGATGAATTGCTTTTAAGGGGGGAAGTTTGTATGAAATCGGTTATTATTATTGAGGTATGAGTTTCTTCTATTCCTTTTTCCTTAAATATTTTTGGTAAAATAAGGAAAATGGGGAAGAACCCCAAATTTTATGGGTACATGCTGTGTAATTTTCCACATGCCATGTACATTGGTCGTGTGGGATGAGTACACAGTGCGTGTAGGCCTATCGGTGATGAAGGGTGTAAAAAACCGACTACACAATGTGTAGTGGTTATTTAAATTTCGTGTAAATAGTCAGCAGGTGAACGGTAAGGTGGTGGAGGCGGCCGCCAGCAGAGCAACAGTACACGCTGTGTAATCAGGAATACACGCCCAGTACGCATGTCAATAGGTGAATAGTTACGACGGTGAAAAAGTAGCCACCAGAGGAACATTTAAATGAGAAAATTACACACCGGGTACTAGAGAGTACACTCCATGTAGTTTTTTTCCACATAAAATGCGAATTTGTCTCCTATGATCACATAGGATGCTTAAAATTCCAGAGGAGAGTAGGAGAGATAACCAGAGATTAGTGGATCTCTCGACCGCACATCGGGAACCCGATTTCTACGCCGTTGATCTCCATGGAACCACACAGGTGAGTTTTTCCTCCTCCTTGTGTATTTCTTACCAATTCATATTCAAGGGAAGGTTATTTGAGTTTGAATGAGATTTTGTTCACCTCAGATCTATGTTGTTCTTGGATGATTCGGGAGGCGTCATTCACGTATATCGATCAGGGGTGATCGAGGCAGGCGTTCAGTTCTTTATTTCCAACTGTGGTGTAGAAATTGTGAACTGTTATGCTACGAACCCATGTTTGGGGGTGTAGTGTGGTTGAGGCCTTATATTTTTTAAATACCTAGACCTGTATATGTTAGGTCCACTAGGCTGAATACCCTGAGAGGGGGGGTGAATCAGGGTATGAATAATTAAAAATTAAAGCCCGTTTGCGATCTTGTTTCGCTGTTAAGAAAAACAATCTTCTCCCTCTTTCCTGCTGCACAATATAAATAGAAAGTAATGCAAGACCAGGACACATCAATTTTACTTGGTTCACCGCTAAGGGCTACGTCCAAGGAGCATACGCCGACAGGTTGCCGGTCGTACCAAGTCCACTAAACTTCACTAGCTGTGGATTACAATGTTTGGGATAGATCACTTCTATGCCCAGGATCACTGCCTATACAATGTTTAGGCTCAGCTCACTGCTTTCCCAAGGGCCACTCCCTGTTTCTCTCTCTCTGGATCACTGCCTGTGGAGAGGATCACCTTCTTCCTCTTCCTAAGCTCACTGCTCCAGAAGGGAATCCACTCACAGTTTATAGACCTGTAGGTCTCTTCATTTGCATGAAGTAATGCATCCTTAATTGTAGATAGATTCTCTGTTAAAGTCCAACTTTCATCCACTGATGAATATCACTTTGCCTCTGACCACTGGGCAACTACTTTTGGAAAGTACCTTCGCAAAGTACCCTACTTCGCGAAGCTCCCAATTTCGCGAAGCTCAAACAAGCCTTCGCGAAGCTCCTGCCTTTTCATGAAGCTCTCTCGCTAAGCTCTCTCGCGAAGAACTCCCGTGAAGCTCAACTCGTTGCAAAGAAACTTCTCTCACGAAGCTCACTAAGCCAACGCGGAGCACACACCTTTCGGGGAGCTACAATAGCCACCATGAAGCTCCTTCTTTCGGGAAGCACACTGCCTTTGCGAACCACCTCCGCGAACCGAGAGCAATGGATTTTCTCTGAAAATTCTCTCTACTTCGCTCGAAGGGGTCGGACTCTATTTATAGGCGATTCCACCGACGCTCGAACTTTTCGTGTGAATTCAACGCCACATCATCTCAAATCGCGAAGCTCCAAAGTTTCTGCCGGAATTCTGTCCAAATCGCGAAGCTCCACGGAAATCTTCCATTCTCGGAGCTTGACGTAGTCACGATGAATCACCGTCAACATACCTTCGAGACTTCGCCGCGAAGCTCCTTCGCGAAGCCTAACATTCCTTCGCGCCTTCACCGCGAAGCTCTCTCGCAAAGCCTTTCACCGCCGCGATGCGCTTCAGCCTCTGCCGTTCGCGAAGCTTGACGTAATCGCGAAGCATCACCACCTCCATTCTTCTGGTCTTCGCGATTTCCAAACCATGCATCCTATCTTCGCGAAATTCATGCCTTTTCCATATGAAATTATGCTCTTCATGGAAATCCACTTTTCGCGATTCTCACCAAACTCCAAATTTTGGACCCCAAAAATTTGGCAAACACTGGGAAACGACGCCACCTTGTACTGCTCTTTTGTACTGCCTCCAGATCGTCCTTTCCTTTGTCATAGTTCTTTGTCAATCATGGAATGTCAACAACTTCTCAGGAACTCGACAATTCTCCATGGAAACCTGCTTTGTCAACAAACACAATCCACCCAAAAATACTGCAATGTTACCTTGAGGGATTTTTTCCCAACAGTATAGGTAATTGAATGTAACTGTAAACTGCTGTTTGGGATCACTACTTGGATCCAGGACCACCCCGGGGGTGCGTTCATCTGTTTATCCATTTGTCCATGATACCCGAGGGTATGCCATGATTATAATGAGCATTGAATTTCCCTAAGAGGAATTGAATATAAATTTCTTGTTTATACTTTGGGCTCAGCCCTATTACTTGTGCTAGAGGGTAGTGTTCTTTTTATCCAGAGGTTATTGTAGTTTAGCCTGAGGGAATGGTACTGCTTAGCCTGAGGGAAATGTTCTATTTGTCCTAAGAGAATCACTTCTTATGCCTGAGGGTAGTGACTTCTATACCTGAGGGAAATATCTCATACACCTTAGGGTAATATTTGATAGCCTGAGGGAAAGCCCGAGGGCGTGGTTTTAAAATATTAGCCTGAGGGAAAGGTTCTTATTTTCTTGAGGGCTTGGTTTGGATGAGAACAGAATGTTATTAAATTGAATAGTTAAAAAGAATATCAAAATGGTAATGAAAATGGTAGTGATAATTACTTTTTATTACTTTATAGTTTACTGCATTTACTTTTGCACACTAATGTTGCATATTTCACTGACAGTTGGGCACATGCCTTTGGTGGGTGCCTACTGGGATTCATTTCTCACTCCCGGTTTGTGTCATGTATTTGGCCCAAACAGATTATATTGCTGCAGGTGTCTCTAAGGGAAAGGGTCACTTTACAGGTACTTGATTGTTGCTGAGGAGTAAGAGAGCATGGGACCGAGCTTAGGCTTACAATGCTGCTGACTGTTCTATTTTGTTCCGCTGTACTTTTCCTTTCTGTTGTATTGTATTGTATTGTAGTTTAACTTGTTTGGACTGATTTCATAGAAATATTGTCATGCCGCATCTTCATATTTACACGACTGCTAGTTCTCTTTACTTCAGTTGTCCATTTCAGTTTCATATTGTTGATTGATTTTACTGTGGTATGTTATTTATCCTTTCTACTCTGCTATGCTTTGACAAATGAGGGCATAGTTTCCCCACTATCAGACCTGGGCCCTCACTGCTAGTCGGCAGACTCTGGCATTTGTGGAAATGCACTTGAGGTCATGTGACCAACCGGGTTCGGGGCACCCATTGAGTGGCACTCGGATCCGGGACGTTACAATGCTAATTAAGTTGACTATTGAGTGGATTTACCTCTAATTTTATCCCAAGTAAAGAATGTTTTTCATTTTTCAATGTTAGGAAAGTATATTCCAAATCCATCATATGTTTTGAGTCTATAGATAAGAGATTATTTCTTATGACGAACAAACCGTACATATTTTTGATCAAAGATAGAATGTGTTTTGCAGTAAGGTGACTCATTAGGTAAATGTTTTATGGAAAACCATATTGTTGGAGAGGGAATGCGGGAAAACGAAAATGCTACAAGGGATAAATACCCCCACTTATTTGATAAGTAAATAAAAATGCGTGGACACAATTTTTCAAAAGGGGGAAGCATGTAACATCCCAGGTATTTATAGAATAACATATTTTTATATATGTTAATATTTATCTATAAGATATTAATTTTATGTTAAATGGGAATCTTTTTTTGGTTGCATACCCAATACACAACAATAGGTTTTTCGAAATCTTACATTGCACACAACTCTGAGTTATATCAAAAAATAATAAATTAACAAAATAATTATTTTAAATGGAAGATAACACCTAGCCATTATATTTGAATGAATAAATAGAACTAACTAAAATATGTTTACAAATGTTTTTAAATGGTTTTAAATTTATCAAATAAATTCTGGGGGCTTAAAATGACAATGAATCTAATTTTAAGCATAAAATATTCCAAAATTTTAAAAGGTCTTTTACCACCTTTTGATGGAGATCCATTTTTAAAACCTATTTTTGTAACTTTCATATGTTAAATTTTAAAAAATAAACAGATTATTTGGAATTTGGACATAAATATTTACTTTTGTTAAAGATAATGTATTTTTCTGATAAAATGTATATTTTAATGAATAGTAAAAAATACTGCATTTTTAATTGAATGCTGCATTTTCGTTTAATTTATTATTGTTGATATATTTACATTTTAATTGGTTTTAAATTTTTTTAGGTTATTTCTTATAATTAAATCCATTTTTTGGTCATTGTAGGTAATTTTAAATTGAAATTTTTTATAAACATGTGTCAATATTTTGAAAGTTTTTACTTTTAAATCTTTTTTCTCGTTTTGAAAATGGGAAATAATTTTAAATTAATTACTGAAACTTCTATATTTTCAATTTGAAAAATGGATTCCATATTTGGAATCAAAAGTTCAAAATAATGTAAATAGGTCCCTTTTATTTTTGCACTTGATGAATAGTAACTTTAGTAATTGTTTACCATGGTTAAAGGGTAAATCTGGAAAATAAGGGTAAAAATAATATTATAATAAAAAAAATATCCCAACACATTCCCTAATCCTATTTGATGAGATATTACCAACCCATACAACCCTTCGAATGAAATATTTTCCTTTGGATGCTACTTGAGTGTGATTATGACGTATATATCTTTTAATTTAAAAGTAAAAGAAAATATATTGTAAATATAAATATTCTTTATAAAACAATTTAAATATGGGTTGATATAATTAATATATTTGAATATATATATTAATTAGAAATATATAAATATTTCCTATATCATGATATTTATTTATAATTTTTAGATATTAAATAATTAAATTAAATTGTGATTGAATGATATTGCGATTTTTTATTAATGAAGGAATCAAATAAATGATATTATAAATATTAAAATAAATTTTATTTAAAATATTTTACATGATCAATAATTTTTATAGGTGAATGTGACATGTTATAAAATTATTCAATGATTTGGTTTGAAGTTATTTCTCTGTTTGGATTTCATTTAAATTTAAAAAAATGAACATAGTAAAAATTGACATTATTCATATTTTATATAAATTGTAATTTATTAAATTATTTTAAAAATATAAAAAAATATAAAATCAATTTTTATTATAATAATTTATAAAAGTTCATAAAGAGACATATTATAGGAAATTGACACTCTATAAGTAATATTAATAGCCTATTAATAATTAAAATATAATTTCTAGAATTAAAATTAAATGCGAATAATTAATGGTAAACTAAAAATACAAGGTTAAAAATAAAACAAATACAAGGAAAACAATTATTGTAAGAGATGATTACTATTTATAGTCAAATTATTTTTGACATATCTCTTGTTGTATCCTTTAAAATAAAAAATTAATTTATATAATTTTATTAATTTAAGTGTTTCTAAGGGATTCCCCTTTCATCTCCAATAAAAAAGTACCCTATCTTATCTAATATTACCACTTCAAGATATATTTTTTATGAAAAGGTATACCCAAAAATCTCCCTAGAATACCTTCCATCATTCTTGAATCCTCACTTAGGGTTTAAAAATCCCAAGGAAGCATTTCGGTATAAAAGAAATGAAGTTACCCCTTTAAGAGGTAACACCTCCTCTCATGCCTTTTAGTTTCTTTTCCATTATCCACTCCCAAAACAGTATTTATTCAATAATTAAATAATGAAACCTTTATCCAAAATATAATATAATCTTTTTATGCTATATTTTTCATCTATACTTACACAGACCTCCATTTCATGAGTAATGAACATACTGTTTCTGTGTACGGGGAACTACTGCCTCACGAAACGATGAATGCTCAATTTTTCCCTACCACCTCTCATGGTGGCAATTATAATAGTAACTATTTTACAAATTTTATATATTATATTTATTTTTTCTCCATTATTTTGTAAAATTAATTTATAATATAACATTATTCTTTCCATGTTTTCTAACTATGATAATTTCTTTTGAATATGTGTGGACTACCACCCCCTCAATGTGATATGAATCGTTTCCTCTACAAATAGAACATAAGAAGAATGATTTTATTAAAAATATGAGAAATAAATTAAATTAACTTAAAACTAGTATTATAATATAATTTTTTATGATTATTATTCTTTTAATATGAAAAATAAATTGAAGTAGCTTCAAGCGTACATACAACCTACCGTCTCCAAGAATAGTGAATTTCATATCTTATCTCCAACTATTATGGATATTATAAATACATATATACTGGATATATATGATATTTAAATCATGAATAATATTATGGAGATAATGGAATTATTACCACATGGAAAATTTACATCAAAACAAGTTCATTTTCAACTATAGTACCTAAAATTGAAAAAGAGTACAAACGAAATTAAATAATTATGTAATTCTTTATAACATAGTAATAAGTGAAATAAAATTAATAATAAATTTGAAAAAGGTATTGAAGCATATATAAATTAACCTTTTTTTATTATTCAGGAACATAATGATTGTACATGATGAGGGTGACTCTAGGTAAGGGAATTCGTCTCAATCTCCTTTCATTGAGGCATATTTTGAAAATAAACACCACCGACTTTTATATAGTGTATAATAAAAGATTTTGAATTTTAATTCAAACCAAATATTTTATCAATGAATCATTTCACTAAAGAAAAAAATGAACATTTTTAACACATGAAATGACCATGAATTCTATGTTACATTAATAATTATTTGATATTTGGATTCCTCTATAAGATTTCATTTTTTTAAAATGAAAATAAATACCTTATTTCATTTTTTGGTTTTTTGGTTTTCAAAATGGTATTAAAAGTGGATTAACTATCTTAATATCTTCAAATGATTTCTTCTGAGTTTGAATGAAATTTTATAAGTCAAATGATGATATTACAAATCATTTATATTTTATGATTATATAATGGTACTTGGATATTTGATGGGTGGGTACGTGATTAACAAAAGATGGATGGTTATGTGATAAACCAAATATGGGTGGTTCCATGATAACCCATGGTTGTATGCTTAGGTTATAACCTCTAATTCATTGGTTATGGAAGTTGTCCGTATGGATATTCCATCTCTAAGAATGATATGTGTGGAAGTCGACTGTTTGGTTATTCCATTTAATTATGATTATTTATAATGTTTCTTTTTATATTTTTTGTCCTTTATATGGGGTTTAAGGTAATATTTTGGTTACAAAAGGGTAAGAAATGATCTTCTATTTGTTGAAGAATATTTACTACTTCATGAAGGTAAAAAGTGTTACTTTATGAAAATATATTCTTAGTTTTCATGTTTTAACAGTGCTAATAGTTTTCCTTCTTTATTATCCCTTACTGAGATTTTTATTCCCGTCCCAAGTTTTTTAAATTTTTTCATAGGGTATAAGGAATATTAAGGGAAAGGAATAAGTCAATAAGGATTTTATCAATAAAAAAAAGCGTGTTCTATTTTTTTAAAGGGTATCGTTTGGTGGAAAAATTGGATACTGTTTTGATAGTATTCTATTATTTGATTATGGGATGATATGAATTAATAAGGGCCTAGTTCTCTAAAACTGTAAACCTGAAAATATCCTTGATGTGAATTAATGTAAAATTATTGACTTATTTCACGATTAAATAATGATTAAGGCTGAGGTCTTTTAGGGAGTTCAAATTAATTCTTCAGGAAATACTAAATGTATTGCAAAATAATGGGTATATTTCCTATATATAAAATTTTACATTCCTCTCCTTCTTCACCAATCATTCATATAAGTAAGTATTTAGGAGGTATTTATTTTCAAGGCACATGTTGGGATATCTTAGATTTAAATTTTTTTGTTGTTCCTTTAAGAAAATTTAGATTTCTTGAGTGTACATATTATGGTGGCATTATACTTTGATAGCCAATAAATCTCTAGTATTACATCAAATTCCATCATCATAATGAACACTAGGTCTGAGATGATATTGTACTCACCATATTTTATATTAGAATATCTATATAACATTGAAACTAAAATAGATCCTCTATTATTTGGAAATTATAACTCCATGTTCTATGATTTAAATGCTTAATTCAATGTTATTTTCAATCTTAAATTAAATAAAGGAATATAAAATAAGTAAAAAAATATTCTTTTATCATTTATTTTATAATGAGTTTACCTAATACATCATTGTTAGGAGCATCAAGTTCATCCATCACTATAGAAAAATCACAATATTACTCCCTTTTCATGTCATAGGGATGAAAATAGTTTACTGCACTATCTTCTGATTTGTATAGTCTTTCACAAAGTATCCTTATTATCCAAACATTATGTATTATACTATAGGATAAACTTCGACCATATTTCCTTCTACTTTTTCATTTGTATATTGAGTAATTATGTATCTTTGAATGTTTCAAGCTATATTCATAGACCTTTTATACTAGTATCACTTTCCACTTCCGTATAGACAATTCACTAGATGTTTCTTCCAATACATAATATAATTAGTTAATTATAATATCTACCCTTCTCATTCATGAACCAAATGGTTGAAAAAATATGTATACATCCTTATATTCTTTCCAAAAATACATGGGACTAATGCACATATGTAATCTCCAGCACCCTATTTTCATTAAACAATAATATATCCACATAACTCTAAATGTTTTGGTTTAAAATAGTTTTCCATAGATTAGATCATAGTCCACTAAATGTTTGGTCAATCCTTCCATTAGAATCAGTGAAATATCTTGAAGAATATCACACGATTATTGTAAAATTATCTTTATAACATCCTAAAACTATTTCTTCTTTTTATTAATCAAAATAAATTCACTTTCCATTTTTTCATAGGTTATAAAGACAATATTTGTTCAAAAATACTTATTTAGTGTTCCCATTCCATAAATTCAACTTTATACCTTTTCATCATGTTTTTGAACAACTTCCACCACCTATTATCTTCTCCCTCTAGGTGGTATAATGACAATGTAACATTATTTTTCTAAAAAAATGATTACATTAAAATATATTTTATATTTTATCAATCCATTCTTTAGTTTTAAATGGATTAGAGGATATTGTAAAACCATGTGGGTTTTGATCCTCGATGTATTCAACTACTAGTTTTTCATCATTAGTTAGTATGGGATATTCATGTTTATTAGGTTATTACAAATAACATTAGATAATTGATTTAATATAATCATGATGTTTTTAAATATGTCTTATATAAGATTTGGAGGTCATCATTGAATTTTCCTTAACATATATTATTTAAATGGTTCCTTCTATTTAGAACCATTATTATAAAATAGAAAAACATAAATGGGGAAATGGTATTGTTAAAAATATGATAATAATAATTATAATGGGGATTTTGATAGTGAAATTTTCTAATATGAGCCATCTATGATTATGTATTTCTATTTTTCATACATTAAAAAGGAAATAATTTCATTATACATATATTATTATAGTTGATAATAAAGGGATTGTGATCAAGTAAATAATATCTCCTGGGAGTGTCTAAATGGGTTTGTGGTTTGGAACAATTTCTCTTTATTGCGTTATGGTTGAGTTAATACCCAACCAAATATTTTATGGTGTTATTACCATGTGGCCTATCTTTCGTAGATAATGAATCCACTTATTATTATCCTTAAAGGATGTCATTTCCTGGAAACCACATAATCTATACTTTAACGAAATTTTAGTATGTTTTTCTATATTTATACTTATATACAAGGTTTTCAATATTTTTTTTCTAGTCATAATTTCAAACAAATGTCTAAAGTTATATGTGATAACAACTATGAAAAAACAGATTTTTCATACATGATTATTAATATATTTTCATAAAACAAATAATAAAAAAATTACTAAATATATTCTGAGTTTTAGTGTCTTGGAAACTAATCACATAATACATGAATTTCATAAAAAAATACATAAAAGTTTAATAGTTCACTTTAAATTGTCCATTGTTATTCTATACTAATTCAACTCATTGGAAATGTTTTATTGGTTGATTAAATCAAAAGGGAAGGCTGAGAAAAATACCAATAATGGTATAAACAAAAAAATGGTATTTAAGTGATAATTATGGATAAAAAATGATGAATACAAATAATATCATAATAATCTGTGTATTTAGTATAACATGGAAATGTAAAAAATATATATAGAAATTATAGATTCATAATAATATCACCAAGGTTTATCACCAAGGTGTCGTAATGAATATTACCATGAGTTTTCAAAAAGGTATAGTGAATAATTAATAACGTGTTCTTAGAAGGCATTGTAAACATGTTATCTCTATAGATTAATTTTAAAACCAATGCATTTGAGTGATATTAGGGATCAGTCATTATATTATTAACTTTATGTGTTCTATGTAGTTCATATATTTTAATAATGTATTTTTTTCATTTTAACCAATGAGTTGGGAATGTGGATTTAATACATGGAATTCTATAATAAATGAAGTATATTGATATCTATATGAACAACCATAAATAAAATTAGGGTTCTGTATTCGAAGTTAAATAATATGTAATGGAGAATCAAAAAATGATTCATGAATATAATAAGCATTTATAATGGATTATGCATTGGGATTAAAAAGATATAATTATAGTATTTAATTTATAAGGAATTATTTGGATAGTAAATGACTACTTATAATCACCTTACAACCTAATCAAATGAAAATTAAAAGGATCATTATAAATAAATACTTGAATAGAGGGGAGGAAAGAGAAAGAGAAACTTTACATTGTAATGTTGATTCTTAAAGATGGACCAGATATCCATAGAACCATAGAAACTTCTTAGAGAGGCTATTAAGATGTAAAATGATTGGTAATTCATTCTCAATGGATATAGAATTATAAGGTATGGGAAAATATGTCAGTATTTAGTGAAAATGAGGGGGAATTGTTAATTATTTTATAAACAAAGGTCTTGGAACCTGGATTATAAAAAATAGAAAACAATTTACTATCCCAAGGTTTTAGCACGCGTTACTTTATTTGTAGGGTTAAAATTTTAGTATATTGAATTTAAAAACTAACCATTTAAATAATATTATTTCGTATATGCTTGTTTTAATTATTAATAAATATTTTTTTAGAATAATCATAAAATATTATTTATATTTTGAATCAATTTTTAGTGGTGTGAAAAATTGATTTTATTTATTTAAAATGAATTATTTTAATTAGATAAATCGTTTTTGATCAATACGACCTTCACAATATCTGTTACATCATTTTTATGTCATTATGATGTCGAAATATTTATCATATATACATAAAATACATTTCTTTTCAACCAAAAATCCTTTTTTCTCCAAATTTTAAGAAGAATTCAGTATTTTCAAATTTATATGACAAAATTTAAAGACATTTTATCAAAATAATTATCTAGAGATGAATGTTATAATTTTAAATAAAACTTTTATTTATATGAGAATATCAATTTATATCGCTAGATAAAAAATAAAATTGTTAAAAAGATGTATATGACAACTTAAAACAATATTATCATTTATATATGATTTTTTTATTTAGAAAAAATTTATAAAAATAAAATATTATTTCAAAATTTTTAGTTTATAATTTTTTTTATTATAATGAGTATTAAACTAATATATTTTTCAAAAATAAAATTATCCATTCATTGTATCAAGAATTTATTTAATCATATGTTTCCAATAGTAATGTTCATTTTATCTTTTATATTATTTTTTTAAATTAAAAAAATTGTAGGATCAGTGTGACATATTTTTATTCCAAAAATAATTTTAATATTAATATTAATTTATTTGTATATATAAAACACTTAATCACACAACCATAATTCTTGAGGGAAATGTGAATGATAGTGGGGCTTTTATGGGGTGGTTTAGCTAAGATTGTTCTCGTAGTGATATCTAATATCTTGTACTTATCTCCCAAATGATTCCAATCATGCACTAGTTTTTAATGTTCACCTTGGTCCTGGTTGATAGTGGACTTGAGTCATGCCATCCCCATCCCTAGCTCTAATAAATGAAATTCATAAGCGATGTTCTTACCAGTTGAGACCACTGTTTCTTCCTTCCACATAAACTCTCTATCTTTATCATTTTTTATATGAAATAAATAAAATAGTGAAATTATAATAGAAATATTACCAATGATAAAAAATGGTCACAATAACCTTTTATCCTGATGTTTAATAATCATAATGACCAAAAATCATAATATATATTGATAATAATTTCCAAAATAATTTCCTATAAATTCCTTTAAAAAATCGACTAAAAATATATCATTTTTATCATTTTTAATATTTCAATTTTGTGGCTTGTATTATTATTATTTTAACTATTTTTTTATAATTGAAATGTTTATTAGACAATATTATCTAGGTGACATATACAGTGTATATTAATTTTTATTTTTTAATCTATATTACTAGTTATAATATACATAATAACATTTTTTCTTTGATTTTTATTGGAATACATTGTAATAATAATTGTTCATTCCATACTAGATTTTCTTGGGTGTTACATCCATTCATATTGATATACAACCTACGACTACTTTATATAGTGACCAACTATATCCTAATCAAACATACCTTATCGATGGTATCTTTTACTGTGCTCAACCTGATCACTATTGACTCACATACCTCTCACTATGATAATGATTGGCAGAAAGAACCACCATAAAGAGACTTTAAGGGATCCATATGGATTGAATCTCGAAATCTGTTTTTATACTGAAAATATTGCATGTATAGATGGTCATCCCTATCATGACCCAACCCAAGCCATCCCTCCATTGAACACCCGAGCTAGCACGTGACATTTCATGATTGAAATTATCAATCCCCATAGGATGAAATATGTTACTGGCCATCAAGGAATCACCACTTAGGTATGGTTCCACTAATTAAACATTAATTAAATAAGTATCATAAAGTAAATAAAATTTTGGAATGACATGTATGTACAGTGGATTCCCAAAAATGTTTAAAATTCAAATAAATAATAACCTAATATCAAACTATGAATGTATTTAATGAAAAAAAGTTTCAATAGTTTCCCTCACCACCTCGGTCTACCTCTCATACTATGAAAACACTCATACCAGATGGTTTTTTATTTCCAACAAGTTAATATTGCTTCCCTTAATCCATATAATGTTGTAAAAAACTATATGTAAAATGTTATAAAAAAAACTAAAAACATATCCTCCTCGTTATGACTACAAGAGTCACCTCTCAAGAAATATGAACCCCAATCCCCCATGAGAAATAATGAAATATAAGATGGAACTTGAATTAAAAAATGAAAAAGATATAGTTTTGAGAACCAATATTCTCAATAGGGATTCCAAAACAGAAATCATTTCCTATTCCATACCTTTACATATAAAACCATTTCATGCTAGTTTGAAAAAATATATATATATATAAATAAGTGTTTTATTTTTTCCCATTTAAAACAAGATAGAATCTTACATTTATTAAAAACTATTTTCCCATTTATAATTTCAAAAAAGTTTCCAAATAATGATAAACATTTGGAAATAAATTTATAAGATAAAATATGAGATAAAAGATAAATTTTAGTAAGAAAATACAATATTGGAAACCATTTTATAAATGTTTCATAAACATAGGAAATTAGTGCATATGTAAAATGATCATCATTGATCTCAAGATATAGTTGAGATGGTCTAAGATATTTACATAAACATATCCACAATCAATCTCCACCAACACATGTTACCCACAATCAAATCATCCCAACACTCGACATCCACATCAATAGTTCATCCCGGGGTCACATACCGTAAAGAGTCTAGTGATCTAACTGATGGCCAGTAGTCATAGCATAATACTATAAAAGTTCATAATTTATTCCTTGAGATCCATCCTCTCTACCCTATGATCCCCATTAAAAACAAATGGAATTTAGTTTTCTCAATCTAACATATAAATATATATCACATTCTTTGTTGAAAAATAGGATTAACTATATCACCCTCTAAATTCCCAGTTATGTGCCACCCCTTTTTTCTTTTCCATGTTTCTGAAATATTAAATAAGCCCTATTATTGAGCATAATTCATATACAATATACCTTTTACACATTTCACACATTTCCCTACCATTCAACGCCCATAATAATTTCACAGTCTCGGGGTTTCCTTAAGATTAGATTTAATTTCCATATAACATTTCTAAGTGATACCCATGCCATAAAATTTTGTAACAAACTTTTATCATTTAAAAACCATTTTCAATCAAAGATTCTAATGTTTCAAATATAGTCTTTACACATAGAAACATATTAAAATCAATATATATGAATAAGCCTTGACCAAATGTATATATTAAGACAAATACGTATGAATATTTATAAATATGGTACCTATATATACATATATATGTATATGTATATGATATATATTTAATAGGAATATAGATAATTAAGTACCATTCAGATTCTCTTTGGGAACTAAATATGCCATTATGCCTTTTTACAAAACCTTTTGAAATACCAAAACATCCTTATTAATTTCAAAATAAAACATTTAAAACCATTTGGAAGGCATGTGTAATAACCAAGGTTCTTGTCATTTCAAAAAATCCTGAATAAATGATTTAATAAAAGAAACCCATGATATAAGATTAGAAAAAATATATAAAAAATGGGAGAAACCATTTCAAGGATCATAACCATTATCCATAACATATTTACTTTAAAGAATAATGAAAAAAACTTTTTAACAGTTGAAAAATCAAATATATTAATTAAATAAGAGTAATATAGGGTAAACTAACTTGGAATATATACCTTTGAAAATGGGGACACTATTCAACATCAATTAGATCTGAAATGCTTTATAAAAAAATATAAAAACCCCAATAACCAAAATACATAAATATAATTCAGCCACTAATGAAGAAAAATAAAAACCCTATTAATAATAAATGATAAATTCATCGATTTCAATAACCATAACATGAATCCTCCTCAATGGTAATATCAAACCCTACGCAACCAGTTTTATAAAGATAACTACCAAAAAGGGTTGAGGGTTTACTTATGCAATTTGATCAATTAGTAGAGTGATTAAAAATACACTGTATTAGAATGTGGAAAGAATTATATGACTTACCATGATGAATCATGCATAGGGAACATGAAAACCCCTTGAAATTGTGAAGTAAGGGATAAATATAGGAGGAGGAATAGCGACCAAGCCCTACATAGTGCTGAAAAATAACGGATATGAGAGTGGGAGTGGGAAAGGAATGAAATATGAAATGAAAGGGGGAAAATGAAAATAGAAAAATTAAAAAAAATCACATTTTTAAAGGATGGGTGTTTCTCTTAGTTCATTGGATAGTTTTCCAAACCATGTACCAACTGTGTACTCCATAATGGAAGCTATGGGGAAAATCACATGGGTAGGGTGAATGCATTGGTAAAACATGTGCTTGATGCATTTTTCTCCCTTTTCAAGTGCTGGACGTGCTCAAATGGTCTTTTCATTGTTTATTCTAATTGTGTTCTCATAGTGCTCTAGTGTTAAATTTTAAAATTACAAAATTTTAAAAAATATTGACACAAAAAATGATATGTGAATTAAATATAAATATTAAAATAAATAAAAAAGTAATTTAATTGGTAAGGGTGTGATAATTATCCCCACCATAATTCATTATCCCCAAAAATCCTCATTAAATTTTGAGGGATTAAATAAAAAGACAATATTAACCCTCTTCAATACATCTCATATCTCAAAAATACATGGAACGCAACAAATTACATTATCCAAGGCATATGAAACAAATCAAAATGAAAAAAATATTCTCTTAAAAATAATTAATATCTATAAGAACCATTAAAATCAAGGATCAAACACTCCGTTATCAAAACAAACATATATGAGGTACCTTAAATTGAATAATATAAGGAAACAATATTAAAATGAACATTATTTTCTTCCCACTATATTAATATTATTTTAAAAACACTCCTAATGATATAATCATAAAAAAACATCAATAGTTCCAGAGAAGATCCCAAGGGGAAAACAATTCTATAAGGAAGTGATCTAAAATAAAAAGGATCATTTGTGGTCCCCAATCAAAAAGACATCCACAATTGTCATTAACCCAGATGTATAAGCCTCCAAAAGATTATGAATAACATCACCTAAGAGAATGAAAAAATAGGACAAATGAAATAGAAAAAGTTCTAACAAAAATGAACTCAAAAAATTGATCCAAACAAGATTAGTAAATTATAACCTGAGAATAATGGTGTAAAAAGAATTTACAAATAATGCCATACCTAGAACACCAAGACACTAATTAATCCATCCAAATGGGAAAGGATGTAGATAGGATATGAACTGCATTAAGGGTATCAATTATCCAATTTCAAATGAATGCCCAAAACATATATCTCACAATTACATAAAATAAAATAAACAACATCACTATCATCCGAATATAAATATTGGGAACTAATGATCACCAAAGAAATAACACCTCCAAGAATACATGAATTTTATAGATAAAACTAAAGGGAAACTCACTAAACAAAACCACCCATGAAATATAATGAAGGGGAGAACTAATAGGAATGTGATTTGGATATACCATTCCACCTAGAGTATTGGTAAGGATTTCATCCAAAATATCACACTCCCTAACTACAAGAGACACCACCTGGGGACTTCTTAATGAATAAAACATCCAAACCCTATAAAAAAATTCTATGGGGAATACCTATCGAAGTAATATAATATTTAAATTGATAAGCTTCAAAATATAATATGTCCTAAATTTGTAAAACCATAGAAAAGGGAAAAACCAAATTAAAAAACCCAAATATTCTTATTCAATATCATAATTCCAATTAAAAAGCAACACCCATATTATAATTCCAATACCATGTTACAAATCCCTATTTGAAAAAACTCTAAAAACAAAAAACAATACCTATTTTAATGAACCAAAAAAATGTAAATACATTATTTAATTTAAAAAAACAACTATATTCATTTAAATTACTTATTTAATGTTACTTTATTAATTTATATCTTCAAATTCTACTCTAAATTCGTGTTCAAATTATAAAACCTTACCTTAAATTTCAAAATCCCATATAACCCAGTTGAATCCATTTTAAAATACCCATTTGAAATAATTTTTAGAAACTTCATGTATCAGATTTCAATAAAAATAATAGTTTTCAACCAAAATAATTTGATATTATATTCAATATTTTAATTTTGTATAATACTCAAGATTCGTATCAAAATAAATTTTCTTAAATCTAATCCGCTTTATACATATTCAAATTATAAATAATTTTTTTCTTTTTAAAATGGTTTAACATTGATAAAAAGAAAATGAATCGAATCTCACAATATAAACACTATATAATATTTACTATTGGTTATGCATGACTTGCCACATAGTTTAGTGGACCATGTTTTGGGTATGCAACCACTATTGTAAGTCTTGCTAGACAATGCACTAAAGATCTACATCAGTTGATAGGCCATGAGATCTCACCATGTGATGTCGATTCACTCCCATATTCATCCCTAAAAAATGATAAATAAATGAAAACAACCAAAATAAATAAAATAATGAAGCCTAATATCAAATGGAAACTAAATGTTCATTATAAAAAGTGTTTTCCAGAATGTTTTTTAGACATAAGCCAAAAGTACAAACCATCCTATCTCTATATACCTATACTATAAAAACAAAGAAGGGCCATATGATATCATTTCTCACAGACCAACTGGATTATTTCCCCTATTGGATGCATGATCCAACCTAAAATGAGTGTTAAATCATATTCCCAATTCCCATGTGATGAAAAAAGTTCATGGGAATCACAGAATCACCATTTGGGAATGGTTTTTCCTAATAAAAATTAATTTAAAAATAATTAGAAATAATATAAAATTCTGTAAGCATCCTTCCAAACACCATACATCCATTATAATGGAAAATCTATGAAAAAACTAATATTAATAAAAAAAGTTGTAAAAAAAGGAGCACTAAAAACCTCCCCCACAACCTCTGTCTCCCTCTCCTACAATGAAGACATGCCCACCAGATATCATTACATCGCCCACCTATAGGTATATCTACCCTCAATCATTATAAAGTAGAAAAAATGTTTATATAACATTTTATAAAAGGAAATAAATAATATAGAACTAAGAACATACATTCCACTTTGTGAATACATGTGTCTCTACCCAAAAAATAATAACTACAATGCCCTATGTGAGAGAATAAATATATATAGCACATGAACCTAAAAAATGATAAAGATATATGTATGATATCACATACGATTATTATGTATTAAAAAATATTAACTTTTCATTATATATTACATTTAATTTGATAACAATTTCCTTATAGTTTGAAAATAATTATATAAATTTTTTTCCTTTTTTCATTTAAAATGAGTAATAAAATGTCATTTCATAAAAAAAATTCTTTTTATATTTTTAAAATAGTTTCCAAATATTGTTACACTTTCCAAAATTTCGGAATATGCAATGAAATAACCTCTTTAATAAGAGAACATAATAGTTTAAACCATTCCATAAAGGATCCACAAATATAGAAAGTCGTGCATCTGTAAATTGGATGTCAATGGATCTTATTGCCAAGTTGAGATAATTTAGGAATAACCCATAAATATATCTACAATCTATATCCACTCTATACAGTTAACCATAATCAACTCTCTATAATACTTGGTTTCAAATTCACTACTTCGACCGAGGGGTACATCACATAAGAGATCAAGTGATCTAACATAGAGATGGTAGTCTGAGCATAATACTGAACTAGTGCATTATCTGTAACCATAGATCCCTCAGATCTACCCAAGGGTTAACATGATATAAAAGTAGAGGTGAGTTCTCTAAAGTTATTATATACATACATATCACATTCTTTCCTCAAAAACAACCCATTCACATTCTCACCCAAAACCCCCTTTTAAGTGCACCACCTATTACGTCCCATGTTTCATAAACAACTCATAAACCCACATACTGAAAAATACATCATCTAAAATATACCATTCACACATTTCAAACATTTCCCAAACATTCAACACCCATCCCTATTTTGTAAATAAAGATGTTTTTAAGAAGGGGTTTCATTTCTCTAAATCATTTCAAAGTGCTAAACGAGCCTCATCATTTGGAAAATAAACATTTAACATTTGAAATCCATTTTAATCCTAATCGTGTCAAGTTCCAAATATTAATTGTACCATAAGATACATATACACATGAATATATATATAAATACCCCTCTAACAAATGTACATACTCACACAACAACATCTCAATATGTAAAAAGTTGGAATATATATATATATACATATATGTGTATATAATATATTTAAATCAAAGGGAGATGATTAGAAACCATTTAGATGATCTTTAGAAACCAAAAATACCACTGTGACTTTTGGGAAAAATATTTGAATGATATATTCATCCTTATTAATTTCAAAATCAAACATTTAAAACCATTTAGATAGTAATTCCAACAACCATGTTTCTAGGAAATTAAAAAATTCTTGAAAACCTGATTAAATAATGCTAACCCATGATGGACGCTTAGAAGAAATTTATAAAACAAGAAATAAACCATTTATAACTCTCAAATACATTTTCCATAAGATATTTTATTTATATAATAACAAAAAAACACTTTCAAACAATCATGTAATCATAGTTCTCAAATTAAAGTCTTGTATATGGAGTAACCAACCTTGAACTCACTACAATTGGAAATAGTAATGAAATTATATATCAAAAGGGTATGAAACACTCTATAAAATAAACAAAGATAAAAAACCATAAGACATGTAAATATAAATCATCCAAAGATGTTGAAAAAAATAATCCCTTCCAGAAATTAATTAAAAATTCATTATCATCAATAACCAAATATAGAATATGCCTCAATAAGACAAAAAAAATACTAGGAAGAAAGGTAAAAAACCCACCAGAAATCGAGATAGAGTTTTTATATTTCATTTTAGAATTAAAGATGTAGAGTATAAATGAGGGGGAATTGAAGGAGGAATGAAAAATATGACTTACTATGATGAATTAATCTTTTAGTTCTTGAAAAACCCTTGAAATCATATAGGAAGGGAGAAGGATGGGAGAAGGAGGAATGATTGATCACTCCCTTGTGATGGGAATGATTAAAAGGTCAAGGGGAGGGGGTGGCGTGTCCTAAAAAATATGGTAAACAATAATAAATATGAAAAAAATTAAATATAAAAATCTATTTTTTAATGGATGGGCATCATGAATGGTTTAGGCACTTGGTTTTCAGAATAATGCGCTTTCCATGCTCCCCTTCAATAACGTATAGGGAACCCCACATGGGTAGGGCACACAATTAGGGAAACCATGTGTTGGCATTATGTTTTAGCTATGTCAAGTGTTTGGTGTGGTAACATTGTCTCTGCATAGTGTCTACTAAACATGTGCTCACCGTGTGCATGTGAAAAAAATCTATAATACCAAAATTTTAAAATATATTGACCCAAAAATAATGATATTATTTATATATTATTATTTTAAAAAATAAAAATATTAAATTATCCAGGACAAGGAATGATAATATGGCGTTCTTCAAAAACCAGGATCACATTCCCTGATCATGACATCCATTATTTGGATAATCCACTAAAAATACATGTATATTGGTGGGTGTTATACTATAATAACCTTTAGTTATGACCCTATATCTTTATATATGCCTTTTAAAAATCTCAACAGGAAACATAAAACATGATATGTTAATGTGTCACAAGTTACTCAAGCATCCATGCCAACACCCACACAAACAACTTATCTTGCTCATCCATCGACTGAGTCTCTTTAATGGAAAATAAATTGAACATTTTCATTGTCTAGTCATCTACCACCCACACTACATCACAACCCCTTAGGGTGACATCCTATTATTTTAAATTATATATTCAATTAAGACCTAATATATTCTATTTCATATGATATATGATACATTGGACCCTAAAAAACTTTGAAACAATATTAAACCACTAATATGTAATTATAGAATGGGCACTAAAAAATATAGGTAAATGAATTATGAAATATATTTATAAATCTTAATAAATTTCTTTATTATTACTAATACATTTATAAAATTAAATTTTAGAAGATAAAAAACTAATAAGAATCACTTATTCATTAAAATGAAACTATTTTGAAAAATTTCATTTAGGTTATTTATTTTAAGATACTAAATATATTATGGAAAAATATATATTGATGATATTAATAATATATTGACACCACTTTAGTATGTAATTGATATGATATAAGATTAAGAATAGTTACTATTTTTTATTTTCCTATGAAAACATATTTCATTATTTTAAAACTTATAATTTATAATTTATAACCTGAATTTTGAAAAATGAATTCCATTTTTTGATTAAAAATAATAACATTATACTAAGGTGAATTATATATATTTTTTGTAAAATAATTTATTTTTATGTAATGAGTGAAAAATAATGATTTTACAAATAAAATCAATTTTATGACATTTCTATAATAAAAAAATAACATAAACATTTATTATTTTTTTATATAGACATATGACTTTATAAATTAAAATAATTCTCTTATTAATTTCATTATGTAATTTATAAAATCCTAATTAACAGTTTGTAAACATAAGTAATATTTTACTCTAAAAACATTTTTATTCACTAATTAGTTTTCATCGCTTATAGAAATTAAATAAAAAAAATAGATTTCAAATTTTATATCAATAAATAATATTATTAAATAAGTTCATTATTATTCTTTGAAATAAAATTTTGATTAATAAGATTAATGTTAATGACCATGATAATGGTGATAGGGTTATTATCCAAAAAGAGTTTTATTAATGTTGTGAAAATTTTTATCCAATAAATTAAATTGATATCTTTTATATAATGACTATCATATGATGTTTAGACATATATATGAAAATATTATGTCTAATTTAAAAGGTATTTAATTATATTTCAATTTAATAACACTTAATGATAAAAATATCATATTTTCTATAAAACTATTTTTCTATATATTAATTGTTTTAAATTAAATGTCCATTTAAAATTATTTAGAATTATTAGAAGATTATGTGGTTCTAAAATATATTTTCATATCACTCAAATTTTTTATGATGGGTTATCTTAAATTTCTATAATAATAAATATTAATTTGGTACAAACTAGTTACCAATGTAAAAACAAAAATTTTAAAATGTAAAAATCAAGTGGTAAAAATCGTGAAACTTGTTTAAAAGATTTGTGAAAATGATTTGAATTTGAATGATGAACCTTGTATCACACCACAATATATTATCTTACACTTTTGTTTCCATTAACCCTTAATTGGTGTCATTCGATTATTGAAATGTAATGAGTTCTTCCAAAATTACCCCTCTTAAGTGAAAATTTAAATTTTTTTATACAAAGAAGAGGGCGTGAAATAGGAAATATAAGAAATTATAGAGTCAAATGGTACGGAATATCAAGGTAATACCGTTTTCTAATTTTTATTTTAGACAATATATAGTGATATTACGATCAAATAAGTAATAAGTGGCTTGACATGATCACCTATTGAAAAAAGAAGATCGACCGCCATATTCTTCTCTCTTTACTTAAGAAAAGAGGACCACTTCCACCTTTTCATGATATGAATACCCCATCCAAAATAAATAAAAACCTATCATATCTTACTCCCACTAGAATCATATCACATATTAGGAATCACATGGTCTCAATTTTATAGTACAAGGCCTTAATTAAAAGGTGATATCCAAGAGAAATCATAAGTTCTCAATATAAGTATTTATTGATCACCAATTTATTATAAAAATTTATCTTACAAAATACATCTAGAAAACATAAAAAATGACACCAATATTATTAATATAATATAATTATATTATATTAATATATAAACTGTTATTCAATCCTTACCATCTACTAAGAAAAATAATACAATATCGATTGTCCATACGTGTGAACTACCACCTCCACAGAATGATGTGGTTCATTTTTCATCAACACATCTCATGGATGTTTAAAAGGATGGATTTTATGAATGAATATATTTTCTATATGTAAAAATTAGGATTTTGAAATTATAATTTATCACCTACATTCATTCAACCCCATTCATTTAGAAATGAAAATATCAGTCACATGTACGTGCGTACTACCATATCCACAAATAATGAATTTAATTTGTCATCACAATTCAACATGTATAGTTTTAGGAATAAATTAAATTAATATAAGATATATTTATGAAATATTTACTGTTATTAATTTTTTAAATTAACATTATATAAAAATATTCCCTTACTCATAAAATCATTAAAACATGATCTTGTTTGCATCGGTACTACCACCTAAGTGAGGGTTGTTATAATTTTTATATCATTAATGATTAAGTAATGATATATAATGAATATATCGTGTAATAATAATGTAATTAACAAGTTTTAATGATTTTGAAATTTTTTACTGTAAAATTAATATGTTTTTTAATATATGACATTTCAATAATTAAACACTCCAAAACTAGTTCTTCAAAATTTCTATTTTCACAAAAAATACCATTACCATTCATTTAATGAGAATGGGATATGATAAATCATTAAAACCCATGATTATAATATATTGGAAAATTTGGGAATCATGATTTTTTTAATAAAAAAAATTGACAACACCATTACAAAACTAATATGAAACAAGAAATAAAAGTTTCTAACATCCCATGATGAAAATGAACCATAATCAACTCATATATTTTTAATAAATAGTTATAAAAGAAGTGTAAATTTTTTAATATATATAAATAATTATTTTTAATAATTTATTAACATAGTTATTTTTATTGTACATTATGTTAGACCACTTTTGATTAAATGGAAATAAAAATTATATTTTATTTGTCTCTATTATCAAGTCCATGATACACATTTGATATTCCACCTCATCATTTCATTTATATAGTGTTTTCACAACCCTAATTTCAAAAAATGAATATCATTCATTTCATTATATTTTAACATCTATTTCACTATTCACCCTCCTCTAGCTATTCTTTGGTTTTTACATGTCTTGTCACTATTTCACTTTCCACACCAACTCATTATTTAAATATTATAATGAATCCAACCCTACCTATTATTTTTAATTAGGAAACTATCTATTAAGAAACTATATTAATTGTATTATTATACAAATTTCTTTACCTATGTATTAAATAATAGATAAAGGTCATTTACTACTACCTTGGACTTCTTTACAAATATTAGAATGAAATATTTATATGTGAAATGATCCATCACTATATTTTTATTTTGAAACAATATTTTGTTATAAGCATGATTTTTATTCAAATATATTTCTTATAGGGATTCCATATTTTTTGTTACTTTTTTTGAAGTGTATTTACATAGATACATGTGTATTGATCGATTTTCTAAAATTATTGATGTAACTGTATATCATTACTCTATACAGTGTTTGTTTTAGTACAATTAAATAGAAATCCAGTCCATTTATTGTTTGGGAAAATATTGACAATCAGTATATGTTTTATTTTGATATGAAAGTTTATTGATTTCTCATGCATGTTAATTATGTATTCTTTAACCAACCCCATCATTTTCTGGATAAATTATGTTCATTTACTAAATAGAAAATTATTTACATACCGTATGTTTGTATCTCAATATAGATGTTTATTTATTATTAATGAATGTTGATTCTACATTAAATTGATATTCATATCATTCGGAAGTTGAATGTGTAACACCCTGGGATTTTATGAAAAATATTCTTTTTAATTTCATTAATGTCTTATGTTGTACGATACACCAAAAGAAGCTTGCACAAAATGAATCATTGACTTTCCTTGCATTACATGCAAGCACGACCTTCCGTGATAGCGTGTGTTGTACACAATACCGAGTTTCTCTAAATAATGATATGCTATTAAAATATTATTAAAACTAGCCGTTATGAATAGTAATGACCACTTTTTGAAATTTTGAAATTTTTATTTTTCAAAATGGACTTCATTTTTGGATTCGAAATATCAAAATTAGCTTAGGGTGAAATTTTGGTACTTTTCGGATAACTTTCATTTTCTGATGAATAGTGAAAATTACTAAATTTTAATTAAAAACAACCTTTTTAATCGAAATAACTAATAGTGATAAATTATTAATTTGAGTGGTTTTAAAGTATATTTAGAATATATTTTTACAATTTAATACAATGTTGGTCATTTGATGTAATTTCACATTTAAACCAGACATAAACAAATGTCAATCTTTTGATAGTTATTATCTCTTAAGAACACGCTATTTGTTTTGACGACGGGAATTAATTTCTAAATTAATTAATGCCACTGATATGTTTTGAATTTGGTAAAATAGACATAATTTTTGAATTCATAATATTAAATATAGGTTAGGCCTAATTTTTGGTATTTTTCTGGAATCTTTCATTTTTTGATGAATAGTGAAACCACTAAGTGGTAGTTAAAAAAATGAATTTTTCAGAAAAATTAATTTTACCGCTTCTGTGAGTGGAATTTCAAAAATCCGAGAGACACGGTTGATGTCAGTAAGTAAAATGTGGTTCAATTAGATGAAAATATTTTTTGGTGAATAATAACTTTTTACTTTTTTTACCACGGTTAAAAGTAAATAGGGTAATTAAGGGTAAAAATGATATTATTATTACCCTAACACATTTCCTAATTCTATTTGATAACTGTAATTCGACCAAAAACAACCTTAGGAATAACATATGACCATTTAGGCCCACTTGTATTAGATTAGGTCATTTATTATTATTTAATTCAAAGAAGAGTTAAAAGAGTTAAAATCAAAGTTTATTTACTACAAAATTTTTAATATAGAGTTATACATAAGATAAATTCGATTGTAAATATTCATTAGAAATATAATAGGATTTCCTACATAATGATATTTTATTTATAATTTTTATACATTATATAAATTAATTTAGTTCTGAATCAATGATGATGCAGTAATTACCATCATAGTGAACAATTAGAATAATTGATATTATAAATACCAAAATAAATATAATTTTAGACTATTTATGAATTCCACTAATTTTATAGGTTAATATGACATGTTCTTATTGATTTAATTAACTTTTTTCGAACTAATCATTCTGTTATGATTTTCACAAAAATCAATTACTAAATAGTGTCAAAATTGACATAAAATAGTTTTTAAAACAAATATTATATTAGTAATTGTTATTTTATTTCTAAAAATCTAAGGTTCGGACAAATGACTTAGATAAGGATATATATATTAATAATAAACAACGTGGGGTTTGTTTGGTTGCTTATAGTATGTTTATTAACCTTATAGTATAAGAACACAAGAAGACACGGTAAAAGTAAAATTATTTTACTTAATGTTAAATCTAAATGATAAGGTTAAAATAGGAACCTAAACTTGTCTAAATTCTATTGTATGAGAGGATTTAGACCCGTACCCACCTTAGATTAGAAATAAATCAATTTTGAGCTATTTAAAATGGAATTTGTCTTTATAATAAAATAATAGTTTTAGTTTTTCCAAAGGAGCCCCTCTCCTCCCTTATAAAAGGGCACCTCCTCCCTCCCTTCCTCACACAATTTTGAGCCTTCACGGTCGGCCAAACCCTGAAAAATTTCATTATCCACTTCCATAGAAACATCCTAGAGGTTCTGGTCTTCCTGAAAGACCAATTTTAGTGCCCTAAAAGGAGATCTCAAAGAGGCGCTTCAAAGAAGAGGTAATGTCCGTTACCGATTCTTTCAACTTTATTTCTTATTCCACTTCTTCTTCTTAGGTTGTTTCATTATGAAGTAATAAGATAAGTATCACTCATATACTGATATGTTATTATAAGTATGAAACAAACCTATTTCACCATCTATCCATCCTATGGAAAACGAAATCACCGCGCGTGCGTACGTACGGAATACCGTCTCCACGCCGTGGTGTAATCTATTTTCCACCACCACCTTACTTGGATGGGTATAATGGCGTACATAATAACTATATATGATTATTTTAAAGTGATATTGATTCTGATATAGTATACATACACTCCAATACAATTCCACGATCATGAGATTGATATCATCGCTCGTGCGTACGTACGGACTACCGTCTCCATGATGCGATGAGATACATTCTCCACGTTAACCATTCATGAATGATTATAAAGTATATATAATAAGTAATCATGAAATATATGACATAATAATGATACTATATTTATGTGTATATATATGTATGTCATCTACTTAATTCCATTCAACTCAATAAGGAAACAAAAACAGCGTTCATACGTACGTACGGCCTACCATCTCCATGAACAGTGTATTTCTTTCCATTTACTAATCTATTATATATATGTATATTCTGAATATATATTATATATAAATCATGTTTTATATTCTGTAATTAATTAATCATGATCTATGTATTAATATGAATAATTACAAGTCAAAACACGGACGAAAAATGAAACGATTTTACCCAAAACGCTCTTTAACATGGAATTTACAAAAGAACAGGTAATATAAAGACATAAGTGAACCATATATGATATCATAACAACGAGTATGATTCTGGAATAAGTCAATGAAATTATTTAAATCATTATATAGGGGGTTCAGATACATATGAAGCATATCGGACCTAAGGTAAGGGATAATTTTGCAAATCTCATTTTTATCCAAGATTGCATATTCGTAAGTATTTACTATGGTTATTTCTATCATCCATGTCCATGTTTTATAAACATGTTTTCATTTATGTTTAAAGTACTTTTTACCCATTTTGACTTTTACTACATGGTATGTAAGGAATATTTCTTTTTTTTACGTTACGAGGTACTATTTTACTTTTCCGGTGAAAGTACGAAAAGAATGTTTTTTTAACTTATATAGCACGAACGGATTTTTATGGTTTTATAAAGCCTTATTTTCCTGAAGCTTCCTCCAAAATATTTCATGAATATTTTCAAAAAATCCTTTTCTTTTAAAATTTCATGACGTTTTGTGAGAAGAAATTGATTTTGAAGAAGAAAAGATATTTTCCTCAAGAATTCATTTCAAGTGTTTTATCAAAACCATTTTCCATCTAAGATGAAATTATTTCATATGTTATGTTTCAAGTGTAATGACTCTATGATTTAAATGGTTTCACTTTTCTTATTATGAAATGATATCCATTTATTTTATATGGATTATGTGATGATGGGATGATGTTTATGAAATCCATTTTATTCGTTGGGTTATTATGAATGATGTATGTTTATTTTGTGGCACAAGTAAGAATGATTTCATTATGAGATGGGTGGGACCTATATCTCCGTCCAATGCATTGGGTAAAGATTTATATCTCATGAGATAGACATGGCTAGAACGGTAAGTTAATCTGATTCAGTATTACAGGACTGGAATGAGGAGTGAACTCGATTCAGAAAGGGACTTTGTCCACTAAGATGGTCTCGGTAGCAATGCCTTGGCTACTATGGAAATCATTACATGTGCTTAATGGATGCCACAATTACATGTTTTATTCCCATTCTATTTTATCACTCTTAATGTTTCTTTATGATCTATGCCTTACGTACTTCCAGGTTTTATGTCATTGCTCAAGCTTTTGATGTTTAAACATTATATTCATGTTTTTAAGTTCAAATGTATATGGTATGTTTTATTTTATCCATCCTTACCCTTACTGAGCATTTGAGATCACCCTTTTTATGTTTTCTTTTCCCCAGGATATAAAGAAAGGTTTTAGGTAAGAAAAAAAGGGGAGGATCTTTATGGGAGATGTTGAAGATCTTTCACCATTATTAGAAGATTACGTTCCAAGTTTCCAAAGAGACTAAACTATTACGGTCCTTGTGTGTTTGTTTTTGTTATGTATTAAGTATTCCGAAAATGTAATGTAATGTCCATGTACATCAAGCTTCGAGTCTCTACAGTTGGTATCAGAGGAAAGTTTTATTTAACCTTTGGAAATTAGGATGCGAGAACTTTAGTGAGATCCCTAGAGATATTTCTAAGGTATGTCTAGGGATGTTCCTATGGATAAGTATACGTATAGGATATAGTCCAAGAACTATAGTAATGATATTAGATAAAACCAAAGATGATAGATATTGAAGTTACTCCCCCTTTATTATGATTTTTACCTCTCACACTATTCTTTTTGGGTTTTAGACGTTGGCTGGAACCCGAAGGAACCATGTTGATCAATGTAATGGAAAATGAAATGATTGTCCCCCTGAAAAAACAAATGTTATGGGAGATGGAGTGAAAAATCTTATTGCTATAATTACACAAGATATGAATCATTCTGGACTTCCAAATGAGCAGAGAAGGGAACAATATTCTATTGAGTCCTTCATGAGGCAACGTCCACCTTCTTTCAGTGGGTCTTCTGATCCACGTGTTGCTGAACAATGGATCAGTAATACTGAAAAGATATTTTCAGTTCTTCAATATTTTGAACATGATAAAGTCATCTTAGCAGTGTATCGTTTGGAAGGTGATGCTGATCAATGGTGGAATCTTATCAAGAATACAAGTCCAAGAGATGAAATTGAGTCCATGGAATGGGACGAGTTCAAGAACTTATTTTTCAATAAGTACTTCCCCAGTATTCATCGGACAAAGATGGAGAATGAGTTTCTTGAACTAAAGCAAAAGGATGATGAATCTGTTGGTATATACGAAGATAACTTTACAAGGCTTGCAAGGTATGCATCTGGATTTATCATCCAACCTGAAATTAAAGTTGATCTATTTTTCAGTGGATTAAAACCAAATCTTCGAAGGGCATTAGCTATAAGAGACTTCAATAGCTATGAAGAAATTGTGCGTTGTGATATCAAGGTAGAAATGGAAGTTGGTTTTACTTATCCATCTCATAGTTTTGACAAGAAACGAAAGATGTAGTTCAAGGAGAAATCTCAGAATAATGGTGAAAAGAAGATGAATGTTTCCTTATGCTCAAAGTGTGGAAAGAAGCATGGTGGAGATTGTCTTAAAGGGACTAGAAAATGTTTTAAGTGTGGAAAAGAAGGTCATCAAGTAGTTGAGTGTCGAAGTAATGGAAAAAGGGTTTCTAATGATGTGAATAAAGACAAAACTGCAGGGAACGCACCACCAACACTTCAATGCTTCAAGTGCAAGGAAATGGGGAATTATGCTAATAAATGCGCTAATCCAAGGGTTATTGATGATCTACATGAGAAACCACTTAAAGAAAAGGACAAAGGGAAGTCACTTGCGATCACTATTAGTGATGGTGAATTTGAAAATGATGTGGTTGAATGATTAAGTGTTTATGTAATGGGATTCCAAAATAATGTTGTATATAGTATCGTGGAATATTAGAATATTTATGTATTGGTCTATTGTGGTTTTCAATGGTACCGGTAACCATAGAATGTGATTGAGATATTTTTTGGAAAAAAAGTTGATATGCACATAATGAAAGGAAAATGAGAAAATGAAATGTTTGACTGTATTCATGAGATCATGACTGATATAAGGAGAAGGTTATATCACGGTTTGAGTATATAGAATTTTTGGATTTTGGTATATGGAAAGAGTAAACTTTTGACTGCATTCATGTTTTCACTATAGTTAAATTAATGGGTATTCATTCTTCAAGAGAATACATGATTAAGGTATTCACATGTTTGTAATTTGACCAACAAGATATATCTTATGATTTATCGGGGATAAATGATGGCATTCACGTGATTGTTATGTGACATTTCAAGTAATCATTTTCTGTATACTATGAGCTTGGACCGATGTATTTTTGATAAGCCAAAAGATTGTAATGGATTATGTTGGACATAAGTTAGGATAGAACGTTTTTCGATATTATTGATGGGATGTTATAGTAAAATAGCTTTAGAAAAAGGACAACCTGTAGGATGGGCGATAGCCCATCGTGTCGGACAAGGATGTGGGAATCGAACCCACAACTGAAGTGCGACTGGTCTTTATCGCCTACCACTGGCCTATAAGAAGTCCCTGGTTAGTAGAAACTAGTTTTATTTTATTACGCGGTATGATATATGAAGTATGAGTTCATTTTTGGAATCATATACGATTAAACTCACCATAGATGGACTTATGTATATTTGATAACTTTTGCTAACCTTTTGTTTGAAATAGATAGAATGACCCATCATTCCTTCACATGATCTATTAACACTTCATGAATAACAAATTCAAATTCATTTCCTTAATAGATTAAGTGGAAATTGTCCAAATCACGAACAACAGTGAAATTTTACCAAAATCATGTAAGTATTCTTTTAATTCACCAACATTAGGGAAATGATCTTGAAAACCAAAAATGTTGTCCTAGTGCCATTATATCTGATGAATCAGATGGTACCTTAGATCATCGCAAATATATGGCTTTGTGATTGTTGGCTATTTCATATCCATGTTCTCTACCACTCTCCATCAGAACTTGATGGTTTGATTTTTCTTCCATATCCATATTTTCACCTATGTTCTCCTACATGGAAACCCAGTGATGAGTTAATTTGGGTTACCGTTACATTTCATAATTTAGTTTTTAAAGCCAATTTTGGGTATTCCTTTTTATGATTTGGTTTTCTATTAAAAAAACTTTCGAGTTGTAAACCATTTATAACCCCGATGAATTTCGAGAGCGAAATTCATTTTAAGGGGGTAGAATGTAACACCTAGAGATTTTATGAAAAATATTCTTTTTAATTTAATTAATGTCTTGTGTTGTACGCTACACCAAAAGAATCTTTCACAACACACATCCTTGACTTTCCTTGCATTACACGCAAGCACGACCTTCAGCGACAGCGTGTGTTGTATGCAATACTGAGTTTCGCTAAACAATGATATGCTATTAAAATATTATTTAAACTAGCCGTTATGAATAGTAATAACCGATTTTTGAATTTTTTTAAATTTTATTCTTCAAAATGGACTTTATTTTTGGATTCGGAATATCGAAATTATCTTAGGGTGAAATTTTGGTACTTTTCGGATAACATTCATTTTCTGATGAATAGTGAAAATTACTAAATTTTAATAAAAACAACCTTTTTAATTGAAATAATTAATAGTGATAAATTATTAATTTGAGTGGTTTTAAATTATATTTAGAATATATTTTTACAATTTAATACAATGTTGGTCATTGGATGTAATTTTACATTTAAACCAGACATAAACAAATGTCAATCTTTTGATAGTTATTATCTCTTAAGAACACACTATTTGTTTTGACGACATGAATTAATTTTTAAATTAATTAATGCAACTGATATGTTTTGAATTTGGTAAAATAGAAATCATTTTTCAATTCATAATATCAAATATATCTTAGGCCTAATTTTTGGTATTTTTTTGGAAACTTTCATTTTTTGATGAATAGTGAAACCACTAAGTGGTAGTTAAAAAAATGAATTTGTTATAAAACATAATTTTAACGCTTCTGTGAGTGGAATTTCAAAAATCATAGAGACACGGTTGATGTCAGTAAAGAAAATGTGGTTCAATGAGATGAAAATAATTTCAGTGAATAGTAACTTTTTACTTTTTTGCCACGGTTAAAAGTAAATAGGGTAATTAAGGGTAACAATGATATTATTATTACCCTAACATATGCCATAATTCTATTGGATAAGTGTAATTCGACCAAAAACAACTTTAGGAATAAAACATGACCATTTAGGATCACTTGGATTAGATTAGGACATTTAGTATTATTTAATTCAAAGAAGAGTTAAAAGAGTTAAAATCTAGGTTTATTTACTACAACATTTTTAATATATGGTTATACATAAGATAAATTCGATTTTTAATATTCATTAGAAATATAATAAGATTTCCTACATAATGATGTTTTATTTATAATTTTTAGAAATTAAGTAAATTAATTTATTTATGACACAATGATGATGCGGTAATTACCATTAAAGTAAAAAATTAGAATAATTGATATTATAAATACCCAAATAAATATAATTTCAGACTTTTTATGAATTAAAATAATTTTATAGATTAATATGACATGTTAGTATTGATTTAATTAACTTTGTTTGAACTAATAATTCTGTTATGATCTTCACAAAAATCAATTACTAAATAGTGTCAAAATTGACATAAAATAGCGTTTAAAACAAATATTATATTAGTAATTGTTATTTTGTTCCTAAAAATCTAAGGTTCGTCCAAATGACTTAGATAATGTTATATATATTAATAATAAAAATCTTGGGGTTAGTTTGGCTGCTTATAGTAAGTTTATTAACCTTATAGTATAAGAACACAAGAAGACAAGGTAAAAGTAAAATTATTTTACTTAATGTTAAATCTAAATGATAAGGTTAAAATAGGAACATAAACTTGTATAAATTCTATTATATGAGAGTATTTAGACATATCCACACCTTAGATTCTAAATAAATAATCTTGGAGCTATTTAAAACCGAATTTGTCTTTATAATAAAATAATATGTTTAGTTTTTCCAAAGGAGCCCCTCTCCTCCCTTATAAAAGTGCACCTCCTCCCTCTCTTCCTCACACAACTTTGAGCCTTCAAGATCGGCCAAACCCTGACACATTCCATTATACACTTACCTAGAAACATCCTAGAGGTTCTAGTCCTCCTCAAAGACCAATTTTAGTGCCCTAAAAAGAGATCTCAAAGAGGCGCTTCAAAGAAGAGGTAATGTCCGTTACCAATTCTTTCAACTTTTTGTCTTCTTCCACTTCTTCTTATTAGGTTGTTTCATTATTAAGTAATAACATCAGTATCACTAATATACTGATATGTTATTATAAGTATGAAACAACCCTATTTCACCATCTATCCAGCTTACAGAAAACGAAATCACCGCGCGTGCGTACGTACAGAATACCGTCTCCACGCTGTGGTGTAATCTATTTTCCACCACCACCTTACTTGGATGAGTATAATGGTGTAAAGAATAACTATGTATGATTATTGTAATGTTATATTGATTCTGATATAGTATACATACACTCCAATACAATTCCACTATCATGAGAACGATATAATCGCTCGTGCGTACGCACGGACTACCGTCTCCACGACGCGATGAGATACATTCTCCACGTTAACCATTCATGAATGATTATAAAGTATATATAATAAGTAATCATGAAATATATGACATAATAATGATACTGTATTTATGTTTATATATATGTATGTCATCTACTTAATTCCATTCAACTCAATAAGGAAACCAAAACAACGTTCATGCGTACGTACGACCTACCGTCTCCATGAACAGTGTATTTCTTTCCATTTACTAATCTATTATATATATGTATATTCTGAATATATATTATATATAAATCATTTTTTATATTCTGGAATTAATTAATCATGATCTAAGTAATCATATGAATAATTACAAGTCAAAACACGAAAGAAAAATGAAACCATTTTACCCAAAACGCTCTTTAACATGGAATTTACAAAACAACGAGTAATATAAAGTCATAAGTGAACCATATATGATGTCACAACAATGAGTATGCTTCTGGAATAAGTCAATGAAATTATTTAAATCATTATACAGGGGGTTCAGATACGTACGAAGCATATCAGACCTAAGGTAAGGGATAAATTTTCAAATCTCATTTTTATCCGAGATTACATATTCGTAAGTATTTACTGGGGTTATTTATATCATCCATGTCCATGTTTTATAAAAGTGTTTTCATTGATGTTTAAAGTCCTTTTTAACCATTTTTGACTTTTACTACATGGTATGTAAGGAATCTTTCTTTTTTTTACGTTATGAGGTACTTTTTTACTTTTCTGGAAAAAGTACGAAAAGAATGTTTTTTTGACTGATACGGCACGAACGGATTTTTACAGTTTTATAAAGCCTTATTTTCATGAAGCTTCCTCAAAAGGATTTCAGGACTATTTTCAAATAAATCTCTTTCTTTTAAAATTTCATGACGTTTTGTGAAAATAAATTGATTTTGAAGAAGAAAGGATATTTTCCTCAAGAATTTATTTCAAGTGTTTTATCAAAACCATTTTCCATCTGAGATGAAATTATTTCATATGTGTATGTTTCAAGTGTAATGTCTCTATGATTTACATGGTTTCAATTTTCTTATTATGAAATGATATCCATTTCTTTTATATGGATTATGTGATGATGAGATGATGTTTATGAAACCCATTTTATTCGTTGGGTTATTATGAATGATGTATGTTTATTTTGTGGCACAAGTAAGAATGATTTCATTATGAGATAGGTGGGACCTATATCTCCTTCTAGTGAATTGGGTAAATATTTATATCTCATGAGATATACATGGATGGAATGGTAAGTTAATCTAGTTCAGTATTACAGGACTAGAACTAGGAGTGAACTCGATTCAGAAAGGGACTTTGTCCACTAAGATGGTCTTGGCCGCAATGCTTTGTTTATTATGGAAATAATTACATGTGATTAATGGATGCCACAATTACATGTTTTATTCCCATGATATTTATTCATTCTTAATTTTTCTTTATGATCTATTCCTTATGTACTTCCATGATTTATTTCATTGCTCAAGCTTTTGATGTTTAAACATTATGTTCATGTTTTTAATTTCAAATGTATATGGTATGTTTTATTTTATCCATGATTACCCTTACTGAGAATTTGAGCTCACCCTTTTTATGTGTTCTTTTCCATAGGATATAAAGAAAGGTTTTAAGTAAGAAAAAAATGGGAGGATCTTTATGGGAGATGTTGAAGATCTTTCACCACGATTAGAATATTACGTTTCAAGTTTCCAAAAACACTAAACTATTATGGTCCTTGTGTGTTTGTTTTTGTTATGTATTAAGTATTCTGCAAATGTAATGTAATGTCCATGTACGTCAAGCTTCGGGTCTCTACATAATGCATTGGACATAAAGATGTAATGGGTGGGTATAATATTAATAATTTTAAAATTAATTAAAAAAATCTTATTGATTAAATACACGTGTTTTATGCGAAAAATTATTTATTAATAAGAATAACATAATAAATGTGTTAAATGATTTTTATAATTGAAAAATAATTTTTAAGATATTGAAATATTCAATAAAACATATTTGAAGAAGGATGTGAAGTTGGTGAGAGATCACAAGGCTTGTAAATCCACAATGAAGATGAAATAAAAAAATTAAATATATTAAATTACGTTCAAATAATTTCTTTAAAATAATTGAATACCATCCAAATGGTTCCTCATACGGTAAATGAAAGAAAACTTTTTTTTGTCTAAGATGCGTTGTTTAACCTAGGATGGGTATAACATTTATAATCATTGAATGTTTGGCTAAATCACTCATGAGGATACTTTTTTTAATAATTGTATAGTCTTATTTAATACAATCTAATATATTCCAAATGATGTGCTGTATGAAAAATATGATATGACCGTTAGGTCCAGAACAGGGTGTTTATCCTTGGTGGGGTATAACATTTAAGTGTGTGAGGTGTTTGAGAACATCACAGGTGTTTAAATCGTTTTTATATTTAATTATTTATTTATTCTATTTTCTGAATAATAAATAATCGATTGCAACAAAATGGTGCATCTTATGAGAAATTTGAGAACACTATTAGTTCAAGGATGTTGTTTTTATCATTGGAATTATATAACCATTATGCACAATGTGTATTTAATGATTTTTATTATTTATATTTAATAATTAATATTACTTAATAATTAATATGAATTTTATTAAATATTTTTTTAAAACCCTATTCTTCATCATGTTGGCACCAATATTCCTCCATTGATATGAATGGATTCATTCAGTATCCTCAGAATATACTTATTTTTTTATAATATTAATTTAACAACCTTTTAATGAAGTCAAATCAATGACTCCGCATTAATGTAGTATTGAAAAAAAATTTAATATATGGTTTTAAATTAGGATTCAATTATGATGTTGCGACTTGAGTTTTACGTAGTTGATACATTCCTTTTTCTGGTATTGTTGACTCCTCAAGTACCTAATGGTATCTCTCTAAATGTTAGGAAGATGAAGAGTCTATTATAGTTTTACATAGCTAATATAGTAGCTCGACCCCGTCCATCTCTCCTTCCATCTCTTAAAAATAAGAGGGTATATATATTTTTTGTTTTTATTTAATTTCTTTTCCCGTTATTCCCTTGTTATACAAATTATGGGGAAAATTATGGAAATTTGGGTAGAAAAAAGTGAAATTTACTATAAATGGTAAGACATAGTTTCATCTAGGAAAAATTTCACATATTTTCAATGTTAATTTAAAAAAATTATAAAATTACAGTTTATTATAAATTATTAAAGGGTAATTTTGTGAAATTATCCAAATAATAATTCATGAAAAAGCCTTACGGGATAATTTATAATTTTAACAAATAGAAATACCCTATAACTATTGAGGTTATAATAAGAGTTCTAAAATGAAAATTGAAATTAATTATAAAATATTACAAAAAAATAGTTTTTGTAATAATACAAAAATGAAATAATTATAGGCTAATTTTAAACACATGCATTGTTTTGAAAAGATAAATTAAAATTATCGGGAAAGATAATTTTCATCTCTTATGATAATATATATTATAATTTTAAAATTAACTAAGAAAGATAATTATCATCGCATGTTATAATTTAAATGGATTTTTAAAAATTATATATTTTCATCACATGTGATAATTTAGATGATAATTTTTAAAATTTTCAACAAAATAAAATTGTCATTGCATGTAATAATTTATATGATAATTTTAAAATATTAAATTATCGTTGCATGTTTTAATTTTTAATAATAATTAAAAAATAATCTTGGAGAGAAACATTATCATAAAATATGTTATTTTATTTATTTTTTAAATTAAATAGATGTTCTTAGGATATAGGAAACCATGACAGTTCTCAAGTGTCGATGTACTGATAATAGGGTCGTGAAGAGGTGGTCGTGACCGGTTAATCCTTGTGTTTTTTTACCATAACTAATTTTGAGTCAGTTAGTTCCTTAACATCATGGGATAATGCTTAAAAAATTTTTCCTTATGTTTATATTTCATTCGAATTTTAATAAACCATGATTGATTGTGATCGCATGTTAGTGTGTGTTGTGACACCCATGATTTTTGTGATTTTTTTTCAAATTAATTAAAAATTTTTAAAATTTTTATTTTCACGAAACACTCAATATAATTTGTTATATAAAATATATAAGTTTTTTGTTGTGTTGTATAAAACAAAAAATTAATCATACATCCCAGATAATATAAATTTTATCTTTTTCAACACGCAACACAAACTTGGGTTGCGTTACACACGACACTAAATTTCTACGAAACAACATTTTTATTATTGTAATTGTAGAATCAAGATAGTTAAAACATTTCCAATAAACATAGTAATAAGAAAAATGATAAATATTTTATAAATATTTTTTTAATTTTTTATTGAGACAAATCATATTGATAATAATACAAACAATTGTGTTACTAATGTAATTATATCTTTGAAAAAACTTTTTTCTCAAAGGAACTCATTTTTTTCCTTTGGAAATAATAACAAAATTAATGTTAGAAACATTTATAAATTAAATTCTATAAATTACAAATAATTTTTTATTTCTAAAAAAATATATAATATGGTAAATTTTTAGTATTTTTCTAAAAAACATCACTTTTGGATGAATAATAAAATATACTGAATTTTAATTCAATTTTTTTTCATATAATTTGTTTATTTAGTTAAATTATAATTTATTTTGGGTTTAGAGTCAAAATAGATGATTATATATATATATATATATATATATTAATCCATTTTGTCTCACTGTAATCATTTTTAAATTGAATTTATAAATAAAATCATAATGAATTTTGAACATTCTCACTTAAAAAACCGGTTTTCACTTCATCTGTGAGGTTATTATTTAAATAATTTATAAATATATGTTAACATATTTTATAGAAATGTAAATTCACAATATTATAAAAATAATATATGTTGACTAATATAATAAACTTCATTTTTAACCAGTATTTTTATTGGATGTGATTAAAATTTATTTCATAGATTATGGTAAAATTAAGATAATTAAGAGACTAATCCTTAAAAATAAGGGGAAACAATGAACTATACAATTGTACAACACTAAAAAATGAAATTATATATTAAATACACAACATATCATTGATTTGGGTTGATTTTGATGTGTTGTTTTAGGTAAAAACATCGGTTCACCTAATTAGTTTTAAAAAATACCATGTTTGTGTCCCCTCCCTCCCTTATGAAGGCCATCACATCCCCCCCATCTTCATGGCTCTCAACCCACGTATATTTAGAAAGAATCTTCTAAATTCACTTCCCAAAATACATAACTTCCTCCTTGAATCATCCCTTATGGATTAAATCCAACCAATTAGTCCATTTAGTATAAACAAAAATGATTAACCAAATAAGAGGTATCATCCTTCCTCAAGCTCTTTATATTTATTTCCTTTCACCACAACTTCAATTATTATTATTAAATTATTAAATAATATCATAAGTATCCCAAATATACTGATATGTTTTTATATTTATGGATATACCTACACTTATACACCCTTCCATCTAAGGGGTAACATACTAACCATTCATGTACAGGGAACTACCGCAACCCAATACTATTATTTTTCATTTTTAATTTACCATCATTATTTGATGTTAATTTGGATAGAAATGTTGTTATATATTATGTATTTGATATTTATACAATATTTATTATTATGTAATTTTTTTATATAATATACCATTATTCTTCCCATTTTTTTTACTACGATAACTTCATTTATGGAACTGTGGACTACCCCCCCCCCCCCACAATGTGATGCGATTTATTCACATATTACATGGAATTTATTAACGATGTGTTTTTGAAAGTTTTATGATATATATTAGTTAATAATAATACAAAAATGATTATATATACATATATATATATATATATATACTTATATGTCATTTACTTAATTTATTTCAATACGAAAATAAAATGGAAGTAGTGTTCATGCACACATACGACCTACCATCTCCGTGAATAGTGTATTTCATTTAACATTTATATCCTATATATATTAATAAAATTTTTTAATTAATATATAAGATACATATATAATGTTTTACATTCTTGAAATAAGTAAATCCAGGTCTAACTAAGATGATTAAGAATAACAAGTCAAAACATATACGAAAAATAAAGTAAATATTTCATGAAAGGTAACATTAATTAGGAGTTGTAAATAAATGGGTAATGTAAGGTAGTGAAAAAATAATATATGATATTATATATAATAATATGGTACTTTATTATATGTATGATAAAATTATATTTATTATACAATAAATTTGAACATGTACGAATAATGATAAGATATAACGTAAGGGAGTTTCATCTCACTTTTTTATTTATATGAGATACATTCCAAATTCACCACTAATTTTGTTTTTTGTAGTGTAAAATACCCATGTATTTATTATATTATAATTATAATTAAATATATTGGTATTTACATATCAATTTTAAGAACTTCATTTCATTGGGGTTATGTTTCTATAGTTAGTAAATCAGTAAATTATTTTTTCCTGATTTTTTTTATTTATGAAAAATGCCATGTTATGCCCCTATATTTTTATATGAGGTGTATATATCAACATTTTACATGTTTTTATCATGGATATAATTATTTTAATGACATTTTATGTTTCATGTAATATTATTCCTTCCATTATGATTTGACGTTACCAATGTGGTAACAGTTTATAACTTCAATCTCCTCATTTATCGAGATTGTTTATAATTAAGCATCCATTGATGAAATTTTATTAAAAATATCCCAAGAACTATTATGAAATTATATACCCTTTTTATATTCATGATTTATCCATGTTATGGTAACATTTCTATAATATTGTTTAGTTAAGATAATTAATAATTATTTCATGAAAATCTGACTTCATTTCTCATTTCGTTCAAAAATCTGGGCTTTGTTAGACTCTAAATTTTCTAATGATGTTTCCAAAAAATAGTTTTGTCATTACCCTATAAAATTAAAAAAAATATTTTCCCTATGTTTTACCTTTTTACCAAATAGTTTTAATAAAATAATATTCTTAGCTTTTTCTGGTTGAGGAATGTTTCTAAACGTTTAACATTAAAAAGGAATGTTCAACATATACATACTTACCAGCCATCAGGAATGTTAACTCCATGGTGATTATATTATATATTTACAAGATTATTTTTTAAGAAAAAAATCACCAAATATAATTTAAATTTTTTTAATTTAATTTGGTTTTTAAATATAATAGTTTTTAAAAGAACATTATGTTGAAAAAGAGTTTTAAATGATTTTTTGCTTTGTTTATATGTTTTTAAAAGGTTGTTTTCTGAGAAAATGTTTTAAATGAATTCAAAATTTCTTTATAAATTTAAGAAGTATTTTTAATTTTTTTTTAAAATGTTTTAAAACATCCTCTATTAGTTATCAAGGAAAAGGGATTCAAAATATTTGTATGGTTCGTTATATATTTTCAAGGTTATTTAAAGAGAATGTTTTTTTCAAATTTCTTTTGATTAAAAAATTATATCTCAAAGATTAAATTATATTTCCAAAAATGATTTTTAAATGAAATGTTCATGTTTTGTTTATAATAAATGAATATTTTTAATGGTTTTAAGAATATTGATTTTCAAAGAAATACTTTTTCCTTAACGAAATGTTCCATGTGATATTTCAAAATATTTCTTCATATAAGGTGATATAATTTGTGATAGTTTATTATTTACTGTGAAATGATCAAATAATACCATTCATATTATCTATTTAATTGTTTATCATTTATGGAATTATGTTTATGATGTGAAATCCTCTTCGATTGGTCATATTATTTTGAAACCCGTTTCTTTTCACAGGTTATGATTTGATAAAATGGTTAAGAAACCTACCTATATACAATAGGATAACATATGATTACATGTTTATGATATAAATTTAATTTCATAGGTTTTGATATGATGTTTAAAAAACCCATATCTTTTTATGGGTCATAATATGATGAATGTTTTATTAGCTTAGGGAACATGCATGAATGGTTTTATAATGTAACAGGTGGGACCTATATCTCCCTCTAATCTATAAGTAAATATTTTTATATCATGAGATAATGATGGGTATCATGTCTATGGGCATAATAAATGATGGAATGGTTAGAAAACTAGATCCATTTTAAGGAATGAAATGTGATTGGGGATGGTGGTGTGTCCCGACCAATATGTGTATTCACCATGAAGATGGAATACGTTGAATCCCAATCCTTTTTGGGAAGATGGGGAAACTTGATCCACTAAGGGAATATGGGTAAACCCGATCCACTATAGGAATATTTAGAAACTTAACCCCTTACAAGGAATGGAATACAACTGTTGATTATGGTTGTACCACCCAATAAGTTTGTTCATCATGAAGTTCCCTAACACGATTTAGCAATGCATCTCAACATATAGGGGATTATATGACATGTTTTTCTTCTTGCCAATATTCGATGTCATATCCTTATGTTATTCTTTCAGGGATTATGATCTTGTTTCTCTTATGATTGATGTATTATGTACAACCATGATTTATGATATGGTTAATTTTTATTATCCTAGATATTTAGGGTATGATCTTCTAATGTTACAATCACATTATCATACCCTTATTCTCATGTGTATTCTTTAAAATTATCCCTTATTTAACCTTAATTAGTATCTATTATCACCCCCTTTTATGTTTCCATCCTCAGGTTATGAATATATATATTATTTTTGATGTATCTAAAAAGGGTTTTAGTAATGAATAAACTAAAGGGAGACAATGTTGCTCACTTATGTACTAGTGATTATGTTTCCATGATTCTATAGGCACTAAACTGATATGTTATTCGGGAATATATTTGTAAAATATTTTATGAAAATTAAAAAAATGATACAATTTCTATGTATATTAAGAATTATTTTTTAAAGTTACTATTCGAGTGAATGTTTGGTCAACATTTGAAAATTAGGATTAGAAAATTTTAGTGAGATATCTAGGGGTATTCCTGATGACATATCTAGGGATGTCTCTATGGATATGTCTAAGGATGTGGAAAAGTATAAGAAAATTTCCTATACTTTTGGTAAGGGATATATAGAGTTTTTTCATTAAATTACATCTATGTATGTATAGTACAAGTTTATATGGATTCGATATAGGTGTACCTAGGGGTAATAACTTTGAAAAGCATTGCTCAACCTGAATGGAGCATAACTTCGTATGTAACGAACCAAAAATTCATTAATGGAAATCTCTCTTGATCTAATTAAATGTCTCTTTATTTAAAATGTTTATTTAAAATGTAAAATTATTTGGTTTTATGTTATGAATTGTGACTGTTGCTAATATTGTTGTTGAATAGTGATCACATGATTAGTATTAATATTGGGATTTAATAAATCCAAGTTATCAATCAAAGGATGTGATGGCTTCATCCAGTAGATGTGCCCCATATGAAGACCATTTGTCAAAGCTCAGAAAGGTTGTGCCATCATTGGGATTATATTTTGACCAATCCCAATCCGAGCATGATTATGTTAAGCATGAGTAGGACAACCTACACAATAAGTAGATGTTGATAGAGATTACCACCCGAGAAATGTTATCCAAGCCACCTCAAGAGTCTATCACCACTACACACCTTACTGTTTGGTATTAAGCAGGTGTTGTAAGGGGTTATATAACAAGAACTTTTAACTATGGTTATGTACATTATTTTTGTATATAATAATGAATATACTTCCATCTTATTATTGTTACCTTGTTAATAGTTTTTAAATCTCAAATAGTATTTTTAGTTAAAGTTCAAATATGAAATCTATTTTGATGAATTAATGGATTTTTAATTAAATAATATTTTAATAAAATATTATTATTATTATTAAATTAAATTTTTTAAATATAAATGATCGTATAATTTTACGAATGCAGTCATAATTTGTATTAAGGTTTGAAAGCCATTTATGTCAAAACCCATGAATTTTCGATAAATGACGCTTTTTATTTTAAAAGTGAAAATTAAAATATTTATAAAAATATTTAGATAAAATAAATATTATTTCTTAAATCAGGATGTTGAAATTATCCAATGGTAATATTTTCATAATTTTCTAAGACAGTCAAATATTTGGGTAAAAATGAAATACCATTTAAATATATAATGTGTTTTATGACAACATAATGACCCAATAGTGATGTAATAAAATACTATAAGCTTTATATTCGGCCAATATATGTTTTACCACTGGAATAATGTAATTTTGGGTTTGTTTTAATTATTTTACAAAGCATTAATGGACCATTCAATACTTATTAAACATCTTGTCTTTTTAAATTGTTTCCCTTGGGAGTGTGACTCACTTCCACATTAGCATACCCATCATTTTAAGAAGAATGGAATTTGAACTTATAAAATACTATTTTCCATCTCAATTTTCCAAAAAACTTCGACAAAAACAATGGTCTGGTTTGTGGATTGGATTAGTTTAATATGAGGTGTCCCAAACATAAATAATAAAGAATTTTCTCACCTTTCCTATATAAACCCACCCAATATCCCACTTCCTCCACACTCAAAGCATTTGGAGTTTGTCCAAACTCTACCATCCTCTCTCTATAATCCTCCCAAGGTTCCCAAATCCCCCAATAATCTCCTCTCAAGTCTCTCTCAAGCCTTTGGAAGCACACTTCCAAGTAATGGTTTTTCTTCATTTATCAATTTTTCTCCAATTTTCATAACGTTGTTATGCCCTTTTAATTTCAATTATAAATGTTGAAATAAGGATTGAAACCTCCCAAATACTTCCCTCTTTATATTTAAAATATTATATACCCCTTTATATCTCATTAAATGCCTCCCATGTACACCTGTTACTATGTTGAAATTCTGAATGGAATTTCTCACTCCTCTTTTACATTCAAGAAATTATTTTGTATCATGACTCTAAATTACATTAAAATTGTTGGGACATGTATCTATATGACCCCATTACTTTCCATTTCATTTAAATATGATGAGACACCCATTTCTCTCTCATCAACCATTTTTATGAATTCTTACGTCAAGATGTTACGCTGCCGAAATTACTCCAATTTTTCAAGACAATGCCATTGTGCAGTGAATCCCTTGCCGATTTCTCTATCAAGGGTACTCAAATTTATGAAAATTTAATTATTTATTATAAAGTTTCATTTATAAATTCCACATTTATTTATCTTGGAATAAATGATTATGTTTTATGAATCTATATTATATAATACATGTGGCACACTTTTTCATGGATTCAAATGTTTAAGAAGGGTGCACCATTATTGTGCTCTAATGCATTAGGTAAAGTGTAGTATCATGATACATCATGTGGAATGGGTTTTTACTCATGATAATTCAAGTGCAATGAGGTTTTACTCATGATTCAAGTGTAATGATGATTTAATAATGCTCTAAGTGCAATGATCCTTGGCTCATGCTAATTCCATGCTAAGTGTTGTTGCCGTATTTCCATGTTATGATTATCATGATTTATCATTCCTTTACGTTTATTCTTCTCTTGTTCTCTATTGATATTCCTATTATCTAACATTTATTTTATTCCTCATGTTATTCCATGATTATTCCCATACTGGGATTTATAACTCACCATTTTCTTATGCATTCCCTTAGGTTATCACAGGCAATGCTAAGTACGAGGGAATGAAGTAGTGGTCATGTAAAGGAAGTATTAAATAAAGATGTTGTGTTACATGTTTTAAGTTATTATTTAATGATCCTAAGACCCAATTAAACTAGACCTCTTGATCTTTAATGTTGTATCAAATAAAGTTTATATAATAAATTATGTTTAATTATGTAATAAAAGATCAGGGTTGTCGTAGTTGGTATCAGAGGATAGGTTTAGTTATTTTTGGGAGTATGATTAGAAAACCCTATTTAAGCCTTAAAGACAAGACTAAGTATAATAAAAAACATCCCTACGTTTGGTGAGTATTCAGAAAGTGGTTTATCGAGAAAATACATCCCTATCTATATACGAGGAGGTAGAGGCGGCTGTAACACAGATGTCTCCTAGGGGTAAAACCCGAAAACACTGCTTTGAGCTATACTCGAACAGGTACTGGTGCATGAAAACGGGCCTTGCTGCACTATTGGTTATGATACTCCCAGGGGATATGATTTGGTAAATTCACATGCTTAGTATGAACCATTATTAAGGTACAAAAAGATTTCCCTAAGAATACATGTTTGAAAGTAGATCATAGATCACATAGATTAAAGCCAATAGATTCATATGTTATGGAAATAATATTTATTTATAAGTCTTTATCTTTTTCCTTGGATTACCCTTTATGTGTTAACCCTAAATTTTCTTCTATTCCATCCAATTGCTGGTAATAGGAGGAATCGAGCTGACAACCAATGTGAAGATCAATGTGATGACAGTACAAATGAGATGCCCAATCCAATGGAAGCGGGAATCACGAACCTTTTCATGCTTCTCTCTCAGCTATTTCAATATTTGAAAAGAAACATGGGTCAAGTGGAACATTCAACCCCTCCTAAGAAATAAAAAGTCGCTATTGGCAGCTTCATGTTACAAAGGAATCATACTTTTAATGGATCATTTGATCCCTCAATCACTGAATAATGGATCAACTCCGTTGAAGAGATCTTCTCCATCCTTCAATGTTTGGAACAAGAGAAGGTTCTCCTGGCTTCTTATCGTATGGAGGGTGAAGCTGATCAATGGTGGAAGTTGATAAAAAATATAAAGACCGAGGAGGAGATTGAGACATTGGAATGGAAGGACTTCTAGCAGATGTTTTTCGATAAATATTTTATGCGCACCTTCCGGCTTAATATGGAAAGGTACTTCATTCCCCTCATAGAAAAAGATGACAAATCTGTTGGAGCGTAATAGGAAAACATCACAAGGCCTACACAATACGCTTCTGGCATTGGCATTACCACCGAATGCAAGGTTTACCACTTCTTTGGTGGGATGAAACCTAGCCTGTGGAAGGCACCGACGATCTGTGACTTCGAAAGCTATGAGGAAATTGTCCGATGTTCCCTCAAGGAAAAAATGGAGATCAGAGAATCTTAAGGGTATCATGGGGATAAGAAGAATAATGTGGACATCAATTCTGGAAGACTGATGGATAAATCCAACGGTGATAAGAAGATCCAAAACCCCACTTGACAAAGGTGCAGAAAGAAGCACCCCAGAGATTAAGTGAAGGGAATGAGGAAATGATTTAGTTGTGGAAGAGAAGGGCACCTAGAAGTTAACTGTCGAGATGAAAAACCCACAACTGCAAAAGAGGATAGGAACGCTTTGTTCGAACCTCAACACATTGTTCATTCCTACATCTTCATAGAACTGAGGCATCTTGAAAATCACTACCCTAATCCAAGGGTTTTTGGAGGTAACCAAGAACCTGAAAGGCAGCAAGGGTGAGATTTTTCCATCACTACTGCCGAAGTGAACCCTGACAATGAAGTGGTGAAAGGTACACTAGTTATTAAATAAAGAATAGAGAACATAATTCTTTATTCCGGTTCTACGCATTCTTTTATATCTTGAATGTTTAGTAGAACAATCCCAGCACCACCACAAATCATGGAAGTCAAAATGTCGGTGAGTATGGAAAATGGGGAAATCATTGCATACCATGAATATAACTCATCCCCTGTCATAATCTATGGATTGAACTTCTAGGAAAACCTTTACATACTCTCTCTGGTGGAATTTGATGTAATTCTGGTCAGGGATTGGCTTTCCTTATAAATATCAAACTTATATTGTAGTGAGAGATAAATTACTCTCCATATGGAGAATCGACCCCCGATTCTTTACAAGTGCAAGGAGGAAGATGAATCTTATTTACCTCCATCATCTCAAGCGTGGATATTTCTATCCTTTGAGCACGCGTATCTAGATAAGATGATTGAGTATAAAGAGAAATACTTCCTAGATGACATGCCTATTGTGAGGGAATTTTATGAAGTGTTTCCTAAGGAATTTCTTCGTGTTCCTCCTAGAAGAGATGTTGAATTATCAATTGATATTATACCTTGGGCATTGCGAATATCCAAGACTCTGTATAGAATGGTTGTTGTGGAGCTTGAGGAGCTGAAGAAACAACTACAAGAGAATCTGGATAAAGGGTTTATATGCCCAAGTGCTTCACCAAGGGGTGCACCAGTCCGCTTTGTTAAGAAGAAAGATGGTTCAATGTGCCTTTTCATTGATTATAGTGATCTTAATAAAATCATGATAAAGAACAAGTATCCTCTCCCATGAATAGATGACCTGTTCAATCAGATTCATGGAGCACAATACTTCTCTAAGGTGGATTTGCAGTTGGGATATTATCAATTAATGGTGATGAAGGAAGATATCCCCAATACTGCTTTTCATACAAGATACAGGCACTATGAATTCATAGTAATACCTTTCGGACTCAGTAATGCTCTAGTAATCTTCATGGAATTGATTAATAGAGTCTTTATATATTACCTCAACAAGTTTTTGGTAGTCCTTATAGATGATATTCTGATATAATCCCAAAACAAGGTGGATCATGAGGAGCATACAAGAACTATATTAGAGACCTTGTGGAAGGATAAGCTTTATGAAGAGTACAACAAGTTTGTGTTCTGGTTGAAGGAGGTCTCATTCATGGGAAATATCATCACAAGCAATTGAATATCTATGGATCCCTCCAAAAAATATGTAGTTGAGGTGTTTCCAAGGACAAAATCAGTAACATATATATGTAGCTTCAAGGGGTTAACTGGATATTATCGACGATTTCTGAGAAATTTCTCATGATTTTCCAGCCCTCTTAACAAGATAACTCGGGAGAGAGTAATGTTTTTCATGGAGTGATGAATGTGAAGAAAGATCCAAGGAGTTAAAAAAGAAGGCTTATCACTGCACGCATGATAATGTTACCCACAAGTGGAGAACTTTTTGTGGTATTCAGTGATTCTTCGAAGAAGGGCATGAGATGTGTGTTGATGCAAAATGAAAAAGTAATTGCCTATGATTCAACACAATTGAATGTTCATGAACAAAACCATCCAACACATGATGTCGAGTTGGATGGAGGGATCTTCACTTTTAAAATTTAGCGGCATTATCTCTTTGGGGAGAAGTGTGAAATATATATGGACCACAAAAGCCTCAAGTATATATTCACACAGAAAGAGTTGAACATGCACCAATGAATATGGTTAGAGCTGATCAAAGACTATGACTACTCAATCCATTACAACCCTGGGAAAGTGAGTAAGGTTGTAGATTACCTATGTAGAAATGACAAAGCAATTCTATCATTAATGAGAATAAAAAAGCTTCCAATCTTCTAAGATTTGAGAAATATGGACATGGGAATCATAAAGAAGGGAACACCATCAATCCTTTCACAAATGATTGCTCAACTTTCACTTTTGGAATGGTTAAAGGATTCTCAAGGTGATGATGTGGGAATTCCAGAAAAGTGAAACCTATTGGAAAAGGGAAATCCTCGGAGTTTAATGTTAATGAAGAAGAAATTGTGAGATTCGTGGAAAGACTATGTGTTCCATCATGTCCGGAGCCGAAGAATGAACTTTTAGATGATGAACATAGTTTAAATTACTCTATTCACCCAGGAAACACAAATATGTATCGAGATCTCTGAGATAATTATTGGTGGGATAATATGGAGAAGGAGATCGATGAATATACATCAAAGTGCCTGGTGTGTTAGCAAGTTAAGAAAGAAAGGCATAAGTCTATGGGGATGATGCAACCATTTCCCATACCAGAATGGGACTGGCAGAACATCACCATGGACTTTTTCACTAGACATCTGAAGACATCGAAAGGCAACAATGCAATATGGTTTATTTTGGACCATCTTACAAGGGTTGCACACTTCATTTCTATTCAGGAGGATTTCTCAATGGATCAACTGGAACAGATATATATCAGGTAAGTCGTAAGGCTCCTTGGAGTACCACTATCTATTGTGTCTGATCGAGATCTAAGATTCAACTCTATGTTTGAGAAGAGTCTTCAACATGCTCAGAATGCTGAATTAAACATCAGTATGACCTATCATCCTCAAACTGATGACCAATCCAAGCAGACTATCCTAAAACATGGAGACATGTTGAGTGCGGGCTCAGTGGTCTTTAAAGGAGGATGAGATCATCATCTTATTCTGGTTGAGTTCTCATATAATAATCTTTTACACTCAATCATCCAAATAGAACCATATGAAGCCCTTTATAGGAAAAGGTGCAGAACACCAGTGTTTTGGGATGAATTCGGTGAGTGTAAGCTTCTTTTACTAGAAATGGTCAAAGAAATGGTGGGGAAGGTGAAAAACATTCCGAAGCATATCAAGGCACCCTAGAGTTGACAAAAGGGTTATACAGACAACCATCAATGAGACCTTGAGTTTAATGATTGAGACATGGTACTTCAATGCATATCTTCATGGAAGAAGGTCATGTGGTTTGGAATGAAATGGATGTTAAGTCCAAGGTACATCAAACCCTTCGAGATTCTTGATCATGTCGGTGCTGTGGCCTATCGACTAGAACTTCCACATGCAATGTCCAAAGTACATGATGTCTTTCATGTATCCCTATTAAGGAAGTACATATCACACCCTTCACATATACTCTCTTTAGATGTGGTACAGTTAGAGAATGATATTTCTTATGAGGAGAAACCAGGGAAGATCTTAGATCATGGAGAAAAATTTCTACGAAATAAGACAATTACCCTCATCAAGGTGTTGTGGTGAAACCACAAGTCTAAAGAAGCAATGTGGTAATTAGAGGAAATGATGAGTCAGAGTTACCCAAATCTGTTTTAGTGTGGGAAAACGAAATTTTTAGTGCAAAAATTCTTAAGGGGGGAAGATTGTAACGACCCCAAATTTCATTAATGGAAATACCTCCTGATTTAGTTAAATGTATCTTTATGTAAAATATTTAAATATAATGTCAAATTCTTTGGTTTTTTTGTTATGAATTGTGACCGTTGATAATATAGTCATTGAACAGCGATCACATGATTAATATAAATATAGGGCTTTAACAAATCCAATTTACTCAGAAAAAGGAAGCAATGAACTCATCCAGTAGATGTGCCCCATACGAAGCCCATATGTCCGAGCTCAAAAAGGAGGCGGTGTCATCTGGATTCAATCTTGACCAAGCCCAAGCCGAGCATGAATATGTTAATCTTGAGAAGGACCGCCTATGAGATAAGTGGATGTTGATAGAGATTACCACCCGAGTAATGTTATCCGAGCCACCCCAAGAGTGTGTCACCATCTCACACCTTACTCTTCAGTCTTATGCAGGTGTTATAAGGGGTTGTGTATCAAGACCATAGTACTATGGGTATGTACATTATTTTTTTATATAATAATGAATATACTTTCATCTTATTATTATTACTTTGTAAATAGATTTTTAAGCTCAAATATTATTTTTATTTAAAGTTCAACTAAGAAATCTATTTTGAGGAATTAATGGATTTTTGAATAAAATAATTTTTTAATAAAACATTATTATTATTATTAAAATAATTTTTATTAAATATAAATTATTATATAATTTTATGAATGCAATCGTAATTTTTATTAAGGTTTGAAACCCATTTTTTTCATAACCCGTGAATTTTTTATAAATGGCAGTTATTATATTAAAAGTTAAAATTAACATATTTAGAAAAAAATTTCGATAAACTAAAAATTATTTCTGAAATCATGACGTCAAAATTATCTAACGTTTAATTTTTCATAATTTTCTGAGACAGTCAAATTTTTCTGTAAAAATTAAATACCGTTTAAATATATAATGTGTTTTATGACATCATAATGACTTAATAGTGATGTAATAAAATACTACATGCTTTATGTTTAGCCAATATATGTTTTACCAATAAAATAATGTGATTTTGGTTTTGTTTTAATTATTTTACAAATAATTAATGGACCCTCCAAGACTTATTAAACATCTTGTCTTTTTATATTGTTTTCATTGGGAGTGTGAATCACCTCCACATAAGCAACCCCATTTTTTAAGAAGTTCGGAGTTCGGCCTTATAAAATATTGTTTTCCAATTCCCTTTTCCAAAACCCATGGGAAAAATCCATTCTCTGGTTTGTGGTTTGGATTAATTTAATGTGAGGTGTCCCAAACCTAAATAATAAAGAATTCACTAACCTTTCCTATATAAAACCACCCAAGCTCCCACTTCCTCCTCACTCAAAGCCTTTGGAGTTCATCCAACCTCTGCTCTCCTCTTTATATAATTTTCCCAAGGTTCCCCAAGATCCCAAGAATCCTCTCTCAAGCCTCTCTCAAGCCTTTGAAAGCACACTTCCAAGTAAGGGTTCTTCTTCCTTCCTCATTTTTTTGTCCAATTTTCATAATGTTGTTATGCCATTTTAATTTCAATTACAAATTTTGGGGTATGGTTTATCACCTCCCAAATTATACCCTCTTTATGTTTTAATTTTTAGATACCCCTTTATCTCTCATTAAATTCCTACCATGTACACCCATTACTATATTGAAATTCTGAGAGGAAATTCTCGGTTCTCTTTTACATTCAATAAATTATTTTTTATCATGAATCTAAATTCCATTAAAAGTGTTAGGAAATGTATCTATATGAACCCTTACTGTCCATTTCATGTACAAAATATGATACACCCCTTTATCTTTCATCAAACATTTTTATGAAATCTTACGTCACGCCTTTACGCTATCAAAATTGCACTAATCTTCCATGATAATGTCATTATGTAGTGAATACCATGCCCATTTCTCTATCAAGGGTATTCACCTTTATGACCATTTACTTATTTATTATAATGTTTCATGTATTAATTCCATATTCTTTTATCATGGGATAAATGATTATGTTTTATGAATCCCTGTTATATGATCCATGTGGCACACTTACCCATGAAATGAAATGTTTAAGAAGGGTGCACCCTTATAGTGATCTAATGCATTGGGTAATGTATAGTCTCATGATACGTCATGTGAAATTGGTTTTTACTCATGGTAATTCAAGTGAAATGAGGTTTTACTCATGCTCCTTGTGCAATGTGAATTTACTCATGCTCCATGTGCAATGAGCCTTGGATCATTCTAATTCCATGTCAAGTGTTGTTTCCACATTTCAATGTTATGATTATCTTTCTTTATCATGCCGTTACATTTATGATTATCTTGTGCTCTATTGACATGCCTATTGTTTAACACGTATTTTATTCCTCATGTTATTCCATGATTATTCCCTTACTGGGCTTTATAGCTCATCCTTTTCTTATGCATGTCCTCAGGTTATCCCTTTAAATACTATGTACGAGGGAATATAGTGGTCATGAAAAGGAATGTTTCTCTAAAGATGTTGTATTTCATGTTTTAAGTTGTTATGTAATGATCCTAATCCCAAGGAAACTGTACCACTATATCTTCTATGTTGTATCAAGTGAAGTTTATGTAATAATTAATGTTTAATTAGGTAATAAATGATTAGGGTTGTCATATGGTACACATCAACGAGCCTTGCTCGACAGCTAGTTTGACTCTTCGAAGATATGCGTGAGAAATTTAAAAAATATTTACACACTATCATGTAGGATTTAATTTTTTTTACTATGAATAACATAGGATATACCTAAGGTGTCATACATTAAAGAAATATGCGTCATGATTTTGACTTCCTGTATGAAATTGTTTATGATTATGTGTTTTTCTTCTAGGATAAGAGTTTCTCACCACATGATTTTTGGTTTCAAAAAATAGAGGAAACTTGATGGAATTGGGTTAATATTGATATTTTAGTTGATAAATCTATTTTCATGATGAAAATATTTTTTCAATGTGTAAATATCATGAATAGAATCATGAAGGTCTATGAGTATTGGTTATACTATTGAAGATAAAGAGACAACAAGATATGTGTGAAAGGTATGAGATTTTCTTTAAGTATTATTTAATTCAAACATAAGAGGTATGATTCTATGGAGGTTGTGAATCCTTAAGACATGATAGATATTTAAAATTATAGGAGAATCATATTAAGGGATAATATGATAATGCATGAGTAATGGATTAAGAATAGTGTCAGATAATTTTAGTGTATATGTTTTTGAATTAAAAGATTATGTTATATTAATCACGAAGATATAATTATTTTCAGTATATGTTTTTCATCATGGATTTTAAATTATGCTTTGAATGGTACTGGTGAGGTAGAAAAGTGATTTAATAGAAATGTGGTATTTTCATTAATGGAAGGTTTCCCATCATTTATTCCTTATGCTAAGATGATATTGTTTGGAGAATGATTTTTTGGATATGAATAATTAAATTGGATGGTATTGAGTACCTTGTAACTGATAAAGGATTTTTTGAAATAGTGGTCAAAGTTATCATAGATGAATATTACAACTTATTGGACTCATGAAATATACCAACTAATCTTTATAAAATGAAGCATGAATATTATCAAAAATTATTTAGGATAATTCATGTAATTGACAAGTTTCGAGAGAATATACTCTGAGGGTATTGACATGTTTGGAATATGAAAACCAATAGATACTTTGTAAGGGTTAGAATGTTGTCTATTTGTGGAATGGTTTATATTAAATATTAGATGAGGTTGTAAGGATTAATGTATTATATCCCCATATGATGATTTATGAATATTTTATATCCCATTCTAAATTTTTTTTATTATGAAAAGGATTGATTTAATTACCTATAATTCTCATTATGATCCTCATGATTTGTTAGTTCTTTTGTATTGATAAATTCACCATCTTTTTTAGAGAATTAAGTGAAGTAGAAATTGATCATGTCACAAAAGGCTAAGATTTTATTAAATAATGTATATCCTCTCATGATTTTTTTCAACTCTAGGGAAAGGATAATGAAGCTGAAATTGTTATCCTAGTACCTTCTTTTTTCATGAATCAAATGTCCCCTTATATCATCATAGGTTTATGTCTTTGTGATAGTTAAATTTAATTTTACCTTGTTCTCTATGACTCTCCATCAGAACATGATAGTTATATTTATCTTCCATTTTCATGTTTTCACTTGTCCCCTATATTCTCTTATGAGGACACCTAGTTATGACTTAATTTTTGTATTTTTTTATTGTAAAAACATTATTTTTACAGTATGTTTTAGTATTAGTTTTTTTGATGTGGGTTTATATGAAAAAAAGTTCAAGTATTAATATTTTATTAACCGAGATGAATTTATAGGGTGAAATTTATTTTAAAGGGGTATAATGTAACACCCTAATATTTTTTAAAATTATTATTTTTGAATTAATTTCATATTTTAAATATTTATCCTTTCATTCAATAATGAATATAGTTGTTTTCTATAAAATAACTATGTTTTCATTGCGTTATAAACAAAACCATGTTAATCATACACCACATGAAATCTAAATTTTAGCTTTTACTACATGATACACCTACTTGGTTTTCATTATACACAATACTTAATTTCTACGAAATAACATTTTAGAATTATAATTATTTAAATGTGATAGTTATAACATATCTGTTAAACCTAGTAATATTAATAATGGTAATTAGTTTTTATGCATTATTTATAATGTTTTTATATAATTAAATCATATTGATAACAAGATATATAATTGTGTTAGTAATGCCTTTACATGTTGAAAATATTATTTTCCTAAAGGAACTTTTTCTTATATTTTTCTATGAAGAATACTTAAATTAAATTTCTACACATTTATAATTTTATTTTTTAAAAATAAAATTAATTTCTAAATTAACTATTGAAAAATTATATTAGGATGAATGTTATGGATTTATCTAAGAAAATTCATTTTAAGATGAATAGTGAAAATATACTAATTTTTATTTAAAATAATATTTTTTGCCTAATTTATTTATACTTTTTATATTATATTTTATGTTTATTTTAATGTCAAAATAGATCAATTATACCCCAATTAATACAAATCATATCACTGTAATCATATTTATTTTTAATGTTAATATGAAAGGTTAATGAACTTTTGAACATTGTCACTTTCAAAAAACTGCTTTCTCTCAATGTCTGCGTGATTAGAATTAAAATTATTTTTTCCAGTTTTATAAATTTCATTTTGAAAATAGAAATAATATGTTGTAATATAAATAATATTTATAGTCTAAAAATTTCAATATACTTTTTAAAAAAATATATTAGTGATGTCATAAATTTAATTGCATCGATTAAGGAAAAATAAAGCTCAACAAGGGAAAACTTTAAAAATATAGGAATAATGACATAATAACTTGTAAAACACCCATTGACTATATATATTTCGTCCAAAAAACATAAATTATTAATTTGTTTTTTTATTTTTATGAATTTTTTAAGTAAAAACTTTGGTACACCTAACTTTTTAAAAAAAAATATTAAGTGTGACCCCTCCCTCATAAAAGGTCACCACCACACCCCTGATTCACACCACTCAAACCACATAGGGTTCAACAAAATCTACCACATTAACTTAAAAAAATACATACATTCCCCCCTTGAATCATATGTTTGGTTTTAAATCCATCCAATTAATCCCTTTGGTTTGAACAAAAAGGAGTTACCGAAAGAAGAGGTAACATCCTTCCACAAGCTCCTTTCATTTATTTCCTTTCTCAACCACAACAATTAGTTTTCTTTCATGATTAAATAATAAAATCAGTATCCTAAATATAATGATATGTTATTATGTTATGGGTTCTACCTATTCTTACACACACTTACATTTAATGGGTAATATACTCACTATTCGGGTAGGATGAACAACTACCTCATGAAACAATGTTTGTTCATTTTTCCCCTACCATCGTTCTTCCATTGGAATTATGGTTGGAAGAATTTTTATATATGATATATTGAATATTTATAATTCATTATGCATTTTAAAATTTTATATAAATCATACAATTATGGTTTCTATTTTTTATAACTATGATAACTTTGTTTGTAGACTTGTGGACTTTTTCCTCCACAAACTGATGTGATGCATTTACAGTTTACATGGAATGTATTAAGATTTTTTTGTGGAATTATATGATATATATTAAATAAAAATTCTAATATAATTATTATATATTTATATATATACTTACATGTTAATTAATTTATTTCTTCTAAAACAAAAATCAAATGGAAGCAACATTCATGCATATGCACGACCTACAATATCAATGAACAATGTATTTCATTTAATATTTAAATATTAAATAAACTGATATAAATATTTATATAAAGAATATATATGATATATAAATCATGTTTAAAATTATGGAAACAATAAAATCTTTATTTATGTAAGATGATCAAGAATAACAAGATAAAACATATACGAAAAATGGAACAGATAATACCCAAAACGTTACATTAACACAGAGTTGTTAATAATTGGAAAATATAAAGTCATAAAGAAATAAAATATATAATTATATATAATATTATGATTATTTATTAGATATATAGTAAAAAATTATTTATTATACATGAGCTTTTATCATGTACAAAGTAACTCAAGACATAATGTAAGGGAGTTTATGTTCACAGTTTATTTCAGTGAGATACATTCCTTATTCACCACTCATTTAATTTGGGTGGTGAGTATACTACCCATTGATGTATTATATTATTCTTATATATATTAATTTATGGTTATTTAAATACCCATTTTATGATATTTATTTCATGGGGTCTAGGTTTCAAATTTAAAAAATCAGTAATGTAATATTGTCTCAATTTTCTGTTTTGGAGACACATTGCAAGTTATGAACCTATATTATTCTATGATGTGTATATACTAAATTTTGACATGTTATATATTGAATCTTATTATTTTAATGGTATTTTAATTTTGAATTAATATTAATTTTTCCATTGTTATTCGAAGTTACCAAAGTGTTAATGATTTATATCTTTCATCTTATCATTTATCAAGATTATTTTTGATTATGCTTCCATTAATGAAATATTAAGATTTATATCTATATAAATCTCAAAAATTTTATTTCCCTTATTATATTCACGTTATATCCATGTAATGGTCCCATTTTTTACACTTTCTCTGTCAATAAAAATAAGAAAATACTTTTATGAAAATAAAACATCATTTCTCATTCCAGTCGAAAAATTATTTTCATTAAAAACCATGTTTTCTAAAAAAAATTTAACAAATGTTTTACTATATCAAAATGAGGTTTGAATAAATTTTTACCCATGTTTACTTTTTAATTTTTTTTAAAACAATCTCCTATTCTCTTTCCAATCAAGGAACTTCTATAATCTTTTAAGGTGAAAAACGAATGTTTCTCACGAATGGAAGTACCCACCATCATGATCATCATTTACATGAAGCATACATATATTATTATAGGATTACTTTTAATGAAATTATTTAACTAATATTATAGATATTTTTTTAAATTTAAATTGGTTTATAAGGAACATGGTTTTCAAAAAATTTGTATGTTTAAAAACCTTTTTCTATGATTTTTGAAGCTTCTATTTAATGTTTTAAAAGGGTTATCTTCATAGAAAATTATTTAATTGATTTCAAGATTTATTTATATGCTTTCAAATTATTTTTTAAAGGAAAATGTTTTCAAAATTTCTTTAAGATTATTTTATAATTTTCAATAGAATGATATTCAAAATGTTTTTATGCTTCTTTATATGTTTTGGATTTTATATTCACAAGATTATTTTATAAAAGGTTTTATGTTTTAAAAATAATATATAAAATAATAAATGATATTTTACCAAATAAATGAATTAAATTAGAAGGTAAATATTTATTTATATGAAAATTATTCATCAAATTGTTTGATGACAATATATTTTCAAAGTAAGGATATTTTACTTAAGAAATGTTCTATGTGACCTCTCAAAATCGATACGCATCTAATATGGAATACATTCTGATAGTTTATTATTTACTAGAGAATATCCTATAATACCATCTTTATTCTTTCTTGAATGGTTTAAAATTAGATATAAATATGGCTTATGACACCGGTTCCTCTTCCATGAGTCATATTCATTTGAAACATGTTTCCTTTCATGGGTTTTTCTTTGATTAAATGATTATGAAACCAATCTATTTTCCCCAAGTTATTATATGGTTACATGTTTATGAAAACCATTTCATTTCATTGGTTATGATATAATTTTTATGAAACCCATATTTTTTTATGGTTCATGATATGATGAAGGTTTTATTATCTTATATCACATGTTTTAATGGGGTTGTAATTGGATTGGTGGGACCTATATCCCCAGAAATTCATTGGGTAAATATTTTTATCTCATGAAATAAATACGGGAATATACTCAACGTTCTTGATCCCTTACGGGAAGATGGAGAAAACTAATCCATTATAAGGAAAAGACTATGACAAGGGATATCGGAATTCCCCTCACAGTAGGTGTATTCACCTAGAATATATAAGATGGGGAACCTCAATCCACTATGGGAATATGGGGAAAACCAATCCCCTATTGGAATATAGGTAAACCTAGTCCCCTACTGGAAGACTGAGAAACCTGATCCCTTACAAGGAAAAGACATTGTCCAAGGATGATGTTGTTTAATACTATGTATGTGTAGTCCCCCTAAAGAGACATAGTAAGATATAGATGTTAGTATTGATTTATATGTAATGATATTAAATGTTTATGTGTATACCACAATTCTATGTGTTGTTCCCATGTTATTCTTTAATAGTTTATGATGTTTTTTCCCTTATGAATCATGACTTATGAGTTTCTGAGATGTATTCCATGTTTCATGTTTATGATATTAAATATACAGGGTATGTTCTTCTAATGTCATGATCGTGTTATCATAACCCTATTATCTAGTTTATGGTTACATGTCGATCTTTTTACCCTTACTGAGCATCTGATCACACCCCTTTTTGTGTTTCCTTCCCTATGATATGATGACATGTATTAAATATGACGTGTAAAAGAATCTTTCAAATCATGAAGTTCTTAGTGGGAGAAAATATAACTTAATTATGTACAAGTGTTTATGTTTACATGTTTCCAAAGGCACTGAAAAAATATGGTCTTTAGGTGTTTCTTTATGAAATGTTTTAATTATTCCAAAAAACTAGATGTAATTTCCTTATATGTTAAGACTTTTTTGTTGAAATTTTTATTAGAGTGATGTTTTAGATTACAATTTTAAATTATGATGAGAATACTTTAGTGAGATCCTTTGGTGTATATCTATGGATTTGTCTAGGGATATCTATGAGGATAAGTTTATGGATGAAGAAATGTATAGGATAATGTCTATGAATTTTGGTAAATGATAAATCAAGTGGTTTAATATCATTACATCCCTATATATATGCTACAAGGGGTTTTGGATTTATTACATATATACCTAGGGATAAAAACTCTAAATAGGTGCATCAAGTTTGACTCGAGCATAACCTGGTACCTGACATTGGGCCTTGCTGCATTCCAGGTATGACACTCCTGGGGGATATTCATTGGAAATTAAAAAACAATTTATGAACCAAAATAAAGTATTTAAATAAATACTACTATTAATGACCTAGGATAAACATAAGGTGTCATAGTTTAATGAAATATGTGTCTTGATTTAGACATCATATGAGTATTTTTTCATGATTATGTGGTTTTTAACTATGATGAGTGCTTATCACCATATGATTTATGGTTTTAATCCATATGGAGAATAATATGATATGGGTTAAAAATAAATGTTTTAGATGGAGAAAGTATGAGTATGATGAAAATTGATTTTCTAAGTGGAAATATCATGAAGAGAATTAAGAAGGTCCATGATTATTGGTTATCCCACTAAAGATAAAGAGGAAGCATTCAATATGTGGAAGGTATGGGATAATATTCCAATATTATTTACATTAACCGTACAAACCATGATTGGATTGAGGTTAAAAAGACATAAAAAATGATTCATATGTCATATTCTCGGAAAATGGAATTAAGGGACAAGATTATGAAGCCTAAGAAATGGTTTGAGAATAATGTTTGATAATTAAAGTGTATATGATTTGTAATTAAATGATTACTTTATATGAATCATGAAATAGGTATTTATTTTTTGTAGATGTTTTCATTAAGTATTTTAACGATATGTTGAATGGTTAAAGTGAGGTAAAAAATTAATTTCATAGAAAGGTGATATTTTGATTAAGGGAGGGTAACCCATAATTTATTCCTTATGTTATGATAATTTTGTTTAGAGAAATATATATTTGATATAAATAATAAAATTTTATGGTACTTATATCCTTGAAACTAATAAATGATTTTTTAGAAAAAGTTGTGTATATTATCATGGATAAAGATAAAAACTCCTTGGATTAATGGAATATATATAGTAATCTTTTTAATAAGGAAGAATTCATTTTTTAGAAAAGAATTAAGGGTAATTTAGGTTATTACCATGTTTTATAGAATATATGATGAGGGTATTCACATGTTTGGAATATCACATCCAAGAGATACTTTTTGATATATTCGGAGTCAATGTTATGATTATCTAGTGACTTTTTTATAATGTTTTTTTTTATTTTAATATTTCTGAAGTGTTACAATGTTTACCATTTATGGATTTTTTTATGTTAAACATAATATGTAGTTTTATACATTAATGAATTTTCTTAATATATGAATATTTACACATATTATACAACATATGTTAACCTTTTTTATATGGATAGATAAAATGAACAATTGTTGTATTTATGATCCCCATGACCTGAAAGTGTTTCAGAATGAAAAAAATCACACTCCTTATTGGAGAAAGTGGTGAGTTGGAAATTGATCAATGCACAAAAAATGGTGATTTTGTACTAAATCTAGTATGTATATTCTATCAATAAAATTTTTCAACTATTGGGAAAAGATCTTGAAACTGAAAAGGTTATCCTAGAACCTTTTTTTCAATGAATTAAATGGCTCCATAGAGCATCATATATTTATGGATTTGTGATTTTTAGATGTTTCCTATCCTTTTTCTCTATTAATCTCCATTAGAACATTATTGTTATATTTGTCTTCCATGTCAATGTTTTCCCTATCAACCTATGTTATCTTCTGAGGAAACCCTGTTATGATTTACTTTGGGTAACCATCATAGGTTCAAAATTCTTTTTAAAGGATGTTTTAGTATTCCATTTTACTATGTGGGTTTCAATGATAAGAAAATTAAAGTATTAATCAATTAAAAAATGAGATGAATTCTGATGTATAATTTTTTTAAGGGTTGAAGAATGTATCATCCTAAGATTTTGGTGAATTAAAATTATTTTAATTAAATTTATCTTTTTGATACATTTTTTTCATGAAACATTTTATGTAGTTTTTCTACATAAAATAACTATGTTTAACATTAATTTAGTGAAAAACCAAGGTAATTGTACGCCAAAACAACATGAAGTTTAGTTTTTTCTACACATAATAGTGACTTGTCTTGCGTTACATGCCACATTGAATTTATTTGAAACAAAATTTTATTATTGTAATTATTTAAATGTTGTATTTAAAACATGGAACTTATGATTGATAATATTAACAGTTATAAATACTTTTAAAATATTATTTTTAATGTATTTATAGATATATCTCATTGATAATAAGATATAAAATTGTGTCATAAATTTCATTATATGTTTGAAAATACTATTTTCTTAGTTACAAGGATGAAGGTAAAATTAAGTATAAAAATGGAATAAACCTTAAAAGTAAGGAATAAAATTACCTAGACACTTGTAAAACAATAATTTCATGAACATATTTCAGACACAAACCCTTCAGTTATGAGTTTGGTTGATTTGTCATGACTTTTTTTTGGTAAAAATGTTTGAACTTCAAACATATTTTAAAAAATGACATGTGTGTCCCCTCTCTCCCATATAAAAGGATATCACCTCTCCCCATTCTTCACACGTATCAAATAACATAGTTTTATAAAATATCGTCCCAATTCACTCCCAGAAATCCATCTCTTCCTCTTTGAAGCATCCATTTGGGTTGCAAGGCAACCAATGAATCCCTTTGTTGAAAACCAAAATGAGTTACTCAAAGAAGTGGTAACATCCTTCATTAAGATCACTTTTTTATTTCTTTTCTACAACACCTTAATTATTCTTATCTCATGCCTAAATAATATCCTCATTATCCCCAATATTCTTATATGTTTTTATATCATGGTTTCTACCTATACTTAATCCAAATTCCATCTAAAGGGTAATGAAAATTCCGTTCATGTACGGTGTACTACCACCTCACAAAATGATGATTGTTGGTTTTTCCTTAACCACATTTCTTGGTTGATAATTATTATAGAAAAAATATTTATATATAATATATATGAAATTTATAGTCACGTTTCTATGTTTTTTATATAGGAAATACCTTTATTCTTTCCATTCTAAGTAACTACGCTAACATCATTTGTGGATGTGTGGATTTTCGCCTCCTCAATGTGATGTGATTAATTCACACTTTACATGAAATGTATTAAGGATAAGTTTAGTAAATTTACATAATATATACTTAATAAAAATTATTTTATAATTATATATATATTTAATTTACTTTATTTCTATTAATATGATAATAAAGTGGAAGCAATGTTTAGGTGTACGTATGACATACTATCTCCATGAACAGTATATTTTGTTTAATATTATATATTATATATATTTCTATAAATATTAACATACTGAATATATATGATATATATGTCATGTTTTACATTCTTTAAATATTTAATTCATGATCTAAGTAAGAGGATCAAGAATAATAAGTCAAATCATATTCAAATAATAAAGTTGATATTACCCAAAACATGACATTAACATGATTTTTTTAATAAACGGTTAATATAAAGTCATAAAAAACCACATATGTTAGTATATATTAAAATATTGTTCTCTTTTATATATATAATAATCTTATATTTCTTATAGCGGACTTTTGAGTGTGTACGGAGATAGTCAAGACTTAAGGTAAGTGAGTTTCATCTCACTTTTTATTTCCATGAGATACATACCTTATTCACCATTCATTTTTTGTGGTGTGTATACTTCCCATGGATATATTCAATGATTAATATAATTACATTTATGTGAATTTAATGTTTCTTTTGATGATCTAACTTTCTTGGGTGTTCTATTTCAAAAGTTACCAAATCGGTAAAGTAATTTTGTCTCAATTTTCCTTCTTTGAGACATGTGCAATGTTATGAAAATATATTTTTCACTGAGGTGTATATAATAACTTTTGAAATTTTATATCAGGAATATAATTATTTTAATTATAGTTTATGAATCATTTATTTTTTTTATTTTAATAAAAATTTAATGTTTCCAATGTTGTCATAGTTTATAGCTTTAATCTCATCATTTATGAAGATTGATTAGGATTATGATTCCATAGATGAAATATTAGGATCAAAGCCTCAAAAAAACTCAGAATTTTATTTCCCTCCTTATATGAATTTTATATCCATGTAGTGGTACCATTTTTTCACTCTTTGGACCTTAAGATAACTATGATTTTGTTTTATGAAAATCCAACTACATCTCTCCCTTCGGTCAGAAATCTGTCATCTTTCAAAACATTTTTTTTCTAGAAATGTTTTCAAAAATGTATTACTATTACAATATGAGATTTAAATAAAATTTTTAAACATGTTTTACAATTTTACAAAACTATTTTAAAATAATATTCTTCTATTCATTTTCTTGTCAATCCATTTTTCAAAACTTTTGAGATGCAAATGGAATATTCAACATTTATGGACAAACCCACCATCATGACCATCATTTTCCAGAATCATAAATTCTATGTTTAAAATGTTATCTTAAAAAAATGTTTTACTAATATTATATAATTATTTTTGAATTAAAGGGGTTTTCCAAGAAAATGGTTTAAAACAATTTCTTTATTTTCTAAAATCATTTTAAATGATTTTCAAAACACCCTTTATAATTTTAAAAATTATTTTTCAGAGAAAATGATTTAAATGAGTTATATATTATTTATAAGTTTTCAAATCATTTTGACATAAAACAATTTTCAGAACAAATTCAAGATTATTTCATATGTTTTCAAAGAAAATGTTTTCAAAATGTTCATAAGATTATTTATAAGTTTAAAATGTTACATTCAAGGAATTTTTTTTCAAATTGTATTATGTTTTAAAAATAATACCACTAAAAATAAATTAAATTTTAATCAATATATTTTTTAAAATAAAAGGTAAAGAAATATTTATAAGAAAATGAATTTTGAAATGGTTTTATGGGAAGGGATTTTCATAGAAATTCAATTTTATTAAAAAAAAGTACCATGGGATCTGTCAAAATCCTTATCCATATTAGATGGAATAATTTATGATAGTTTATGTTTTACTGTGATATGATCCAATAATTCCATGCTTATTCTTTCTTAAATGGTTTATGTCTCTATGGAATGATGTTTATGACACATGTTCCTCTTCTAGGAGTCACATTTTTTTGAAAACTGTTTCTTTTTAGGGGTTATGATTTGTTGAAATGATTATGAAACCTATATCTTTTTGATAGGTTATGATATAAATACATGTTTATGACCCCAATTTTATTTGACGGGTTATGATATAATGATTATGAAACCCATCTCTTTTTATGGGTGATAATAAGATGAATGCTTTATTATCCAGTGGGACATGTATGAATGGTTTTATAATGTGAATAGTGTGACCTATATCTACCACTAATTCATTGGGTAATGAATTTTATCTTTTGAGATAAATATAAGAATAAAGTAGATGATCTTAATCCACTATGGGAATATTTGGAAACATGATCCCTTATAAGAAAAGTATTGTTATCGGAGATGGTGGTGTGTCCAGCCCAATAGGTGTAGTCACCATTAATATATAAGATATGGAAATTTGGTCCACTATGGGAATATAGGGAAACCCCATCCACTATGGGAATATGGGGAAACCATATCCACTATGAATGATGGGGAAAACCAATCCCTTACTAGGAAAGGACTTAAAATGGGGATGGTGGTGTGTCCCACCCAGTAAGTGTTGTCCCCATGATGTGTTCGAAAAATTTTACCAACAAAACATGACTAATAGTGAATAATATTACATGTTTATATGTACTAAAAAATTCGACATATTATTCTTGTGCAATTATTTCATGGTTTATTATCTTTATTCCCTTATGATTCATGTTTTATGAACTTCCAAGTATTATTACATGATTCATGTTTATGATCTAATATATATAGGTTATGATCTAATAATGTTATGATCACTTTGGCATACCCCTATACTCTGGTTTGTTATTACATCTCTCCCTTTATTAACCTTGCTGAGTGTGTGAGGTCACCACTTTTTATGTTTCCTTCCCCATGCTATACAGATATGAATTATGTATGATGTGTCTAAGAAGTGTTCTAGTCATGAAGAACCTAATGGGAGATAATATAGCTCACCAATGTACCGATTTTTTTTGTTTACATGTTTCAAAATGCACAAAAACTAATATAGTATTTGGGAATATGTTTGTGATGTTTTTTATGTATTTTGAAAAAATGAAGTAATGTCTATATAGGTTAAGACTGGTTTTTATTTGTATTTCACATAAAACAATTGTGTTTCCTTGGGTGTTATTGTTGTATATTTTTTCACGATTGAATGAGATCACATGTTCTTGTGTATTTCATTATATACTAATATGTACATGAAATTCCAACTTGATATCACCATTATATGTGTACCATTAATTTTTGTCTGTTTAGGGTATTTGAGACAGGTTTTCCATTGAGACATATTCACCCCTTAGTGGGAAAGAATTATCAAATGTGATGATATTGAAAAGGGACCTGCGCACAAGGTGGATGTACTATGTTTCCAAGGAATTGTGTCATGGGTGTGCTCAAGGTAGCCTCGATTTTCCATGTTCAATTCACCACATAATTTCCTGGTCGATGTGAGTACTTGTTATTCAATTCTAAAGGATCTGGGTGGCATCGTCCTCTTGGGGGATAGATGAAATCGGGTATCACCTCCGTGATGTTTTGAGGATTTCTTACTAGGGATGGTTTTCTTCTTTCAACTCATTCGGTTTTCATTTTTCTTGGAGGTGAATAAGGTATGAGATGGTTTGGGGTATATTAGTTAGTTCACTATCTCTTGGTTTTTGATTGAATGTTTATTTGTTTTATAAATGTATTATTATTATGTAATACTTATGTATACTTGGGTGCATCATGTTAGAGATGCATTGGTGGTGTCCCACTGAATATTGTACTCAAACCCTACTCGAGAATTTTAATGAGATTGTAGGTTTCATGAGAGACCTAGTGAAGGGAAAGAAGCCTGTGGTGGATGGCTATGTTGGTTGATCCTAAAGTTGGGTAAGACCAGAAATGACACTAGAGGAACCTCCAATTATTTTATTTAGAATCTATTTTATACATTATGGATAGGATTTCCACATTGATAGATTTTTCTATATTGCATTGAATGTGTTCCATTTAGAATCTTCATGATCAATCTAATTATTTATTATATTTTCAATATTTATTTTTGATCCTAGGATGTTATACTAATGGTATAGACTCCATAGTGATAGACTTTGACTTTGACTTCTAGTCGATAGCCTCTTGTGTATGAGGAGGTGTTCATTAGGTTATGTGGAATTTTTTACTCGAAATAATTTTTTCGGGTTGGGATGTTACAGTGGGGCATGATGATATATATACCAAATATTACATAGTTTGATTCATGAGACAAATTTTTTGGGTGTTTGGTGAGTTCCTTCCCAATGAAATCATGATATCTTGATCATGGCCTTGATGAAGATATAGAATGTTGGTTACAAACATTAGTGAAATAATTAGGTATTAGTTGTGATGTTAATGGGCATAATAATGTCATGGATATGTCCAAGATGATAAAGATAAAGACTCACACCAATATGCATTCCACCACATTGATTTTTTTATTTTCATCAATGTGATTATTTATATTATTACATTTTCAATAAATTTATTTCAAACTGATGTGATCATTATAAGGAATAACTTGATCCTTATTTATTCATTCTAAAATGTTCATTCCATGTTTATTATTTAATAGGTTGTTATATATGTTGTCTCTTACTAAGAATTTGATCTCAATATTCATATGTTTCCATATCTCTAGGTTATAAACAAAATTGTTACACATGATACGTATAGAAAAATAGAATGTATATAAAATTTGTGGGAAATTTATAAGACATATTTTTTATTATGTAGTTCATAATATAGAGGAAACAATATCTATTAGTTGAATAAGACGTATAATTTATTTGTTAATTTTTATAATAATTCTCGAAATCTCTAAATATTAATGGAAATTAGAATGTATGTAATGAAATATGGTTCTAATTGATGTATATTAGAGATTTTAATGTTCTTTTATAATCACACTCAAAGACATGGTTAGCCTCATTTAAAATCATATGGTCACATCATCTCACATCTATGAAATTTTATTGTTTTTATATTGCAAAGACACGAATAATTTTAATGGAAAAATCTTCCATTATGATGAGCTTCCTAGATAGTGGAGGTGAAGATAATTGCAACAGAGAATTGTGGAGGTGGCACAAAGTAATTGACAGAATTATCTGAGATTACATTGAGCTCTGTGATTCGATAATTTCCACGGTGCTTTGCAATATAGAGGGAATTTTGGAAGAAATTTTAGAGCCTTTCGATTTGAGTTGATGTGGTGTGGAATTTCCGTGGAAAGTTCTCGTGTTGGTGGAATCACATATAAACATGCCTCAAACCCCTTGAGAAGATGAGATAATTTTTCAATAAAAATTTAAACCTCTCAAATTTCAATCGAGGTTTGCAGAGGCATTGTGCTTCAAAAATGGAAGGATCTTCATAATGGCTAATCCAGCTCAGCAAAAGAGGTGTGTTCTGCATTGGCTCAATGCGTTTAACGAAGGAAGTCTCTTTGTGACTGATTGATCTATGTGATGGCATGTTCTCTACGAAGGGTTGATCTCTGTGAAAGATTTTTCTCTTCGAAGTGGTGTGCTCTATGAAGTAGTGTGCTTTGTGAAGCAGTGTTCTTTACGAAGTAGTGAGATTTGTGAAGGTGTGTTCTTTGTAAGAAGCATGAACTTTACAAAGGCTTCATTGAGATCTTAAAAATTGGGAGCTATATGACATAAGGATATTTTAGGAAGTATTTCAATGGTTATTTAACAACGATTAGTGGAAAAGGGATATTAATAAGTGGATTATAATTGGACTTCAATAGATCATCTAAGTACAATGGATGATGCATTCAGTTGTAATGATGAAAGGAACTACAAGTCCTTAAAATATGAGTTGATCTTATGAATATGTAATGAGCTCACATAAGTTGAGAGAGTAGTGATATTTCAAATTATTATTGGTTGTAAACAGGAGGGTCAATGAGTCCTCTTCAAACTTGTAAACAACATTTCAATTATAATGAATTTTGTACATCATCACATCAAAGGTGTATGCTCCATGGATGTAGCCCAATGAGGGTGAACCAAGAAATATTTTTGTGTCATGTGCATGCTTTAATATTTGTTCATACTGTGCAATGGGAAATAGGGAGAATAGATCTTTGTCTAACAATTAATCAAGGTCAAAAGGGGAATTTGTTTTAATCTATCATACCATGATTCACCCTTCTCTAGGGTATCTAACCTAGTGGACCTAACAATTGGTACAATAGGGAATGGATGATATTAGTGTATTTCACTCATTGGATGTCCCCAATAATAATGCTATTCTAAAATTAGACGGGAAAAATTTTCATTCATGGATGAATCAGATGCAAAAATACTTTCGATCATTGGGAATGGATGTGTTTACAGAAGTGATGCATGGTATCTCAACTAACATTAACAGTATAGATTTATGAAAACCTTAAAAAAGGGAATTGGATGGTGATGCCAAGGGAATCAATTATTTAGGGGGGGGGTGGCTGTATTCAATGATATCTATTCGAAGGTGATGTCATGGAAAACATAACATTCCCTTTGTTGAAATATGTTGAACATATATTATAGATATTCAATGGACTAAGAGGAAACGATGCAAGTTCTTTGGAACAAATATGATTATCTGAGAATTAATAGAATGAGTCTATTGATGAATTGTTTTACTGGGTGAATATTGTATTGGGAGACATGTGAGGACTCATAGAATTCATTGAAGAAATAAATATTGTGAAGTGTATCATGAGGATACTTCTTCATGAGTTCGATCTGAAACATTCAATATTAGAAGATAATGATCCTAAAGAGATGAAACTGGATAACTTACATAGTACCCATATAGCATATTAAATTATAAATGATGATAAAGATGATGTGGAAAAGGGTAATCATAAAGAAGGGGTATTAAAGGCCATAAGGAAGCTCACTAGTAAATATTCTCTGTAATAAGAAAAGTGTATAGAGGATAGTGGTTGTAGAAATTTCCCTTAAAGAATAAGATCATTCTCGTGTATGGATTCTTGAACACAATTACAAATCCCACATGATAGGTAATAAGGATATTGTTATAGGCATAAAATATTATTAATAAGGATTTTTCATATTGGGAAACAATGAAGGCCTGAATATTATTGGCTTAGGAAAGGCCTGGTTTGAGATCTAAGAAATGAGACGTGCTGATGTCTAGGTAGTAGAAGGCCTTAGTCACAATTTTCAAATCTTCAACCAACTATGTGACTAATAGAATTATATAAGGTTTACTAAGAATATATGTATCATAAAAGGAAAATATGGTGCAATGGTTCTATAGGGAAAAAAGAAAAATGGAAATCTCTACCTTATAAGAAGATAAGAAGATATGTGCTTTTTTTCATGAGATAAAGAAATAAAGAAATGGAATAAACAACTCATTCATATATGCTAACTATACCTATAATATTTGGTGATATGTGATGAAACTAGAGACTCCCCTAAGAGATCATGTTATCATAAACATATGGGCGATTCTTGTCAATAACGGGAGATCATTAGAAAGAGGTACAAAGAAAAGGAAAAGAAGTTAACCAGAGTGCTTGAATTTGTATATGCTGATGTTTGTGGAACTATCTCACCAAGAACCATTGATGGTAAGAGATAATAAATTTTTTTAATAGATAAATTCAGTAGAATAGAATAGTTATAATTTATTTCACACAAGTCAGATGTGTTCTGCTGCATAAAACTATATTAGAGAGATTATTAAAGGATGTTTGGGTAGAAAATTCAGAATTTCTATAGTAATAATGGGATAGAATTCACAAAAATTAAAGTATGAGAATATCTTGAGAAGCATGAAATAAGGAATCGAGTATCATCAGTAATAACACCATAGTAGAAATGTGTGGTTGAAGGCGAAATCATAACATCAAATACATGGATCAAACGATGCTTATTTAAAAATACCTACTAGAGACATTTTGGAAGGAAGTAGTCTTGACATCAGTATGCATTTTAAAAAGGGCTATGTTGTTTTTAATGGAAGGAATGACTCCACATGAGATGTGGTATGTAAATAATCCAATATTAATGTACATTGGAGTCTTTGGAAGTAAGTGATTTATTCTATTAAAAGAAAAAATGGGAAATTTGAGTCACAAGGTGATATTGGGATATTACATGGATACTCTAAAAAAAGTAAAGTATAAAAATGTCTTAAAAAGAGGCTGGGAAAAGTAGTTGAGATAAATGATGTCATTTTAGTAGAGAATGAAGAGAGCATTCAGTAGCACTATAAAAAATTTCTTAATGAAAGTAATGTAGAGGAAAGAACTACATGGGGATTAGAAGGGGAAGATGATGATTCAGAAGAAGATAGTAATGATGAGGAAGATGAAGTAATGTTTTTTTCTACACATAATCCACTTAGTTGGGTAGAAATTTACAAGAAAAATATCAGTGGTGATCAGACATATCCTATTCATAAAAGAAGAATGAAATCACTACAACAGACATCATTCATTTGTCGGCTATAACCTACATTCATTGCTGAAGATGAAAACAATTTTTAGGCTATTAATTATGAGCTAGATGACATTGAGAATAATAATACGTGGGAGGTGGTTTTGAGGGTAGCAGATAAGAATTTCATTGAGACTAAAAGGGTCTTTCACAATAAGATGAATGAATATGACACAACAATTCAAAAATAGCCTGAATAGTGTGCAATGGTTACTCCTAGATTGAGGGTATAGAAGTTGATGATGATTATCACATGTTTCAAGGCAAGAGACAATAATATTATTCCTTGATATTACTGTGAAACTAATGATAAAAGTGTTCTAGATGGATATCAAATCTGCATTTTTGAATGTGGTTCTAGAGGAGGATATTTATATTGCGAATCTATAGGTTTTTCTCATTCATGAATATGAGAAAATGTTTTTGGTTGTAGAATGAACCATATGGTAGGAAACATGCAACATGATAATTGTCCTCGAGGCTTGATCAGTATTTGAAGAAGCTTGGTTTTTATCATGGTGGTATTGATTACAATCTCTATTTCAATAATGTTTGTAATCAAAAGATGAAGGTGTTGGTTTATGTGGATGAAATAATATTTAGGGGATCAGATGAATCTCAATGTATATAGTTTTCCTAATTCAAGTAAATTGATTTCTAAATGCGAAGTATAGGTGTGATAAACTTTTCCCTCAGTTTATTGGTAACAAAATGAAGGAAGGGAGCATTCATTTCTCAATCCAAATATTCCCAAGTGGTCCTGAGATGTTTTGGAATTGAAAATGCTAAGGATAAGTAGACTCCAATTTCTACCAAGATGAAATTATCAAATTATGATGGTGGAATGGGTGTTCATATCACAGAATATAGGAAAATTATTATGAGTTTACTGTACCTGATAGCGAGAAGACCTGATATTTTATTCACAACATGACAGGTAGAGCGACATTAATACAACCCCAAGAGAATCCTCATGCGGGTAGTGAAAATAATACTTCAGTATTTCAAAGGAGTTATGGTTTTCAGTTAGATATATAATGAAAAATTCCACCCAATGTTGTTGGGATATATAGACATATATTCAATAAGTTCAATAGATGATTGAAAATTTTACTGTACCAGATATCGAGAAGACCTGATATTGTTTTCACAACATGATAGGTAGAGCGACATTAATGCAACCCGTAGAGAATCCACATGCGGGTAATGAAAATAATACTTCAGTATTTCAAAGGAGCAATGGTTTTCAGTTTGATGTATAATGAACAATACCACCTAAAGATGTTTGGATATACATATGAATATTCGACAAGTTCAATAGATGATATAAAATGAACAGTAATAGGTTATTTCTATCTTGGTGGATTGGGTATTTGTTGTATGATTAATATGTATGATTGGATTTCATTAAGCACCACATAATCTGAGTATATTGTAGCCACTAAAGCATGAACACATTTATTGTTGATGAAGTAGTAGCTTGATGATATGGGTGTTGATGCAAAGTCTCTGATCGGAATTTAGTGCGATAATTTGAGTTCCATCAATCATTGAAAAAATCCAGTCCATCAATCAAGGAAAAAACACATTGAGAACATATATCATTTTATTAAGGAGAATATGGTGCATGGGATAGTGAAGATGGAGTATGTGTCTACATAGTTACAGGTTGCAGATATATTGACAAAGGCCTTATCGAGGGAATCTTTTGAGAGACATCAACTATCTCTAGGAGTCTAGTCAACTCCCCGTGCAAAAATGTTTTTTGGATGTGCCCCCTCTCCTTGATGTATATTGTGTTTTTCTCTAATGTGTTAGTCTATGTTATTTAAAATGTTTAGACTAAAAAATTGTGTGTTTAGGGTTCATTTAAAAAGGGGGAGAACAATGTGTGACTATTCAATGAGAGAAAATGTATTTGGCAAGACATGGGGAGAAGCTAATAGGTGGAGCAGTGAGATAGGGGGAGCAACAAGATAGGGGAATTTGGAGTAGTAAACCTAACAAAGAAAGATGGATTTGATCAAATATTTGATATCACGATAGATAATGTTCGTGATTCAATAAGAAGAGTGGTGTTTGAATGTATCAACAATTGGTGTCAAGGATGAATTGATTCATTGATGAAAATTTCACTACTCTAATTTCTCATGATGAGCATTCCTCATGTGGGTTTAGAGTATGTGGTGAGTGAATCTTTGGTTTCTATCTAAATCGTCATATGTGAATGATGGTAGATGATGGATGGAGCTTTAGTGAGGTATCAAAGTGCAGAGAATCATTATGAAAAGAGATGTCAACAAACCCAAAGGGAGAGATTGTTGGGAAAACATCCCTCAAGGAAACATTAAAACATTTTTGTGCTGGTTGTTTTTGTTGAGAAAGTAGGTTTTCATGGTGAATTGTCACGTTCCAGAGATGTAGTTGACAATCTATGTTGACAAAAAATCCATGATAAAGGAACTACATATATCAATGTGGTATAAAAACAATACATACAAGGTGGATCTGTTTTCCAGTGTTTTGAAAATATTTTGAGATTCAAAATTTGGGATGTTGTGAGCATATAAAAAATTAGATTTACTTAAATATCTCATCAATGTGTGGGTAGAGAATGAGTATGGTGAAAATGGGATTCATGAATTTAATTTTTCAAAGACAAGAAAAATTTTTATGGTGAGCTATGTGATGATGAAGAGATTTGTGAACGATATAGGTGAAGAACATTAAAAGGGGGAATTCTGGTGGGGTGCAAAGGAATTGATGGAACATACTACGATTATGAAGAGACCTGTGATCCAAAAATTCTCATGGTTCTTGGAAATATAACAAGAATTTTGGGAGAAAATTTGGAGCCTTTCCATATGAGCTGATATGGTGCTAAAATTTCATATAAGATTCTCGAGTTGGTCGGATTTCCTATAAATAGGCCTTGACCCCCATGAGAAGAGGATAGAGTTTTTCATGAAAACATTTCAGCTCTCGAATCGAAAAGGTGGTTTTTAGAGGAAGAGTGCTTCATGAATAAAAGGAGCTTCATGGTGGATAATCTAGCTCCATGAAAGAGGTGTGTTCAGAAATAGCTTAACAATATTGGAGAAAGAATTCACGTTTCTATATCTTGAGCTCTGTGACAGCCTAAGCTATGTGAAGGCTTGATCTCTACGATGGATTTAACTCTACGAAGTAGTGTGTTCTACGATGTAGTGTGATCTGTGAAGCAGTATTCATTGTGAAGCAGTGAGATATGTGAAGGTTTATGCTTTGTGAAGAAGTAGGGACTTCACAAATGCTTGTTAGAGCTTTGAGAAAATAAGAGCTTCACAAAGTAGGGAGCTTTGTTAAAATATTTCTAAATTTATTTTCCAGTGTTTAGTGGAAATGTGTTATTTATTAGTTGATGAAAATTGGACTTCAATCGAGCATATACACATAGTTTAGGATGAATTCATTAGTGATGATGAAATGACCTAAAAGTTTTTAAAATATGAGTTGATCATATGAAGAAGTAGTGAGCTCACATCAGTTGAGAGAGTAGTGAGATTTCATATTTTGATTGGTTGAAAACCATGAGGGACAGTGAGTCCTCTTCTACCTTGTAAAGAAAATTACACTTATATTGGATTTGGTACATCAGCATATCACTAGTGTATGCATATTAGACGTAACCCAGTGAGGGTGAACCAAGTAAAATTGTTGGGTCGTGTACATGCTTTAAGATTTTTTCATACTCTTCAATGGGAATGGGGGAGAAGATTGTTTTGTCTAAAAATGAAATGTGATCAAAACGGGTAGTTATTTTAATCTTTCATACAACAATTCACCCCCTCTCCAGATATCTATCCCATGGTACTCGACACATATACTGATATAACGTATGGGGAAATACTTCTATGTGAGTTAGTGATAAACCCCAGACCTATAAATTTTTTTCTAGCCACCAAATAATATATCAACAGACCTCATATTTATACTGTTGGAAGTGGAAGGAGTATTTGTGGTATAAATTTCACCACCATGCCTTATAAGAATAGAAATAGAGACAATTATATTGCCTTCCACCAATCCTTTCTCAACAGTAAGATCCTTGTGAACCTCAACTGAGCAATACATCAAGTTAAACATCCTCAAATAGAACCTCAAACATGGTTGTAGACTATTCTCTTACCTGTAATCATTCAAGGCATCATTACCTAAATGAAATAGTGAAAACTAAATCAACTTAAAAAATGGTTATATATATCATCAAAGAAATCTTCCGCATCTACAACTCTTTAAAATCCTACCTTCATTCTATCATCAGATACTCGTGGAATTAATCCTCAACATGAATTATTTTGGGAATCCTGTGATAATATTTCATTCTTCGGGCCTATACCATAACATGAAAACATGTCCTAGTGGGTCTCAAAAGCATTTTGGATTCTTGATTCAACCTCCAATCATCAAGTGACTCTACTAGATAAAATAAACCCATGATAACCTCGACCAAATAAATAGTATCATGAGAAAATCCCATACTCTTAAATGTTCATCTAAACTATATATTTATATTCTGAGAAAAGTATTCCATAATAGGTTCTCCCTGATGTGTATTGTTGCCTCCTACCCGTACTATATAAAACACCCCTATTTCAAGTAGCTATATATCCAAAACCATTGGAAATACCAAAAATGAAATCCCAACTCTATACTCCTAATAATTTTATGTTTTATGAAACATCGAAATAATGATATCCATCTTATTATAGGAATGAATCAAGAGAGAAAAGGATACCCGAGTCCCTCCTCTTGTAGGCCCTGGTTTCTAGACAAGCATTGATGGTATAGGAATATCACATATGGAATGTACCCCTAAAATGTGATATAGTAATAGGGTATAATATATCAATCATCAAGAAAATAAATGACATAAAATAAAATAATGGACACCAAAACTATCCAAAAATGAATGTCCAGAGTAAAAAAATACAAATTTTGACAAAAATGTGTATCCAAAAAAATTGCTAAGATAACAGCATAACAACATATCCAACGTCTGAGCTAATAATATCCAGCCTATTTCATGAATTTATCATATAAACTCATAAATAATTTATATATATGTGGGGTGAGAATACATGAATACTCAGTAGGATGAAACCCTAAGGCTCTCATGGATAAGAGAAAAGAGAATAATAATCCACCAGTGAGAAAACCCAATAAACAACAACACCTAAACAAGTCATATGACCAATGTCATTCTCATAGAGTAACACTCTCCAAACAAGGCATCCAAGTAGTAACATAATAAGAATCAAATTAATAAAATGGTTCCCCAAACTACTTTTGGACTAATTTTCACTTGAACACCCCAATTTCATACATTGATGCGTTCTCATATGGTCCATAATGTATACTCTCCCAAGACACCTGGGAAATTGTATCATTCTAAGAATAATGCATGAAAATTGCCATCTCATCCAACCCAAAGACACATTGGCCACCACAATAAATCTCATATAAAGATACCTGGGCCACTGCATCACATGTCGACCACTTCCATTACTATAATTGTATGTTATCATGAATAATAAAGACATCAACCATGTTTCCTCCTTCTACCATTCACAAAAAACCTTTGAAATCCACTTTATTAAACTCATCCACCCAACTACAATTTCACTATATCCTAAATCCATCAAAACTAGTGCGTAAGAACCAAATTTGGATGTGTGAGCTGGGAAGAGAAGATAACTATGCATCTATCCTCAACATTAAGGATATAAGTGTAACGACCCGAAGTTTCATTAATGGAAATCCCTCTTGATATAATTAAATATCTCTTTATGTTTATATAAAATGTCAACATCTTTGGTTTTATGTTAAGAATTTTTACAATTGCTAATATAGCCGTTGAACAGTGATCACATGATTTGTATAAATATAGGACTTTAACAAATCCAATTTACCTAGACAAAGAAAGCGATGACATCATCCAGTAGAATTGCCACATACGAAGCCCATTTGTCGGATCTCGGAAAAGAGGTGGCATATTTGGGCTTCTTCCTTGACCAAGCCCAGTCGAGCTTCATCATGTCAAGCTCAAATGTGACCGTCTATGGGAAAAGTGGAAGTTGATTGAAATTACCACTCGAGCGATGTTATCCGAGCCACCCCAAGAGTCTGTCACCATCGCACACCTTACCCTTAGGTCTTATGCAGCTGTTTTAAGGGGTTATGTAACAAATAAGTACTACTATGTTCATGTACATTATTTTTTTATACAATACTGAATATAATTTGTAGTCATTTTTGATACATTGTAAATAGTTTTTAAAGTAAAAATGGAGTTTTTTGTTATTATTTAATTAAGAAATCTATTTTATTAAATTAAGGGATATTTCAATTAAATATATAAGATCTTATAATTTTATGAATGCAATTAAAATTTTTATTAAGGTTTGAAAGACATTTCTATCAAAACCCGTGAATTTTCGATAAATGTCAGTTTTTATTTTAAAAGTAAAAATTAACATATTTATAAAATTATTTAGATAAAATAAATGTTATTCTTGGAATCAGGACGTCGAAATTATCCAATGGTGAAGTTTTTCATAATTTTCTGAGACAATCAAATTTTGGGTAAAAATTAAATACCGTTTAAATTTATAATGTATTTTATGACATCATAATGACCCAATAGTGATGTAATAAAATTCTATAATATTTATGTTTGGCCAATATATGTTTTACCATTAAAATAATGTGATTTTGGGTTTGTTTGACTTACTTTTCAAAGCATTAATGGACCCTTCAAGACTTATTTAACACCTTGTCTTTTTAAATTAATTTCCATGGGAGTGTGACTCACCTCCACATAAGCAACCTTATTATTTTAAGAATTTCGGACATTGGCCTTATAAAATATTTTTCTCCTCTTCCCTTTTCCAAAAACCATGGGCAAAAACCTTGGGGTGGTTTGTGGTTTGGATTAATTTAATATAAGGGGTCCCAAACCTAAATAAAAAAGAATTCCCTCACCTTTCCTATTTAAACCCACCCAAGCTCCCAATTACTCCTCACTCAAAGCCTTTGGAGTTCGTCCAACCTCTGCCCTACTATTTCTAGAATCCTCCCATGGTGACCCAATCTCCAAAGAAGCCTCTCACAAGCCTCTGTCTAGCCTTTGGAAGCACACTTCCAAGTAAGGGTTTTTTCTTCCTTTCTCATTTTTGTCCAATTTTCTTTAAGTTGTTTTGCCCTTTTAATTTAAATTATAAATGTTGGGGTATGGTTTCACTCCTCTCTCATTCTTCCGTCTTTATGTTTTAATGATGGTAGACCCTTTCTCTCTCATTAATTTCCTCCCATGTACACCCGTTACTATGTCGAAATTCTTAAAGAAACTTCTCTCTCCTCTTTTAAACTCAAGCAATACTTTTGTATCATGAATCTAAATTCCATTACAATTTTTGGGAAATGTATCTATATGACCTCCTTACTTCCCATAACATGTAAATATGATGAGGAACCCCTTTCTCTCTCATCAACCATTTTTATGAATTCTTATGTCACACCATTATGCTGCAGAAATCGCAACGATTTTCTAAGCCAATGTCATTGTGTAGTGAATACCATGCCCATTTATTCATCAAGGGTATTCACCTGTATGCACATTTACTTATTGATTGTAAAGTTTCATGTATGAATTTTACATTTCTTTATCATGGAATAAATGATCATGTTTTATGAATCCATGTTTTATGATCCATGTGGCACACTTATGCATGAAATGAAATGATTAAGAAGGGTGCGCCCTTATAGCAGTCCAATGCATTGGGTAAAGTATAGTATCATGATAAGTCATGTGCAATGAGTTTTGACTCATTCTAATTCAAGTGCAATGAGGGTTTACTCATGCTTTATGTGAAATGAGGATTTACTCAAGCTCCATGTGCAATGAGCCTTGGCTCATGCTAATTCCATGTTATGTGTTGTTGCCACATTTCAATGTTATGATTATCATTCTTTATCATGCCTTTATGTTCATGTTTCTCTTATGCTCTATTGATATGCCTATTTTCTAACATGTATTGTACTCCTCATGTTATTCCATGTGTACTCCCTTACTAGGCTTTATTGCTCACCCTTTTCTTATGCATGTCCTCAAGTTATCCCATGCAATGCTAAGTACGAAGGAATGTAGTGGTCATGTAATGGAATTTTTCAATAAACATGGTGTACTTCATGTTTTAAGTTTTTATTAAATGATCCTAATCCCCAAAGACACTAAATCTCTCGATCTTCTTTTTTGTATCAAGTGATGTTTTATGTAATAAACCATGTTTAAGTTTGTAATAAAAGAAAGGTTGTCATAGTTGGTATCAGAGGATAGGTTTAGTTATTTTTGGGATTAGGAAACCCTAGTAAATCATTTGATACAAGACTATGTATAATAAAAAAATCCCTATGTTTTGGTAAGTACTGATTATGTTTTTTGTCACACAAATACATCCCTGTCTGGATACGAGCAGGTAGAGGTGGCACTGACACATATGTATCCTTGGGGTAAAACCCGAAAACACCGCTTTGAGCTAGACTCGAACAGGAACTGGTGCACAACAATGGGCCTTGCTACACTCTTGGGTACGACACTCTTGGGGGATATGTTTTGATAAATTCACAAGCTTAGTATGAACCCTTATTAAGGGATTTAAAAAAAATTCCCCTAAGAATATATGTTAGAAAGTAGATCATGAAAAGTCTAGATTGAAGCCTATAGAATCATGAGTTAAGTAAATAAAATTTTAGTTATAAGTAATCAACTTTTGTTTTTGGATTACCCTTTATGTGTTACCCCGAACTTTCCTTTTATTCCAGCCAATGGCCGGTAATAGGAGGACTCGAGGTAACAACCGTTGTGAAGATCAGTGTGATGATTGTACTAATGAGATGCCCAGTCCAATGGGAGCGGGAATCGCAAACATTGTCATGCTTCTCTCTCAGCTAACTCAAGTTTTGAGTAGAATCACCAGTCAAGAGGAACGTTCAACCACCCCCCCTAAGAAAGAACAAGTTTCTATCGAGAGCTTCATGAGACAAAGGCCTCCTACTTTTAGTGGATCATCCGATCCCATGATCGCTAAACAATGGATCGACTCCATTGAAAAGATCTTCTCCATTCTTTAATGTTCTAAACAAGATAAGGTTCTCCTGGAAGCTTATCGTATAGAGGGTGAAGCTGATCAATGGTGGAAGTTGATCAAAAATACGAAGCCTGAGGAGGATATCGAGGTGTTGGAATGGAAGGATTTCCGGAAGATGTTTTTCGATAAATATTTTCTGCGCACCCTCCAGCTTAATATGGGAAGGCAATTCCATTCCCTCAAGAAAAAAGATGAATAATCTATTGGACCGTACGAGGAAAACTTCAAAAGGCTTTCACGATACGCTTCCAGATTTTTTGTTACCCCTGAATGAAAAGTTGACCGCTTCTTTGGTGGGCTGAAACCTAGCCTGCGGAAAGCATTAGCGATCCGTGACTGCGACAGCTATGAAAAAATTGTTTGATGTGCCCTCAAGGTCGAAATGGAGATCGGAGAATCATAAGGGTATCATGGGGATAAGAAGCGTAAGGTGGACTTCAATGCTGGAAGTCCAATGGATAAATCCAAAAGTTCTAAGAAGATCCAGCACCCCACATTCCAAAAGTGCGGAAAGAAGCACCCTGGAAATTGCCTTAAAGGGGATGAGGAAATGCTTCAGGTGTGGAAGAGAAGGGCACCTAGATGTTAACTGTCTGCAAGAAAGACCCACAGCTGCGACAGAGGAGAGGAATGCTCCATTCGAACCTCAGCGTGTTGTTCAACGCTACAAATTCAATGAACTGGGTCATTTTGAAAATCAATTCCCTAATCCAAGGGTTTTCAGAGACAACCAACAACCTCCAATGAAGCAAGGAAGAGCTTTTTCCATCACTTCTACCGAAGTGAACCTAAACAATGAAGTGGTGAAAGGTATGCTAGTTATTCATTCATGAATAGAGGACGTACTTTTTGATTTAGGTGCAACACATTCTTTTATATCTTGAATGTTTAGTAGAACAATCCCAACACCACCAAAAATCATGGAAGTGAAGATGTCAGTGAGAATGGAAAATGTGACAATCATTGAATCCCATGAATATAAGTCTTCCCCTATTATAATCTATGGATTGAATTTAATGGAGAACCTCATCATACTCCCTCTGCTGGAATTTGATGCAATTCTTGGCATGGATTGGGTTTCCTTATATAGAGCCAACATAAATTGTCGGGAGAGGGAAATCACACTCTATATGGAGAATAGGCCCCCAATTATTTAAAAGTGTAAGGAGGAAGATGAATCTCCTTTAGCTCCATCATCTCAGGAATGGATATTACTTCCCTATGAGCACACATATCTTGCTCAGATGATTGAGTCCAAGGAAGAAACCATCCTTGAAGAAATGCCTATTGTGAGGGAATTTGCTGAAGTGTTTCCCGAGGAACTGCATGGTCTTCCTCCTAAAAGAGATGTTGAGTTCTCAATTGAACTTATACCCGGGGCTTTACCAATATCCAAGACTCCATATAGAATTGCTATTGTTGAGCTTGAAGAGCTGAAGAAACAACTACAGGAGAATCTGGATAAAGGGTTTATACGCCCATGTGCTTCACCATGTGGTGCACCAGTCCTCTTTGTCAAGAAGAAGGATGAGTAAATGTGGCTTTGCATCGATTATCTTGAACTTTAAAAAATCACGATAAAGAACAAGTATCCTCTCCCATGAATCTATGACATCTTTGATCAGCTGCGTGGAGCACAATACTTCTCCAAGGTGGACTTGCGGTCGGGATATTATCAAGCAAGGGTGAAGAAGGAAGATGTCCCCAAGACTACTTTTCATACAAGATACGTGCAATGTGAATTCATAGTAATGAATTTTGGACTCACCAATGATCCAACAATATTCATGGACATGATGAATAGACTCTTTAGAGATTACCTTGAAAAATTTTCGGTAGTCTTTATAGATGATATTGTAATATTCTCCAAAACCAAGGAGGATCATGAGGAGCATTTAAAAACTGTACTAGAGACTTTGCGCAAGGAGAATCTCTATGAAACGTACAAAAAATGTGAGTTTTGGTTGAAGGAGGTCTCATTCTTGGGTCATATTATCACAAGCAATGGGATATCTGTGGACCCCTCCAAAACAGATGAAATTGAGGGATGGTCGAGGCCAACATCGGTAATAGATATCCGTAATTCCTTGGGGTTAGCTGGATGTTATCGACGTTTTGGGAGAAATTTCTCACGATTGTCCAACCCTCTTACCAAGCTAACTCGAAAGGGAGTAAAGTTTTCTTGGAGTGATGAATGTGAAGAATGCTTAAAGGAGTTGAAAAGGAGGCTTATCACTATGCCCGTGCTCACTTTACCCACAAGTGGGGAACTTTTTATGGTAATTAGTGATGCTTCAATGAAGGGCTTAGGTTGTGTGCTGATGCAAAATGATAAATTGATATCCTATTCCTCACGGCAGTTGAAATTCCATGAGAGAAACTATCCAACGCATGATCTAGAGTTAGCGGCGATGATCTTTTCCATGAAAATCTGGCGTCATTATCTCTATGGGGAGAAATGTGAGATATATATTGACAACAAGTATCTTAAATATATATTCACACAGAAAGAGCTTAATATGCTCCAGAGAATATGGATAGAGATCATCAAGGATTATGACTGTTCAATACATTACCACCCTGGGATAGTGAACAAGGTGGTAGATGCCCTAAGTAGAAAGGACCCAGTGATTCTATCAATGACGAGAAATGAGAAGGATCCAATAATCTTATACATGATGAAGATGAAAATGGGAATCATAGAGAAGGGAAAATCATCAATCCTTTCACAAATTTTTGCTCAACCGTATCTTTTGGAAGGGTTAGAGGATTCTCCAAAGGATGATGTGGGAATTCCGGAAAAATTGGAAGCTATCAAAAAAGGAAAACCCTCTAATTTTAATGTTAATTAAGAAGGAAGTGTGAGATTTGGGAAAATACTATGTGTTCCATCACATCCGGAGCTGAAGAAGGAACTTTTGGATGATGCACATAGTTCAAATTTCTCTATTCACCCAAGGAGCAGAAAGATGTATCGAGATATCCGATATAACTTTTGGTGGGATAATATGAAGATGGAGATTGCTGAATATACATAAAAGTACCTTGTGTGTCAGCAAGTGAAGGCAGAGAGGCAGACGTATAAAGGGATGATGCAACCATTTCCCATACTAGAATGGAAATGGGAGAACCTCAACATGGACTTTGTAACCGGACTTCCAAGGACATCCAAAGGCAATAATGCAATCTAGGTTGTTGTGGATAGTCTTACAAAGATTGCACAATTCATTTCTATTTGGGAGGATTTCTCATTGGATCAACTGGCATGAACATATATCAGGGAATTGGTAAGGTTGCATGGAGTACCACTATCAATTGTGTCTAACCGAGATCCAAGATTCACGTCTATGTTTTGAACGAGTCTTCAACATGATCTAAATACTGAACTGAACTTCAGTACGACCTATCATCATCAAACTAATGGTCAATCCGAGCAGACTATCCAAACACTTGAGGATATGTTGAGAGCATGCTCAATGGACTTTAAAGGATGATGGGATCAACATATTCCTCTGGTTGAGTTCCCTTATAATAATAGTTTCCACTTGAGCATCCAAATGGCACCATATGAAGCCCTGTATGAGAAAAGTTTCCGAACACCAGCATGTTGGGATGAGGTCGGTGAATGTAAGGTTCATGGACTAGAAATGGTCGAGGAAATGGTGGAGAAGGTGAAAACCATTCATCAGCATATCAAGGCAGCTCAGAGTCGACAGATGATTTATGCAGATAATCGTCGACGAGACCTTTTGATTAAAGTTGGAGACATGGTGTTTCTATGCATATCTCCATGGAAGAAGGTCATGAGGTTTGGAAATAAATGGAAGTTAAGTCCAATGTACATCAGTCCCTTCGAGATTCTTGATCGTGTCGGGGCTGTGGCCTATCGACTAGCACTTCCACCTACCATGACCAAATTACATGATGTCTTTCATGTATCCCTCTTAAGGAAGTATATACTGGTCCCATCACATGTACTCTCTTCTAAGGTGGTACAATTAGAAGAAGATCTTTCTTATGAGGTGCAACCTGTGAAGATCTTAGATTGTAGAGAAAAAGTTCTACGAAATAAGATAATTCCCCTAATCAAGGTGTTGTGGAGAAACCACAAATTTGAAGAAGTGACTTGAGAATTGGAGGATATGATGAAGCTAAGATACCCACATTTGTTTTAGTGTGGGAAAAGGAAAATTTCAAGGGAGAAATTTCTTATGGGGGGGAATATTGTAATGAACCAAAGTTTCATTAATGGAAATCACTATTGATCTAATTAAATGTATCTTTATGTTTATATAAAATGTCAACTTTTTTGGTTTTGTGTTAATAATTTTGACCGTTGCTAATATAGCCGTTGAACAGTGATCACATGATTAGTATAAATATATGACTTTAACAAATCCAATTTACCCAGACAAAGGAAGCGATGAAATCATCCAGTAGAATTGCCCCATACGAAGCCCATTTTTCAGAGCTCGGAAAAGTGGTGGTGTCTTTGGGCTTCGTCTTTGACCAAGACCAAGCTAAGAATCATCATGTTAAGCTCGAATGTGACCGTATACGGGAAAAGTGGAAGTTGATTGAAATTACCACTCAAGCGATGTTATCCGAGCCACCACAAGAGTCTTTCACCATCGCACACCTTATCCTTAGGTCTTATGTGGATGTTTTAAGGGGTTATGTAACAAATAAGTAGTACTATGTTCATGTACATTAATTTTGTATATAATACTGAATATAATTTCTAGTCATTTTTGAGACATTGAAAATAGTTTTTAAAGTATAAATGGTGTTTTTAGTTATTATTTAATTAAGAAATATATTTTATTAAATTAAGGGATTTTTAAATTAAATAATATTTTAATTAAATAAAATAATATTATTAAATTAATTTTTATTAAATATAAATTAACTTATAATTTTATGAATGCAATTAAAATTTTTATTAAGGTTTGAAATCCATTTCTGTCAAAACCTGTGAATTTTTGATAAATGTCGGTTTTTATTTTAAAAATGAAAATTAACATATTTAGAAAATTATTTAAATAAAATAAATTTTATTTCTGGAATCAGGATGTCGAAATTATCCAATGGTGAATTTTTCATAATTTTATGAGACAATCAAATTTTTGGGTAAAAATTAAATATCGTTTAAATATATAATGTGTTTTATGACATCATAATGACCCAATAGTGATGTAATAAAATATTATAATCTTTATTTTCTGCAAATATATGTATTAAAATTAAAATAATGTGATTTTGGGTTTGTTTTACTTATTTTTCAAAGCTTTAATGGACCCCTGAAGACTTATTTAACACCTTGTCTTCTTAAATTAATTTCCATGGGAGTGTGACTCACCTCCACATAACCAACCTTTTTATTTTAATAAGTTAAGACTTTGGCCTTATAAAATATTATTTTCCTCTTCCCGTTTCCAAAAACCAAGGGAAAAAACCATGGGATGTTTTGTGGTTTTGATTAATTTAATATAAGGGGTCCCAAACCTAAGTAATAAAGAATTCCCTCACCTTTCATATTTAAACCCACCCAAGATCCCACTTCCTCCTCACTAAAATCCGTTGAAGTTTGTCCAAACTCTGCTTTAATATCTCTAGAATCCTCCCATGGTTCCCCAAGCTCCCAAGAAGCCTCTCACAAGCCTCTCTCTAGCCTTTGGAAACACACTTCCAAGTAAGGGTTTTTTCTTCCTTTCTCATTTTCGTCCAATTTTCTTTATGTTGTTTTTCCCTTTTAATTTCAATTATAAATGTTGGGGTATGGTTTTACACCCCCCTCATACTGCCCTCTTTATGTTTTAAAGATGGGAGACCTTTTCTCTCTCATTAAGTGCATCCCATGTACACCCGTTACTATGCCGAAATTTTGAAAAGAACTTCTCTCTCCTCTTTTACATTCAATAAATAATTTTGTATCATGAATCTAAATTACATTACAATTGTTGGGACATGTATCTATATGACCTCCTTACTGTAAATTAAATGTAAATATGATGAGGAACCCCTTTCTCTCTCATCAACAATTTTTATGAATTCTTATGTCATGCCGTTATGCTGTCGAAATCACACCGATTTTCTAAGCCAATGTCATTGTGTTGTGAATACCATGCCCATTTCTCCATCAAGGGTATTCAACTTTATAAACATTTACTTATTGATTGTAATGTTTCATATATGAATTCCACATTCATTTATCGTGGAATAAATGAATATGTTTTATGAATCCATGTTTTATGATCCATGTGGCACACTTATGCATGAAATAAAATGTTTAAGAAGGGTGTGCCCTTATAGCGCTCCAATGCATTGGGTAAAGTATAGTATCATGATACATCATGTGCAATGAGTGTTGAATCATTCTAATTCAAGTGCAACAGGGGTTTACTGGTGCTTTATTTTCAATGAGGATTTAATCATGCTCCATGTGCAATGAGCCTTGGCTTATGCAAATTCCATGTTAAGTGTTGTTGCCACATTTCCATGTTATGATTATCATGATTTATCATGCCTTTATGTTCATGTTTATCTTATTCTCTATTTATATTCCTATTGTCTAACATGTATTGTACTCCTCATGTTATTCCATGTCTACTCCCTTACTGGGCTTTATAGCTCACCCTTTTCTTATGCATGGCCTCAGGTTATCACATGCAATGCTAAGTACGAAGGAATGTAGTGGTCATGTAAAGGAATTTTTCAATAAAGATGTTGTATTTCTTGTTTTAAGTTTTTATGTAATGATCCTAATCCCCAAAGACTCTAAATCTATCAATCTTCTTTGTTGTATAAAGTATGTTTTATTTAATAAACCATGTTTAACTTTGTAATAAAATTAGTGTTGTAATAATAAGTAAACATACCCACAAAAAATCTATGTTTTAAGAAATTTCCCTCAAAGTAGGCGCGATGCCTATATAAATCATTATGGAAATACAGTATATAATAGTTACACACATATTCCCATATTATAGGTTTTTGACAAGAATAAAGACCCTATAAAAACATCTCCACAAGGAACTCACCTCATCCACCACATTTACTTCCACTTTTGATTTCTCAAAACCACACAAACATGCCATAATCAGCAAGCCACAATCCATAATTATTTTAATGTTAACCCAGATTTTAGGTTTTACCAATAACCAACTATATTTTTTTTATTCCCACAATTTTCACAAAAATAATCAACCACATTAACCAAACTGACCATTTAATTCACTTGTTTATTATTCATTCCAACCCATACAAATTCTATTTCAATATAAAAATTTATTTCATCATTTAAGAAAAACTCTCACCACAATGTACTACACAACACCAACCCATCGTTCTAATGACAATAAGCCCCCCATTTTTACTATTTCATAAATCCACCACTTCGTGTCACAATTACCACATAAAAACAAGTCATATAATCTCTTTCCCAAATAGTATAGCAACACTTCATAATTTTTTTCACCATAATTCCCACATATAATTTTAGAATTAAATAAGGGGATTTTCAGTAGATTTACTTCGTTGATTTTCAAGGGAATTCTCACCAAAAATGAAAATGAAATGGGAAACCAATTTATTAACCAGATATAAATCCTTAGCCAATTTTCATTTATGGTGATATAAAACAATAATACAGTTTGGGTTCCACAATCACATTAATTATAACTCAAACAAAATCCCCCAAATTAAAGTATTTTCATAAATAGAATTAACAAGTATAATTGCAATGAATATAATATCAAAATATATAAAACATGAATTTCCTTTCAATTAAACTTCAATTTCAATTAACAACCTAATTATCATATTGTGATAATCACATTCTCATACCAAGATAATCTTTCTATTATCTAATCTAACACAATAGGTGATAAAATTAATAGAAATTCCTTACTATGTTAATATATTTTCTAGGAAAATAAATACACAAAAAATGAAAAACATAATAATTATTGTTGAATATACCCATTCCCATCAATTTAATTAACCCTAGTTAATTACCTTGATTAGGTTGACACATACCATCTTCTAAATGGATAAAAAAGAATGACCCCCTCCACATATAAAACTACAAGAAATAAAAATGATAACCTACTTGATATTTTACCTTATAGAATAGTGTGTCCATAGAATATAGTAGATAGAAGGTCTTTCATCACCTAGAAATGAAAAGGAAGAGTTCCCATGATTCATTGAAGGGTTTTTGATTGAATAGAGGGTATTGAGTCTTACATAAGAGGGAAACAATGACAGAGAAAGTAGGGGATAAGGGTTTGAGTTTTTTATGAATAACAACAATATGAATTCATTAAATACACAATTGAAATATCCATATAAATTCTTGATTTTTTAAGTGACATGACATAATTGTTGACTGAAGAACATAATAAAAAAAGAGTTATAAACTATTAAATGATTTGAAGGTAACTAGTTCTATTAATTTTTGAATTTAATTATATTGATACAAGGTCAACCAGTGATGAAAATCGATGAGTGGAAGATATCCTGAAAATATGGGTGATAAAGTTAACCACACACAACATCATAGCATTTCATAAGGGTATCGTTTTCTCACAATTAAAAAAGGAACATATTACCTTTACAGATTATTTTAAAAATCTATCTGGACCTTTACACAGGTCATATAAAGCCACAATTACCCTTACATGAGGTTTGAGAAACCTATACATGAGATTGAGAAGATTCTTATATAGACTATAATAAAACATGACTAACTTTACCTGAAAATAAGGGGCTAAAATTTCCCTTTTTGTATCATATGACTACCCTTAGAAACGCAAGGAAAACAGTATTTGACATTTCACAATTTGAGGAAGATCGATTTTATCCTAACATGAGACTTAAATCACTCTTATGTGGGTGTAGGAAATTTAGATATACCCTTAAATGGGTAAGTATTTATATTTACATGAGCTAGGGGTACCCTTATGTAGGTATTGATAAAAAACCAAGTAACCCTTACATAACATGTAACATACCATTACATAAAGAAGGATAATGACACATTCTGTTATGTATATATGGATCTACCTTTATAAAGTAGGGGATAAACCCTTTCACTATCACATTAAAATATTGATTTCCATTACAAATCTCATGGAAGACATAGGTTACCATTATATTACCTATCTAAAGTAAAAATTACCTTTACGTAATCAAATAAAAACAATCATTACCCATACAAAACTATAAAATCTGGAGTAAGGGAAAATATTTTATTAAACATATTTTCTATTCAAGTAAAATAAAATATATATAATTGACAAAATGTTTTATTATTACTTTCAAAATTATAAAAAACATTTACTAACTTTAGAATTATGTTCAAACATAGAAATTTATTTCCAATAAATTTTTAATACTTTAAAATTACTTCCATAAATATAAAAACTCTTTAAAACTACATTATAAAATAAAAAATCATTTTGAAATATCTTCTAAAATTTATGAAAAATATCTTGAACCACTAGAAACCCCATAAGGACAGAATAATAATTTAGCAAAACATAGACCCTTACATCAGATATCTCTCAAACAATCATCAACATCGAAAATTAAATCAAAATAAAAAATGAAAAAAAGAGGATATACATACAAAAATCATATGAGATACATCTCATTAATCTCATAATAACTTTAACATTTCCTCTATCTCATAACAACAGCATGCCACCACTCTCATACAACCATCCTTACCACCATTAAAAACTACAAACTACTTAATCCAAAAGTTTCGTAATCATTAGAAAAAATGAATCCATGAAAAATACTAAGCAAATAAACATTACACATCCAGATAATATCCAATTTGGTCGGCACTAACATGCTAAAATAGATTTAATAAATTCCCTAGTATAACACACCATGATAATAAAAATTTCCCCCATTTTTATAAGATGGAATCTTTTGTCACATATCATCACGGAGGAAAAATAATATCCCTTAAACCAAAAAGATTTGTGCATCATGTCATCCAAGAAACAAATTATGGAAATATCAAAAAATAATTGGGTACTGGGCATGTATTTGTGTCTCACACTCCCATGTACTCTCATTCAGTCCACCATTAATCTATAGAACATTATCCAAAGGAATGATCCATATGTGCGCCACCTTCACCAAATAATCATTGATTTCTATTTGTCTCTATAAGAAAATTGTGTCATCCTTGATATCTAACTCTACCTAGTCAATGAGACTAGATTCATCATGAAGATACTGATGTTGATTAGACTCATGGAAGATGTCATGGACCATTACAGCAATTGTGAGAGGGCCAACTGATAATCCACCTCACCAACATTCCCGATCACCTTAAAGGGTCCAAAAAAATAGGGTGAGATCTTTTTCCGCCTTTATAATTTCCACTTCCCATGATGAGGATAAACCATCAATAATATGTGGCCATGAAAAATGGACTCTAAGGGCCTCATCTTGTTATTGAAAAAATAAATATTTTGATCATGTATTGCTTTATCCTATCATAGAAAACTAGGACAATATTTTTCATGCTCTACATCACATCAAGAATAAGAATTTAAAACTCCCCAACATTGACCCAACAATACATAGAACAAAATGGATTTCTGTACAAAGCCTAGAAATAGGCCATGATGATGGATGAGTGGTTTACATTGCTTTAAGAAAACTCAACCAAAGGCATGTTATTTTACTAAGATCAACCAAAGACCAAAATATATGCTCAGAAAATATCCTCATGTGTCGATGATCGGCTCCTATGCCCATCTACTTATGAGTGTACAGAAGTGTTGAGTTGAAACTGAGTTCTGAATGCATTCTTCATTCCTCTCTAGACAGACAATGTAAAATAAGAATCTTGATCCAACAATGTTTTCTTCATATGTCCATGTAGCTACACAGCCCCATCCACAATCAAACTAGTCAATACATCCAAGTAACCCAACTCTTTAATTTCTATGATCTGAGCAAATTTTATCATCCAATACATGATTAACCATATATCATCGCATCCTCCCTAATATTGGGGTAATCCTAGCATGAATTTTATTGATACATTGTTTCAATTACACATTGTAATATCCAATGGATGAAAAACATTTTTAGGAACATGTTTCTATATATCAACTTTTCAAAAAACTAAAAATCTACAAAAAAATATACCACGACAATTTTTATTCTATTATAAGAAAATTGTATCCTCAAACCATTGTATATTATATATAATCTCGAGTGTACAGGTAATGTTCAAATATGAAACTCACATATTAATACCTCATGTATAAGGCCCCAGCCTTAAACCTTACTTAATCTTGAGTTATTACAAGATTACACATTGAGGATCTTTCTAGGTTTAAAGTTTTAGAGAATTAGATCATGAAACATGCATCACATTCCACATTTAAAAAAGTGGTTACATAAAAGATAGTATTCATTCTTCCCATCAACAGAAACATATTTAAAATAAAACACAAATTCTTTCTTGACACATCCTTGACACTATCATCACATCATGTACCTTTCCCTTGACCTGTGAATAACATTTCAAATACTTGGGATGAGCATAAAAAGCTCAGTAAGGGTTAAAAAAATATGGAAAGGAAACACGAGTTCATATATACATAAGAATGAAATCATACTTTACCCATAAAACATAGGCACTTTAGCATACCTCATCAAATCATGAATAAATCATATAAATCATAAGACATAAAAGGTAACTTGAGGCATTCATAACATTCTTACGTAGGGAGTAACCCTCTTGGTTACGTTTGGAATACCCACCACAATATATTCCCTAAATCTATTAGGATAAACCTTAACGTTTCACTCCTTTGAGTTACCCAATGAATTGGAGAGCTATATCGGGCTCACCCGCCCTTAGTTTATCACAGAACCACCTGTCTTCTTAATAATTCCCAAGAACCATAACATAATTGTATCACATAAAACATGCATAAAGGAAACATAACATTTCCACATTTCAATCACAAGATATCAATACAACACATTGATATAATAAAAACATTATGAAAACCATTTTCAATACCAAAATAAAAGTAAATTAAAACATGGTATTTATTTTTATTTTAAAAAGAAGGTATGGCTTATAGAGGAAGCCGAAACTCAAATAATAGTCACGACGGCGGAGAAGTCGTTGTCGCCATATACGTACGAAAAAAAACATTCCCTTTTTTCGTTTAGTAAACACTTCGTATAAAAATATTCCTTTTGAATAAACTTAAAAGTCAATGGGGTTTATACACCGTACAAAAGAAGGTTGTGTATAAAATAAAATATGCCTCAATGAAAGGAGATTGAGACGAAGTCCCATACAAAGACGCTATCCTTGGTTTAAGGATAAATAAATTACATAATTATGTGTGACAAACAAATACACCAAATATAAGTGGATATTAAGTGTAAAATAATCAAAGGACATTCACACATATTCAAAGGATGACATATTGAATAACTACATGTTGAACCCAAAAAAATCGAAATTGGGTTAAGAAGTTCCCTTGACAGCCTAACGGTGTCGCATCAAAATGAGTTGATGAGAGATAAAAAGTGTATCTCATCACTGGACATAAAATTTACATCAATAAGGATATACGAGAACATATCCCAACATAACAATATTTAAATTAAAATACCCAACAAAAGAAGTCTTTTAAAAAGAGGAGGGTGAAAGGTTCCCTTACCGACTTGGGTATCTTTCAAAACATACACCGCATGAAAGAAGGACAATACATCATTGATGTAAATACACATAAACGAAAGTATATTAAAAAAAGAGTAGAATAATGGGTAGTACATACACCACTCAAAGGAAATTTCGGCAAATGTAGCATAAATCTCATGGGAATAAAAGTGAGATGAAAAATCCCTTACGAAAACTTGGCAGCCTAACAGCGCCACATAAAACATAAAAAAATGGATTGATGAGATCAAATAGGGTATCTCATCATATTAACATAAAGTTTATAGAAAGAGTAATATAAAATAACATCCCCCAAAATAACAAAGAGGAGCTTAAAAGAAATGACATAAAAGAGAGTACTTAAAATGAAAGAGAGAGGTTAGATCTCTTACGAAAATTCGGCAGCCTAACCGCGCCACTCAAAACTTCCAAAATGGATTGATGAGAGAGAATATGGTCTCTCATAACATGAACATAAAAATTATAGTAAGATTAATATAAAATAACATCCCAATAACAACAAAGATGATCTTTAAAAGGAATGTCATAAAAGAGTGTACTTAAAAAGAAAGAGAGGAGTAGGATCCCTTACCTCAAGTCCAACTTCTCTTGTTCGTTTCTTTATATTCCTGAATAATAAACTTTGGTCAATTTGTAATTGCCTAAGGACCTCCTTTAAAGATTATTAATCAGTTCATATCACATATTATAATGTTATAATAATTTTTTAGTAATGTTAGTTTATATCAGATGTTTTTCCGATGTTTGGTACATGAGTCAAAAATGAACTTGTTTGAAAAATGATTGTCCATGTAGTTATAAGTAAATAATTTCCAGAATATTATTAATTATTAAAATATCATATATATCCAGTACATATTCATTTTATACTATTCCATATCATTTGGAGATAAAAACGAAAAGCACCGTTCATGGAGACGGTAGGCCGTACGTACGCATGAACACTACTTTCATTTTTTCTTTGTCATATTTACAGAATTAAAAATAAATGAAATATATATATATATATATATATATATATTATAATTCCGGTATAATATATATGTTATGTATATCACATATGATCATTAATTTCATTCTTTATACGTTCCATGTATTACATGTACGAGTCACATCACTTGAGGGGGCGGTAGTCCACACTTCCTAAAATGAAGATATCGCGTTTACCCATAATGGAAACCATAAAGGACTTCAATAAATGAAAAATACAGAAGCTTAAGGAAACCATAAACATATTATATATCATATATAAATATAGTGACATCTTAATGGACACCTTTGATGGTGTTAAAAGAATGTTGAACAATCATCGTTTCGGGAGGCAGAAATTCGCCATCCACGGAAACAGTATGTTCTTTAACGATTTTATGTAGGTGTGTGTATGTGTAGCACGAATACTTCTTATAAAAACATACTAGTATATTGAATATACTTTATTTGTTACAAAATAAATGAATAAAAAGAGTTTAGGAGGTTGGAGAAGCAAAATAAAACAAAAGGACACAAGTGAAGACATTACCTTTAAATCAGGTAACTTCCTTTGATTTGAGCTCAAAGGCTTCATTGGAAAGTATTCTGCCCAAAGTGAGGCTTCAAGGAGTTATAGAGGGATGTGGAGAGATTAAATGGGCAGGTTTTGGCCTAGCCAAATGCTTTTGAAGTTTGGGTAAATAGGTAGAGGTGGGGGCCTTTTATAAGAGGAGAGGAGGGGCACTCTTGGAAAGGTATAAAATGTAACTTTATTTTCAAATGAGTTTCGGATTTTATTGGTCCCACATTGATGTGTTTCGAGGATAAGATGATAAGGGTTAGAAATCAACCCATACAATAGGTTTTGGACATGTGTATGGCTTAGATTTTACATTATCACTCCATATTATTTAAATTGTTAAATAATGAGGTCATTGCTGCAACATCATGATGTCAAAAATAATTTTATTTATTTAATGTCTAAAAATTATAAAAAAAATACTATGTTGTAGAAAATATTTTTAGCTTTCCAATGAATATTTATAGTCCAAAAGATCATTTATGTAGACTAAATTAAAAATATGTTACTTAGGTGATACATTCTTTGTTACATTTAACATTCTTTAAAAATAAAAAGATAAAAAGTCACTTTCTCACAGAAGTGATTCCATGGGGCCCCCATGTTTGGAACAAGGCATCCCATGGTCGGCCATGAGACAACCAGTAGCATTAGGACACATGTTGTAGTCATTTGTTTTATTATTATGATAATAGTTTATTATCTTTAACTACCTGATTACTCATTAATCAAGATAATTAAAGATAATTATCGTCGTTACTATTCATAATGTCCAAAAACAAAAGAGTCTTAATTAAATAATTTGGACCTTCTGATTCCAAGTATTTAATCCATTTTAACAAATTCCAAACACATAAATTGCAATAATTAATTTAAAAAAAACTTCCCGTTGTCAAAACAAATAGCGGGTTTTTTAGAAAAAATATTTATGAAAAGTTTGGAACATGTTTATACGTAATTACACAGTGAAATTAATCCCAATGACCATCATTGAATTAAATGGTAAAAATATATTATAATTAATCTTTAAAACAAATTAAAAAGATAATATAACCATATAATTACCTTATATGAAAAAGCAGTTTTGATGTAAAATGCAGTATTTTTCACAATTCATTGAAAAATGAACATTGTTAGAAAATACCAACAATTAACCCAAGGTAAATTTCAATGTACCAATCATAAATAATATGTTTATTTTGAAAAATAGAGCTTATAAAATTTTCAAAAAGTTGATTTAAAAGGGGTTCTCCATCAAAAGGCGGTTAATCGACCTTTTAAAGAATATTAGAATGTTTACGCTTAAAAACTGGATTCATTTGCATTTTTAATCCTCTAACATTTATTGTAAAGAGTAAAAATATTTGACAAACATATATAATCATTTTTTAGTTAGTTCTATTCATTCCCTCCATTACAACGTCTAGGCGTTAACTATCATTTAAAATAATATTATTTTATTATTTGAGTGCAACATAAGATTCCCAAGAAACTCGTTGTTGCGTATTGGGTATGTCATCGAGCATAGCATCCCCTTTAAAGTAATATTAATATTTTATTCCCAAATATGGATAAATATAAAGATGTCATATTATTTATTTACCTGGGGTGTTACTTCCTTCCCCCCTTTTGGGAATTGCGTCCTCGCAATTTTAAATTGATCTTGGAAACATCCTTGAAAGTCCCACTTTGGAACAAGAGAAGGTAAAACAATCACTTTAAAATAATGAATGATAAGTACAAAGGTCACCTGAGTTAACCCATACGAGGATTCCATGTAGAAAAATATGGACATGGAGGAGAAAACATAGGGTCATGTTTTGATGGAGAGTGATAGAAAACATGTTTAGGAGAAAGTTGACCACAAAAAAATCACAAACTTGTGATGGGTTAAACGATATTCGATTCCCCAGTAGGAAAAGTTAATAGAAAACATTTTTTTAAGATACTTTTTATTGAGGAATTTATTCATAAGGAAACATAATCACTTATCATGTTGACTTTCGAATTTTATTAGATTCCTTACACAAACTCATATTTTCTCCAAAAGACGAGTATTTAGGAAGACTTGTTCACATTAAGAGTACTATAATCAATTTCTAGAGAATCACCTAATCCACAATAGAGAACTATATAACTCCCATGTCTTTAGACTCTAACCAAAATGAAAACCAAAAAGGTTAGTACAAGATCAGATAATCCAGAAAAATATAACCCTTTATAAAAAGAAAATCTATTCTTAATCTCCAAAATTTGTCCAACAAAACCCAAAGTTCAGTGAGGACCATTAGATAAACAATTTTTCCATAAAAATTATTCAAACTAAACCAAAAAACGATTGAAACCCAAATATTTGAAGGATTCAGTCACACAGTCTTCCAAGTTAAATCGTAACATTTATCTCCAAACAACATTAGTTGATCTTAAAGCCTCGTATTGAAAAGTAATTAACCTAATCACATATCCTCCATGATAGGTTATTAAATTTCCATAGATAACCCAAAATAAAGTTCCTCTTAATTCATAAAATCATCTAACTAAAAAGAATCAGTCAAACTGACCAGGGACTTCATGTAGTCCAGTGGTAGGTAATAAATACCAGTCGCACTTTGGTTGTGGTTTCGATTCCCACAGCTTTGTCCGACACGACGGGTTGTCACACGGTCTGCGTGTTGTCCTTTTTCCAAAACTATATAATTCATAAAACCTTCCCCAAAATGAGATAAAATCTTAAAAATAATCATAACATATTTTAACCTCAAGTTTATCTCATGCCTTTCATTTTACATCATAACATATAATAACCCATAATTTCCTCAAAAGTAAGGATCATATAAACCCTAATGGTTACCTTTATAATTGTAACGCCCCGATCCCAGTTACCCAGAGTTGGTGCATTATTATATAACATTGGTATGATCACATGAAAGATCAAGTCTCGAAAGACCGATTAGTTTAGTAGCCTTGGAAACAGTAGATACAATCATAAAGTTTTATATTACATAAAAAAACATCTTGTCTTCATATCCCCTCATATTATCCCTGTAGGTCATTCATAATTTACTTCTTCATAATCCTGGGAAAAAGAAAACATTGAAAGTGGTGAGCTCAGATGCTCAGTAAGGATAACATTATAGCAGAATCTTGCCTAGATAAGCATAAACACTTAAGGCAATTTATAACTAAAACGAAAGCCTTTTAAACCTGAACTTCATCATAAAATGGAAAATATAAAATAAAATAATGCCATTTACTTACTCACATGGATATTCTACTAGTCGAATGATCACATGCAATAACAATAACCACTTTCATAATGATGGAATGAATAATGACAGACTATCATAACCACATAGCCAAGGCCTCATGCTATGACTACAAATAAGATTTTGTCAAGGCCTTGTGCCAAGACACTAGTTTGTCTCATGAGACCTACCAATGCATCAAGGAGCTATAGTGGGCTCCACCTGTCACATATTAAGTCCAATTCATTCCCATATGAAAAGGTTTAAACATAACATAAACATTCGTATTAAAACTAGCTTACGAAATGTCAATACTTTCATCATAAACTATGAATGGTAAAAAAATATCACATCCACAATCAAACATATCACAAAACCTTCAATACAATATAGAAGTTTTTTATCATAATAAATAAACTTCAAATAAACTTACAATCAATCAAAGGATGTTGACATAGATGAAATCAAAACTATTTGAGAGAAATATCTCCTTTTTTGAAATCATTTAAAAGTCACAAATTTATAAAGGAAGTAATTAAAAAGATATTTTTGAATCAAAGTGTCCCATACCACTTTGAAAATTTTGAAAGGAATTAACATTTTAAAAAAAATTCATGTCCATATAAATAAATCCTTAAAAAACATTTTGAAGACATGTACATTAATTAAAAAGATTTAGAAAGATAAATCTTTAAAACATTTAAAATTCTGATTTTGATAAAGAGTACCTTTCCAGAATTCTTAAAATATTCATTTTGAAATCATTTAAAAGTCACATAATTATAAAATAAAACATTTACTTTGAAAATATCCTTGTAATCTTGTAATGGAAGCTTTGACAATTTTATAACAGTGGTAAATAGCCACACCCTCCGTATAAGTTAAAAAAACATTCTTACCTTAATTTTGTCGAAAAGGTTAAAAAGCACCTTGTTTGGAAAATGATGGAAATATTCCTTTATAAACCTCTTATAAAAAGTCAAACAAGGGTATGAATGAATTTAACCCATATTCTAGTAAATAGTAAAAATGTTTTGAAATTCATTTTTAAGAAACATAGATGTGGATGATAAAGAGATCCCAGTAGATTATTACGTATAGACACCCTCGGATAATGAAGTGATTAAAAAATAAACCCTTACCTTGTACTTTTCCTTGGTTGGGGTAGGTTAACCTCCTATATAATATTGAAATAATTGTTATTAAATTATACAAGAATCATATGCATTCATATGATATCATATATGATCTTTTAGCATTGTTATGTTAATAACATCTTAGTATTATCGTTGTTTCGGGTGATAACTTACTCGTTTTCTTTTATATGTTTTGTTACATAAGCCATGTTTGTAATGGATAGGTTGTATATTATTAATATACATAATGATATCAAGTCCTTAGATACTATTATTAATAATCAAATGAGAATTATACTTGAATGGATACGATGGAGAATGAATCTCATCGCATTCGTGGAGACAGTAGTCCGTACGTACGCACGAGCGATAATATCATTCTTTTGATATTAAAATAATATATAACTGGATGTTATATAATATATACAGAATCCTTATCATGTTATATTTGTTATTTAAATGAGTTACACATCATTATTATACCCATCCAAATAATAATTTATTGAATAACAATTACACCACAACGTGGAGACGGTAAGCCGTACGTACGCATGTATGGTGACATGTTATTTAAAGGGTGGACAGAATACTGAATATGGTTGTACCATAATTATAATAACATCACAGTATATATATGATATTTGATTTATTATTTTATAATGGTAAAAAGAATTTAAGAAGAAGTGGAAGAAGAATGGAACTTGGAAAAGGGTGGTGAAATCATTACTTCTTCTTCGAGTTTTTCCTTTTGATTTGATCAAAAGGGCTACTTAGGTTGGCTTTATGATAAAACTAAGGCCTCTAGGTTGTATTGAGGGAAGTTGGGAGAGTATTTGAGCAGAGTTTGGGCGAACCAAAAGGCTTTGAAGGTGTTAAGAAATGAGGAGGAGTTCCCTTTTTTAAGAGGGGTGAGGGGCACCTTTGGAAAAGCTTGAAATATTAATTTATAATAAATTCAGATTCGGTTTATAATGGCTCCAAAGTTGATTATTTAAATGTTAAGGTGGTTATGGGTCGAAAACAACTCAACCAATAGAATTTATAAAGGTTTGGGTACTTATATTAACCTTATCTTTAAGTATTAACTCTAAGTTAAATAGTTTCACTTTTACAATGTCTCTTTTTATTTTTATATTATATGGTTAATAAACTTACTAAATACATCCAAGAGACCCCAAAGTAGTCCAATAATGATACATCTATCCTGATATAAGTCTCTTGTCCGATCCTTATATTTCTAGGAATTTAATAACAATTAATAATATAATATTTGTTTTAAAAACTCTTTTATGTCAATTTTGACACTATTGAATAGTTGATTTTTGTGAAACTCATAACAGATTGATTACTTTGAAAAAATTTAATTACATCAATTATAATATGTCATATTATCCTATAAAATTATTTTGATTAATTAAAAGTCTCAAATTTTATTTCTTTCGGTATTTATAATATCAATTATTTTAAATTTTCACAATTATGGTAATTACGGCATCATCATTGTGTCATAAATAACTTAAATTATTTAATCTCTAAAAATTATAAATAAAATATTATTATGTAGGAAATCGTTTTATCTTTCTAATTAATATTTATAATCTAAAATCTAACATATATAACCCTATTTAAAAATTGTTTTTTTAAAAGATATATGCTTATGTCATTTTTGTACTCATTTTAACTTAATTAAAATGAAGTGTCCCTATCACCTACAAGTGGCTCCATGGGGTCCGAAAATCAACCCAAAGATGCCCATGGTCGAACATGTATCAACCAATAGGGTTAGGACACATTTCAGGGTAATTTAGTATTATTATAATATTATTTTTTTAACCCTTATTTACTGGATTTACCCTTAACCATGGTAAATAAAATATTTACCGCAGTAATTATTCAAAATGTCTAAAAATAAAAGTTAGCTATTTACACAATTTGAACATCCTGATTCCAAATATGGAATCAATTTTTCCAAATTCAAAACATAGAAGTGGAGGAAATTAATTTAAAATTAATTCCCGTTGTTAAAACAAAAAGCGTGTTTTTAAGAGATAATAACTATCAAAAGATTGACACTTGTTTATGTTCAGTTTAATTGTGAAATTATGTCCAATGACCAACATTGTATTAAATGGTAAAAATATTTTATAAATATACTTTAAAACCACTCAAATTCAAAATTTTTCACTATTCATTATTTTGATTAAAAAATTTGTTTTTAATTAAAATTTAGTAATTTTCACTATTCATCAAAATATGAAAGTTATCCGAAAAGTACCAAAACTTCACCCTAGGATAATTTCAATATTCCAAATCCAAAAATTATGTCCATTTTGAAATATAAAATATATATAATTTCAAAAAGTAGGTATTACTATTCATAACGGCTTGTTTGATTGGTTGTGGTGTGTGTTAGAACTCGAAGTTGCGTACAACACACGCTACTGTATTATTCTAGGGAAAGCGTACCGTGGAAGCTTGGGATGTTTCATTTTAAATCTTTGATGTCACTATTTAGTCAAAATTTTAAAAATATTTTATTTAAAAAGGGTTCACTATTAAAAGTTGATAAAAGTGCAATACTGAAAATGAATTTTTTCTTACATTATGTCTAAGAAACTCATAATATAGATTCCAAAATTATAAGGATTATATAAAGTTTAAAATTTAGTTAATACTATTCATAACCTCTTTTGAACGGCTTGTTTGGTAAGTCATGGTGCGCTTGATCCCGGTGTTGCGTGTAGTGCCAGTTATTAAATTATTTTGAAGAAATAACACACTATGAAATCTTGGGGTGTTACATTCTCCCCTCCTTCAATAAATTGCGTCCTCAAAATATGAAATTGTTCTTCGAAAATAAAAGGTTGAAAATAGAAAATATATTTGTGGGAAAACCCACATCGGAAATTGAGTTACTAAAATTTAGTCTTAATATGAGGAAAATAGAAATGAAAGGGTCACCACCAAATTATGATCTCGATTAGGAAAACATTGGTGGAAATTAGAGACATATAATTGGAGGAAAAACGTAAATATTTATAGGTAGTGATTGAGGTCATCAATCACAAACAAGTGTAAAATTGAGGTCCTTAAATTCATCAATCTATGATGATTTGAAATACCATCGGTTCAACAAAACATATGGTATTAGGATAACAAATTTTTGACTTCTTAGTTAAAATCCCACATCAAAAAATGAATTAATGAAAAGGCCAACAATCTCAAAGCCATAAATTAGTGATGATTTAAGGTACCATCTAGGACAACATTTTTGTTCAAAGTTCCATTTCTTAATGTTGAGGAATTTATTAATGAAATTGGATAAGATCATAAGGAGATATACTTACTTTATAATTAGAGTTTTATCCATTAATAAATTTCTACCACAAAATCATCTTTCACTCTAAAAGATAATAGAACGTAAAAAAAAATATATTTATACTATTAGTAAAGGGTTCCAAAATAAACGAATTTATAATTCATCTACCAGATCATTTAATAAAAACTACATTATTTAATCCAGGACATATCATGGGCCAGTGGTAGGTGATACACCCTGGTCGCCCTTCGGTTGCAGGTTCAAGTCCCGCGGCCTTGCCGGTCGCGACCGGTTGGTGCCCGACCTCCGGGTTGTCCTTTTATGGCAATCCAAAATTAATCTCAAACTCGAACAATCCAGAATACTTCTGTCCAAACTCACAGTCCAACATTTATAAGGAAGGCAAACATAATGTAAATCCTTTTTACCCCGTAATAGCATATTAATACCTTCATCATGTTTTCTTTTAAAACACTGAAACATCCTGAATTACCATAATCCTTATTGATTACAGTCATCCTCCCTTATTCCATATATAATGATGGATATACTTCATCAATCCAGAAATGTTTTAAACCCCAACAATGATGGAATATACAAATCATTAATCAGCTTCACGGTAGTCAAGAATATCCAATATAATTTATCCAAATCAATCATGTATTATTCTAAAATCACAACCTCGGTATCAGAACCATATTATGGTTTATCATTCTCTCAACCATATATTTTCCAAAAATTTAACCTTCTATTAAGTCAATTTTCTTTGTTCCACACAATATCAAGTCCTTAGTACTGTAGTACAATCATTATATACTCCATAATTATTATAACAAGTACATTGTTGATACAACACTCAAATGACATAACCAATATAAGAACTCTAATCATTCCACTTCATCTGTGGTAGTATCATAACTTGATTATTATCCAATAGCATCATTTGCAGCATAGTTTGATGACTGGGACATAGGTTCGCGTAGTGTCCAAACTCCTTGGAAATAAAGCATTGTACATTTGAAACCATTTTCTTACCCTTGCAGTCACGTACTTTGTGCCCTTTTCCTCCACATTTATAACAAACTCCCATTCCTTTCAGGCAATTTCCAGGGTGTTTATTCCCACAGATATCACATAAGGGAAAATTCTTATTTCCCTCTTCCATCCTTTTCTTCTCTTGCTTCCCTTCAAAGCCATATGACTCAGTAAACACTTTACTTATCTTATCAACACATGATATTATTTCTTCATATGATGATAATACATCCGAGACTATTTATCTTACAAATTCTGGCTTAAGACCATGAAATATATGATCCTTCTTTCACTTTGTATCATGTGCATTTCTAGAGTTCTCATTCCTTATACTGGGCGCCATTTCTAAACAATGGCATACATTAGATTAGTTTATGAATAACAATACCTAATCCCAAACTTGTAAAACACATAAAATAAATTAAATAGTTTATGGATATAATCCATAATCATAAAAATGTTTTCATTGAGGATGTATATACTCATAAACCCTTCATAATGATTTGTAAAGAAAATGAGAGTTATCCTAAGCATATCCCCTAGGAGTGTCGTAACCAATAGTGCAACAAGGCCTGTTGTCGTGCACTAGTTCCCGTTCGAGTCTAGCTCAAAGCGGTGTTTTCGGGTTTTACCCCTAGGTACACCTGTGCTAGAGCCGCCTCTACCAGCTCGTATCCAGATCTGGATGTATTTCTCAGAAAACTCACAAAATCTCTACAATACCAAAATTCTAGGAAGTTCTTCTATACTAATCCTCAAAGTTCATCTTAGGTCTACGTTCTCTAATCAGAGTTTATCTAAATCTAGCTTCCAAGGTTTGTACTAAACTTCCTCTGATACCAACTATAACGCCCTGACCCCAGTTACCGAGAGTCGGTGCATTATTACATAACAATGACATGATCACAAGAGATATCAAGTCTCGAAAGACCGATTAGTTTAGTATCCTTAGAAACACTAGATACAATCATAAAGTTTTACATTACATAAAAAACATCTTGTCTTCACATCCCCTCATACTATCCCTGCAGGTCATTCATAAATTACTTCTTCATAATCCTGGAAAAAATAAAACATTGAAAGGGGTGAGATCAGATGCTCAGTAAGGATAACATTATAGCAGAAGCTTTCATAGATAAGCATAAACACTTAAGGAAATTTATAACTAAAACGAAAGCCTTTTAAACATGAACTTCATAATAAAATGGAAAATATAAAATAAAATAATTCCATTTACTTACTCACATGGATATTCTACTAGTCGAATGATCACTTGAAATATCAATAACCACTTTCATAATTATGGAATGCATAATGCCAGACTATCATAACCACATAGCCAAGGCCTCGTGCCAAGACTACAAATAAGATTTTGTCAAGGCCTTGTGCCAAGACATTAGTTTGTCTCATGAGAACTACCGATGCATCGAGGAGCTATAGCGGGCTCCACCCGTCACATATTAAGTCCAATGCATTACCATATAAAAATGTTTAAACATAACATAAACATTCGTATTAAAACTAGCTTACGAAATGTCAATACTTTCATCATAAACTATGAATGGTATAAAAATAGCACATCCACAGTCAAACATATCAAAAAACCATCAATACAATATAGAAGTTTTGTATCATAATAAATCAACTTCAAATAAGCTTAAAATCCATCAAAGTATGTTGACATAGATGAAATCAAAACTATTTGAGAGAAATATCTATTTTTTTGAAATCATTTAAAAGTCACACATTTATAAAGGAAGTAATTAAAAAGAGATTTATGAATCAAAGTGTCTCATACCACTTTGAAACTTTTGAGAGGAATTAAAATTTTCAAAAACATTCATGTCCATATAAATAAATCCTAAAAAACCATTTTGAAGACATGGACATTAATTAAAAAGATTTAGAAAGATAAATCTTTAAAACATTTAAAATTCTGATTTTGATAAAGAGTACCTTTCCGAAATTCTTCATATATTCATTTTGAAATCATTTAAAAGTCACATAATTATAAAATAAAACATTTACATTGAAAATATCCTTATCATCTAGTAATGGAAGCTTTGACAATTTTATAACAGTGATAAATAGCCACACCCTCCGTATAAGTTAAAAAAACATTCTTACCTTAATTTTGTCGAAAAGGTTAAAAAGAACCTTGTTTGGAAAACGACGGAAATATTCCTTTATAAACCTCTTATAAAAATTCAAACAGTGGTATGAATGACTTTAAACCATATTATAGTAAATAGTAAAAATGTTTTGAAAATCATTTTTAAGAAACATAGATGTGGATGATAAAGAGATCCCAGTAGATTATTACGTATAGACAACCTCAGATAATGAAGAGATTGCGAAATAAAACCTTACCTTGTACTTTTCCTTGGTTGGGGTAGGTTAACCTCCTGTATAATATTGAAATAATTGTTATTAGATTATACAGGAATCATATGCATTCATATGATATCATATATGATCTTTTAACATTGCTTTGTTAATAATATCTTAGTATTCTGGTTGTTTCAGGTGTTAACTTACTCGTTTTATTTTATATGTTTTGTTACGTAAGCCATGTTTGTAAAGGATAGGTTTTATATTATTCATATCCAGAATGATATCAAGTCCTTATATACTATTATTAATAATCAAATTATAATTATACTTGAATGGATACGATGGAGAATGAATATCATCGTGTTCGTGGAGACGGTAGTCCGTACGTACGCACGAGCGATAATATCATTATTTTGATATTAAAATAATATATAATTGGATGGTATATAATATATACAGAATACTTATCATGATATATTTTTTATTTACATGAGATACACATCATTATTATACTCATCCAAATAATAATTTATTGAATAACAATTACACCACGACGTGGAGACGGTAAGCCGTACGTACACACGTATGGTGACATGTTATTTAAAGGGTGGATAGAATAATGAATATGGTTGTACCATATTTATAATAACATCGCAGTATTTATATGATACTGGAGTTATTATTTTAGAATGGTAAAAACAAAGTAAGAAGAAGTGGAAGAAGAAAGGAACTTGGAAAAGGGTGGTGAAATCATTACTTCTTCTTCGAGTTCTTCCTTTTGATTTGATCAAAAGGGCTCATTAGGGTGGATTTATGATAAAACTAAGGCCTATATGTTGTAGTGAGGGAAGTTGGGAGAGTACGTGGGCAGAGTTTTTCTGAACCAAAAGGCTTTGAAGGTGTGAAGAAATGAGAAGGAGGAGTGCCCTTTTATAAGAGGGGTGAGGGGCACCATTGGAAAAGCTAGAAATATTAATTTATAATAAATTCATATTCGGTTTCTAATGGCTCCAAAGTTGATTATTTAACTTTTAAGGTGGGTATGGGTCGAAAACAACTCAACCAATATAATTTAGACAGGTTTGGGTACTTATATTAACCTTATCTTTAAGTATTAACTCTAAGTTAATTAGTTTCACTTTTACAATGTCTCTTTGTATTTTTATATTATATGGTTAATAAACTTACTATATAAATCCAAGAGACCCCCAAGTAGTCCATTAATGATACACCTATCATTATATAAGTCTCTTGTCCTATCCTTAGGTTTTTAGGAATTTAATATCAATTAATAATATAATATTTGTTTTAAAAACCCTTTTATGTCAATTTTGACACAATTCAATAGTTGATTTTTGTGAAACTCATAACAGATTGATTACTTAGAAATTTTTTTATTAAATCAATCATAATATGTCATATTAGCCTATAAAATTATTTTAATTCATTAAAAGTCTGAAATTGTATTTATTTGGGTACTTATAATATCAATTATTTTAAATTTTCACTATTATGGTAATTAATGCATCATCATTGTGTCATAAATAAATATAATTATTTAATTTTTAAAAATTATAAATAAAATATAATTATGTATGAAATCTATTTATATTTATAATGAATATTTATAAGCTAAAAGCCAACATATATAACCCTATTTAAAAATTGTTTTGTTAAAAGATATATGCTTATGTCATTTTTGTACTCATTTTAACTTAATTAAAATAAAGTGTCCCTATCACCTACAAGTGGCTCCATGGGGTCCCAAAATCGACCCAAAGATTCCCATGGTCGAACATGTATTATATAATAAGGCTAGGACACGTTTTATGGTAATTTAGTATTATTATAATATTATTTTGTTTCACCTTTATTTACCGGATTTACCCTTAACCATGGTAAATAAAATATTTACCGCAGTAATTATTCAAAATGTCTGAAAATAAAATTTAACTATTTACACAATTTGAAAATCCTGATTCCAAATATGTAATCCATTTTTCCAAATTTAAAACACTGAATTGGAAGAAATTAATTTAAAATTAATTCCCGTTGTTAAAACAAAAAGCGTGTTTTTAAGAGATAATAACTATCAAAAGATTGACACTTGTTTATGTTCAGTTTAATTGTGAAATTATGTCCAATGAAAAAAATTGTATTAAATGGTAAAAATATAATATAAATATACTTTAAAACCACCCAAATTAATAATTTATCACTATTAATTATTTTGATTAAAAAAGTTGTTTTTAATTAAAATTTAGTAATTTTCACTATTCATCAAAATATGAAAGTTATCTGAAAAGTACCATAATTTCATCCTAGGATAATTTCGATATTCCGAATCCAAAAATGAAGTCCATTTTGAAATATAAAATATATATAATTTCAATAAGTAGGTATTACTATTCATAACGGCTAGTTTGATTGGTTGTGGTGTGTGTTAGAACTCGAAGTTGCGTACAACACATGCTACTGTATTATTCAAGGGAAAGCGTACCATGGAAGCTTGGGATGTTTCATTTTAAATTTTTGATGTCCCTATTTAGTCAAATTTTTTAAAATATTCTATTTAAAAAGGGTTCACTATTAAAAGTTGATAAAAGTGCAATACTGAAAATGAATTTGTTCTTACATTATGTCTAATAAACTCATAATATGGATTCCAAAATTATAAGGATTATATAAAGTTTAAAATTTAGTTAATACTATTAATAACCTATTTTGAACGGCTTGTTTGGTATGTCATGGTGCGCTTGAACCCGGTGTTGCGTGTAGTGCTAGTTATTAAATTATTTTGAAGAAATAACACACTATGAAATCTTGGGGTGTTACAATAATTATTACCTGAACTTCCACATCGATTGGTCATCTTGTACGTGATTCATTATAGAACATACCAAGGTTAAAGTGGTTGATCATGACTCCTTGATAGTTGGTTTATAACAAACATGAGTTTCCTCATTGAATCCCCCATTTTATCTGGTATCTTAATCAGAGAACCACCACAGTTTCCTTCAAACCTGTTGTCTCTTTGGTGCCTGCTAGATCCATATATTCACTAAAAACAGAAAGGTCAGTGTGAGTATATCAATAAAATCATCATGTACTAATGAGGAAGATAAACACTAAGATATACTTACTCATTAACATTAGCAAAAACAAGGACTCTTTCTGAATTCCTAACCATTATGGTAATGTCACTTATGCTTAAAGAATACCCTAACCTCTAAAGTTATCTAAACCGACCTCTGATACCAACTATAAGGTCCCAGCCTTAAACCTTACTTAATCTTGAGTTATTACAAGATTACACATTGAGGATGTTTTTAGGTTTAGAGTTTTAGAGAATTAGATCATGAAACATGCATTACATTCCACATTTAAAAAAAGAGGTTACATAAAAGACAATATTCATTCTTCCCATCAGCAGAAACATATTTAAAATAAAACACAGATTCTTTCATGACACATCCTTGACACTATCATCACATCATGAACCTTTCCCTTTACCTATGAAAAACATTTCAAAAACATGGGATGAGCATAAAAAACTCAATAAGTGTTATAAAAATATGGAAAGGAAACATGAGTTCATATATACATAAGAATGAAATCATACTTTACCCATAAAACATATGCACTTTAACATACCTCATCAAATCATGAATAAATCATAGAAATAATAAGACATAAAAGGTAACTTGAGGCATTCATAACATTCTTACGTAGGGAGTAACCCTCTTGGTTACATTTGGAATACCCACCATAGTATATTCCCTAAATCTCTTCAGAGAAACCTTAATGTTTCACTCCTTCGCATTACCCGATGCATTGGAGAGCTATATCGGGCTCACACACCCTTAGTTTATCACAGAACCATCCATCTTCTTAATAATTCCCAAGAACCATAACATAATCGTATCATATAAAACATGCATAAAGGAAATATAACATTTCCACATTTCAATCACAAGATATAAATACAACACATTGATATAATAAAAACATTATGAAAACCATTTTCAATACCAAAATAAAAGAAAAGTAAAACATGGTATTTATTTTTCTTTGAAAAACAAGGTATGGCATGTAGAGGAAGCCGAATCTCAAATAATAGTCACGGCGGCGGAGAAGTCGTTGTCACCGCATACGTACGAAAAAAACATTCCCTTTTGTCGTTTAGTAAACGCTTCGTATAAAAAAGATTCCTTTTGAATAAACTTAAAAGTCAAAGGGTTTTATACACCGTATAAAAGAAGGTTGTGTATAAAATAAAATATGCCTCAATGAAAGGATATTGAGACGAAGTCCCATACAAAGACGGTATCCTTGGTTTAAGGATAAATCAATTACATAATTATGTGTGACAAACTAATACAACAAATATAAGTGGATATTAAGTGTAAAATAATCAAAGTTCATTCACACATATTAAAAGGATGAAATATTCAATAACTACATGTTGAACCCAAATAAATCAAAATTGGGTTAAGAAGTTCCCTTGACAGCCTAATGGTGTCGCATCAAAATGAGTTGATGAGAGATAAAAAGTGTATCTAATCACATGGACATAAAATATAAATCACTAAGGATATGTGAGAACATATCCCAACATAACAATATGTAAATCAAAAGACCCAACAAAAGAAGTCTTTTAAAAAGAGGAGGGTGAAAGGTTCCCTTACCGACTTGGGTATCTTTCAAAACATACCCCCCATGAAAGAAGGACAATACATCATTGATGTAAATACTCATAAACGAAAGTATATTACAAAAATAGTAGAATAATGGGAAGTACACACAACACTCAAAGGAAATTGTGGCAAATGTAGCATAAATCTCACGGGAATAAAAGTGAGATGAAAAATCCCTTACAAAAACTCGGCAGCCTAACAGCGCCACATAAAACTTACAAAAATGGAATGATGAGATCAAATAGGGTATCTCATCATATTAACATAAAGATTATAGAAATAGGAATATAAAATAACATCCCCCAACATAACAATGAGGAGCTTAAAAGAAGTGATATAAAGGAGAGTACTTAAAAAGAAAGGGAGAGGTTAGATCTCTTACGAAAATTCGGCAGCCTAACGGCGCCACTCAAAACATCCAAAATTGATTGATGGGAAAGAATAGGGTCTCTCATAAAATGAAAATAAAAATTACAGTAATATTAATATAAAATACCATCCCAATAACAATAAATATGAGATTTAAAAGGAATGACTTAAAATAGTGTACTTAAAAAGAGAGAGAGGAGTAGGATCCCTTACCTCAAGTACAACTTGTCTTGTTCGTTTCATTATATTCCTGAATAATAAACTTTGGTAAATTTATAATTTCCTAAGTACATCCTTTAAATATTATTATTCAGTTCATATCACATATTATAATGTTATAATAATTGTTTAGTAATGTTAGTTCATATCAGGCGTTTTTGCCGATGTTTGGTACATGAGTCAAAAATGAACTTGTTTGAAAAATGATTGTCCATGTAGTTATAAGTAAATAATTTAAAGAATAGTATTAATGATTACAATATCATATATATCCAGTACATATTCATTTTATACTATTCCATATCATTTGGAGATAAAAACGTAAAGCACCGTTCATGGAGACGGTAGGCCGTACGTACGCATGAACGCTATTTTCATTTTTTCTGTCATATTAACAGAATTAAAAATAAATGATATATATATATATTATAATTCCAGTATAATATATATGTTATATAGATCACATATGATCATTAATTTCATTCTTTATATGTTCCATGTATTGCATGTACGAGTCAAATCACTTGAGGGGGCGGTAGTCCACACTTCCTAAAATGAAGATATCACGTTTACCCATCATGGAAACCATAAAGGTATACCATAAATGAAAAATACAGATACTTAAGGAAACCATAAACATATTATATATCATATATAAATATAGTGACATCTTAATTTCCACCTTTGAAGGTGTTAAAAGAATGTTGAACAATCATCGTTTCGGGAGGCAGAAATTCGCCACCCACGGAAACAGTATGTTCTTTAACCATTAGATGTAGGTGTGTGTAAGTTTAGCTCTAATCCTTCTTATAAAAACATCCTAGTATATTTAAGAAACTGTATTTGTTACAAAATAAATGAATAAAAAGAGTTTAGGGGGTTGGAGAAGCAAAATAAAACAAAAGGACACAAGTGAAGGCATTACCTTTAAATCGGGTAACTTCCTTTGATTTGAGCTCAAAGGCTTCATTGGAAAGGATTCTGCCCAAAGTTAGGCTTCAAGGAGTTAGAGAGGGATATGGAGAGATGAAATGGACAGGGGTTGGACGAAAAAAGGCTTTGGAAGTGTGGGTAAAGAGGTAGAGGTGGGGGCCTTTTATAAGAGGAGAGGAGGGGCACTCTTGGAAAGGTATAAAATGTAACTTTATTTTCAAATGAGTTTCGGATTTTATTGGACCCATATTGATTTGTTTCGAGGATAAATTGATAAGGGTTCGAAATACACCCATCCAATTGGTTTTTGATATGTGTAGGTCTTATATTTTACATTATCATTCCATTTTATTTAAATCGTTAAATAATGAGGTCATCACTGCATCATCATGATGTCAAAAATAATTTAATTTATTTAATGTCTAAAAATTATAAAAAAATACTATGATGTAGGAAATATTTTTATCTTTCCAATTAATATTTATAGTCCAAATGGTAATTTATGTATAAAAAATTAAAAATATTTTACTTTGGTGATACATTCTTTGTTACATTTAACATTCTTTATAAATAAAAAGATAAAAAGTCACTTTCGCACAAAAGTGATTCCATGGGGCCCCCCCAAGTTTGGCACAAGGCATCCCATGGTCGGCCATGAGACAAAAAATAGCCTTAGGACACATTTTGTGGTCATTTTTTTTGTTATTATGATATTATTCTATTATCTTTAACTACCTGATTACTCATTAATCAAGATAATTAAAGATAATTACCATCGTTACAATTCATAATGTCCAAAAACAAAAGGCTCTTAATTACATAATTTGGACCTTCTGATTCCGAATATGTAATCCATTTTAACAAATTACAAACACATAAATTTCAATAATTAATTTAAAAAAAAACTTCCCATTGTCAAAACAAATAGCGGGTTTTTTAGAAGCAATATTTATGAAAAGTTTGGCACTTGTTTATGCCTAATTCCAAAGTGAACTTAATACCAATGAACATAATTGAATTACATGGTAAAAGTATATTCTAATTACCCTTAAAAAAAACTAAAAATATAATATAACCATATAATTAAATTATATGAAAAAACAGTTTTGATGTAAAATGCTGTATTTTTCACTATTCATTGAAAAATGAACATTGTCAGAAAAATACCAAAAATTAACCCAAGGTAAATTTAAATGTCCCAATCATAAATAATATGTTTATTTTGAAAAATAGAGCTTATAAAAGTTTCAAAAAATGTATTTAAAATGGGTTCTCCACCAAAAGGCGGTTAATCGGCCTTTTAAAGAATATTAGAATGTTTACGCTTAAAAACTGGATTCATTTTCATTTTTAATCCTCTAACATTTATTGTAAAGAGTAAAAATATTTTACAAACATATATAATCATTTTGTTGTTATCTCTGTTCATTCCCTCCATTACAACAGCTAGGCGTTAACTACCATTTAAAATAATATTATTTTATTATTAGAGTGCAAAGTAAGATTCCCAAGAAACTCGTTGTTGCATATTTGGTATGCCATCGAGCATAGAATCCCCTTTAATGTAATATTAATATTTTATTCACAAATATGGATAAATATAAAGATGTCATATTATTTATTTACCTAGGGTGTTACATCATGTATCACCATAGGAATTAATAACAATCCCTAAAATGACATCATGATCAAACCATCATTCGACCATCCATCTGGGACATCACTATGGAATATATAGTCGCACATCCATTATGCCACTAAGTCTGCATCACCGACTAAATCAGAGAAAACTACACTATCACCTAAAATAAGAAACATCCTACATCAATTAGCCCTACATATAGGTGTAGGGATATCGATGTCCCTATATCTATACAAGCATATTTAGAATCAAGATCAAAATCCCTTTGTGACTTCTCAAAGTGACAGCTAAAAAATTCACCTTCACTAAGATCTTGGAGATCTCAAAGTCATAACCCTATAGAAACTCCATCTACCTTTGTTACCATATATTTAGGTCACAATAAGAAAGGATACACCTCTATATATTATTATAAATGATTAAAACAATTAATTCATCAATGATGTAATTCCCCGACCCCAGAAGCCCGGAGCCAGTGAATTATTTTAATACATTGGCATGATTATAAGGAATCATGTCCTGAAGGACCAATCAATTAAGCAGTCTTGGAAAATAAACTACATGCCTGAAAGTTATATTACCCATTCAAACATAAAACACAAAATAAATAATCCTTTGAGGACACCATTATTCCCTTAGATTAACCCTGCATATCAATCACAATACACTTATTGGAATCCTGGGAAAATAAAACATAAGAAATTGGTTAGTTTAGATGCTCCATAAGGGTAAATAATTTATCTGAATAAATAAAATTAAATGGAAAGATGTTTAATAAAATCAACTTCCTTTTAAATATAAAAATAACATAATATTGAAAAAAATAAATCATATATTACAATATAAACATTTTCATGGATATTGTACTAGTCGAATAATGACATGTAAAAACTAATTTCATAATGAGGGAATGCATAATGCTGGACATCATAACCACATAGTCAAGGCCTCGTGCCAAGACTAAAAATAAAAATTTTGTCAAGGACTTATTCCAAGACACAAGTTTGTCTCATGAGACTTACTGATGTATCAAGGACCTATAGAAAGTTCCACCCATTACTTACTAAGTCTAATTCATTCCTTATATGAAAATGTTGGAACATTATATAAAATTTCATATTAAAACTATAATACGAAATGTCAATACTTTAACCATAAACCATGAATGGTATAAAAATAGCACATCTACAGTCAAACAAACCATAACTTATAAAATTCAATATAGAATATTGTATTTTAATAAATCAACCTCAATCAATAATAATATCAAATAAAGGATGTTGATATTATTTAAAATGATCAGTAAAACTATTTGAGAGAAATATCCCTTTTTGTGAAATAATTTAAAAGTCATGCATTAATAAAGAAAGTCATTTAAAAGATATTTTTGAATCAAAGTGTCCAATAACACTTTGAAACATTTGAAAGGAATTACCATTTTAAAATAATCATCTCTATATAAATATGTCCTTAAAATCATTTTTAAAACATTAACCTTAATTAAAAAGATTTTTAAAAATAATTCATTAAAACATATAAAATGATGATCATGATAAATATTTCCTTCTAAAAAACCTTCAAATATTATGTTTGAAATCATTTTTACGAAACATGGTCATGGATGAACAAAATGTGTCAGTAAATACTTACACATAAACAATCTCAAGTAATAATGAGATTAAGGAATTAACCCTTAACATGAAATTATCTTTGGTATAGGTTATGTTTAACCTCGTATATATTGACCATAGTTTGTTATTAGATTAAAATAGAACCATATTCATATTTATGATATCATATTTGATTAATTTATGGATTTATACTACCCATTTAATAAAAATTCTTTTGTTAAAATAACATTTTGGGAAATAATCGTTTTCTTTATCATCCATGTTTTAACTTGTTATTCTTGATCGTATAACATATATCATGATTTAATTGATTCCAGAATATAAAAAATTATATATTTATCATATATATTAAGAATATATGTATGTATAATAGATTTATATATGAAATTGAAAACACAGTTTATGGAGATGGTAGTCCGTACGTACGCATAAATGCCGTTTCCATTTTCATATCGTATTGAACTGATGTTAGTGAACGAGATTTATGTAAATACACAAAAACACACACACACACACATATATATATATATTTCCAGTAGCATTATTATGTCATATATTATATACTTATTAATAATATATATCTATATTCATCATTGAATGGTGAAAGTGAATCTCATCGAGTCGTGGAGACGGTAAGCCGTACGTACGCATGAGCGATGATATAATTTTATTGATTGTCAAATATTATATAATTGAATGGAATATTATATATCAAGAATAATTAAAATTTTATATTTATTATTTACATCAATTATACTCATTATTATACCCATCCAAATAATGAAGTGTTGAATAACAAACTACACCACGATGTGGAAACTGTAAGTCGTACGTATGCTCGTCTGGTGACCTTTTAATTCATAGGATGGATATAATAATGAAAATGGTTGTACAATATTTATAATAAACTATAATTATTGAGAATCTACTTGATTTATTATTTTAGTATGGAAAGAACAAAGAAATAGGATGTGGAAGAAGTAAATAACATAGAAAGTGGTGTTGAAGTAATTACCTCTTCTTCAGGTTCTTCCTTTTGATTTGAACCAAAGGTCTCCTATGTTTATATTCTGATCGAATTAAAGACTCATGGATGAATTGGGGGTAGTTGAGAGGAGATTCGTGCAGGGGTTTTCTAAGACAAATAGATTTGGAGGTGGGATTTTGAGGGAATGGGATGTACCCTTTTATATGAGAGGTGATGGTCACATTTGGAAAAGTTTGAAATATTATTTTATTATAAAATTATTTTCTATTTATAATGGCTCCAATTGTATATAGTTAGAGGAAAAGGCGGGGATGGGTCAAAAAAAACTGAAACCAATAGGTTATAGACATGTTTATCTTACCACATTAACCTTATCATTTAGATTTAACTCATAGTTAAATAGTTTAACTTTTCCCATGTCTTCTGGTATTTTCATATTACATTGTTAATAAACTTAATATAAATATACAAGAGAACCTCAAGTGGTTCATTAATTACATATATATATATATATATCACTATGTAATTCTTTTTTATTAACCTTATATTTTTATAAATATTATATCATTTAATAATGTAGTACTTGTTTTAAAAACTCATTTATGTATGTTTTGACAGTATTTGGTGTTTTGTTTATATGAAAGTCATAACTAGTTGATTAATTCAAAAACAATACATAAAATCAACCCTAACATGTTATATTTCCCTAAAAAAATCGTGGATAGCATCAAAAGTCTCAATTTAAATTTATTTTGATATTTATAATATCAATTATTTTAATCTTTCATTAATTAGGTAATTACTGCATCATCAATGCGTAATAAATAAATATAAATACTTAAGTTCTGAAAATTATAAATAAAATAACATAATGTAGGAAATTTTTTTATATTTATAATGAATATCTATTGTCTAACTTATCTTATGTGTAACCCTGTATTAAAAATAGTTTAGTTATTAAACATAGAATTTAACACTTTTAACTCTTCTTTAAATAAAATATAATAAATGTCCTAATCATACAAAAATAGATCAAAATGATCTTTTTATTGCCCTAATTTTGATTTTGGTTTAAATACACTTATACAATAGAATTAGGATTTGTGTTGGGGTAATTTTAATATTATTTTTACCTTTAATTACCCTATTTACTTTTAACCGCGGTATATAAAATTTAAAAGTTACTATTCAACAAAAATTACATTCATCTTATTGAATGACATTTTACATATTGATTTCAACCATGAATCTCAAATTTGTGGAATTTAATTTACAAAAGTGGTGAAATTACGTTTTCTTCAAATTTACAAATGTGCCTAGAAGGTGGGTAAAAAGAGTTAAATAGTTCAATAAAATTTTATATATCTAATATTAATATAAAATGAATCCAATGAATTAAATTGAACTAATATTGGTTTTATGTATCTATTTTTACCTAAAATAAATTTAAATAAAATAAAAAATTATTTAAATAAAATGTGGGTTTTAAACAATAACACAATGTTTTTCACTATTCCTTAAAAATTCAATGTTTTCTGAAAAACCAAAAAATCACCCTATGCTAATTTTATTATTCCAAATTAAAAAATGATGTATATTTTTCCAAATTCAAAACATTTAAGATTCATTAATTAATTTAATAATAATTCCCAGAGTCAAAAATAGAAAAATAGTTTTTCAGAATTAAAAACTATCAAAAGATTGATATTTTTTTATGTCCAATTTAAATGTAAAATGTCTTTTAATGACTATAATTGGATTAAATGATAAAAAATTAATATAATTATAATTAAAAACCATTCAAATGTATAATGTAACACTACAAATTATATTGATTAAAAAAGGTTTTTTCAATTAAAATATAGTATTTTTCACTATTCATCAAAATATGAATGTTATAAGGAAAACACTATTCCAAACTAAATTTTTATGTCCTTATAAAGAAGATGTTTATATTGTCAAATTTAATATATAATAGTGTCAAATATTGTATTTAAAAATTACTCTCCAATAAAAGATAGTAAAAATGCATTTTATAAAAAATTCTTCGTTTATCTGAAAAATTGAATTTCTTCTTATATTATGTCTATGAAACACATAATATGTATATTAAAGTTATATGGTTTATTAAAAATATAGTTAATACTATTAACAAATGCTTTTTGAACAACTAGTTTGGTATGTTGAGGTTCGCTCAAACTCGGTGTTGCATATAGCTCAAGCTATTAAATTACATTAAAGAGATAACGCACTATGAAATATTGAGGTGTTATGTTCTCCCCTCCATTAATAAAATGAATCCTCGCAATTTGAAATTGTTCTTAAAAAATAAATGTTTTAAAATAGAAAATACCTTTTTGTAAAACCCACATCAAAAATAGGGTTTCTAAATTTTAGTCTTAAAAAGAGGGAAAGGGAAATGAAAAAGTCGCTACCAAATTAGTGTTTTTAATAGTATTAAATTGGTGGAAATTATAGACAAATAATTATAGGAAAAACATAAATATTTTTAGCGAGTGATTGATGTCATAAATCACAAATAGGTGAACAATAAATGGAAAAATTGAGGGCCTCAATGAAATAAATCTATCACGATTTATAATATCATTGGTTCAGCAAAAAATAAGGTATTAGGAAAAAATATTTATTAGATACATTATTTTTTGAATAGGAGAGACTAATTTACTATCAATATAAGAACTCAACAAAAAATAATTTATTTTATTACTTGTTATAATCATAATCTTGTCATTTGGTTATGCATCTTTCTATTTTCACTTCATCCCTTATAGTAGGAAATGAATGTTCAAAAATGATTTTATTATGTGTAATGCACATTTGATAAATCATAAGGTACACAAGTATTTCCTTATTTTTGTATTTGTTTAAGGAAAAACAAAATTTTATGTCAGATTATCAGATAAATTATACATTAACCTCATAGAAAATATCAAGTGCTTAACGTACTACATACCAACCTTAAGACTTATCCAAAAATACTTATTTCCAAAATCACATTCTAAAAATATATATTGGAGGTAAACATAATGAGGATCTCTTTTTTCCACATAATAACATGTGAATACCTTCGTCATGTATTTTTCTTAAATCATGGAAACACACTTAATTACCATAAAACCTTATTTAATTCATTCATTCTCCCTTATTTCTTTTAGAATTCTAGATATACTCCTTATATCCAAAAAGGTTGAAAACTACTAAAATTATGGAATAAACAAACAATTAATTAGTTCCAAGGTAGTCAAGAATATCCAATATACATTATCTAACTCAACTATATCTTATTATGAAATCATTATCTCAGTTTCAGAATCATATTAAGGGATATATTTCCACCAACCATATATTTTCCAAAATGTTTAACTTGAAACTATATCACTTTACATGGTACCATAAAATATGAAATATTTAATGAAAACATACTGCAGTATAATCCTTATATATTTTATAATTATTAAAACTTGAACTCAAATGACACAATTGTTTAATTACTACTTAAGTACACTAATCACTCCTCTTCATATGTGGTAGTACCATAACATGATTATTATCCAATAACATTATTTGGGGTATACTCTGATGATTGGGACATTACTTAGTGTATTGTCCCTACTCCTTGAAGTTGAAGCATTATACATTAGAAACCATTTTCTTACCATTGAAATCCTGAACTTGGTGTCCTTTTTCTACACACATATAACAAACTCCCATTCCTTTCAAGTACTTCCCATGGTGATTCTTTGCATAGTTATCACATATGAAAAAAAATCCTTCTTTACCTTCTTCCTTTTATACATATTTTTTCTACCATCCTCTTCTTCTTTGGATTTCCTTCAAATCCAAATGACTCATATAATTATTTACTTATCTTATTAATATACAATACCATTTTTTATATGATGAGAATACATTGGAGGCTATTTCCATTCAAAATGTTGTCTTAAAACATTGAAAGATATGATCCTTCTTACTCTTCCGATCATGCGTATTATTGGAGTTCTCATTCCTTCTACCAGGAGCCATTTCTAACTGACGAAATACACTAGGTTATATCGTATCATCATGTATAATCCAAGAACAAGAAAAATTCTCACCATTAATTGAATATCTAGTATCATAATCTTAAAATCGGTTTCCTTTCTGACATGTTTACTCATAAATCCTTCATAATGGGTTGTTAAGAAAATTTTAATTACCCTAAGCATATCCCCAGGGAGTGTCATAATAAAGAGTTAAACAATGCCCGTTATCATGCACCAATTCCCATTCGAGTCTAGATGAAAGTAGTTTTTTCTAGTTTTAACCTAGATATCTCTGTTCTGGAGCCGCCTCTAACCGCTCTTATGTAGAAAGAGATTTATTTCTTGAAATTTCACCAAATCTCTACATTACAAAAATTATAGGAAGTTCTTCTGTACTATTTCTCAAATTATATATTAAGATAATGTTACCAAATCAGAGTTTATCTAAATATATTTTCAATATTGTTGGTATAATTTCTATGATACAAACTTTAATTCCCTGTCCTAGAATCTCAGTGCCAGTGCATTATATTAATACATTGGCATGATTACAAGGAATAATGTTCTGAAGGACCAACTAGTTTAGTAGTATTCGAAAATAGATTACATACATGAAAGTTATATTATACATTAAAACATAAAATAAAACTTAAATTAACTTTTGATGAAACCATTATTCCCTTATCTTAACCGTTCATATTAATCACAATGCACTTATTGGAATCATGGGAAAATAAAACATAAGAAAGGGTGATATCAGATGCTCAGTAAGGGTAAATAATTTAGCGGAAATTATAAAATTTTATGGAAAGATTTGTAATAAAAACAATAGTCTTTTAAACATAATTTTGAACATAATATGGAAAAAATAAATCTTATATTACCATATAAACAAGAACATGGATATTCTTCTAGTCAAATAATAACATTTAAAAACTAATTTCATAATGAAGGAATGCATACTCATGGTCATCATAACCACATAGTCAAGGCCTCTTTCCAAGACTAAAAATAGAAATTTTATCAAGGCCTTATTCCAAGACACTAAATTTTCTCATTAGACATACCGAAGAATCAAGGAGCTATAACAGGCTCCACCCGCTACTTACTAAGTCCAATGCATTCATCATATAAAAATGTTGAAAAATAACTTAAACATTCGTATTAAAACTAGCACACGAAATGTAAATACTTTAACCATAAACCATGAAATTTATAAAAATAGAATATCCATAGTCAATCATACCATAACATATTCGATAAAATGTAGAATATTGTATTATAATAAATTAACCTCAATGAAGAATAATATCTAGTAAAGGATGTTTACATAGTTGAAAATGATCAGTAAAACTATTTGGGAGAAGTATAGATTTTTGTGAAATAATTTAAAAGTCACACATTTACAAAGAATGTAATTTAATAGATATTTTGGAATCAATGTATCTCATACCACATTGAAACTTTTTAAAGGAATTAATATTTTAAAATAATCATGTCCATATAAATAAATCCTTAAAATCATTTTCAAAACATGGAAATTACTTAAAATGATTTATAAAAATAAATCATTAAAAAATTTAAAATGATGATATTGATAAAGAGTATCTTATGAAAAACCTTTAAATATTCATTTTGAAATAAATTTTATGAATCATGGACATGGATGATAAAAATTACCCTGTAAATACTTACACATAAACAATCTCGGATAATAATGAGATTGAGGAATTAACCCTTACCTTGTACTTTTCTTTGGTCAAGGGTATGTTTAATATCTTGTATAGTCACCATAGTATGTTATTAAATTATAACAGAAACATATTAATATTTATGATATCATACTTGATTCATTTATGGATTTATACTACCTATTTAATAATAATTTATATGTTGAAATAACATTTCGAGTAATAATCGCTTTCTTTATAATTCGTGTTTTAACTTGTTATTCATGATCGTATAACTTATATGATGTTTTAATTGGTTACAGAATATAAATAATTATTTATGTATCATATATATTCATAATATATTTATGTATAATAGATTTATATATGAATTGTAAACCACCATTTATGGAGACGGTAGGCCGTACATACGCATAAACGCCGTTTCCGTTTTCATATCGTATTGAACATAAGTTAGTGAATGAGTTATATGTAAAAACATAAATACAAAAATACAAACATATATATATATCTATATATTTCCAGTATAATTATTATGTCATATATTACATTCTTATTAACAATATATATTTATAATCATTGTTGAATGCTGAATATGAATCTCATCGGGTTGTGGAGACTGTAAGACGTACGCACACACAAGCGATGATACAATTCTATTGATGGTGAAATAGTATATAATTGGATGGTATATTATATATACATAATAATTAACATGTTATAATTGTTATTTAAATCAATTATACTCATTATTATACCTATACAAATAATGAAGTGTTGAATAACAAACTACACCATGATGTGGAGACGGTACGCCGTACGCACGCACGCATGGTGACTTGGTCATTCATTGGATGGATAGAATAAATAATATGGTTGTACCATATTTATAATAAAATCTTAGTGTGTATAATGTGTTGGAGTTATTATTTTAGTATGTAAAAAACAAAGAGTAGGGAAGTTGAAGAAGAAAGGAAATTTGAAAGTAGTGATGAAGTAATTACCTCTTCTTCAGGTTCTTATTTTTGAGTTGAACAAAAGAGATTCTTATGTTTGATTATGATCAACATACGAAATCTATGATAAAATGGAGGTAGTTGGAAGGAGATTTTATCCATGTTTGGCCGAGCCAAATTTCATTAGAAGTGTGATTTTGAGAGAAGGGGAAATACCCTCTTATAAGAGAGGTGGGGGTCAGTTTTGAAAAAACCTGAAATATTAATTTATTATAAAATAATTTTCGGTATATAATGGATAAAAATTGATATATTTTGTGGCTAAGATGTGTCTGGGATGAAAACCCTCAACCAATTGGTTTCAAACACCTTTAGGTCCCCATATTAACCTTATCTTTTATATTTAACTCTTAGTTAAATAGTATAACTTATACCATGTCTTCTGGTATTTTTATATTACATGGTTAATAAAAAAACTATAAAATTAGAAGAAATACTCAAGTGGTTAATTAATGACATATATATCATTATATAAGTCCTTTGTCCTTACCTTATAATTCTATGATTATTATATCATTTATTAATATAGTATTTGTTTTAAAAACTCAGTTATGTCAATTTTGATACTATTTGGTATTTGTTTTTTATGAAAGTCAATCAAGAAGATAACATTGAAAACAATACATGACATACACCCTAATATATCATATTCCCCATGAAAATTTGTCGATGTCATCAAAAGTTTCAATTTTTTTAATATTTATAATATCAAATATTTGAATCATTCAATGATAAGGTAATTACTACATCATCATTATGTAATAAATAAAATTAATTATTTAATGTATAAGAATTATAAATAAAATACCAAGCTGTATGAAATATTTTTAACTTTCTAATGAACATTTATAGTCAAATATATCATCTGTGTACCACAATATTAAAAATATTTTTGTTGTTAAACATTGAATTGAACACTTTTAACTCTTCTTAAAATAAATTATAATAATTGTCCTAATCTAACCCAAATGGATAAAAAGGAAGTTTTTTTTCCTAAGGTTGATTTTAGTTGAAATACACTTATCCAATAGAATTAGGACATCTATTGGGGTAATTTTAATAATATTTTTATATTTAATTACCCTATTTACATTTAACCGTGGTAAATAAAATTCAAACGTTACAATTGAAAAAAAATTATTTTCATCTTATTGAACCACATTTTACATACTGATGTCAATTGTGTCTCTTTAATTTTTGAAATCCAATTCACAGAAGTGGTAAAATTATGTTTTATGAAAAATTTTCAAATAATCCATGAAGTAGGGTAAAAGGCAATAAATAGTTAAATATATATATATATATCATAATATTATAAAAAGAGTACAATGAATTACATTGAACTAATATTGGTATTATGTATCTATTTTTACCTAAAATAAACTTATATAAAATAAATAATTTTCTAAATAAAACTTAGGTTTTAAACAATAACACAGTTTTTTTCACTATTCATCAAAAATTGAAAGTTTTTAGAAGAAACAATTCACCCGAATATGATTTTGATATTAATAATTAAAAAATAATGAATTTTTTACCAAATTAAAAACATATTAGTTGCTTTAATTAATTTAAAATTAATTCACATTGTCAAAACAATAAAGCAGGTTTTTGAGAAGTAAAAACTATTAAAAGATAGATATTTGTTTATGTCCAATTTAAAGGTAAAATTACATTTAATGATAATAATTGGATTAAATGATAAAAATATAATGTAATTAAAATTCAAAACCATTCAAATGTATAATCTAAAAATATAAATTATTTTGAATAAAAATGTTGTTTTCAATTCCAATTCCGTATTTTCCATTATTCGTCAAAATATAAAAGTTATCAGAAAAAGAAAAAAAGTTACCCAAACTCAATTTTTACGTCCCAAAAACAATGAAAATGTTTATTTGGTAAAATAGAACATATAAAGGTGTCAAATATTGGATTAAAAAAGGGTTCTCCATTAAGAGGTGGTAAAATTACATTTTGTTTGAAAAATACTTCTTTTATCTGAAACATTGAAATTTTTATTATATTATGTATAGGAAACACATAATATGGATCTTAAAATTATATAAATTATTCAAAATTCAGTTAATAATATTCATAACCGCTTTTTAAACAGATAGTTTTGTAAGTCGTGGTTCACTCAAACTTGGTGCTGCCTGTTGCACAAGCTATTAAATTACTTTAAAAAGATAACATACTATGGAATCATGGTGTATAAAAAATGAGGTAATTTCACAACATATTCAATGAAAACATAATTATTTATAGCTCTAGATCATGGGTGGAATATTTATTCTCACTACCGTGAAACTTTCTAGAATCATATGAGATAGTTTCCTTCAACTCTATTAAGATGCATCCCAATCCATAATGGGAGGTGTCATAGAACACCTAAATCATCACCCCTCCTCTAGAAATTGATGAACTAGAGAATTGTTCAATGTCCCCTTCATGTTGTAAAATTATTGATGACACTATTTACCTAAGATAATCACCTAGTCATTCCTAGTCTAGGTTATTTATTTGGAAAAAATCCATGATAAATCTTATATAAACCTCGTGTAACATGACATTAGATAGAACAAATGTGAAACACTTCCACATTATTTGGTTTTAACTAGGAAAACAATTCATTAATATTCAATGAATATATGAACACACCTGTAGGGACACCACATGCTCATGGAAATGCACCCTTCAAGTCCAAATCTTACACTTTGATAATTTCCCATAGATCTAATAGAAAAAAGAAAAACAAGATAAAATTTGAAGGATCAAAATGTTCCTCCTTTTACTTCTAGTAGATAATGATTTCATTGATGAACATGAAAATTAACTAATAAAACAACTCATGAAATATGGAGTTTGTGATTCTCATGAACACAACATGTATGTTTGTGAAGCCTAATGATATTACCACAAACATGAAGTTCCCACACTTGAATTTGAAGATAGTCATCATGATATCTTTTTTCTTCAATATTAACTGGTGATAACTTGGAAACAAATAAATCATAGAGATCCAATTTTATCCTCTATACTTGTAATAAATATAATCAATCCTCTAAATAGGGTATAATTACATGATTTTCTCATAATTTATCCTCAAGTAGTCTATAAAAAACGTATTCTACCATCATTTTTTTGACCAAAAAATTTGAGAAAACCATGGAGAAACATTGGGATAAATGAAACCCTTTGGTTAATTTAATTTACTTTAATAAACAATTATTACAACATAGAGGGTTTTATTTGATGTTGATCCACCAAAATAGAAAAATTGACTACCTAAAAATCTATCTCAAACTCAATATTATGATGAGGGAGTAGTGTCACAACATCATCAAAAAAAATCCAAACCCCCCCAACAACCCTAGGATACTTGTCCATCCTCTCTTCTATTGAGTCCAATTACATCTCTATTACCATGAAAAAAGGGACTCTACATAAATAATTCCAAATTAAAAACCACTCACACTCACAAAAACTACATGCTCCCATCCACATATTAGAACACAAATCTCCTTTGGAAGCAGTAAATAATTGAATTCATGACATAAAACCAGTATATACTAATGATGAAAATTTATGTTTTTATTTTCAAAAATAAAATATTAATACATTACTAATGTTTTCCCATTATCAGTCTTTACCTTGTGAACACATTAAAAATGTTGGTTTCGCCTCTTTGTGGTTTTTTCAACACCAAGGGAATGAGAATCATCTCTATTTCTAGTACTAGAGCATAGAATAGAGTATGAAAAAGTGGAATGTGAATCTCCTCAATCAAAAAATGAATAAAAAATGGTTCATGATAAGCTAATCATACCTCTATATATCTCTTTCCTATACGACACTAACACATGCATAATATGAAACTATCTACATTCAAATCACCTTCTTAACTACTGAATAACACCTCCACAGCCATGCTCAGGTCCAATTCAATGAATATTATGATATTACTATGGTTGAAATTTTATTTACCAGTATCCTATCATCATGGAATAATCCTTCTACCCATCTACAGAAATGACCATGATGCTTGGTGTAGTAGTTGCTAACACAAAACTAGACAACCCCCACTATGCCAATTTCTAACAACATTGACACAAAAATTATAAAAATGAACACTACTTGAAAATACATAGACCACTATCTATAATACCTCATGAATTTAATGAAAAATACTATCCAAGAAATGCTAGAACCTAATCTCTTGCGGTCGACCTCTCACTGGTTGAGACATTAAATGCACTGTCACCTAGGATGTACCACTACCAAATCTACCCCTCATGGAACTTAGATGGTTCTCCTCTTAGTGTAAAACTCCTTAATAGTTCCTAAAATAGATCACCTTCACCTTCTAATGTTCTTCTAATTACATCAGAAACTTGAAAGAAGTGAAAAAATCCTACATATATGAGATGTGTGCCTCCTCAACACATTGTACATTATACTCATCATCAAGAAGCAAATATGGGTGAAGCACAAAAGATAATTGAAATTGATCCCAAAATAATTCATAGACACGGTCCATTGATTATGAGAGAGAAAATCTTTCTTCCTTACTACATTCATAGATGACGATAAAAACTCCACTAAAAAATCCTTCTGATATTCGTGCTGTAACACATTTATCTAATTAATGTAATCAAGATACATCACCCACCACTAATTCACAAGTCCTAAAATCCTATTAAATACCAATGGTATCCCTTACGCTAACAATTTTAATTTAAAAATAAATAAGATCTCATGATTCTACAACTAGTGTTCTATCTTCTGATTAGTAATTCTTATGTGAAACTTCTTCAAAACCAATCACTAGAAGGTATAAAATTTCCTCTTCCACTGATTACCCTCCTTAAATTTATTAAATAGATCAGCATACAGGACATCACAAGTATGAACCACAAGGAGATCACATCCAATATCAATAACTAAATAGGTAAATTAGAATATCCTAAGGCCGATATCCTGAAATTTTTTTATGACCCATTTAATTCATTTTAACTTCTGAAGATTAACTAATTTAGATAAAAGCATAAATAGTTATGATGAAAGATGTTCCCCTAGGTTTCTACCGTACAATAAATTTAACCTCACATAGATGTTTAATACGATCAAATTTCTTTCATAAGATTATAGAGGGGACCTAATATCCCATGTTCTGACTATTATTCACTTTCCCATGTCATGCACCAAGGTCAACTGACATCTTTTCCCGACAAACCCAAACAATCTTAAAAATTCATAAATCCAAACTCTATCAAATCCCTTAACCCAAAAACATGATATAACTCTTTCATATCCCCCAATGCAAAAAATACCCCTCCTTGTCCATAAATGAAGTGAGATAATGAATCTTGAGTCCCACATCTAGTGCACCCTAAGTTGGTGACTATCATAGAGGGAACAGAAATCACACATGTATAATACATTACACTAAAATGTTATGTAGCATTGAGAGATAAGATATCAAAAATCAATAAACTCTCTCAAATAATATAAAGTAAAATAATTAAAAATAACCCCATAATGCATGTGTAATATAACAAAATACAAAGAGTCTCCAAATATGTACCAAAAAACAATATCTTAAGGTAGCGATATACAAATAACTATAAAGTTCATGATATTAATGTCTAACAAAATCCACAATCTCCTCATGGAATCCCAAATATAGTTTTTATTTATATGGGGCGTGAATACATATACACTTAGTAGGATCACAACAAAAGTCTCTTGTGCACATGTTAAAAGGCAATTCTAATGCACTAGTGATAAAATAACATAATAAATAGAACATAAACATGTCAAATAACCAATATCATCCTCAAATAGGCACACTTACCAAATAATGCATAAATTTTGTAACATAATAAAGATAATATCAACAATAGAGTAACTCAAATTATTTTCCCATTGATTTTACTCTCACTCCCCAATGTCCTATGTCTTATTGAACTAATCTCTTTGGTAAAGTAAATTTTCTGAAGACACATGGGAAATAATATCATGACAAAAACCCCATGTGGAATTGGTAATTTTATATATCTCTATGATACATAGGCCTCCACATCGAATATTTTTTGAATGCACCTGGGCCACCACATCATATCTTGTCCACATTCATAAAATGAATAGTAGGGTATCATGAACATGAAGAAAATAAACCTTTTATAAACCTACCATGGACAAAAAAACTACAATCCAACTCCTCAAAATAATCAACCAAACAACAGTTTCACTATATCATCATGATGTCACTACTTTTAAAAACAATGTTTCTTAGGAGAGAGAGCGATAAAGAGGGGGTAGTCATCTGGCCATCCCCACCATCTAGGATGTTGGAAAACCCCCCAAAAAATTTGGGTGTTTACAGATGGTTTTGAATACAGGTGGGGTGTGTATATAAATAAAATTGAAAATAAAATTTATAAATGTAACACACATAAGCTTGACCTATGGTTTTTAATAAGAATACCATCCCTCTCAAAACGCATCCACAAAGGGCCTAGAAACCTTCACCATTTTCCTCCAATACTAAATTCACAAAACCATAGAAACATGATAAAAATAACAATCCATTTTCCACCTTTCTATTTAAGTCAATATAAATTCTTGGTTTTATAAATTTATAACCATTTTTATTGATTAAGACCAATTTTTCACAATAAGAATCAACCAATTTAACTACAATTTTTATTTAATCGAATTGTTCATTAGTAATTCCAAACTATACCATTTCACTTTTATTTTTTAAAATTTATAAGAAAACTACTAGGTAACTATCATTACATCCTAGTAAACAAAAACAATCCATCATACTCATCCCAACATTCCCTACATTGACACTATTTCACATCACCAACACTTCCTATCAAAACATCCCTTCCACATTACAACCACACATAATCACATATTCCCACAAAACATAAACATATATCATAACCATTTCCCACATATTTCCCAAATATTATTTCAGATTTAAATAGTGGGATCTTCATCAAAAAAAATTTCTCTACATTTCATGGGAATTCCCACATAGACCAGAATTTTCATGGGAATTAAATTTATAGTGTAGATATATGTTCATGGAAAATTTTAGTCAAGCTGATATCATCCAACCATACAATAAGGGTTTCATAATCACATCAACTACATAATAAACAAAATCCACCAATGATAGTGATTTATATTATTGGAGTAAAAAATTATAATCTCAATGAAAATTATAAAATAAGTGGTAAAACATGTGTTTCTTTTCCCTTCCCCTTCTATTTTAATTAATCACGTAATTATATTCATTTGAAAATCACATTCTCTTTCCACTATAATATTTTATATATCTAATTTTACATTATATGTGACAAAAAGAATCCAAATTTTTCAATTATGTAATTAATTTTTGAAGGGAAATAAATACATGAAACATAAATAAATCGTATAAAATACACTCAAAGACCCCCATCCCCATGAATTTCATTATTCCTAATTAATTATTTTCATTAGGTTGAAAATTAAAATATTCCAAAATGATATGTAAAAGAATTATCTATCCTATATATATAACTAGAATAAATAGGTAGGATCTAACACCAGAATGTTTTCATCTAAGGCTACTGTAGCTTTGGAATGGAGGATAGAAAAGGTTTTTCCTCACCTGTAAATAACAAAGGAATAGTTCCTATTAACGGATACTGATTATTGAATTGATTATAGAGTTTTGGAGTCATCCAGATGAGAGGAAAATTATGGAATAAGAAAGTGAGAATATTTTGTGTTTTCCTGAATCACAACATAGTGTATTTAAAAAATAAAATATTGAAATCACAATTTGATTTTACCTAATGATTTTTAAGGATTTAGAATTAATTACAGAATGATTAAAATATTATAAAAATTAGTTATAAATTTCTAAATGAGATGAAGTTAATTAATTAATTGATTTTGTGTAATTTAGAATATGGAAATATGGTTCATGAGGGTTTCAAATCGAAGTAATGAAGAATACATAAAATACAGGTAATGTTGTTAACCATAAAAATTGACATAATGATGCGTAAGGGTAACATGTATTACCCTTATGCAAGGAACACATATTGTTTACACAAGAATTATAAATATTTCAGGATTATTATACGGGTATTTAGAAACCATAGTCACCAATTCACAAGGCCTGAGAAACCCTTACGTGAGCTATAAAAGACTCTTTGTAAACTAGTAACAAAACTTGATTAAATTTATGTGAGGTAAAGGGACAAAAATTCACCTTTATGTAGTATATGACTACCAATAAAAAGCTCATGGAAAAAAAATACATAACCTTACATAAGTTTTGGATTACGTTTACAAGGGTATTGAATTTTTTTTTGCACCCTATAATATGTAAGACATTAACATTACACGAACTAGGGTTAACCATATGAATGTATTGAAAAAAGTAATTTTACCCATTAATAACATGAAACATCACCATATTAGAAGATTCAGAAAGGTGTTTACCTATTTAAAGTTAATGACCTATCTTTTAGAAATTGGTGAGATAGACTGAAAAAGCTAGTTTAAACCCTAACATACCCATACAAGACTTAAGGAAATGAGAGGTTACACATATGACCTGTATGGAAAAATAATATTACATTTAATAAATCCATGAAGAACCATCATTACCCATACAAATAAATAATTTAATATATAATGGTAAATATTTTATTAAATATGTTAACTTTTTAGTTAAAATAACATAAAAAAATCCATTAAAGGTTCTATTATAACATTTAAAATTATAAAACACTTAAAAATACATTATTATCATGTTCAAAATTTTAAATTAATGTAAAATACTGTTTTAATACATAGAAATTACTTTCATAAATTTAAAAACGTTTTCAAAACGAATTTATAAACTACAAAACAATTTTGAAATAATATCTAGAATTTATGAAACTACTCACAAACAACTGGGAACTCAAAAATGAAAAAGAAATGGTTTATGAAAATTTGGACTCCTTCTTTAGATACCTGTCAAACAATTATTATCATCAATAGTTAAAAAAGAACCCAAAAAAGTAAAAAAGGGATGATTTCAGAACAATAGTTTGGTGAGTTACCTCTTAGGAATCTCATCAAAACAGAAACATTATCACAATCTCATAAAAATATGAAGCCACACCCTCACAGAACCATTCAAACCACCATTTCACCCTCCACACCTCATAAACAATAGTTACCACAATCAATACACATCACAAACCCAATAAAAAAATCATGGAAACCCATTTTATATATCAAGATATTATCTTCATTGGGATGAATTGAATAACCTAAATTTCTTTAAAATGTGTCATTGTGTAACCCATATTGATTAGTAAATGGTTCTCCCTTTTTCATGAGCATGGAGATTTTATCACACATTATCATAAAAAACAGTAATATCTCATAAACCAAAAAGATTAAATGATTACATCATCAATGAATACAAAGTATGAAAAACTCAAAACACATCTTGTTACTGGGCATACATATATTTCCCACACTCCAATGTATATTTCTCCATGCCACAAAGCATCTACATTCACAGACCAATGAAATGGTTCATCCACACAATAACTTCTCCTGATGATATTGGGTTTTATGTCACTATATGAAAGGCATGTTGTCCTTGATATCTATCTCACCCTTGTCAACGACACATGAGTCATCATGACGATACTAATAGAGCTCATATATTTGGAAGAAATCATGGACCCTACCTCATCATGGTGGGAGCATCAACTGATACACTATCTTTCTATGTGGTAATCCCATATCCCAACCATTCAATGATGCATGGTTCCAATGAAACCAATCTAAATTACCCATATCTACACTCTTATGGGTGAAAAACAACTATATAGAGGCACTCAACTATTTCATAACAAAAACTAGAATAATGTCAGGATAACACACCAACCTGCATAGACCTGATACCATAGAAACAGATATAAATATTGTAACATTTTATGTACTTTCTCCCTGGAGAAATAGGGATGGAACTCCCTAGTCCTTTCTCTCAGATTCATTCCTGAAAGAAAAATTTCAAAAAATATCCCAATACCAATATAACTAAGGAATAACCTAGGGAATCCAAGAAATTTCTGAAGAGGGGGAAATCTAGAGAATGTAAGGAACTAGTCATACAAAAAGAAGGTCACCCAGGTCAACGATACTTCAAATGGTGTAGAAAGATGCTTTGTAGTTCTTAAAATTCCAAGGCTCTTGCAGCTTAAGCAGTTGAATATGATAGTAAAAATGTTTCTGACTAAAAAGATTTAGTTTGTAGGTAAGAGGTCATCATAAAGTAGTATGGAAGAGTTATATTTGGGATCCATTGAGAGGGAGGTCAAGGGTGCGACTTTTGATGGGTACAAAATGGAGTTGTGGTAGTGCTTCGATGCTTTTTTTATAATGGAGAGGTGTGTAGAAGCCAGTAGATAAGATAATAAGTACAGATCGAGGTGGTTGGTCGATACCATGGTGTAGGGTTTCAATGGTATCATATCTGATCTAGACCCTATGGTGTGGCAGTGTCAAATGAAAATGTATCATGAGGAATGGGGAGGTTAGAAAACAAGTAGTGTGTAGTTTAATCACAGTGATAATAGACTAGAAGAGTTGTTCATGAATGTTCAGAGTATGAATGAAAGGTTCAATGAATGTCTAGGGAATTAATAGAATTTGGTGGCCTAACCAAGATAGTGAAGGGAGAGAAGGTGAACCAAATTATAGGAGAAATAAATAAATAAAATTTTTAATAATAATAATAATAATAATAATAATAATTTGTGTGTGTATATATATAAATACGACAATCCTTATTAAAAAATAGAGTTGTAACAAATAAATTTTATATTATTCAAATATATATGGTAATATAATAAGGCGGTATAAATTTTTTTAATAATAATTATGACAACAAATATTATTATTGTTGTTGTTATACATACATACATACATACCCTACCAGATATATCGCATTTTATAGTGCACAGAAAGGACTTTTGAAATGATTAAAAAATGATATCCTCAGCACTGTGAAAGGGGGTCCCTCTTTATCAGTACAAAAAAGTAGTGATAATGGGAGACCTTTATAATCATTAGAAACACCATAGATAAAGGAATATCATGTTGCATTGTGCTATTTGAATACCATCACTCCAAAAAGAATCTATAAATTATGTTTGAAAAATATATAATTTAATTGAAATAAGTTTTATATAATGAATAAAAATTTTCTATATATATTTAAATTAATGTTTTTTATTATTACTTTTACAATTGTCAACAATAATTTAAAAATATTAACATTTTATCTTTGGGATCCCGCTATCCCTTCTCATAAAAGTATTCTCATATTATAAGTTATCAAAAAATCATCAAATCCTGGGAAAAAGAATCCACCTATATAAGAAAAAAATAACATGTTTCTAATACTATAAAGAATTATATTAACATTAATAATAATTAATACATTATTATAATGTAAATTTTGAATAAAAACTCACACTTAGTGTTATATTGGTCATAATGGGCCTTATATTGAGGTAGTTTTGATTCTTACAATTCCCAAATGAGTTGTGAATTTTTTTATAATATATAAAAATATTAAAAATAAATTTTATAGGTTTTCAGTATGTCCCTTTTTTATTTGTACAAAAAATAATGTTAAATTTAAATAAAGATACAGTTAGGTTTATACCTATCTTATCATGTGTCACATTGTGGTGCTGATAATCCCTACAATTCCAAAATTATTTATGGATAATTTTACTAATGTATAAAAAAATACAAATGAGTTTTCTTGGTATTCAGTATGTCCCTTGTGTTTTTTACTAATATTTCATTTCCAACAGGAAAAAACATTTTGAGTAATACTAATCCCATCATTTATCAATTTGACATGATACTTCTTCTTACACATCAGAAATGACTTAAGAATTTATATCCAAGATTATCAAGTAAATTATAGTGAATTTAATTAGTTTTCTATGATTGAATTTTTTTTACTAAAATATGAATTTGAAACAAATAACAGACACTTTGAGTCATACTGGTCACATTGTTAATCTCATTGAGATTCGGTTGATTCCTATATGTAATCCATGATCCAAGAGTCATTTTACTAAATTATCAAAACTATCTAAATCGATTTTATTGGTTTTTAGAATTTCAATTGTTTAGTTTACTAAATTGAAGTCAATTTTAAACAAAAAATAGTTGGTGTCATACTAGTCATTCCATGCATCAGATTGAGGTTTGGTTAATTCCTTAATATCAAAAATGAATGATGGATCATTTTAATAATGTATCGAAATAATTATAATGTGTTTTCATAGTTTATAGCTTGTCAAATTTTCATTTTACAAAAAATAAATAAATTAATAGAGACACATTGAGTTATACCAGTCATACCATGCATCATATGGAGGTGCAGTTGATTACAATACATTAGAAATGACTTATGAATCATTTCCTCATTGTATCAAAATAATACAAATACATTTGACTTGTTTTTAGTATTTCACTTGTTTTTTTATAAAAGTTAATGTCAATTTTAAAAAAATAGACCTAATTGGAATCTTAATGGTCATACCATGCATCTTATTGAGGTGTGGTTGATTCCTAAATTCTAGAAATGACATGTAGATCATTTTCCTAAAGTATCAAAATATTCAGAATGCATTTTACATGTTTTCCATTTGTCACATGATCGTTTGACTAAAATTAATTTCATTTTTTTAGTATGAAGAGATACTTTGATTTATACCAATAACACTATGTGTTATATTGAGGTTTAATTTATTATTAAACATTAAAATTACTCATTGTTCATTTTATGAAAGTATAAAAACCCATCCATATGTGTTTTCTTAGGTTTTAGTCTATCACCTGTTTCTTTCACTAAAATTAATGTCAATTTTAAAGAACAAGACATACTTGTAGTCATAACGATCACACCATGAATCAGATTGATGTTCCAAATATTCATACACATCACAAGTGATGTAAGGATCATTTTTATATTGTATCAAAAAAGTTGTTATGTGTTTTATCATTTTTCAGTATGCCACTTACTGTTTTTATTAAAATTTATATCATGTTTATATGGAAAGATGTATTTTGAGTTATACCAATAACATTGTGAATCTGATTGAGGTATGGTGGTTTTATACAAATTATAAATGACTTATAAATCGTTTTACTAAATTATCAATACAATACGAATATGTTTCCTTGGTTTTCAGTATGCCACATGTTCTTTTTAATGAAAATAATGTTAATTTTTTAAAAAATAGACACACATGAAATTATATAAGTAACACTGTACATTTTATTGAGGTGAGGCTGAATCCTACACATAAAAAATCACATATGGATTGTTTTAAAAAATTATCAAAACAATCCAATTGAATTTTCATAGTTTTGAATAGGTCACTAATTATTTTTACTAAAATAAATGTCAATTTTAAATATAATAGACACATAAAGTTATATAGGTCACACTATGTGTTATATTTAGGTACAATTCATTCTTATACATTATAAATGACATAATAATGATTATACTAAATTATAAAAACAATATGAATGTGATTTTTCATGATTTAGTATGTAACCTTTTCTTTATAATAAAATTAATGTAAATTATAAATAAATAGACACATTGAGAAATTATAATGATAACAATATAAATTTATTGAGGTGAGAATGATTACTACATGTCAAATAAGACATATCAAACATTTTTTGAAATAATAAAAACAATCCATTTATTATTTTTTCATTTTATGTATGTGAAATATATTTTTTATTAATATATCATTTGAATCTTGAAACCCATGCATTGAGTTATATCGGTCACATCATGTGTCAGTTTGATGTGAGAATTCCTTATTAACTGCTCAACTGATATATGAGTCATTTACCTTAATTATGAAGTAAATATAAGTGTGATTTCATGGTTTTTAATGAGTGACACATTTTGAACTAAAATGTCAATTTAAAACTAATAATAGACACTTTGAGTCAAACCAATCACATTGTGAATCAGATTGAGGTGAAATTTATTCCTTGACATCAAAAATGACTTATGGATTATTTTCATAATGTATTAAAACAATCATAATGCATTTTATTAGTTTTAAGTATATAAACATTTATTTTTACTATAATTAATGTGATGTTTAAATAAGATGACACAATCAGAGTCATTTCGGTCACACCGTGAATAAGATTTAGGATTAGTTTATTCTTATAAGTTAAAAATGACTTATTAATAATTTTCCTAAACTATAAAAAACTGAATGTGTTTTCTTTGTTTTCAATAAGTAACTTGCTATTTTTACTAAAATTAATTTATCCTTTAAATAAAAAAGACACATTTAGAGTTATAACAGTGACATCGTGAGTCATATTAAAGTGTGGTTGATTCATACACATCAAAAATGACTTATGGATCATTCTCCTAAAGTATCAAAATAATAAAAACGGGTTTTCTTGGTTTTTAGTATATCACTATTTATTTACTAAAATTTATGTAAATTTTAAATAAATATACAAAAATTGAATTATTCAGGTCATAATATGAATTGGATTGACGTGAGGGTGATTAATACTCATAATATTTACTTAAGGATCATTTTTATAAATTCTAAACACAATATGAATGAATTTACTCAGTTTTGAGTATTTAACATATCATTTTTACTAAAATAAATTTTAAATTTAAATAAAACGATGCACATGGAGTCCAACTGGGCACAACATCCGATTGAATTTCTTTATCAAACTGTCAAACCCATATATTTAGTTGATTTGATAAGCATAAAATCCTTCCTATACTCTTTTTTTTCAATAATGAGAATGGTTTTTCAGCTATGAACATTGAATCAATATGCAGATTTAGTAGTACAATAAATAAAATCAACATAATGCATGGTTACATTGGTAGAATGGAACATGACATCTATTTTGGTACTTGTAGTATATAGTTTAATGAAAAATACCACTTCATAAAATATCAATGGAAAAAATTAATACCTATTAGAAAAAATTATTAGGAAATTAACTTAAAAATATAAGATAAAATAGGGAAAATATTTAAATAAGTAGTATTAATTATCTTAGTCATGTTGTTTTTATAAATTCCTAACCCATTTTATTATATTCATTATCTCAGTTGCAGCTTTGAAGTCCAATCTCTCATGATCTTGAGCATCTTTAAAAAAACCATCCCAACTCAATAAAAATGTCTATATATATAAAAAATTGTAATATGAGTTTTTTAAAATGAAATAAATTAATCATAAATATGAAACAATCATTATTTCTATGGAGAATGAGTTTACTCTAAAAATTTGAAGATTAACTATATGATTGAGTAGAAGAATTGTCATTTCTCTTCTGCAAATTGCAGTAGAGGGAACATGAAAGAGATTGAAAAATAAAAATATTATAGGGGTGAAAATGTATTTAGGGTAAAGAGACTATGAATATTTGGAACCATAAAAGAATTAATGATGGGAAAATGCTTAAAAAAAAAACTCTTTAAGGAATAATGAATATTAAATAAAATACCATTATATAATTTTTCAATAAAATTGGGAAATTATATCATAACATTACCTTAAAATCATACCAAAGGGTTTCCTTCATTATGATCTGTTCTTCCATAGGATTAGTATCACTATAAAGTGCAGAAGACATTTTCTACTTGAGAAGTTAAACATTCAATATAGAATATCTTAATGAATCATATAAAATATAATATTATGAGGTAAAATATATTATATAAAAAAACATTATCCTTCTAATTAAACTCTATTAATTTCATTAAAGGTAATAGGAATTCACCTTTTCATGAAGGTTTAATACATTCTTGACCCATTCTATTGTTGTCATTATTTCAGTTGCAACATTAAAGACAAATCTCGTATGATGTCATTTCATTATGATTTCCATGAAAATTTACAAAATTTGTATCAAAAAGAAATTATTGGGAAATAACAAAAAATTAGATAGAATAACGATAAAATCAACTAATGAAGAACTATGAAGTCACATATTCCTAATATATGGGTAGATTATATCATCCAATATGATTTCTATTTGGTTTGAAACAATTATATGTCATCTTTTGAATATGATAATTCTCGATAGTCATAGTAGTACTGGAAAAATAAAAATAAATACAGAAATAAAAAATAATTTAAATTAAATAGTAATCATCATAAAAAATACCTCTTCGGGGATGCTAGAGTGTTGATAGATTTTTATCTCTTTGAAAAATTTACAAAAAAATAATAACCAAAATGTTTTCAATTTTTTTATTTTAGAAAATGGAAAAACATTGACAAAAATATGTAATTTGTTTTGATATGTGTTTGGATAGTGAACTATTTTAATATACAAAGATAGTTAACCACTTTTAGAAATGTTCTTGCTCCTTGTGGACATGGGATGTCCTCATTCCATGATTTTCATGATATTTATACACCATAGAATCATCATCTAATTATCATCCAAACATAATATAATATATATAAGTTGATGTTTAGTAATGAAAAATTTAAATAAATGTATGAAAAAATCAAAAAAATCATCATGTGTGGTTGGATTGTTTGGTATCCATGTAGTGAATCGAGGAAATAAATCTTTTCATCATCTAAATTGACCACAATAAACTTCTAATATTTTCGAAAAATAGAATAAGTAGTGAAGAAATGAAAATATATTTGATATGATTAGATTGAAGAGGATTACCCTTGGAATATTTGTATTAAGAAGAGTATACCATCAGTATGTTTGTTTTTAAATGATTTAGATATTTTTTCAACTATTTAATTTAATCTTTTAATATATTTATTTTTGTTCTATATAAATGATGTAAGGAATAATGAGTTCAACTTTTATATTCATGGGGTAATCCATTAAATTGTTGTTGATATATATACCTAAAACAAATATGAGATGTATTTATTAATTATTAACAAAGTATATCAACATTTCAAAAATAAAATCATGAAAACACACCTCATGTATATATTTGCAACCGAGCCGCCTAGACATTTATAGTTGAGGATGTCATTTACAATATAAAAAGAAATGTATCCTATAACGTCTTATCCATATATTTTTTATGAAATATAAATTATTCGATTACCACCAATTTGTAACTTTGTATCCACATGAAAAATCAATTTTTTTTGTAAATGTGGATATTCAATGGCTGAGGTAAAGCTGATTTCTGAATATCTTATCAATTGGTTAGTTAATCCTTTTGATGGTGTTCATTAAAACATTCATTTCACCCCTTCACTCTATTTGTCTTTAATAAAATTCATCTATTTAATCCTTTATTAATAAATTGTTAAAGGTTTTTCATGAAAAATAAATTTTAAATAAATACTTTTTGTCGACATGATTTTTAACAAGATATTACAACCATGCTATGAATGTTCCAACAACTTGGTCAGCCAAATTAATATCACCGTCATCAAGTGGAAAAGTTAGTTCAATAATCAGCTCATGAGCATTGATAATTCCCACTCTCACATGACTTATTAAAAGTGTTCTATTATGCTTACATTATTCTTGGATACGGAGCATGGTATCCCTAGCTACATGGTTATGGGTGGGACATTATTGATAAAAATCACATTAATTTTCATTCTATAGAATATCAGTACATGAAAACTATCAGTGTCTGTCTGATTCAAATTAAAAAAAAAACATTTATGAGAATATTCTTTACCTCATGTTATATAGTTATTTGAGGGGAATGGAATTCTTGATATGTAGTGGGGGTGGGGGGTATGTGTTTTCATGAAATAGTTGTTCTTGAGTTTTCTCATCAATCTAGTTCACTTCATAACATTTTCTAGAAACTCACATTTTTAATGAAATCTTTATTTAAGGGAAGGTATTCTTTTATCTCATCTATTTCTTTATCTTTATCAATAAATTTATTTATTTCTCAAAATATTTTTGCGGTGTCACCCCAAAACCCACATATCGTACCTGGCTATACACTTTTAAAAACATCATGGCCACTGATATTATGTGTACATCTAGTATAGGTGTTACTGATTCATATGTATAAGGTAAATATTAAATATAGGAAAATAATTAATCATTCTATAATATTAGTTATTTAAATAATATTTTATTATTTCATACTTACACATGATTCCCATAATTTTAGTGTGTTTTTATCTATTAGTATCCAATATTTTTTTACATGGACCACCTTCTATAGCACTTTCAATGGTGTTGAAGTGGCATTGGATATGGATTCATCAATCATCATATAAATAGAGGGCCACAATTATGTTTTTGTTTTAAATAACATGAAAGTATTATGGATGATTTAAAATATGAACCAATTGTTTTCCAAGTGAAGAACACCCCATCCTTGAAATTGTGTAGGGGTACATTGATTTTTCTTCCTTTTCCACATTTTCAGAACTAAATTGTTGTTTCATAAATAAAACATTCTCAATCAAACTGATGAATACACATATTTTCAAAATATTTATTTCTAGCCCCAATATACCGGAAAATATATATCCCCACAATTTCTAGTAAAATCATTCCATGATGATTGGATTATAAGGTGTACATACATAAGTGGTTCTTATGGGTTTATTTTACTTTAAATATCTTTAGTTTGAAATCTTGTTTGAACTGTACCATAACCTCTATGAATCATTATAGAAAGAATTAATACAAATATATTTTTGGAGTCATCTACTATAATTTCACTCCATAAAAATAATTAAAGAGGTATTAAATGACTAAATATATTATTTTGTAGTAAAATAAATAGAGGATATCATAATGTTACCATAATATATTCCTAAATGAGTTTCTTAATCATGGGTACAACATTGTTGCACTAATATTAAACAATTGGCACACATTATCGAGTAATGAGGCCAATGTAACTACTGCACATGGTTTTGTTGAGGTTAACAACCTAGCCTAGTACATTACACATGACCTCAAATTTGATGTCATTTATTTCTCCTTAATAATTTTTTCTAACACCAACACACTATGGTGGTCCTGTTTTTTAGACGTCGTATTTTATGTGTTGCATTTCATTTCCTTGGAATCAACATTGTAAATATATTCTTCCAATGATTGGTTGATTCGACTTGTGAATAAGGTCCTTTCACCTCTTCACAGGGAGAAGCCACTTTTTTAGAAACCCACTGGACCTCTAGATTGTTAGCATTTAAATGTTTAGATGGTCATTGTACCTCTACACTGGGAGAATCAACAGGTATTGAAAGCTGTTATTTATTAGGATTAAGAGAACCAAGGCATGATAATGGTATTTGTTCCTCTATAATAGGAGTAGAAATTGGTTGAGAAACCTATTTGTCCTTGAGAATGGGAGCACCCACATGTTCTTATAATGATATCTCTATAATTGGATTAAAATTAAATTCAGATTTCATAAATGCATCAGCGAATAGAAGATAACATGTTGCATGAAAAAATACAAGACAAAACACCTCAATTGAAAGGGTCTCGTAAATTAAATTTCACATATCCCTTCAGTGGGTTTGGTGGATAAGAGAACAAATGAACACTTTCAGTTAATGGTATATGGATCAAAAAATACCTATAATTCCTATAGTTCCATTATCAATTGTTTATATTTATAAACTTCAGTACTTATATCCACTATCATGATTCACCATTCATCTATTTTATCCGAACTCCAATCATCAACCCACTTGCATTGAAAAATAAGAACTTATGTGATACTTCTTTCATCATGTACATTTTTATAGAATGTATAACCATTAATAACATGACCATTGTAAGTTAATACAAACTCTTGGTCCTCTCGCTATCCATCAAAGTTGTTTTGAAATTGAATCCAGAATTTCATTTGACTCCTAAAAAACATGCTTAAAAAAATATCACACAAAGAATTGATTATGTTTATTTGATACCCATCTTTCATCCATTGATATATTCAAATTACTAAGAATTTATTTTGGGTATCAATATCTGGGGAAACCTTCACACTAATATGCATAAAGTAAAGGTGGGCATGTTCTTGATCTATGATATTGATTGTGATAACATATGTTCTAGAAATTCCTCCACCCACAAGCTACCTAGAGGGAAGATATTTTGGTGCACCAATGGTTTCCACACAAGACAGCTTTTCATTATAGAATTCAATTGTTTCCTCCACAATATGTCACCCAATAATACAACCCACTGGCCGACTTCTCTTTTTGACTTACCCTTTCAAAAATCCTCATACACTGTTCAATGTGGTTCATCCATTTATAATGTACAAGACCACATATAATATAAATAATTATAAAATTATAATAAATATATCTATTATACTTATAATAATATTATTATATATTAAATTTTTATATTATAATTTTATACTTTGTTAGATATATAGAAATTGAATTATAACTATGATTATAATTATTTATATAAATTAATAAATATTTGTATATATTTATAAATAATTTGATACAATTTTATATATTTATGAAATTATAAATATAATAAATATAATTATTTAATTATTTAAGTAAATAAATATATATTTATAATTATAATTAAAAATAAATATATTTATAAATATTTGTATATAATTATATATATATATATTTTGATATATAAATATATAAATTTATAGAAATATAATAAAATTATTTATTTTAATTTTATATATATTTAAATATATATAGTTTTAATTATAATAATAAATAAATATATTTAGAAAGTATTTATATATAATTAAAAATTTATAATTATACATATAATAAATGTATTTATTATTTAATTATATTTTATGTACGTTTATATCTATTTATGACAATATAATGCATTCATGGGTATAACATTAATGTATCATACCAAGTACAAAAAAAGTCATCACATATATGGACAATATGAATAATAACGGAGTCAATTTATAAATGAATGTTCATGATGAATGTATAAAATCTTATTGCATCATCATAATATTGATAATCTTAACATTTGGAACATATAAACCCACAATAATGTCCACAATTAAATGTATGATCATATAATGTCAATTATACTCACACATCAGCATACAAACATAAATAATGACAATCATGTCCATAGGTATCATCATTATCTCTAGAGATATTTATATATTATGTAAATCAATTGGAGAAATTTTTATTTAAATATATATTTTTTGTTAATAAATATAATTATAAATAATTATATTTAAAATTTATTTATATATAATTACAAATATATAATTATAAATATAATAAATATTTTTTAAAAACATTAATTATAATTTTATTATTATTTATATATATATATAAATTTATTTTATTTTATAAATAATTTTAAAAAAACATTATATATTTATTTAATTTATTAATATATATATATACCATATTTTTATTAATTATAAACATGTGTTTCTTAATTAATGTATATAATAAAACATTATGTATTAATATCAGTAGAATAATTAAATCTATATGAATAATATTTCTAATTAAAGACTTTTATAAGTGCTTATAATAGCATTGATTAAGTTATCCTTTATCAGTTCTAGAAAAACTCTAATAAAGGATATATCTTTATCATCATTTTTTAGTGCTAATAAATGTGACCATTAATAGCACTTTCAGTCTGCACTAATAAATGTCCAACTTTTATCAGTGCTTTTTGTTTATCACAATTAAAAGTAGGTGCTTCCATTGCACCAATTTTGGGTAGTGATATATATATATATGGATATAAGAAAAAATATTAATGTAGAAATATAAACATTCATAGGGAATGAAATCTTGACTCATAGTTATAATTTTAAAAATTTTCTTCTATATCCTGATAATGTTATTTCAGATGGCCCTATGGGTCAATTTAGGGTTATTTTGGGCATTTTAGAAACTTTAACTATTGTGATAACTGGGACCCAAATTAGAACATTCTTGAAGAACACTTCCCATATTATTTTCATGAGTAGAACACAATGAAACCCCAATTTTTTATGACATTAATGAATTATACATTGTTAGTGATATTTGTTTCTATGATTCTGTATTATTCAGTTCTTGATGGATTTTACTTGATCTTACATTCTTTCATTGTTTTCTTAGAGAATAATTCTTCTTATTTATTCGTTTTCCCCCTCAAATCATGTAACAAACCTATCTCATATTGGAAACATTCATTAGAGATTAAACATTCATTTATCACTAACCTAGATGTAAATTCATTGGAGTCTATTGTGGTATATTTGAATAAGAACATTTAGTTGTGAGAATGGATAAATTGTGATGTATAAACAAGTGAAGAATGTGTCAAGTTAGTGAGGGGTATATACAACTGAACATTAGATAGTTGTTTATATAGGGAGGTCTACTAAAAATGGGGGAAACAAACATACTTTTCTATATGGACCATGGTGATTCACTATAAATACCTAAAGAATGTGTGTGATTTATGCATGGTACCAATTATGTGTGGGATTGTGAGCCATAAAGATATATCTAAGCCATGTTGATTGAGCATGCTAAGTAGTGGATTTATATTCACATGATTTGGATCAAGGGGTTAGTTTTCACGCTTTCTATCTAACCACTAATCCTATAGCTTAATCCAATCAATTTTTTATTTCCTCTTGATATGAGTGTTCTATATCATATCTAGAAAGAATGATTAATAAAGGGAGTATTGATCACATCCAACATTGTTCATACTCAACCTACATATCAAGGCATAAAGATTATTTGGAATTAAATACCGTATATTATCGGAATGATCTATGTGGGGTTGTAGGATAACACTCACATGGTCTTTACATATTAGAGTTCCACCCATTATAGTTCAGAATGCTAATAAGTAATTAATTTAGTGACCAAAGTAAATGAATAATTGACCAAATTCCATACTATGGATTGACCGTAATATGGTATCCATCAAAGAGTTCTATATTAATTTAGTTCATGGGTTGTGAAATGAGATTAATTTCATAATGTTACCAATGTGTCGGGGATTTTTATACTAGGGAGTATTGCCATGGATAAATGTGATATGCATGATGTTTTTTTTTAATAATAGATACATTTTTATTGAAGAGGCTTATTTTCTGAATAATCTTGTTTCATGGTTGACATACAACTGATGAAAAAACCCAAATCTGGAGAAAATATTTTTATAAGTTATATTTTTATTGTATTCATGATTATTTCTACACATATAGTTAAATTTGATAACTAAATAAAATTTATTAGTAATTTTAATTTCATATCGTCGTTTATATGGTCAATTAGTCATTATAATATATTTTTTCAATGAATTATCTATGTTTTAATAATGAAACAATTATTACATATAACTGTTCAATGTAATGTCATTTGATATTTTATGGGCATTATAAAAATTATTTTTACACAAAAATAGCATTTTATTATTCAGTATTAATTTACATAATTGTTTAATTAATTTATAAATGATTATTAATATATTCTATATACAGGTTTTATTAATCCAAAAATATTCTATTAAATCATTAATTCAAAAGTTTAAAATTAAAAAAACACGATAAATTATTAATTTTTTATTTCCAAATTAAACAACTACTATTTACTATGTATTATTATCATGAAATTTTTATTACATTTTTAAAATGTAGTTATCATAAAGTAGATGTGTTCTTGAAACAATATTGTATAATAGAGTATAAAACCCATCACCCCAAAAATATAATTTAAAATATAGATTCCCTTTAATTAGATGTTTTATTTTTGTAAAATATATTTTTTTGACATTTTTAGATAAAAAATTATCAATCATATAATAATTATGGATTAATAACAAAAAATAGTAGTCATACACAATAAAAATAGTTTTTATTCAAATTAAATTGTTCTTGTTTGTGTTATAAGATTTTATTTAAAAATTAAATTTATAATATTTAGTATTTTAATTTTATAAAATGTAATTTTTTATTGAATCATTATTCAATAATTTTATTAGTTTGATTTTTTGGAATAATTTTGACATTTTTAATGAGTTGTAAAAAAATACATTTTTAATGAATTTGGAAAGTTTAATGACATCATCACGATATAAATATAAATTAAAAATTTATAAGAAATATACATATTAATAAAATTTATTTATGGAGTAATATATAACATTAAAAAAATAATAATTTTAATTAACTAACCAAAATTTGAAATTTTGAAGCCTATATTATATTTTATTCTAATTAAAACTATTTATGATTCTTTACATTGTGAAAAATATTTCCAAAATGAATTTTGATATGTGGTGTTATAAAATGTAAAATAAACCTCCATTATTTAATCACACACTTATAAAAGTCGTACTAATCAACACTATTCATACTATTTTTCCTAAATGATATAATAATAATTTTTTTCCAAAATCATCCCCCTTGCCTATATGAACAACCCACATCCACCACATTCCCATATATCCCAAACCACATTCCATTTATAATGATATACCCAAATACCTATATATATAGATATTCCTATATACTTCCTTAATCCACTAACATGACCAAAATCTCCACATTGAAGGCAATAGAATCAATCCAAAGTAGACGATTGAAAGAGCAGTGTAAGAAATTCTTTATCCCCCATTTATTTTACTACACTTATTTAAAAATTTCTTTTTAAACACTTATTAGAAATATATCTTTCTTATATTTACATAGTATTCTCATAATATTGACCTTTTATTGATGATTTATCACTCATTCTCTATCACATCACCCTTCCTTTAATCCATTACCACCTTAAATTAAGGCTTTGCATGTTGTTTCTTTGATTTTTGAGATTCTTTTTCATTGAATCTCTTTCAAAACTCATCTTCCATATATTTCATGAAACTATTACCATATAATTAACATCATTTGAATCCATTATTTAATTTATATCACCCATTATATCCCATATAACACATTTTATAAGGAATTATAATATCGAAATAAGGATAGAAAAATTTATGTATTTTCATTTCAATCCCCCACACAACCATTATACAATTTAATAATAAATAAATAAAATTTAAAATATCGGTTTTAATATATTGTTATTTGTTATAAAACTATTATATTTACCAACTGTCCCCTTCATTTTAAAACACTATTCAAAACATCATTTCAACAATGGTAGATTTACATTTCCTTAGAGAACGATGATGTTTTCTGATTCACATATTCATTATAGGGCTATTTCTAAAATTTGATTTCATGATTTAATATAACATGATGATAAAAAAATTAAATTATATGTTAATTTAATGATAAAAATTTAAGATAATGTTGATGTTAAAAGTAAAATATCGAAGTAATTTCAAACATTTAAAATTGTCTTATATATAAACACATGTTAATTTGGATTTATTTTGTTAGATATATTGTCCTATTTAACTATTATGCCTATATAATGAAATAAAAACTATATATTAAAATTTATGGTAGCTATTTAACCTTTGTAAAATGACCATTTTCCATTACCATTACACTAAATATATTTTGGAATAAGGAACCAAATAAGCTAAAAAAGACAAATATAAGAAAAATTAGTCTAATAAATGAATAAATAATGATAAAAATATAATTAAAAGGAATCATAGAAATTACATAATAAAAATGGTTCTAAATCAATTACATAATTAATATAATTTAATTTGATATGAATCTATAGGATATCTTAGAAGTGATCCATGACTTGTGGTAGGGGTTTTGTTTTTAAATATCCATTATTTTCAACTATTGTTCCTCTATTTTACATATTATATTATTTGTATCATAGGAATTTATATCTAAATTTCCACCTTTACAGATTAATTGATTCAGACATATAATGTTCATAAGGGGAATTTCATATTCTTTCTCATTATAATTGATATATAATATATCACTATATTTATTCTCTCAATTAATCTATACTACTTTCTAATAGTAATCCATTATGTTATTTATGATTCATTCTCCTTATTTTTATGGGGAAACACATGAATTTATTCATTAATTCTTCAATTAAATCAAACTGTATGTTATTAATCAAGTAACAATTACATTATTATCATTATAGCCATGTTTCTTTCATTTTAAGTCTATTTCATTTTAGAGTTCCATTATTGGAAACATTTACACATGAAATAATGATTTACGAGTATTTTATCTCTTATTTAGAATTATTTTTATAAATTAATTCTCTTCTATATTTATGAAAAAGCCATGAAAAATGAAAAATTATATTTTTATGATTTCCATCATATATATATCTCTATTATAATGAATTTTATTTTTTAAATTATACATTTTTGTTGTAGATTATAATAAAAATTTATTTTTATACTATCATTTTTTATTTAATTCAATAGAATATAGTTTTCCTTAATTAAAACAAATTCCTTATTAAAGTCAACATTGAATAAAAATTAATTTCTGTTTCATAAAACTCATATAATGTATCATCTTTCTCTGAAATATTATTCGTGTTTATCATGACTAATTTTTTCCTTCTATATCATATTCAAAAACAATATGTTGAATATAATTTTTTTTTTATTTTTTAATAATTCTAAATGATTCACATGACATTAAATTTCATTTAAGAACATCCAAAAATAGGATATATTAATTTAATGGGGTTGTTATTCTATAATTTTTTTTTGTGTTTAGTTGGTTCATATATGTAATTAATTATATTATAAATATCATAATAAACCTTACTTAAACATAATTTTTTTATATGTTATGTATAATATTTTTTGTAATTATTTTAATTTTATAATTACCTATGTCAATATTATATTTGGATGGGGAATAAATGTTAGAATTATTAGTAGAGTAAATTAAATGATTAATGAAGTATTACAATTATAATTTTTAGGGTGTTATAGAAATATATTATCCTATTATATTTATAAAATTATTCTTATTATTTATGTATAATTATTTAGAAAATGTGGGAAGAAACCATTATTCTTTCTTGGGGTTTCAAACTCACTTGCTGGATATCGCGAGGAAGATATTCCCTCTTCCATCTTAGAAATTTTATATCATTCCATCATTCCATATACCTTGGTTTTATTGGATGATTTGGGTTTACCATGATGATAATAACCCCCCAAAAAACATGTGTAATATTCTCTTAGATGTTAGGGGTGTCTTTTAAATGTCTACCACACATATATATGTGTTTTTATTTCATCTCATGGATCACCTAAAAGTATTCTCACTTCTATGGATTTGATATCTTATCTAAATATTTATGGGAATCTTATTTTATTTTGAAAATTTATTGGGTCTTAGATACTGGTATTCTGTGATTGATACCCATTGATATGATTGATGTTTCATTATTGTTTGGTGGATATATGTTAATTTGTTTTTGAAATATTATTTATTGGGAATTTAAAATGAAAATTCCATTGAATAATATAATGGTTATTCTTCTTATCTATGATCAAATGATGATAGATTCATTGATCGATCTTATTCGATTTGAATTATTTTGACATATTTACTATTTTCTATACATTTATCATGTCTTTAATTTTTTTTCCTGAAAGTGGTTTTTGACAATGGGTCAATTCATTATCAATGTGACAGATATAAATTTATTTAGGAGAAGTGTAGTTAAATTTTATAATTAATTACTCTAAATAATTTATATAGGAACAATAAAGATAAATGGGAATTTTTTAAATAAATTTTAAGTTGAATTTCAAGATCCAATTCTCTATTCATGGAAGGAGAAACTCATTAAAATATATTCTAGATGGTTGAAAACCCATGAAAATGGATTCCTTGAACGGGGTAATTTTTCTAGGGGTTATGTTACATAATAAGGAGATTTGGTGGTTAACTTATAGATGATTAATGATTATAGGTTGAAACTCATCCATGTATCACTAATGATAATAAAACATGGTTATTGGTAGTTTTATAAAGGGTTATATAATGATTCCTTGGGGTTCAACATAGTTATATGTAAGGGTTACATGAAAATCAACAAAAGGATTCAGAGGTGTCATTAGTTAGCATGATGATAATAAATTTCATAGTTTAAAAAAATTCAGCAGTTCTCGTAGAGCTATATAAATTCAATTATAGGTGGCTAAGGGAAACACTAGATCCCTTAAAAATGTCATAAGGTGGTGGAAACTGTTGATCCATTGGCCCCTCTATATAGGTTGGGTGGGACTAGTTTTACATGTGTCGTCAAACTATTGTGATTTTTTCTAATATCTAATATTAATTATTAATTGGGAATGTAACATTCTTAATTTCCATGAAATTATTGTAACTGATAGTGTTCACTTATGGATGTCTGAGGAATGGAAGAACCAAGATAATATTAGTTATTTATTTATTTTTTTTCTTTGTTTCTCTTGAATTTTTTTTATTTGTACTATTTGTTTACATGTGTATTGAGATAATTTTATTTAGGTGACTTTGGCGTGGCTTAGATTTTATGTTCTGATATATCATGGTCTCATGAATCATCTTATTTTATATGGTCTATATATTTGTTCAATTCATGAAGATTCTAGTAGTTTTTTCATGTAGTATTAAGAGGTTTCAAATCTTCAAAAGCGTTCTCGAAACATTTGGCATAGTACTTCTCTGCACTCTTAGAATTTGAATCATTAGGTAGCATTATTATCTCAGTATTATTTTATTCAAAAGGATTCAACTATTATAGAAGTTATGGATTCCATCGAAATAATATTCTAGATTAAAAAAAATTTTGAGATGGAATTTGGCTTTATGAGAATATTGATGGAATATTATATGTTTTATATGGTCATGGAAGTTCTATTTAAGGGACACAAACTAGATGAAATTGAAAATGTGGAATGATAAAGGATTTACAGAAAGGAACATGAGATGATTTATATTTCATTAGAACTAAATAGTGATTATACCATTCAGTGGTTGAATAATATAGTGTATATATTTAATAGTCTAGGGTAAATGTTAGAAAATACAACAATAGTGGACAAAATGTTCATTATGGAAAGGTTTTTCATCATTAGGGTGTTTGAAGGAAGACAAACATTGGATTATTTCAATTACTTTAACACGATTCAGAATAAGAAAAAATGTGTTAGGTTGAATTTTATATAATATGTGTGGGATTTATTATTTCTATATTCACTTCAAGAGTCATGGTATGTACTAGTTACTTCTATAAAAATATATTATACGAATGAGAATATGATGTATGAGGATGGTCAAGATGTTATTCTAAAAGATGAACTTGGATAGAGTGATTTATATGAAACTGTTATAACTATACATAATATAAAAGGTAGAGGAAATTGAATTCAATATAAAAGGTTATAATAAATTAGAAGATGGTTTAGTGGGAAGAAGAAAGGATAGATCGACTCAGACAATGCCCATATATTAGAATTGGGGGAAGAAGGGAAACCTAAAAATTATTTTTGGGAAAATAGGTTTTGTTTTTAAGAATTATGATCTTCGTTTTAGGTATTTCCTTACTTTTTTTGGAGTTTTTGAGAAAAATGGGATTTTTGGAAATTTTTGAAGTACACGCCATGTACTTTTTGAGTACACGCCGTGTACTCCTCTGCCGCTCGAAGCCGTATGCTGGCCATGTCCGGGCCACACAAATGGTGTGTAGAGGCGATGTGGCAGCCACTTAAGACAGAGTACCGAAAAATGGAGTACACGCCATGTACTCAAGATGTACACGTCGTGTAATTTCTTTTTTTTCATTAAACACACCGGGGTCATGCCTGAATGACAGAACCCACTACTTCTCCAGGTTCTTTGTCCGAGAGCGACCCGTACGTCCATGTTTCTTCTTCGGATTATTGAGCCTCTGTCTGATCTCTGTTTCAGCCACTTTCGATTGCGTTGTAACCGAAGTAGTGAGTTCTTCCATCTCATAGATCTCTGTTTCTCAATTTCTCATCTTTATCAAGTTATCGTGGGCTGAGAGTTTTGGATGTTTAAAAAAATATTTGACGTTATAAGGAGAATCAATCATCGTGGTTCACATATATTATTCTCCAAGCATCAAGGTAGGTGGTTTGTGCCTTTCCATAGGATGTCTGTGAGTATTTTGTGCAAATTACACCAATACCCTTGAACGGGGTATTGCGTGTTCCGGTTTTTCCCCAATTGTTTCCTTCTTTGCAATATTTCTTGAGTAGAGGTAATTACTTGTGTGTAGGGTAATTATTTTACTATCCTTTGGATTTTTTTATGCTTGTAATTCTAGTTCGGCGTTTTTTCAGTTGCCATGCCTTGTTGTAGGATAGTGGAACTGTTGAACTGCTATGCTGTTGTGCCTTAGAACGATAGCCAAGTAGTTCATGAGGATTACTTGGGCCGATACACGCATTATGCGTGTTTATTTTTACACAGGGCTGTGAGAACCTAGTGTAGTGGACCATAGTAAAAATGGACGTAAGGGCTTCTCAAGAGTGTCTTTAATTTACGGTGTGAGACCACAGGGGGAACTGACGTTGAGTGCTTCCTCAGAGAGTCTGTAGTTCCTCGACGCGAGACAAAGGTGGAATATACATTGAGTGGTTCCCTAGAGATCTTTTAGTATGTTTTGAGACTATAGGGGGAATTGACGATGAGTGCTTCCTCAGAGAGTCTATTTTTTTAGCTGAACTAGAGGGGTGAGACTGTGTGCCTCCCAGAGGGTTGCTAGTACTTGTAGGTTGAACCTTAGGGGTTAGGCTGTGAGAACTACCCAGAGGTTACCTTTTTGTTCTACTTCCTTGAGTGGCTATTTCTTGTTTGTAGATTATATGCTAGAACTGTGGACTATTACTGCAGTGTTTTATTCTATTTACTGCTTGCTGTTCACTGCTTACTGTACTTTACCTACCATATATTCACTGACTGTTAGGTGCAGATATTTTGGTTGTTGCCTACTGGGACCTTGTCTCACACCCTGTTTGGGCCATGCTTTTGGGCCCAATCATATTATATTGTTACAGGTATAGATAAGGGCAAGCACCCTTCTACTTCATGTACTTGACTTTCTGTGGAGTTGGAGAGCATGGGACCAATCTATGGCTTGTGATTCTGAGGAGTTTACCTGTTTTATTTGAACTTTGATTTAGTATTGTATTCAGAATTGTGATTTTTTTGGATTCTTTCCTAAACATATGTATCATACATCATTATTATATATGTGTGCTCCAGTTTTCTTCTTTCAGTCTTCTACTGTTTATTTTTGTAGGGATTATTTTTACATCCGATGTTGTATGTTTTTTATTTACACTGTGTACTCTGCCAATGGTGGCATAAATTCCCCACCATCAAACCCAAGGCCCTCACTACTAGTCGGCAGCCTCTTGCGTTTGTGGAAATGCACTTGAGGCCTTGTGAACAACCGGGTATGGGGTGCCTCGGGGTGGGTTCCAAAACCGGAATGTCACAAAGTGGTATTAGAGGAGTTGTTTTCTCTTGATTTACTGTTTGGAGCCTTTATCCAGGGATAGGACAGATCCGGTACTTGGTATTATATTGTTCTCAGAAGTAGCAAACCCGTGTACAGGGAAAAGCCATACTACCTCGATTATTGTAGTTTTCTGGTTTTCAGATTTTATGAGTTATATGATTTCACCTCGAGTGTTTCACATGATTTGTGTTTTTATTGTTGTTGATATTGTGGTTTTATTTCTGTCGTAACCCGATGATATGAGGGTATTCCATCTCATTCATCATATATGCACTTGATATAAATCACATGCCATGCATTCTTGCCATGCCACCTAGGGTTCATTAGTGATTGCATGTTGTTGAGATAGACTTTGTGGGGATTATTCATGCTATTGTGATAGGTGCTTGATAGAATTTCTGCAGTTTGATAGAAAGGTTGTTTATTTTGTACCTTGCCCAATTGAATGCCAAATTTTTGTTCTTGAGGTGTTATGGGCCCTCTTGAATAGGAAATTGGTGAATCATTGACCTTTTTCCTTACATATGACTTTTTTGGATGCCAAGATTTGATTCGTGGGGAGTATGGTCCCTCACGGGTCGGAATTTAGCACCTTTATACTTTTTTCGATGTTTTCTAGGCTTCGGTGCAGTTTCAGAGCTACTTCCCAGAAAAACCCAAAATACACAGCATGTACTTTATATATACACGCCGTGTAGTTTTATATCGTGTCACTGACTGTATGATCAGAAACACATGTTGTGAAAATCTTCAGGAATACGTAGTGTACGGTATGTACATGCCATGTAGTAGTAAGCTATGTACCTGGCTGTGTCACTAACAACATGGGTCGGGGAAGCTCGTGTGATACACGTCGTGTTTTGTATAGACACACAGTGTATCCTTGTCCTCAGAATACGGTCGTGACACGAAAAACACGGGATGGTGTTCTCTCCTCCTATACATGTCGTGTTTGGTCGGAACACGCCGTCTAAGTGTCAGCTGTGTAATTGGACGTGTCACCAACAATACGGGTCAGGGAAATCTTCAAGTACACGCCGTGTTTATTCGGAACACGCCGTGTAGTCTCAGCCGTGTAGCCGGCCGTGTGACTAACAACACAGGTCATTGAAACCTTTTCTACTACAGGCCGTGTCCACTGGGAACACGCAGTGTATTTCTAGTTTAAGAAGACCGTGTGAGTTAGCTATGTAGGGAGACACGAGCAGGGGAGTGGAGTTATGTACACGCCGTGTAGAGTTTATACATGCCATGTAGTGATTTTTTGTAAATATTGAGTTTTTTCCTTCTCCTATTTTCATTTTTTACTCCTTTGTTCTATGTCCTTGTTTTCCTGATCTAAGATATGCTTTTGATCTTTCAAAGCTATGCCTCCGAGACGTCCTCCGGTTGTACGTCAGTTGTCAGGCAGTGATCAGATGCCAGATATTGCTGATCAGGGACTTCCTACCGATCCTCCAGTCGGACCATCCTTGGCACTGACTGTAATACCAATTGTAGGCGCTGATGCACAGTTCAGGGAATGATTTATGAGGATGATGAAGACCTTCCAGGGAGCACCACCTCCTTCCACGTCTATGGTATACTTGACGCAGGTTTTCTAGAAGAAACATCCTACTACTTTCTCAGGGGAAAGAAGACCATAGGCTACAGAGTCATGGCTGGAAGCCATGATGACTATCTTTGATCATCTAGAAACACCTCTAGATAAGAGGGTTCAGCTTGCCACCTATATGCTGCGAGAATCCACCAAGAGGTGGTGGGACGTGATCTCACAGGCGGGTCATCAGTAGGTTATGGCTTGGGAGGAGTTCCAATGTGTGTTTTATGACTACTTCTACTTGGAGACTCTAAGGGCTGATCGAGCTTGGGAGTTCATGAGTCTAGAGCAGGGTACTCTTTTTGTTATGTAGTATTCCTCTTGTTTCACCGATCTTCAGTGCTTTAAACCCCTCCGGAATGGATGTTGGGAGTTCTTAGCACGGATGTTCGATGATGGTATCAAGCAGGGGATCCGCTCACAGCTGAATATCTTCCAGTTGACTTCCATCACATCCATCGTCAACCAGGTGTTGCTTGTGGAGCACAATCTGAGAGACTCCAGAGCTGTGAGCCAGGGTGGTTCTACTTCCAGAGCTAGTGTTCCTCCAGTCGACAGCAAGAAGCGCTGTAGGGAGTCCACACATGGTGATTCAAGGAGGGGAGATACACCTTCAGGTAGCTAGGTGGTATGCTACCAGTGTGGAGTGGTAGGGAACATGAGGCCGCAGTGCCAGAGAGACCCAGTGGAGTGCCAATCTTTCAGCAATATGGGTCACCTTTAGCATTTCTACCATGTTTTATCACCAGTATCTGGTGACAGGGGTTCCCCCATGACTCCTCATTAGGGAGCAGCATCACCAGTTTCTCACCAATCGGGGAATTTGAGGTCTTACGTTCGTTCGGGATGAGGTGGAGGTCGAGGCCGTGTTAGTCAGTCACCAGTCCTTTAGCGCCATCATGGAGGATCAGCTCAAAGTGGTCAGGTAGGGTCACAAATACACGGGGCAGGCCAGAGTTTTGCAGTGGAGCAGACCTATCAAGATCAAGATCCTGGACCTTCTAACTTTCGCGTTTCGATTTTATTAGCCTCGGTTTTGTCTTCATGTATTTTCGATACTGGTGATACTCATGGTTTTATCTCTATTACTGTTGTAGAGAGCCTTGGGCTTCGTATCTTTTCTTCTGCTAACTTGTTGACACTAGAAAAACCTTTGGGAGCGAGGACATCTAGTGTACGTCAGGGCAGAGAGTGCCCTCTCGAGGCTGTAGGGTATCATTTCATATGGGATCTATATTACATAGATATGAAAGGCTATGATGTCATTCTTGGGATAGACTGGTTAGTTCCTTTCCAGGTAGTCATCGACTGTTATCCCCGCATGGTGAGTTTTATCTCCCTAGAGGGTGAGTCTTTTTTTCATAGAGGCGAATGGGATGTTCGGGCGAGTCGAGCAGGACTCGAGCATCATGGTCCAGGAAGGATGACGACCTATATTGCTAGTCTTTATCTTGATGATCAAGGGACTACATAGTTGTACATTCCTCCCTTGGTGGATCATTTCATATATGTATTTCCAATGGACTTTTCAGGTTTTCCTCCGGAGCGTGAGGTAGACTTCTCTATTGAGCTCGTGCTAGGAGCGGAACCGTTGTCCACTCCTCCCTATAGGATGGCTACAACCGAGATGAAGGAGCTCAAGAAGAAGTTGGAGGAGTTGTAGGCTAAGGGTTTCCTCTGACCCAGTATATATCCTTGGGTTTTTCCTATCCTGTTTGCGAAGAAGGCAGACGGTACTCTTAGGTTCTGTGTGGATTATCGGAAGCTGAACAAGTTGACGGTCAGGAACCGATATCCCTTGCCTGGGATTGTTGATCTCTTTGATCAGCTTCGAGGAGACCGCGTGTTCTTGAAGATCGATTTTAGGTCCGGTTATCATCAGTTGCACGTCAGTCCATCAGATATACCTCTGATATCCTTCAGGAGCAGGTATGGTCTCTACGAGTATACTGTCATGTCATTCAGTCTAACGAACGTGCCAGCAGTTTTCATGGCACTGATGAACCGAGTGTTCCATCCTTACTTGGATTCCTTCTTCGTGGCCTTTGTGGTTGATATCTTGGTGTACTCTCACACTCGACACGACCATGCTACCCATCTTGATATCATTCTGAGTACACTGAGAGAGCATTTTCTTTATGCTAAACTCTCAAAGTGGCACTTATGGATGGATCAGATTCACTTCTTGGGTCACATAATCTCCGAGGCAGGAGTATCCGTGGACCTAGAGAAAGTGAGAGATGTAGTTTCCTCAGAGCATCCGAAGAACGTTTTTGAGGGCCAGAGATTCCTAGGGTTGGCTAGATACTACATACGCTTCATTCAAGACTTATCACGCCTTGCAGCACCTTTGACAGGTCTGACCAAGAAGGGGGAGAAGTTCTTATGGTCAGATTCTTGTGAGTCATCCTTTCAGGAGTTGAAGGTAAGGTTGACATCAGAACCGATACTAGTCTTTCCAAAGCCAGGGAAGAGCTATATAGTCTATTATGATGCTTTAGATATCGGGCTAGGTGTTGTGCTTATGCAAGGAGATGGAGTCGTTGCGTACGGGTCTCGGTAGTTGAGGCCACATGAGAGGAACTACCTGACGCATGATCTAGAGTTGGTAGCTATTGTTCATGCCTTATGCTGTTTGAGACACTACCTTATGGGAAAGCACTTTGTGGTTTTCACTGACCACAAGGGTCTCAAGTATATCTTCACTCAGTGTGATCTGAATCTAAGACAACGCAGGTGGGTTGAGTATCTTCAGTATTTTGATTTTCAGCGTGCCTATACGCCAGGAAAGGGAAACATAGTGGCAGATGTGTTCAACAGGATAACTCATATTCGGGAAGTACAGGAGGCCAGTAGTGAGTTGCAGCTTATGACTATGTTCTCTGAGATGCATATGGAGGTGCATGGTAGATAAGGACATACTTTCCTATCTTCGGTATCTGTTACCTCTTCACTTCTTGATCGGGTACGAATGAGGAAGCTATCAGACTAAGAGGGCTTAGTCCTGTGGGAGAGTGTGTCAGGAGAGGACTCTCTTCCTGGATGGACAGTTGGCAAGGATGAGGTCTTGTGTTTCCAAGGATGCGTATGGGTGCCAGCAGACATACGCGAGGAGATAATGCAGGATTTTCATTCCTCAGTTTGGGCAGTTCATCCTGACATCACCAAGATGTATCGGGATCTTCATCGCCAGTACTGGTGGCCATGTATGAAGAGGGATGTTGTGGGTTTCGTCTTGAGGTGTTTTACTTGTCAGCAGGTGATGGAAGAGAATCAACGACCAGCAGGACTTTTGCATTAGTTACCCATTCCAGAGTGTAAGTGGAATGATGTCGCGATGGACTTTGTGACCGGATTTCCGAGGACAGATCGAGGGAACGATGTTGGTTGGGTTGTCATTGACAGGCTTACAAAGGTAGGTAACTTCTTATCGATCAAGGATACATTCAGTGTTGATGATCTGGGATGACTGTATATCCAAGAGATTGTACGTCTGCATGGAGTTCAACACTCCATTGTTTCAGATAGGGATGCACACATTACTTCTCAGTTCTGGCGGGGACTTCAGAAGGCCCTAGGTACACATGTACTTTTGAGTACAGCATACCAACCCCATACAGATGGCCAGTCTGAGCGTACGATCTAGGTGATTGAGTATATTTTCCATGTTTTCATTCTATACCTTGGCGGTTCTTGGGAGAAGCATATCCCTCTAGTAGAGTCCACCTAAAAAAATAGTTTTTAGGTGACTATTTAGATGGAACCTTATGAGTATTTGTACGGTAGGCCATGTCGATCACCTTTATGCTGTCTAGAGGCTGGATAAGCGGCTTTGCTGGGACCTCATCTTGTTCAAGAGATCTCAGAGCAGATAGAGTTTATATAGAAGTGGATGGCTATAGCAAAACCCCGACAGAAGTCTTATGTAGATCAGCGGAGATGACCTCTGGAGTTTGAGTTCTGGGATCATGTTTTCTTGCATGTCGCATCGAGATTGGGACACAAGAGGATTCTGAGACAGGGTAAGATTTCACCGCGGTACGTCGGGCCTTTTGAGGTTTTTGATAGAGTTGGGCCAGTTGCCTATCAGTTGTAGTTACCTCAAATGTACCGAGCCATGCACGACGCCTTCCACGTCTCTTAGCTCTGACATTACATTTCAGACCAGTCTCATGTCTTTCAGCCCGTGGAAGGTGAGCTCGACGCGAATGCATCCTTTGAGGATCATCCTATTCAGATTGCTGATCGTAGTACGAAGGTTCTCCATTGGCGGTTTGTTCCTCATGTACGAGTATTGTGGCAGTACGGGCGAGTATAGGATGAGACCTGGGAGAGGGAGGCCGATGTACGATCATAGTGTCCGGAGCTGTTTGGGATTTCTTCTTATCCGCCTCGTTAGGGAAATTCAGGGATGAATTTTTTTAGGGGGGAAGTTTGTAAGAACCTGGATATTCGTTTCAGGTATGTTCTTTCTTTTTTTAATGTTTTTGAGAAAAATGTGATTTTTAGAAATTTTTAAAGTACTAGCCGTGTACTTTCTGGGTACATGCTATGTACTCCTTTGCCGCTCAAAAACGTGTGCTGGCCATGTTCGGGCCACACACATGGTGTGTAGAAGAGATGTGGAAGCTGCTTAAAGTGGACTATGAAAAAATGGAGTACATGCTGTGTACTTTCATTTATTAATTAAATGCACTGAGATCGTGCCTGATGGACAGAACACACTCTTTCTCCAGGTTCTTCATCTGAGAGCAACTCGTACGACCAAATTTCTTCTCTGGATTACGAAGCCTCCGTCTGATCTCTGTTTCAGCTGCCGTCATTTTCATTGGAACCGTAGAAGTGTGTTCTTCCTTCTCCTAGGGCCTTGTTTCTCAATTTCTCATCTTTCCCAAGTTATCGTGGGCAGATCATTTTGGACGTTTTCTAAAATCTTCCACGTTCTAAGGAGAATCAATCATCATGGATTATGAATAAAATTGTCCTGGCGTAGAGGTAGGTGGTTTGTGCCTTTCTGTAAGAAGTATGTGAATGTTTTGTTCAAATTACACCAGTACCCTTGAACGGGGTATTACGTTTTCAGGATTTTCCCCTGTTGTTTCCTGCATTTCTTGATTGCTTGAGTAGTGTTAATTGCTTGTGTGTAGGGTAATTCGTTTACTGTTCTTTGGATGTTTTCTATGCTTGTTTTTCCAGTTCGGCATTTTTCCAGTTGCCATGCAATGTTGTAAGATAGTGGAACTATTGAGCTGTTATGTTGTTGTTCCTTATAATGATTGCCAGGTAGTTCATGAGGTTTACTTGGGCTGATACGCGTGTTATGCATGTTTATTTTTACACAGGGCTATGAGAACCTAGCGTAGTATACTATAGAGAGAATGGATGCAAGGGCTTCTCTAGAGTGTCTTTAATTTATGATGTGAGACTATAGGGGGAATTGACGTTGGGTGCTTCCTCAAAGAGTATGTAGTTTCTCGACACGGGCCAAAGGGGGAATACATGTTGAGTTCTTCCCCAGATAGTCTTCAGTATGTTATGAGACTATAGGGGGAATTGACGGTGAGTGTTTCCTTAAAGAGTCTATTTATTTAGCTAAACCAGAGGGGTAAGACTGTGTGTGCCTCCCAGAGGGTTTCTAGTACTTGTATGATGAACATTAGGGGTTAGGCTATGAGAACAACCCAGATGTTACCTTTTTGTTCTACTTTATTTAGTGGATGTTTATTATTTAGAGATTATATTCTAGAACTATGGACTGTTACTGTAGTGTTTTATCCTATTTAATGCTTTTTGTTCACTACTTACTGTACTTTACCTGCCATATATTCACGGACTATTAAGCACAGATGTTTGGGTGGTCGCCTACTAGGACCTTGTCTCAGACCCTGTTTGGGACATTCTTTTGGTCCCAAGAAGATTATATTGTTGCAGTTATAGATATGGGAAAGCACCCATCTACTATAAGAACGTGACTTGCTGTGGAGCTGCAGAGCATGAGACCAAGCTATGGATTGCGATGATGAGGAGTTTACCAGTTTTCTTTATACATTGTTTTAGTATTGTATTCATCATTATGATTTTTTGGATGCTTTCCTAGACATATGTATCATACATCATTATTATATATGTCTGCTCTGGTTTTCTTCTTTCGGTCTTCTGCTGTTTATTTCTGTATGGATTATTATAACATCCGCTGTTGTATGTTGTTTATTTCCACTGTGTACTCTGCCAATGAGGGCATAGCTTCACCACCATCACACCCAAGGCCCTCGCTGCTAGTCAGCAGCCTCTGGAATTCGGGGAAATGTGCTTGAGGCCTTATGACAAACCAGGTACGTGGCACCTCTGGGTGGCTTCAGGAACCGGGACGTTACAATGTTTGAGAAGGGATTCTTTGGGAAGATGATGTTTCATAAATAATCAAGTTAAAGGTGATAATAGTTAATTTCTAAGTGATAATATTACAATGGAACCATGGATTATTGATTTGGATACTTCAATCCATAATACAATCAAGAGGTATTTCAAGGTGAACTATGCTTATTATGTTTTGACTGTGTTAATATTATAAATTATAAATATATTTTGACCATGGGTAAGGGAGATATTAACGTCTAAATTTTGCGTAAATGATTATTTTATCTAAATATATTTGTGAATATACATAGTTTATGGATGAATTTTATATTTATAGGCAGTTAGATGAATTAGTAACACACCATGACCCTGACATTATAAATATATATATTTTTCATTTTTTGAGTATCACATTGAACTAGTTTTAATATAAATACTTTGGGGTATCCAGTATAGGCATACGGTAGACCCATGATTTGTAGAAAATGTGTAGTGACCATGTGAGGGTGAATATAATTTTTAAAGATCAAAATTGTATTTTCAGATACTATTTAGAAAAATCATGTGACATTCTGTGTGAGGTGTCCAGGGCCTATTGAAGTGGCACACAATTGGCACATGGTTTGGCCCACCGTACAAGCAATGAATGCATGATTTCATTGGATTAAAAAGGAAAAAAATGTTTCAATATTAATAACAATAATTAAAATAATATGATAATGATGATGATGATGATTATTATTGTTGTTGTTGTTTTTTTTGTTATATTCTTCTAAATATTATCCTCTATATCGCACGACCCCCTCCCCCTGGATTTTGACACCCTAACTTAAGGGGCTCCCCACATGCCTTCCACCACCTCCTCTCCTCTCCTTATAATGACCCATTTCTATTCTAGTTTATTGTGTGATATCTTGATGCAGTTTTTGTCCTTTCTTCTACATTCATTTTTTTCAGTTTCTTATTCTCTATTTTCCCTCTTATAGGGTGGACTCCCTAAATAAACTGTAAAACATTTTGGGGTTCTGTTTTGGTTGGATCTTGGTTACTAAGGCTCATGTAGTCTGATTTTGGACCATTCATTCAATTTCTTTTGAATGCAGTGATTTTTTCATTTGTTTCATGTAGGGGTTCATTGGTTCCTTCATTTTGGCCCAATTTTAATTTGCGATTTTATAATTTTTGTGTTTCTCATTTTTTCTAGAGAACTTTTGACCACATCGAGGTTGATTTTTTCCACAATTTTTTTAATGGTGACATACATTTGTATGCATGGGTAGTCATATACATATAAAATTCCCCCTTTATATATATTCACTCATGGATGAATTAATATATATATTGGGGTAAGGTGTAAATATATATATATATATATATATATATGAAATATTCATACATGTGTAAGCACAAAGGGGTTTATACAAGTATATCCATATATAAGGACCCCATCAAAAATATTCTTGGTCATGAGAATATGAATATTGTGGATATGTGTCCTTTTATATATGCGATGGTGAATATGTGTTTAATAAGAAATGGGATGATTCGAGTGCCCGCTATCTAAAAGTAGTATGTATTGAGATAGATTCCTTATATCCAAGCCTTTAATTTGAAACCTATTACTGATTTGTTATTTATTCATGACATTTATTTTATTATGAAGAAAATATTATATACTAAATGTTTGTAGTGATTGGAATAATTTTATTCCTTGTTATTCATTATCTACTATGTTATCACATGGATTTTCCTTTACTAAAGAATGTTTCCAGGTTTGGTAAAAATGTCAAGATCATCGTAATTTTTATTTAGTTGCTAAATGATTTTAAAATAAGAAATATATGTATAAAAGGGGTTTTAAAATTATTAATATTTTTTTCAAATGAATATACCAATTTTCCACAAGTACTTCTTGGAAAATTGTTTTGAGGTGTTATGATGTATAGGACCAGTTGGGTCCTTCAAAATGATTTTTATATGCCCGAAACCCCCATGGGTTTCCTGTAGTGATAGAGTGTCTCTACATGGACCATGTTAAGAAGTGGTAAGGGAATTCACATTAGAAACCATGTTTGATTCATGTGTGTGATGAACACATCACTTCTCGTTTATACTACAATCATGGGATCATAGGTGTCATACTAGGCATAGATATATGGTTTCTATTTAGTTTCAATTAGATAGAGGCCATTTATATGGTTGAGAGAGGCCATGTGGGATATTCCATTGGTGAGGCTGGTTGAGAGAAATTATCATGGTTATTGACCATGGATCACATCGATTGGCCGAAAGATCAATTTTGAACTAGTATTTCGAGGATCACATCACATTGATTCTAGGTAAATCCAATAATATCTAATTCACATGTAATGTAATTTCCAATTTTTTTGTGAAAGTTTTCATAAAAATCATTTCAAATGTTATGTTCCCACTAGAAGTTCTTATAACAACACTTATTTACATGTTTTAGACCTTATACTTCATGTTTTTCACTTAGGCATTTCATTCCCTACATGTACTTATTTTTAAATTTATTTATTGAAAAAAATTCATTATTTGGAAACCATTTTGGAAAAAAGGATATGAAAATGGTTCTTTTGAAATTATTAGTTAATTTCATGATTTAAATTAAATCAAAACCTTATTATAAATATATTTATTTCAAACTAGCATGGCATGGTTTTATTTTAAAGGTAATGCTTAGGGTGTGGTACATCTTTTGGAATCCCTACTGAGAATATTTGTTCTCATGAATATATTAAATTCTTCATTTTTCAATTCTCCAAATTTGGGATCTCTATCCGAGCAAGCTATGTTGTATGATAAGTGGTGACACACATTGTCACATGGATATATGTTTACCAATTTAGATTCATTTTATTTAGCACTGGATATTATTTCTTTTTATTTTATTCTTGTATATATATATACTATTAAATAAATCATTCCCAATTGAGTATATTTTATTCTCATAACTATTTTATGGACTAGGAGGATCATGAACACATCTCATGCCTTGTATTGGTCCATCTAAGGTGACTTGTTTGGGGTTGGCTTGGGTTGGTAAGGGATAAAATAAATTTAGAGAATTATCCATTTTTATTTTTATAATTTTGGTAGTTTGAATATAATCCATCCTATATTAAATAGGTCAGTAAGGGGTATCTTCTTTATCATCACATATTTAGAAGGAAAATTGAATTTCTAGTGTGGTTTGGGATGGTTTTTCCTCACAACCCGAGCTTAGATCTTATATATTCTCTGGGATTTTTATTTTTTTATTTATGGAGGGTATTTTGAATTTAGTTGTCATTTTAGAGGGATAAAAAGTGTGCATGGTTATAGTTCATGATTTATAAAACTATGTACAGGCAATGAATCTACAACAATAAATCTTCATTTTGCTGACAACGTTGGTGCACAACCAGCCAAACCATGCTTCCAAGCCCTGTGTTGCAGTTGTTCTTTTTAGTTTTGGGATTTTTTATTCATGGTTATTTAGTCACGAATGTTTGTTCTATGTGTCAATTTAATTTGGTTTTGTGATTTTCCATGTTTTTTAAAATGGATCTTCGTTTATTGAGGTTTAAATTCTAAAATTGAAATTTTAGTGAATTTTTTGGTGTTGAAATTCATTTTTTTGGAAACATATTTTTTCGGGAAATGAAATCATTTAAAAAATGTTTGTAGTGTTTTAGAAATGGTTATAAAAATATGAAATGATATATTCTTATTAATTTTGAAACTTATGTATTTAATGTTAAGAAGTGGATTTCGTAATTTCTTAACGAATTTCAATTTTGGTTTATTGTTTTGTTTTTGGTATGGAAAATTATTTTTAATTGACCATAAGATTTACTAAGAATGATAATATATACAGATTCCCATATGTGGAAATTAATTTTTATTAACATATGTGGATGGGTGATTGTTCTAGCACAAAGATGTATATATATTTGAGGATTTGTGGAATACTAATGGTGGGTAGTTAACCTTATAATGTTTTTTTAAAAATATTTTTCAAAAATGTGGACATAACATTTTGAATAGTGGGAGGGGTGTGTGATTCTTTTTGTTGTTTTGAATTTATTGTTTTTGGTTCTTTTAGGTTGGTTCCATTGGAAGTGTTTTTGAGGTTCTGTTTGAGATGAGTTGTGGATTTGTGATTGTGAAATGGAATTTTGGCATATAATTTATTTTCATTTGGATTTATGTCTCTTGTTTTTTGACTATACCCCAGAAACATACTAGTGATGAGTGGTTGATTGGTCTTTGAGGTTTCTTCAAGGGTAGTCTAAGTGGAGGTCAGTTTTGGATATTCGTGTCAGCCATCATTTAGTTGTATGATCCTATAATATTTAAGGTTGTTGGAGATTTTTAGGTAATTGATTCCATGGGTATTCCCATTTAGTAATCAACCCATACATTAAATTGAGGGGTGGAGCTGAGCCTTTACTAATTTCCAACCACACATAATTATTATTGGTTTGTTTCTCACATTTTGATGCTGAAAAATAGAATAAATCGTTTATTTTGTTGGATTATGATGAGTTGTTACATTAAATGTGGCCACTTGGGTCACCTAAAGTGGGCTCTATAATTTTTTTACTGAAATAGGTGATTTTAATTAGGGATTAACAACTACAAACTCTCACATAATTATTACATCAAGACATCATGTATCCATCCATTAGTGTCAGATTGAAGCCATTAATCTAGTGTAGAAATTTAGGGATGTGGTGGATGTTCATCTAAAATGTTGTCTCTAATAATGGAGTAAAACTCTTTATGTTTCCCCTTATTATGGTATTTCATTTTTAAACTTTCTATTAGGAGATCTTTATGGCCTCTTATTTTTGGTATTTTGTGGTATTTATTTATCAATGTGAACTCATGAGTACTTGAAGTTATTTTATTAGTTGTTTTGGTTTTGGGTGCTGCATATTTTGAGAAACTATATTTTTGGAAATTATGAATTGTGATCTGGTTTGGGTTGTGGTTCTAGTTGGTTGTTAAATGAATTAGAAACCCACCATGTATCTTGTCCTTGTTTTCCCGAGGTCTTGATGAGTGTGTCCTCGGAAGAAAAATGGATCATTTAATTTTTCTAGTTTGTTATATTATATTTTTAGTTCAGAGGTTTCATTATATTTGGAGAGTTACTATTTTGTTCCATGTTTAATCTTTGTTGTTTTTCCAATGTGGCTTTTGTCCTTTCTACCTTTCATAGAAATTCAAGTCATAATAGATTTATCTTTCAGGAATGTATATAGAGTTTTGTTATTATGGATGAAATCATTTCTTACCATGGGCCTCATATTTTGGGATATTGTTTAATATTGAAGAAACCAATGATTATCAGAGTTCTAAAATGAGGGGGAGACTAACATATAACACGCTCATGGTTGAATGAGTATTCATAGAATTATTGACTGGGAAATTCCTTGTTTCTACTCTGCCTGACCTTGAATAGGGGAACTTGTTTCCTTTGATATTGGTTAACATGTATAATGATCATTGAGATTATGAATAGGCTCTAATAATTTCTATGTTAGCTGTATGGGTGCTCCATATTAAATTTGGGGTTTGGTATTTGATATTATTCATTGAATCTTTGTTATGATGCTATAGTTCTTGGGTCTCGATTATTCTTTATTCAAATATTGGTTCGTCTCATTGGAGATAACTTCCATTGTCTAATTTTTTTTATCATGGTTTCCTAAGAATGGTGTGTACTATCTCTTACACTTTGGATTTTAGAAACCTCATGCCGTGTAGCAATTTTATTTTGTATAATGATAGGATAAACTAAATCATTGTGATTTAGTAAGTATTAAAATTTTCATGGTGGGAAGAAATGTCACACCCCTACCCTAACATATTAATTATATTTAAATGTTTAATTATATTGGGTTTGGTTTTGCATTTCATGTTGAACCATGTTTAAATTTTTAAATTTTCGAGTGTCCAACATAGGCACATAGTTGGCATATAGTTAAAAAAACACATATAAATTGTGTAAGGGAATCAGTTATTTTGAATGGGTCGAATCACACATGTGGTGTATAGTTTCTAAAAGGCATGTGACTTATTATGGTAGGTGTTTAGGACCAATAGTAGATTTTCATGTTTTGTGGATAGTTTGGAAAATCATATAACAAAACCTTGCGTGGCTTCCAGGATAAAAATATATAAAAAATTATATTGTTTAAATAATAACAACCGTAATAATATAATTATTATGAGGATGATGATGATGAATATTATTAACATTATTATTATTATTATTATTATTATCATTTAATCATTCTCCCTTTACTAACTCAAGTGAGCCCCTTACCCTTACACATTTGTTCACGATACACAAGTTGAATGGGAACCCTTCGTGCATGCCACTACCTCCTCTCTTCTCCATACAATGAATTATTTTTTATCCAATACCATGTGAGATCACTCTAGGTATTTTTTTCTTCTTCACCTCTTTTTTTCTCATTCTATTTCTTGGATTCTCTTTCACATCTTGTGTTTCAAAAAACCTTATAGAACACTGACAATTTTGGGGGTATTGTTTGGATTTTCGGGATCATTAATTATTATTCAGGAGCATTCTTGTCCTGACCGTTTAACTCAATGATTGTTTCATACATTTTGGGTAAGGATTATATGATTAATTCAATTTGGCCCAATTTTAATTTTTACTATTAAAATTTTGGGTTTCTCATATTCTTCTAGAGTATTTTGGACCTCATTAAGGTTGATTCAAACTTCCTTTTTCAATGGTAACATACATGTGTATACATAGGTTGGATTATAAAAATATAAGTGCCCCATTATATATATTCACTCATGGTAGTATTAATATATATATTGGTACTAGGTGTGACTATATTTATGTTTGAAAAATGCATACTTATGTACCTATAAAGGGTTATAAGAAAGTATAGGAATATATATAAAAAATCTACTATACATATTCATGGCCATGTGTATATGTACATTGGTGTTAAGTTTCCTTATATACATATATATGAAGGTGAATATGCATGTAATCCAAAATGGGAAGGTTCAAGTGACCTTTGTCAAAAAGAAGCATGTAATGATGTATGTTCCATATATCTTAGACTTTTTTTAAATCCTTTTAATTTTTTATTGTTTATTAACAGTTTTTACTATGTTATGATGTAATTTCAATATAAAAAGTGTTTTGGTGATTGGAATGAGTTTCATCTATGTTTTTCATAATTTTCTAAGATGTCACATGCATTTTCCTTTATTTAATCATGTTTCCTAGTCGGGTTCAACTGTCAGGATCCGTGGATATTGGATTTATTTTCTAAACTACCATAAAATATTAAACGATATTTATAAAAGGGTTTTCCAAATGAATAATATTAATTTCAATCACTAAGACCCAGGTAGAATAATTACTTCTTAAAAAATGGTTTTCAACTATCCTGATGGATTATCCCTATTGAAAACATTGAAAAAAAATCATGTATGTTTTGAACATTTATGGGTTTCCACTATTTATATAGGATCACTTCATGGAAAGTATCAGGAAGTGGGAATGTCATGAAAGTTGGAACTCGTGTTAGTGTCAAGTGTGTGATGAACTCAACACTTCTCCTTTATGCTACTGTCATGAGATGCAAGGTGTCATAGTGGGAGTTGAGATACTGTTGCTATTTATAAATGATTATACAGAATAGATCCCAATGATAGGGAAACTACATGTGGTTTTTTCCAATGGTGTTTCCATATGAGAGATTTCATGTTTTTTATTGACAATAGATTGCATCGATAGGCTGTTATATGGATTTCAGACTTAGTATATCTAAGGTCTCTTCACTTTATGTCTAGGTACATACCATGATATCTAAATTACATGTATTATAATTTCCCTAATTTTATGAACTTTTAATAAAATAATTTCACATATTTTGTTTCAACTAGTAGTTTTTATAACAACACTTAATTACATATACTCATCTTTCTGCTACTTTTTTTTTTCACGGAGGTATTTCTTTCACCATAGGTTATTCTTTGTAAATTTATTTTATTTTGAAATCCATATAAAATTTAGACAACATTTTAAAAAAATAGATATGAAATTTTTTCTTTTCAAATTTGCAGACAGTGCATTTTTTAAAAGGAAATGAACAACATATTTTAAATATATCTATTTCAAACCTGCATGATAAGGTTTATATATAATTTTATGGAATAACACATGGTTCTTATATTGAAATACCTATAAGGAATATCAGTTCTAACACCTAAATTATAATTCTCAGTTTTAGGTTCTTCATGTTTTGTATTCCTATTGGAGTGAGTGTGGATTCAGGATTAGTGGTGACCCATGAGGTCACCCGGAGGTATATTTATCCATTTAGTTTTTTTCCACTTCCAGTTTTTTCTTTTATTTTATGATTTTTTATTTATATGTTATTATGTGATATATCATTCCCAATTGAGTATATTTTATTCCAAATACTATTTCCTAGCATTGGTGGATTGGGGACACCTTATGGGCCTGGTTAAGGGCCGACTCGTGTGACCATTTTGGGGTTACCTACGGTTGGTTTGTGAAAAGTAGGTTTCTGAATGAGATTCAGAACTAGAGTATGGAATATGAGTCAGGGTATCATGGTTGTGGATATTGTTTTAAAGTATTTTATGTCATATATTAAGGTAAAATTACATGGATCTAAAATTATAGAAATGAAAAGTTTCCAAATTTTGGGGTTGCATCATTCCCATCCTACGCACCTTAGCGAAAAGAATATATAATTTTTTCAGCATATAGTATAATAAATATTGGACATATGAAGAATAAATCAGGAGAGAGTTATGTTATAAAAAATTAGAGAAAGGTTTCTTTTAAACTAAATTGGGTCAAAAAGTTTTCCCAAATGATATAAATCTTTCACACATATGTTTGGGGGTCAGTATAGGTCTATTCTGAAGGAGGTTGTTTCTAATTTGTTTCATAAATTGATGATTTAAAAATGGAATTAAGGTTTTACTTCTATAAGAAAAAAATTAAAAGTGCGCATATTGATTGGAATATAAAGGTCCATGATGAAAAAATTCTACAAAAATAATCTATGATTTTTATGGTATGTTAATGGTGGATATTATGGTAATAGGGAGGTCATGATGTTTTTTTTGGATAAAAGGAATAAATTTTGAGAATAAAATATATAGAAACCCATAAATAAATGGTTTATTGAAGTAGATAAATCAGAAATTTATTGAGAAGGCTCAAGTAATGTGATAAGAATATAAAATTTCCATGGATATTTGGATTGAAGTAGCCAACTGTTCTACTTAATATGTGGATATGAATCCTTCTACACTATTAGATTTAGTTATTTTGGAATCGATTTGATTTTGATAAGTAGTTCATGTTTCCCACCTAAATTATTTTAAGTTAATCCAATGTCTATGTTGATTCTGGGTATTAGGGGAAAATAGAAGTAAAGTACCAATAAATTTTACTAATGGGAAATGGTTGTGATTTTTTTGATTTTTTCTTTTAGATAAGGTCTCTCAAATGATCATTAGAATCCATAATGTCATGTTTAATGAGAATGAATTATGGAACGATAAAAACATGGTGAAAATAGAGTTGAGAGAAATTATTCAATTTAACACATCCAATATTATTTTAATGGAAGTTCAATAAGTAAAGAAGTTATAGAACGTTTTTGGAAGAATAATAAGTATTGTGGAAAGAATAAGGATGGTAGAATTTGAACTTGCAATCTCAGGAACCATGGAAACATGAGGTTGAGTTCAAAAATGAAATGTTATAGAAAAAATAGTTTTAGAATGGGAAGTAAAATATGTTTAGTGGTGGAGATATACTCGATTAAGCATGGTATTTGATTGGTATATTACTAATTTTTATTTCATTATTATTACATATAGAGGAGAGATTTAGATCCCATAAGAAGTAGAATGTATAATTGATTATAAAAAGTATGATTTGGACATAGAAAATGAAATTTATTTATAGAATTAAAATGAAACCTAGGAGACTATATAATTACAATTTCAGAGGAATGTGTTTAAAAAATGATTACTCTAGTTTAATGATTAATCTAATAGTAAAAAAAGGTTTATGGGTGTATAGGTTTTGAGAGGTTTTCCTTAGAAGAATTTAGTTTAATTATCCAAAATAATCTCACTCAGTGTCAAACATAAAACCCTTCAAACAATGTTAAATCTTGCAGATTTTGAAAGTTGGAATCTAGAATTGGTGGATATAGAGATGAAATTCATTCATGTTTATTTAGAGAAAGAAATATATATGAAGAAACAAGATGGTTTTTAATACAAAAGTAATGGGGAAATGCTGTGTAATCTAAAGATAAGTATTTATGTATTGATGTAGGCCCCATGAAATTAGAACCTATAGTCAATTAGTATTTGTATAATAAGGATTTATCTAGAGAAAATTGGATGTTTGTTTATATCAATAGGTGTTTAAGGATGAACTTCATTATCATTGTCTTGCATATGGATGATATACATATAGTGGTTTTATAAATTGAATATATTTTGGAGGGTATGTTTATTGTTCTCAAATTGTTTATGATTAAGGAACTTAAGTATGCTATAAGAATTTTTGGAATGTGGAATGAGAGAGATAAGAAATTAATAAATTTGGTTTTATCATTGAATTCTTACATGTAGGAGTTCATCAAGATTTTCTAAATTTTTATTCTTAAACAATATTCAACCCCACTATTCTGATAGTCCATGATATTCAGATAGAAATAAGTTAAAATAAATGTTTAATTGATTCATTAGAGTAAATTAATAATTATATGATATAGTAAAAGTGATTAAATCCCTTTTCCATGGATCTATAAACAGGAAATAAGAAACTGATGTAAAAAATAAATATTGAAATATTGTCAACCAGCACACCTTACATCAATGATGCCTATTCAACCATTTGAAATTCAAATGAGTGCCTTGATAAAGGTGTTAATAATGGAAGTCGAAGGATGTCCCACCTATAGTGGTATTTACCAGTTACAGTTGAATCATTCATAATAATAATGAGACTCTCATTCATCCATGTTTTGATAGAACAACAATGTTTTAAGGATTAAAAACAAGAGATCATAAGGTTTCAATGAATCTATTCTGATCATAATGAATTGGACACATTTTCATCACCTAGAAATGGATTTATATATCTAGTAGGGAGATCCTCGATGCTAATTCAGTTACTCATTAATCATAATGCATGAGTAAATTCCAATGCGAGTTTCTGTATCACACATATGAATGAAACACCACATGCATGTTCCATCCCACGAATGTGACTATTGAATGACATTCATGTGGAATATGTATATTCCAAAACAATCATAGAAAGTAGTGAAACACGAAATACATAAATATTGTCTTGTAAATAGGTGAGGTGATATTTACCTTAAGAGATGTCCCCAAGAAACCAAAGGCTAGTAACAAAATGCAAAGGATTTCTAAATTTTTGGGGGATTCTCTTCCATTTCAACAATGAAAACTTGTCAAGATAAATTAAGAATATTGAAATAAAAATATATGATCCATGGAGTAAAATAGTCCAAGTCAATGAATAAAATATAAAAACATCATAATAATAACATAAACCTAATAATTGAAAAATATGACACTAAAATAAATCATGACTCAGTCACCAAGGTGACAACACTCCAGACACAATGAATAATAAAATCTATTACCTTTAATTTAGATAACTATATCAAATGTCCCCATTAGTAGAATAAGAGATCTTAATATTCCAATATCAGTTTAAATATCTTCTACATAAACACCAATGTGGATATAGTGGGGGTGATTAGTCATAACCAATATGAAATTAACCAAAAAACATCCTAAACACACCACTAGAATAAGAAAAAGTTTTCTCACTATTCACCACATTGTTTCTAAAAAATGAGAAATATAAAAATAGTTTACCAATTTCAAATAATTTAAATTAATAGGATTAAAAATTAATCATTTGTCTCTACTTGGAATACCCAAACCACATCATCGTATTCAAGAAAACATTAATTCTAGATGACAGTCCCATACTCAATAGTGGATACACTTCAATCCACTAAGTCATCACTAGATGAACATTTGACATGTTCTTCCAATATAGATAAACTTTATATGTCTATAATAGAATGGGAACATACAAATAAATAATTAAAACAGACCACCCATGTATAAAAAGTTCTAACACCAATTAATTTCAAAAATCAACAATTCTTTTTAACCCATTAAATAAAAAAAAATCATGCATCATATAACATTTAAAATTTAAATCATGGGAAAAATATAGTTTCCAAAAATGATTCAATCTGAAGATTTATACTTTATTACAAAAAATGTTACTAATGAGAAATAATGGTGATTTTGATATTAAATTAAAATACTTTAATTTAAATATCCAATATTTATTCCTCTAGAATATGTGTAGTAGAGAGAAAATCCACCTACATCACAATGTGTGACAAAAGAAAATAACGACAAAAAAACCTATTGATTAAGACTAAATGTTTCATTCCATTAATAGATCGAAATTATATCACATTAAAAACATATCAGGGACCATTGATCTATCTAAAACAATAGATCTAACATTCTATGTGAGTGGAGAGAAGGATATCTAGAGAGAAATAGGCAAAAGGGAGACATACAATTGATTATAGAGGTCAAAACCACATAGATCCATAAAAAAGACTTCCAAACCCAAGGGTAAATCCTAGAAAACCTAAGAGAGGAGTCATGTTCAAGAGGCTGATAGAAGAGGCGTAAATTTGGATTTTGGGGTTCAAAACTGATATAGGATCTAATTATAAAGGAAATAAACACATTTTTCATGGTTATTCACAAAGTTAAACAAACTTCTCACCATCCATGCTATTGATACTAAAAACCACCCAAGGGGATGCATGGTTGTGCCCCATGGATTGGGAAAACTTGTGATGACAATGTGATGTTACTATCCTAGAACTCCCAACTGGCATTGTTTTTAGGTGGGTTTATCCACAACATCTTCCAATCAAGTTCCTTCCAAATGACCCCTTTAATCTATTGAATAGATTTATAGACCCAGTGAAAAGTTTCCCCTGACCACTCTCATAATATAAAACCTTAAAACACATCCAAAACATAACAAAACTATCCAACAAATCCTAGTGTTCAAACCAAACGTTATATAACATCAAAATTCAAAATAAAAGGGATAATTACCTCCAAAAATGGGTGTTATAGGTTGTATTCATATTCCATTCACATGATATAGACAAGAAAAATATATAGGCTATGGATTTAGGGAATATATCCTTCAATTTAACCATGAAACTAATGTCTCAAATGATTTGTTCCATTTCACCTTAGGTTATATTATATAAAATAACTAATAAAATCATTCCAAAACTTATTTTTTTATATATTACAATATTTTTTGGAAATCTATCATTAACTTCACCGTGTATCACATCCTATATAATACATTGTGAATACACTCCAAAATGCATTTTTATTTACTCAAAAAAAACTTTTACTAATTCTGAATCTCTTTATACTGGTTTCCAAGACATTTTTAGGGGTGGTGCCCTTTGGCTTCACCATTTTATGCCCCCGTGATCCATTTTCCCTTTTCAATTCCATCGTTAATAAAAAATATTAATTTGACATCATGTAAATGTTTTCAATGTTCATATACGATCATATAATCAATAACACCTAATCTATAAATGGATCCAACATGATCTCTATCAAAATAAATATCCAACTCATATATTCTAGATTCTTTGAGCATAATAGGTTTGTTGGGGAATATGTCACTTTTAATTCAACCACATGGATTAACACATCACATTTCACTCATTAAATTGGAAAAGAACATCATATATACATTTTAGGTACATCCGTACAGTCTGTAGTCAATCTCAATTAAGGTAAATTTGTCATACCAATAATATGAGAGGATAAATTCCATATCTTTTTTATCAACAAATGATGAAATATTTAGAAAAATGCCTAACAAACCCCTCATTAACAGAGTCAATATGTAGTATTCATTATGTAGGGTATGATAGTATGTTGTTTTTAGGGTAGGAATATTTTCATCCTCAGGATGGGGGGAGAAAAATACAATCCTTGAACCCCTATAATTCTAGATAAATTATGTCTAACACTCTATATCATATACTTTTTGGGTCATCCTATGAATACTAACACTTTTTTGTTCCTCTTGAGTATATTTGGTATCTTTATATGCGAATCATACTCACGTTATCCATAATATCTATTCATAACCTATAATAATCCATGATGTAAATCAATAATGGATAACTCAAAGTAATACTTTGAAATTTAAATTATCATTATTATTTAAAAACATATATATATATATATAATGATGGGGGGGTGTGTGTGTGTGTTTATGTGTGTTTGAATATTTATGTAGAAAAAATAAAATAATGATAATGTGAGTATTACCACTAATATGATAAATTTTATATCTTGAAAAATAATTCATGTGACAAACCTAGCATTAATTACATTCCATCATATCATATAAGTTAAACTACAAGATCAACTATATGCAAGTTTCATTTTTAGGGATTTGGATAACTCATTACAAAATATGAAATTCTTATCAAATTATTATGTGATTATATGATAATAAATTCCCAATAATATATTTTAGTGAGTTTATGATATGATGTAAGATTTTTTGATTAATGTGGATATATTGGAAACATATTCATAATTGTCCACAATTTAAACATATTAAAACTCATTAACATTATAACATAAAATTTGATGAGGCTTGCTTATGTTTCCTAATTATAAATATATCTTTGTTATTTATCATTAAGCTTGGAACCATTTATATCAATCCATTCCTTTAAAACAATCATATATAATGTTAATAAAATCCTTTTATTATAATTATAGATATTATCTTTTTTATGTTTAACAATGTAGCTCTTTAATATTTACCTTTACCACTATACCATTAACTATTTTAAGATATAATGTCAAGTATCACTATAATCATTGAATGGTATTTTCTTTTATAGGTTATTTGTTATCTTATCTATGTTCAAACATACTACACCAAGTATCATAGACGCTATAATACTTTTAGAGTATCCTACTATGTTACATATACTTATTTTTGTATAAGAAATTAAAATAATATCCATTTAATGAGAATATTAAGGAGATATAATACTATTACTATATGATATTCTCTATGTTAGTAACATTTTATTTAATAAGATAACTTTATTAAGACATTCCACCAATGTTTGGAGTGAAAAAATTCACATATATTCTTACTAGCATTGAGATAAAAACTTTATTTTCTATAATTTTTTATCTTTTTGTACTTTAAAAAGAAATTATAAAAATGATAAACCTTATGAATAAAAATAAAAAACTCACAGAGATCATAAAAACTATTTATTAGTTAACAATTTCTTTTATCACATAAGATAACTGATATAAAGATACAAATACTTTTATAACTTCCATAGGATCTTGACATTTTCTTATTCCATAGAATAGTTGATGTAGTAACTATTTTACACCCTAAAATTAAGAAAAACTATAATCTCATTAAATTAATCCTTATATTTAGAACATTTTTATATTTAAAAAACATTAAAATATACATTAACTATAACATTACATTAAAAATTAAGGAATTGTTATTTTTAACAGCTGCTTCTGACATGGAAATTCCAATGAGTTTCTTAATAATCTAATGGTATTTCAAATAATAAAATAAAATAAAATAGTATTTAATCTTTATTAAAAACCCTGATATTCAATTACATTTATTTTTTTCCTTGGAGAAACATTTTAGAAAATGTAAACTATTTTTTCTCTTCGGTTTTGAATTATTTCCCACTTGATCAACCTATATATCACTTATAACCATTAAATCATATGATCAATCCTTATATTATAAATATTTTTTAGAAAATTATGTAAACATTTTATTATTTCATTCAAATTATTATAAAAATACTAAAAATGAAAAAAATTATTTTTAAAACAGAACAATCTATAGATTTTCTACCTCAAATCTTGTAATAGAATTAAACAAATTCTTAAACAATGTTTACTAAAAACACCCATCCCATTTTATTAAATATAAAATGTTTACATTACCTTATCAATAAAAAATTAAGATAAAAATATACATATTATGATGTATTTATTCAATATTGAAACATTGAATTCATCATTGTAGTAACACTTTTCCTCCATTACATAAAAGAAAACTTCAACGTCCAATATGAAATTGTTGTTCATCTTCTGAATTGCATTATATTTAAATGTTTATTAAAACATATATCCGATATCATATATATATATATGAATATTATAACTTAATTATATAACATTTATATCTTAAATGGAATCTCAAATAGGATTCTTACTACCACTCTAGTAATATAAATAATTTCATCTCAAGTTCAATTTTTTCAAAAATAGAAGCACTGTACCATAAAAATGGTACGAGACCCAGAACCACCAATGTCATTCCCCATTTTATTCAACAAATTGAGGAAACTAGGTCATGGTTTACAAATTATATTTATGTTATAATTTACAAAAACCTATTCAATCCTTTTTGGTAGTAATTTTAGAATGAAATTTTTGGCTAATTTAATCTTATTATATGAACCTAACTTATACAAATAATTAACTAACCCAATGATTTTTAGTATATAAGGGAGTTATTATGTAAATTTTATTAGTCATTGAAATGATATATATATATTTTATACAATTCATTCTAATATTTTTCATGATGAAGCCTTTTCAAGTTACAAATCATTTTATAGTTACCCAAGGTCTCTGGTTTTCTGAATAATTGACTCGATAGTAACAAGAATGAGTGTTTATAAATCTTTTAGTTATTTTAGATACTTATCGCATGAATCTAAATTCCTTTTTTGAAAATATTAACAACTATTTTTCTTTGTAAGTGGTTGTTCCAATACATAGAACATTCGTACAAAAATTAGAACTATTCCCAAATTTGTGTACAAATAAATGATGTTAATACCAATAAGTTTATCATTATCAAATATTCATCTCAAGGTTATGTAAAATTATGATGATTCCATTTATCTACTATAGATGATTTTATTATATGAGTATCATGATTTATTATACAGTTACTAATGAATTTTATTAAATTGTCTCCCACAAAAATGATGTTCTACTTTTAAATCCCATTATATCTATTTGTGGACCAAGATCCTTATTTTACTATGAAATGTGTTTGATATGGAGTTTTTATCACCACCTAGCTATTTAGGTAGGAAATTATCCCTATAAAACTATGTATGACTCTTAGATTATTGAGTGGATAATCATTTTTCAAATTCATCATATAGATATACTCAACTCTATCCCTTTGGTATGCTAATCCTCTTAGGGTTTCTCAGCTAGTGTTATCTAAAGAAAACACCATGAACATGATAACAAAGGTCAATACAATGTAATCCTGATGTATCATGACCTACCCAAAGATATTCCATTTTCACTCAAAACATTATTTCCTTATACAAGAAAAACCATGGTCACCAGACAATGGTATAAGTTACTTAGTTGTATGATCGTGGTATTTATATGTGTCATTATAAAATGAATATTACACATATAATTTTAAGGGTTTTTAAAATAACCATATTAGTTAATGTTTATTCTTTGGTTTGTGCATGTTTAAATTGAATTATTTTTGAAATATTATTAGTTACAAGAAATCAATATATTCAATATTTATTGATATGTAACTATTTAAATAATAAATAGTATTTTTACTTAAACAAATATAAGATCCCAATATATTCATATATATCCATATCAATCACATATAATAGGTATATAAACACTTCATGTAAATATATTTAGTTTTGTGAGATTGATAATCACCACACGAGTAAGCCTAGAGAGATAGATGTCCAACTCCATTTCATATTATAGAAAGGAATATTCATTTAGTTCGATAGGTAGTTTGACCCAAAATACTACTCCTTAGGGTGAATTTAAACTGGAAATAATTTGACTTATGATATCTCTAACACCTCATATACACAATTACTAAATTCATGATAATAATTGTCACTAAAAGATGAGGAGACGATATCTGAAAAATGAAATTTTATTCAATCACCCATAGCATGTAATTCAAGATTGTATCTCATAGAATTGGTTTAATAAGTAATCTAAACTATATATATTCATAATATAAATAATTTATGACAATAAATATATTAGGCAGTATTCATTTAAATAAATGAATAATTCAAGTATTTATACATGAGATAACCATTTATGAATACTTTATAAAAAATTATTAATATAAACATTATAATTATATTATCATTGTAACACCCCAAGCTTCTACGGTACGTTTCCCTTCGAATAATGCGATAACGTGTGTTGTACGCAACCTCGAGTTCTAACACACACCACAACTAATGAAACTAGCCGTTATGAATAGTAATACCTACTTTTTGAAATCATATATATTTTATATTTCAAAATAGACTTCATTTTTGGATTCGTAATATCTAATTTAGCCTAAGGTGAAATTTTGGTACTTTTCGGATAACTTTCATATTTTGATGAATAGTGAAAATTACTAAATTTTAATTAAAAACAACTTTTTTAATCAAAATAATTAATAGTGATAAATTGTGAATTTGAGTGGTTTTAAAGTATATTTAGAATATATTTTTACCATTTAATATAATGTTGGTCATTGGACATAATTTTACAATTAAACCGAACATAAACAAGTGTCAATCTTTTGATAGTTATTACCTCTTAAAAACACGCTTTTTGTTTTGATAGCGGGAATTAATTTTAAATTAATTTCTGCCACTTCTGTGTTTTGAATTTAGAAAAATGGATTCCAAATTTGGAATCAGGATGTCCAAATTTTATAAATAGGTAACTTTAATTTTTAGACATTTTGAATAATTACTGTGGTAAATATTTTATTTACCATGGTTAAGGGTAAATCCGGTAAATAAGGGTTAAAAAATAATATTATAATAATACAAAATTACCCTAAAACGTGTCCTAACCTTATTGGTGGACACATACCCGACCATGGGCATCCTTGAGTCAATTTGGGGACCCCTTGGAGCCACTTGTATGTGGTAGGGACACTTTAGATCAATAAAGTTAAAATACAAATAAAAGTGGCATAAGCTTACATCTTTTAGAAGAACAATTTTTACATAGGGTTATACATGTTGGATTTTCGATTATAAATATTCATTAGAAAGATAAAAGGATTTCCTACATAATTATATTTTATTTATAATTTTTAGACATCAAATAATTTAAATTATTAATGACACAATAATGATGCAATGTTTACCTCATTAATAAATCATTTAAATAAATAAGATTATAATGATTAAAATATTATCTAAAACCTGTCCAATTATTATTGGTTGATGTTATTTAGAATATTAGTCATCTTATCTTCGACCTCAATGATTTTTGGACCATTATGACCCGAATATTATTATATTATAAAGTAATACTTTCACTCTTTCCTAAAGAGCCCCTCTTCTCCCTTATAAAAGGAGACCACTTCTACTCATTCCTCACACCTCTCAAGCCACTTGGCTCGTCCAAACTCTGCCCAACTAAGCTCCCTACATCCCTCTCCTACTCCTTGAAGCTTCCCCTTAGGCAGAAATCATTTCAAGAAGTCCTTTGGTTCCAACCAAAGTGAGTTACCTAAATTAAAGTAACGTTTTCTCTTAAATTATTTTCATTTATTTTGCTTCTCCAACCCCCAAACTCTTTTTATTTCCTTTCTTTTGTAACAACACCAGTATCCTTAATATACTAGGATGTTGTTATAAGAAGGATTCAAACTACACATACACACAACTCCATCTAATGGATGATGAACATAATGTTTCTGTGGATGGAAAACTAACACCTCACGAAACGATGATTGTTCAAATACATCTTACCGCCTCTCATGGTGGCCATTATGATGGCACTGTAATTAAATATGATATTAATGATATATATTTTATATATAAGCTTCTGTAATTCCATTTTATTTCATACCATTATTCGTTTCATGTTGTATATACATACGATAATTTCATTCGAGGAAGTGCGGACTACCGCCCCCTTAAAATGATATGACTCGTTCATACCACACATGGAACGTATAAAGGATGGTGTTAATGAACTTAAGCAACATATATAAAATATTATATTATACTAGAACAGTAATATACCTATGTATCATTTGGATTCGATTCTTTTAAAATAAAAAATTAAATGGAAGTAGCGTTCGTGCGTACGTACGGACTACCGTCTCCACGAACGCGATGAGATTCATTCTCCATCGTATCCATTCAAGTATTATTCTCATTTTAGGGTTAAAAATAATGTTAATATAATTCTGATTATTAATAAGATATAATCTATCCATTACAAACATTTCTTACGTAACCAAACATTTAAGAAGAACGAATCGATTATCACCTGAAACGACGATAATACTAAGATATTATTAATAAAGCAATGTTAAAAGATCATATATGATATCATATTAATGTATATGATTCTTGTATAATTTAATAACAATTATTTCACCATTATACAGGAGGTTAACCGACCCCAACCAAGGAAAAGTACAAGGTAAGGGTTATTTCACAATCTCTTCATTATCCGAGGTTGTTTATATGTAATAATCTACTGGGATCTCTTTATCATCCACATCCATGTTTCTTAAAAATGTATTTCAAAACATTTTTACTATTTACTAGAATATGAGTTAAAGTCATTTATACCCTTTTTGACTTTTATAAGTGGTTTATAAGGGAATCTTTCCGTCGTTTTCAAAACAAGGTCCCTTTTAACCTTTTCGACAGAATTAAGGTAAGAATGTTTTTTTATACGGCGGGTACGGCTAATTTCCGCCGTTATAAAATCTTCAAAACTTCCCTTACAAGCTTATAAGAATATTTTCAAAGAAAATGTTTTATTTTATATGGATCTTAAATGATTTCAAAATAAAAAGAGATATTTCATTAAAAATAATTTTGATTTCATCTATGTCAACATCCTTTGATGGATTTTAAGATTATTTGAAGTTGATTTATTATGATACAAAACTTCTATATTGTATTGAAGGTTTTGTGATATGATTGAATGTGGATGTGCTATTTTTATACCATTCATAGTTTATGGTGAAAGTATTGACATTTCGTATGCTAGTTTTAATACGAATGTTTATGTTATGTTTAAACCTTTTCATATGGGAATGCATTTGACTTAATATGTGACGGGTGGAGCCCGCTATATCTCCTCGATGCATCGGTAGGTCTCATGAGACAAACTAGTGTCTTGGCACAAGGCCTTGACAAAATCTTATTTGTAGTCTTGGCACGAGGCCTTGGCTATGTGGTTATGATAGTCTGGCATTATGCATTCCAACATTATGAAAGTGGTTATTGATTTTTGCATGTGATTATTCGATTTGTAGAATATCCATGTGAATAAGTAAATGGAATTATTTCATTTTATTTATGCCATACCATGTTGAAAGTTAATTTTTAAAAGGCTTTTGTTTTAGTTATACATTGCCTTAAATGTTTATTATTATTTATGAAAGTTTCCGCTATATTGTTATCCTTACTAGGCATTTGAGCTCACCCCTTTTCTATGTTTTATTTTTCCCAGGATGTGAAGAAGTAAGTTATGAATGACCTGCAGGGATTTTATGAGGGGTTAATAGTGTGGATTGTGGAAACACTATGTTGTTGTAGTAGTTTTTCATTTTATGATGTAATGTAAATCTTATGATTATATCTAGTGTTTCCAAGGCTACTAAACCAATCGGTCTTTCGAGATTTGATCTTTCTTGTGATCATGCCAATGTTATGTAATAATGCACCGACTCTTGGTAACTGGGGTCGGGGCGTTATAGTTGGTATCAGAGGAAGTTTAGTACAAACCTTGGAAGCTAGATTTAGATAAACTCTGATTAGAGCACGTATATCTAAGATAAACTTTGAGGATTAGTATAGAAGAACTTCTTAGAATTTTGGTATTGTAGAGATTTTGTGAGTTTTCCGAGCAATACATCCCTGTCTGGATACGAGTAGGTAGAGGCGGCTCTGGCACAGATGTACCTAGGGGTAAAACCCGAAAACACCGCTTTGAGCTAGACTCGAACGGTAACTGGTGCACGACAACGAGCCTTGCTGCACTCTTGGTTACGACACTCCCGGGGGATATGCTTAGGATAACTCTCATTTTCTTTACAAATCATTATGAAGGGTTTATGAGTATATACTTCCTCAAAGAGAACATTTTTATTATTATGGATTATATCCATAAATAGTTCAATTTATGTTAAGTGTTTTATAAGTATGGGATTATGTATTTTGATTCATAAACTGATCTAGTTTATGCCATTGTTTAGAAATGGCGCCTAGTGGAAGAAATGGAAACCGTATCAATGCACGCACTCCATGTAGGGATTGCCCTCCTGCTCAAGATAATTATAGTGGGGCTGGTGATGCAACCGGTGCTGATCAGCTAATCACCATACTGGGACAACTTACTCAGGTTATGAATAATAACCTTACCCGTATGGAGCACCCTGATCTGCAGCGTGGAGGATCAATGTTAGATCGATTCATGAGGCAACAACCACCAACGTTCAATGGGAATACAAATCCCTTAGTAGCTGAGCAATGGATATTTTCCCTAGAGAAAATATTTCAGGCTTTGGGGAGCAGTGAAAGGGAAAAAGTTATCATGGCAGTTTACCGCCTCACTGGAGATGCTGATCAATGGTGGTCATTGATTCAGAACATGAAGGAAGATTATGAAGTATCAAATATGGAATGGAGGGAGTTCAAAGATCTGTTTTTAGAAAAATACTTCCCTCGCGACCATCGAGCAGATATGGAAAGGCAATTTCTGAGTCTGAGACAGAAGGAGGATGAGAATGTCACAAAGTATGAGGCTAACTTTACAAGGTTAGCGAGGTATGCTGGAGATTATATTCGAAACCCAAGAAGTAAGATTGATCGTTTCTTTGATGGGTTAAAACCATTTCTCTGTCGAGCATTAGTCTCACAATCCTTTTCATCGTACGAAGACATTGTCTCATGTGCTATCAAGACCGAAAAGGAATTCTCTAAGTCTTATGACGTTAAAGCAAAGCAAGAGAAGAAGAGACCTGCTGATCAATCTAGGAATGGAAATAAGGGGAAGAAGGGAAAGGTTGAATATCCATCTTGTGGTAAATGTGGGAAGAAACATCCTGGTACTTGCTTGAAGGGAATGTGAGTCTGTTACAAGTGTGGTGAAAAAGGCCACCAAGCTCATGATTGCAAGGGGATGAAGGAAGCTACCAACGTTCAGTGCTACAATTGCAGGGAGATGGGGCATTATGCAAATGCATGCCCTAAGCGTCAGGAGAACTTACCTCAGAAAAGGCCGAGGGATCAAGGCCAGGCTTATGCTATCACTACTGCTGAGGTAGAAGCTCCGAAAGACGTGGTGGCAGGTAATTTAATGCTTTCCTCAAGTTTAGCAAATGCATTATTTGATTCTGGATCATCGCATTGTTTCATATCTTCCCAGTTTGCTAAGAAAATTAGATATTTCCAATTTGATTTAATAAGGGAGTTGTCAGTTAAAACTCCTAAGGGAAGTATCGTTGCAACAATGTTTTGTGAATCAGTCCCCATTAGAGCACATAAATTTTCTTTATCTGTTGATCTCATCGTCATACCTATGATTGAGTTTGATATAATCCTCGGTATGGACTGGCTTTCGGACTATGATGCGAAGATTTATTGTAAGAAGAAAGAGGTTACGATTCATGACGATAATGATAAGGAACACCTTATTTTTAGAGCAGAATCGTCACCACCTAATTCTTATTTAGATCCACCCTCAATAGATCAACTAAATTCAATTATTGGGGAGGAAGAGAATGAAATAACTGCGGGTGAGGAAAGGAATGTTCAAATAGAGGATGTACCTGTTGTGAAGGAATTTGTAGATGTATTTCCAGAAGACTTACCTAGACATCCTCCAGAACGAGAAGTTGAGTTTTCTATTGATTTGATTCCTGGATCAAGGCCTATATCGAAGACCCCTTATAAAATGGCCACTGTAGAGTTAGTCGAACTAAAGAAACAACTAGAGGAATTGAGTAATAAGGGGTTTATTCGCTCTAGTGTTTCTCCATGGGGAGCCCCTGTTCTTTTTGTTAAAAAGAAAGATAGATCTATGAGGTTATGTATCGACTACAAGGAGATCAATGCTATAACGATAAAGAACAAGTATCCCCTACCTCGTATTGATGATTTATTTGACCAACTGCATGGAGCTCAATACTTTTCAAAGATTGACCTTCGATCTGGATACCATCAGTTGTGTGTGAAGAAGGAAGACATTCCGAAAACATCATTTCGAACCAGGTACGGGCATTACGAGTTTACTGTAATGCCGTTTGGATTGACTAATGCACCCTCTGTATTCATGGATCTAATGAATAGAGTTTTCAAGGAGTATCTCGATGAATTTGTGGTGGTATTTATTGATGATATCTTGGTATACTCCAAAACCTACGAAGATCATGAAAATCACTTGCGCATTATCTTGAAGACTCTGAGGAGGCATGAATTATATGGGAAGTTTAGCAAGTGTGAATTCCGGCTTCAGGAGATTTATTTTCTTGGCCATATTGTCTCTAAAGATGGAATCTCTGTTGATCCTTCTAAGACCAAAGCAATCCAAGAATGGCCAGCACCTACGAGTATAACTGAGGTACGTAGTTTTATTGGTTTGGCAGGTTATTATAGACGTTTCGTCCAGAATTTTGCCCGATTGGCTAACCCATTAATGAAGCTCACACGTAAAGGGGTTAAATTTGTTTGGACAAAAGAGTGTGAAGAATGTTTCGAAGAACTGAAGAGAAGATTAGTCAATGCTCCTATATTGACTCTACCATCGGGGAATGATGGGTTCGTTATTTATAGTGATGCATCAAAGAAAGGACTTGGCTGTGTCCTTATGCAGAATGATAGAGTTATTTCCTATGCATCACGACAGTTGAAAATTCATGAACAAAACTATCCTACTCATGATCTCGAGTTAGCAGCAGTGATCTTTGCTTTGAAGATATGGAGGCACTACCTCTATGGTGAAAAATGTGAGATTTATACTGATCACAAGAGTTTGAAGTATATTTTCTCACAAAAAGAACTCAACATGAGGCAAAGGAGATGGCTTGAATTACTCAAGGATTATGATTGTACGATACACTACCACCCAGGGAAGGCAAACAAGGTGGCAGATGCTTTGAGTAGAAAAGACCATGGAGTTTTGAACAATATGAGAATTGAAAGGGATCCAATTTTCATGGATCTAGTGAAGATGGACATGTGAATAACCAGGGAAGGTGAAACATCAATGCTTTTTCAAATGGTTGCCAAACCATATTTACTAGAAAGGATTAAGAGTTCTCAGACCGATGATGAATAATTTCAGAAGAAGATTAAAGCTGTGAATGATGGGAGATTGAGAGACTTTGTGTATGAAGATGGAATTTTGAAATTCGGGAAGAGACTTTGTTTTCCCAATATACCTGATCTAAAAAGGGAATTGCTGGATGATGCTCATAGTTCCAATTTCTCTATACACCCTGGGAGCACCAAAATGTATAGAGATTTGAAAGAACATTTTTGGTGGGACAATATGAAGAGGGAGATTGCTGATTTTGTGTCAAGATGTATGGTTTGTCAACAAGTGAAAGCTGGAAGGCAACAGCCTGGAGGAGTCATGCAACCTCTTCCCATACCGGAGTGGAAATGGGACAATGTTACGATGGACTTTGTCATGGGGCTACCGAAGACTCCTAGAAGGAACGATGAAATATGGGTTATTGTTGATCATCTTACCAACTCAGCACATTTTCTTGCTATAAGTGAAGATCTACCCCTGGAACGTCTAGCAAGACTATACGTTAATGAAGTTGTGAGACTTCATGGAGTACCCCTATCGATTGTTTCTGATCGTGATCCCCGTTTTACTTCAAGATTCTGGAAAAGTCTTCAAAAATCCCTGGATACTGAACTTCATTTGAGCACTGCTTACCACCCTCAGACAGATGGACAATCAGAACAGACTATTCAAACCTTAGAAGACATGTTGAGATCTTGCTCACTTGACTTTCAGGGTATGTGGGATCAATATTTACCTCTGGTAGAATTTTCCTATAACAATAGCTTCCATTCGAGTATTCAGATGGCACCATATGAAGCGTTATACGGAAAGAGATGTCGTACACCAACCTGTTGGGATGAGGTTGGTGAAAGAAAACTTGTAGGCCCAGAACTGGTGGAGGAAACGGTGGAAAAGGTGAAGGTAATCCAAAATCACATCAAAGCAGCTCAAAGTAGGCAGAAGAGCTATGCCGATAATCGAAGGAAGGATTTGGAATTTCAAGTCGGTGATCATGTTTTTCTGAAGGTATCTCCATGGAAGGGAGTCATACGTTTTGGTAAGAAAGGTAAATTGAGTTCCAGGTACATCAGACCTTTCGAAATTCTAGAACGAATTGGGGCTGTAGCTTACCGATTGGCAATGCCGCCAAGTATCTCCAAAGTTCACGATGTGTTCCACGTATCTCTGTTGAGAAAATACATGCCTGACCCAACGCATGTACTCACCTATGAGGAATTAGAACTAGAACCCGATCTGTCTTATTGTGAAGAGCCCGTCAAGATTCTTGATACAAGAGAACAAGTACTGAGAAACCGGACGACACGTCTGGTAAAAGTTTTGTGGAGAAATCATAAGATGGAAGAGGCAACGTGGGAACCCGAGGAACTTATGATGAAGAACCACCCGAGTCTTTTTATGCAGTAATACCCTAGAAATTGCGAGGATGCAATTATTTGAAGGAGGGGAGAATGTAACACCCCAAGCTTCTACGGTACGTTTCCCTTCGAATAATGCGATAGCGTGTGTTGTACGCAACCTCGAGTACTAACATACACCACAACTAATGAAACTAGCCGTTATGAATAGTAATACCTACTTTTTGAAATCATATATATTTTATATTTCGAAATAGACTTCATTTTTGTATTCGGAATATCTAATTTAGCCTAAGGTAAAATTTTGGTACATTTCGGATAACTTTCATATTTTGATGAATAGTGAAAATTACTAAATTTTAATTAAAAACAACTTTTTTAATCAAAATAATTAATAGTGATAAATTGTGAATTTGAGTGGTTTTAAAGTATATTTAGAATATATTTTTACCATTTAATATAATGTTGGTCATTGGACATAATTTTACAATTAAACCGAACATAAACAAGTGTCAATCTTTTGATAGTTATTACCTCTTAAAAACACGCTTTTTGTTTTGACAGCGGGAATTAATTTTAAATTAATTTCTGCCACTTCTGTGTTTTGAATTTAGAAAAATGGATTCCATATTTGGAATCAGGATTTCCAAATTGTGTAAATAGGTAACTTTTATTTTTAGACATTTTGAATAATTACTGTGGTAAATATTTTATTTACCATGGTTAAGGGTAAATCCGGTAAATAAGGGTTAAAAAATAAAATTATAATAATAAAAAATTAACCTAAAACGTGTCCTAACCTTATTGGTGGACACATACCCGACCATGGGCATCCTTTGGTCAATTTGGGGACCCCTTGGAGCCACTTGTATGTGGTAGGGACACTATATTAATAAAGTTAAAATAAAAATAAAAATGGCATAAGCTTACATCTTTTAGAAGAACAATTTTTACATAGGGTTATACATGTTGGATTTTCGATTATAAATATTCATTAGAAATATAAAAAGATTTCCTACATAATGATATTTTATTTATAATTTTTAGACATTAAATAATTTAAATTATTAATGACACAATAATGATGCAATGTTTACCTCATTAATAAATCATTTAAATAAATAAGATTATAATGATTAAAATATTATCTAAAACCTGTCCAATTCTTATTGGTTGATGTTATTTAGAATATTAGTCATCTTATCTTCGACCTCAATGATTTTTGGACCATTATGAACCGAATATTATTATATTATAAAGTAATACTTTCACTCTTTCCTAAAGAGCCCCTCTTCTCCCTTATAAAAGGAGACCACTTCTACTCATTCCTCACACCTCTCAAGCCACTTGGCTCGTCCAAACTCTGCCCAAATAAGCTCCCTACATCCCTCTCCTCCTCCTTGAAGCTTCCCCTTAGGCAGAAATCATTTCAATAAGTCCTTTGGTTCCAACCAAAGTGAGTTACCTAAATTAAAGGTAACGTTTTCTCTTAAATTATTTTCATTTATTTTGCTTCTCCAACCCCCAAACTCTTTTTATTTCCTTTCTTTTGTAACAACACCAGTATCCTCAATATACTAGGATTTTTTTATAATAAGGATTCAAACTACACATACACACAACTCCATCTAATGGATGATGAACATAATGTTTCTGTGGATGGTAAACTAACGCCTCACGAAACGATGATTGTTCAAATACATCTTACCGCCTCTCATGGTGGCCATTATGATGGAACTGTAACTAAATATGATATTAATGATATATATTTTAAATATAAGCTTCTTTAATTCCATTTTATTTCATACCATTATTCGTTTCATGTTGTATGTACATACGATAATTTCATTTGAGGAAGTGCGGACTACCGCCCCCTTAAAATGATATGACTCGTTCATACCACACATGGAACGTATAAAGGATGGTGTTAATGAACTTAAGAAACATATATAAAATATTATATTATACTAGAACAGTAATATACCTATGTATCATTTGGATTCGATTCTTTTAAAATAAAAAATTAAATGGAAGTAGCGTTCGTGCGTACGTACGGACTACCGTCTCCACGAACGCGATGAGATTCATTCTCCATCGTATCCATTCAAGTATTATTCTCATTTTAGGGTTAAAAATAATGTTAATATAATTCTGATTATGAATAAGATATAATCTATCCATTACAAACATGTCTTACGTAACCAAACATTTAAGAAGAACGAATCGATTATCACCTGAAACGACGATAATACTAAGATATTATTAATAAAGCAATGTTAAAAGATCATATATGATATCATATTAATGTATATGATTCTTGTATAATTTAATAACAATTATTTCACCATTATAGAGGAGTTTAACCGACCCCAACCAAGGAAAAGTACACGGTAAGGGTTATTTCACAATCTCTTCATTATCCGAGGTTGTTTATATGTAATAATCTACTGGGATCTCTTTATCATCCACATCCATGTTTCTTAAAAATGTATTTAAAAACATTTTTACTATTTAATAGAATATGAGTTAAAGTCATTTATACCCTTTTTAACTTTTATTAGTGGTTTATAAAGGAATCTTTCCGTCGTTTTCAAAACAAGGTCCCTTTTTAACCTTTTTGACAGAATTAAGGTAAGAATGTTTTTTTATACGGCGGGTGCGGCTAATTTCCGCAGTTATAAAATCTTCAAAACTTCCCTTACAAGCTTATAATAATATTTTCAAAAAAAATGTTTTATTTTATATGGATCTTAAATGATTTCAAAATAAAAAGAGATATTTCTTTAAAAATAATTTTCATTTCATCTATGTCAACATCCTTTGATGGATTTTACGATTATTTGAAGTTGATTTATTATGATACAAAACTTCTATATTGTATTGAAGGTTTTGTGATATGATTGACTGTGGATGTGCTATTTTTATACCATTCATAGTTTATGGTGAAAGTATTGACATTTCGTATGCTAGTTTTAATACGAATGTTTATGTTATGTTTAAACCTTTTCATATGGGAATGCATTGGACTTAATATGTGACGGGTGGAGCCCGCTATAGCTCCTCGATGCATCGGTAGGTCTCATGATACAAACTAGTGTCTTGGCACAAGGCCTTGACAAAATCTTATTTGTAGTCTTGGCACGAGGCCTTGGCTATGTGGTTATGATAGTCTGGCATTATGCATTCCCACATTATGAAAGTGGTTATTGATTTTTTCATGTGATTATTCGATTAGTAGAATATCCATGTGAATAAGTAAATGGAATTATTTCATTTTATTTATGCCATACCATGTTGAAAGTTCATATTTAAAAGGATTTTGTTTTAGTTATACATTGCCTTAAATGTTTATTCTTATTTATGAAAGTTTCCGCTATATTGTTATCCTTACTGGGCATTTGAGCTCACCCCTTTTCTATGTTTTATTTTTCCCAGGATGTGAAGAAGTAAGTTATGAATGATCTGCAGGGATTTTATGAGGGGTTAATAGTGTGGATTGTGGAAACACTATGTTGTTGTAGTAGTTTTTCATTTTATGATGTAATGTAAAACTTATGATTATATCTAGTGTTTCCAAGGCTACTAAACCAATCGGTCTTTCGAGATTTGATCTTTCTTGTGATCATGCCAATGTTATGTAATAATGCACCGACTCTTGGTAACTGGGGTCGGGGCGTTACAATCATTATAGTCATTCCATAACTTTTCTAAATATATACTCTTTTGTAATTAGTCAAATATGAAATCATTTATATTTGTCACTATATGGAATTTTTATTTTAAATATATGTAATTTTATTAATTATAGAAAAATTATAATCTGGTATCTATTAAGTAATTATATTAGATATTCTAAATATTCTATTCGTAGAATTACAAATAAATCTCCATTTATTTGAGCAATTATTGATTATTTAATTTGAATAATTCTTAATTTAAAATTTATATTTTATAATAATCTTGAACAATTTATTTATTTTATAAATAGGTTAACTTTAACTTTTTTTTAGATTTTAGAATAATCTCTTAAATTTATAATTCATAAATAATTTTATATAAAATTGCTAAAAATGTATTTTTAAAATTAAAATTTAATATTTAAGGAAATATTAAAAATAATTTTTCCCGAAACATTTATTAATTAATTATAAACCCTATATAATTAGTTATTTATCATTTAATTATATCACTAAAAATACTAATTATCATTATTTATATAATCTTTTTGTATAAATAGAATAAAAAAATATATTTTTTATGTTTTTATTCATTACCCTTACGTAGGAGGGGTCACCCATTTAAATTTAGCACATATATTAATGTTATATACCAAAAATAAATAATGTTAAACCAAAAGTAACCTTTATACATCCAAACCACAGAATGGTGACACTCACCATTTCCAATAAGACCATAACTACCTCCACGACTTGGTGGAGATAACATGCCTATTTTACACATGTTATCTTTTAAAATGATGGAATGAAAAAGTTTCCAGAAAACTGCAGTGATAGCATGTGGTGATGCAAAAATGATCATCCCTTATGAACCCTGACATAAAAACATTCTGTTTCAGTTTTATGAGGTTCCTCTATATTGTGGTGAAGAAATTCAATTAGCATACTGAATAAAAAATCAAAATATCTTTTCAGTGTTCTTAATCACAAGAACGATTTAATAAATATAAACTCAAGTGTTACTTTGATACCAATAATGAAATTTATTATGTTCTAAAAACAATTATTAGATTCAATATAAGTGATTAAATACCTATAGAAGGATCTACATGTAGTAAATATTAAAATGATGCATAACATAGAAATATATAATATTTTAAATCAAAATACCTTACAAAAATTATGTATCTATAACATTTCTATGTTATTATAATATGATTGACATATATCACAAGTGTGGAAGTCAAACGATGTCCTACTATAATTGGTATCCATGAGTTATGCATGAACCAGTCCGCATAAAAACTAGATTCTCCTTCATCAATGGTGTGATGGAAACTCAATGATCTATGGATAAAGAAAAATATAGGTTTGATTTTCAAATATTATCTTCCAATCAAATAATCACTCAAATTACCATCACATGGACATAGATTTACATATTCATGAGGAAACTCCTCAGTGATTATTCATTTATTCAGGCATCATAACACTTAAGAAAATTCCACAATAAGTAATTTTATCACATACAAGAATACAAATTCACCCACATATTTTATCTCATGTAACGAGAAGATAAATAATTTCCCTGTGAATGATTGATTTAAAAAAATTATCAAGGATAGTGGCATGTATATACCATGAAATCAACATAGGAATGTATCATATAAAGGATATGCCATTGGAGTATATCTGCTTCTGAAGATGAGGCTATATAGATGGTGAAAAATTCATTTTCATCTGTGGTGGGAGGTTTGGTATATAAAACAGCCAGTAAAATACTAGATATACTATATAGATTTGGTGTTGTTACTCAGTTTATAGAAATTTCTGGAAAAGATCATTGGGGAGATGCTTAGTAGATTCCCAAGTATCATAATGGTCCTGATTTTGTTTCCTCAAATATTGGAAAAAATGTTCTATTGAGACATTATATGGATTTAGAATTTAGATGTGAAATAGACACACCCAAGAGTTCCATTTTCAATGTGTTTAACTTCATAGGGACAATTTTAAGTTGAATACTGAGATTATAGATATCATTAGAACTATCCAAAATATAATTATACTATATGGTCATCATAGAAGCTTATAACTTATTAACATGGTTGAAGTGTTTATTAAAGGAGATAAAAAATAATTAACGTATGTTATTGTTCTATGATTGTAATATGGTAATTTATTTGTCTATGAATTTAGTGTTTCACTTATATATAAATACTATTGATATAACATATCACTTACTCATGTAAATTGTAGAGGATGGGGTGATAGAGCTATGGTAGATAATCCATTGCTAGAATATGAATGATCTATTCACAAAATTCATAGTCTAAGAATGTATAATGTAACATTGTGATTTAGTGGGATTGAGGTGACCAAAAGGTAGAATGAAGAAATTTTTTTAGATGTGGTAATTCTCAGAATTTCTCTTCAAAATTTTAGGGAGTTTATTTCCTTGACAGAAGTATTATAGTGGGATATCGTTAGTAAATATGAAATGTACTTTCATTTTCTAATTCTCTGTGTTTATAACGCGAAACTATAGAACATAGACTTATTCTTAATGAAGATTCATAGTAGTAGAATCTCAAAATAAGGAAGGACGATACAGATAATATGTTTAGGTATCTGGAGATAAGTGTTTCATCATCCAAATGGTGAAAGAGAAGATGTTTTGACTCATATATGTATTTCTAATACTGATATTAATGGGTTCCTAGTAGTTCTGCAATAGCTTATTTTAGGGTTCCTGAAAGTTTAACAAATGGGCACATAAATTTCATCAATTACCTATGTATGGATGAAATTATTTGTTCTTTAAAAGTGATTAGTTGAGGAAGAACTATTAAAAAGAAATCAATATAGGAAAATAAAAATGGTGGGTCCCACTAAATCCTAGAATGAGTGGAGGGACTAGATGGTCACCACAATATAGGTGGTGTGGGACCACATATACATAAGTCATCAAATTATGATTAAATATTATAATATTAGATATTAGTTTTTTATATTTATTATTATATTCAAACCTATGTGAAATTATTGGATGTAATAATGTTCTCTTTTATACATAAGAGTAATTTATACACAATGATAATTGTTATTTTGATTTCATTTTTTATTTGTTTATCTTATAAAAATTTAGGTTATTTTTTTTGTTTGAGTGTGTAATGGAATTAATTTATTGTGGTGACTCAGGTGAGGGTTGAATTATATGTTCCATCATATCGTAGTAATGAGATTAATATAGTATTAGAGGTTTTGGTTCTTTGGTATATGCTTAATGATTCAAGTGGGGTTTTACTAGTGATCAGTGGTTCCATATAGCAATTTTTTTATCATAATATTATACATTTATTGGTTCAGTTTTCCTTTACAATAAATTAATTTTTTTATGAATAAAATTTATTTTAAGGAAATCTATCATTTTATGATCCTTGACTATAAATATAATGAGTAAAACTCATATGTAAAGATTTCATGATAGTAAATCATGTATCATAGTAAACCATTTTTGAATTAACATTGGATGATTTGGAGGGAATCTAACACATGTATTGAAATTCAATTATGTGATAATGATGAGACATGAAAATCAATTTAATTTATTTAATTAGGACATAGACCACCCATAAATTCTTCAACGGTGATATGCCACTCCCTCTGATTTCTGAATTAGAACATGTAACTCCCAAATACATCCATACATTGGAGATAATTATCCCTAAATTAGTATACTATTTAGGAAAAACTATTTAATGGAAGGTTACCATAACGATAAATCATTTGAAAATATAAACATATCTTACCCTATTCTATTTACTGTCACACTCACCAATGATGCATTTCATGCGTTTTCATAATAACTATGCATCTAATTTCACAATTTTTTTCATTAAATGTATTTAATTTAACTCAATAACTCTCTCTTGTACGGAATAAAAAGGAAAACATTAATTACATATTTAAATCTGGGACTAAATATTATTTTTATTATATATAGTTTAAACTATCTTGTAAATGTTTAATTTATAAATGTTCTTTATAAGGATATTGGTTTGAAATTAATCAGCCCTCTTTCTCAAACCTACATATATATTTTAGGAGTAGTTAGACCATATTTTTTTCATATATTTTCTTTTGTATATATATTCCTTCTCTTTATTTAGATTAAACTATTTATGTGGGTGTGGAGGGATGGTGGTGGTGGCATATGGAGTTCTTGGGTGCTATAAGGGTGAGTAGAGTATCTTTCTTCTTCTTGTTGTTGGTTGTGATAGGTTATATAATTTCATTAATGTATGTATGATCTATTTTTTGAAATGATTTATTTCTATTCCACATCCTATGTCATGAGGAAAGGGAAGCCACTAACGATGGTGGTATGAGTCTCACCTAGGATGTGTATCCACCCATGTAATTCCCTGATAAGTGTATATTATACTTTTAGGACCATTATTTTATATAATTTATTCCTTGGTTTATGATAATTCTATCCAACAACATTTTCACTTCATATGATTTCATGATGTTATTCCCTTAATCATGGTAATTCTAATAAGACCAAGGCTCTAATTTTTTTATAATATTTTTATAATAACATCATGTATCTATTATTGTTTTACACATTACCAATAATATGATCTCCATGTTTTGTTATGTTTCCCCATTTACCCAGATGATCATATTTATTACAAGATATATATTAATTTATAATAGGATCACATTGAAGGATTTTATTAATGATTATGTTTGGATGATGCAATATGTACCTATTCCCCAAAGACACTAAAATTTCAAGCCTGGGGGTTGATTATAATTTCATGTTTCTTTAGAAATTCTATATGTTTAGAACTAGATATAGAGGTTTTGGTCTGAGAAAGCTTTACGTGATGAAAACTGATTATTGTTTCTTAGAGGATGAGCAACTTGACTTGAAGATAGATTTTTTTATTATTGTTTCAATCATAATTGGTTTTTGATAAAGAAAATTAAAAAATTCTTGAGGTTTAAAATTTATTATATTATTCTTGATAGTTAAATATAGTTAATTTAAATGTGTAATTGGTTGAATATCATGAGATGATTATTTATGTGTGTTTAAATACTATTTATTGTCTGCATGTTTTTTATAGATGTTATTGGGTGATGATAAATCTTCTTATTTTCTTCTTAGTAAATAATATATAATTATATAAGATCATTTTGAGATATGAATTATTATTTTCATTCCAATTTTATGACAAAAATAAAGATAAATAATGTGTAAACTATAAATATAATGGATTTATTTTACCTACAGATATGATCAAAAATTTACATACATGATAACCTACCCCTTCTTACTATACTTGAAATGAAAACATACAATGTATGGAAGTTAATTCGAATCAATTGATCAAAAAATCATCATTTAATTATTAATATTCATCATGTATTAAAACATATGACTTATTTATAACAGTTTTTTTGATAAGATGTGTTTCTAATGAAAATCATGAAGTTGTTCTATCATGTGGAATTAACCTCAATTAAGAATTTTTTTATCTCAGTTAGAGTCAATTTATCAGTTTTCCATTTTGTTTATGTCTAATGATGGATTATTGAGGTTTCTGGGGTAATTATGATGTTTTCTCATTGGATATTTTGGTATAACCCATATTCTTATTACTTATTTAATGCTATTACGAAGAAGTGTATATTTAGAAGGAAATAAATTCACTATATTTATTTTTTTCTTCATTAATATCACTTTCATAAGATAAATAATGGTTAATTGATTGTGATTATTTATAAATATTGACATATAAAGGATTAATTATAGTTATCGATTTCATGTTATTCATTCACTAGAAATCTGAGGTAGGGGTGATAAAAGGTAAAATGATGATTTAGTTGATTTGGGTGAATGAATAGTGTTGAGTTTTCAAGTAGTTTTTTAAGGATGGTATCATAAGATTGAAAATTCATCTACTTTTAGATTTATTTTCTTGGTGTATCTTGATGATTTAGGCCTCAGTAGAGGTTTCATGGGAGTAGACCAATTAAGTAGATGATAACGTGTCTTGAAATAGTTTATAAAATGAAATTAACACCCCTAAATTAATGACAGTAATATTAATTGAATTAAACATATTGGGTTTTGAACCAACATACCCTTTATTGGTGGTAAAATCATATAAAATAAAGTGGAGTCTTATATTAGATGATGAAATTATTTAATTGAATAAATTTTAAATTGATTCTGATCCCTATCCATGAAGGCTGTCATAAAAATATATTTAATGATAATACATGAAAGGAGATGCCTAATATAATAAGGTAAAAAGGTTGTGTTAAAACATTAGGTGTGAAAATTTATGATTATTTTATTAATCATCATCAGATAGAATTGATTTTTTCTATAACATTGCATTGTATAAAATATTGGCAATCCTAATTTCATTATCATGTTAAAAAAAATATTTTTTTATATTTGAAACTGAAGTATTTATTACTTTCATCAATAGGTGATATGATTTTAAGTGATATTTATTATTAATGAAAAATTATGTTCACCCATTGTTCTGATCTTATTTTTCTAATTAGTATTATTTTTTATTAATTTAATTAATGAATTATCTGGAATTGTTTTAAATTTTTCACTACACATTCTGTTTTTATAGAGGTAAAGAGGTCATTCAGTGTTTTATTGATTATTGTATTGAATTTTGATTATATAAAACTCTAATGATAGGGGTGGTATTTCGATGAAGGACGTATATTTTTGTTAAATTTATTTGAAATAATAAATTTCATGACATCAAGTATGGTTCAGTGGAAGCAGAAAGGCCCATAAACCATAGTTTCGGTAAATTATTAGTTATTTACTTGGTTTATTGTGATTTAGGTAGGGAGGTATCATGGAGAAAATTTTGGAAAAAGGAAATCTAGGTGAGTGTGTTGTGCCTTGATCTATTTAACTATATTTTTTATTTTGATGAAATTCATGGTCATGTTTAATTATTGATTTTTATGATGAATGACTATAATTTTAAATTTCATTATTATCTTTTTAAATTATGACCCACAGTTTTTAAAGGGTAACTTCAAATGTATTTGTGTGTTATGTTATGTATGAATATTTTTGAATGTCTATAATTAATGGAAAATCATCAATAAAATCAGATAGAATTCACACATTTGCGATTTAGAGGTTCTGAGGATAATATTATTCCTTTTAAGTATGAAATGACTCAAATTTCTATATAAATGACCTGAATTTTTTTAGTTTATGAAATTGCAATATCTTTTCGATATTTTTTTCTTCATATGTGATAAAATGGTTATTTAACTTAGTAAATGACCAAATATTTTGATGGTCCAATTCATCTCATAAAATAGTTTTAAACCTACATTTGATATTTGGACTATATCATGGGTGTTTTGAGTTGTTATAAAATTGATATTTTATAACATTATTTATATAAAAGGATTACATGCTGGTTTTCCAGTTTTTTGAAAAATGATTATATACTATTAAAGATGATTATAGAAATATTATTGAAAACACCATTAATCCTATTATTCATAAATAACAAGAGTTTTCATATTTAGTGATTTTTTATGATTTTTTAAAAGGTTGGGGCTGAAGCCTCATTTTTATTATTAAATCAAAGCAAAGTCCTCTTTTAACTGGGTAGAGGGAAACTCATTACATAGCCTGAAGGCCCAGTGGGATTGTATCCCATTACATAGCCCGTCGTCCCAAATTTTTGGCCAAATTTACATTCTGTGAATAGTAACCCACCTGCTACAGTACCCGCACAGTACCACCACCGCTACAGTGCCTGGCCGCCGCTACAGTACCTACTGATGAATAGTACCACTGCTACTACAGTACGACTATAGTACTACTACAGTACCTGCGCCCAATGTGATTTGAACCCCCATTTTTAATGTAGGATTACAGGGTGCTTACCACTAAGACAAATCCCAACTATAGTGATTTTTTATGGTGATTAATTTCATTCTATTTTAATAAATTATAATAATTTTAGGTTATGTGGTTATCTAAGTTTCTCAGAAACCATAGAAATTTTTTAAATTCAGCTCATTCTACGGTTCTTTGGGAATGATTCTTTATTTAACACCATATTTTTTTTATATTTTATTTTAGACATAATTCATTTATTCTTTTATCCTTTAGAAACTATTTTCCATTCCTTTTTCTGTCATTTTTATTACCATTTGAGGATTTCTAGTATGTAGAAGAATAAAGGATTTCATAGTCACCTCTCTAAGTACGGTTCTTTGAACACTTGGTGTGTAATATTACAATAATATTAATTTTATTTTATTTCATTTTAAGCTAAAAAATTACGATAAAATTGAATTATTATTAGATATATAATAAAATGTATTTATTTGATGAAAAATTTTATATTTTGAAAACATGACCATTATTCATCATGATGTTATTTGGTCAGCCTTGGCATGGTTGACCATCAAAACATTACCAATATGATATAATTGTAGTTGATTCATAAAACTAAAACCCCTCGGTAAAGGAGAAACCAATTGATGATGAAATCTACCACTAGGCCATTTGTTATATTATAATACAGTGGAGGTGGCCATAATAAAGTGGTGACACTAAGGTGAGGAGGTATCTGATTTGGGATCATAGGGTATATGAGTATCAAGATAAATAGAGAATATAATAATAATAATAATAATAATAATATATCAATTAATTATTGAGATATCAAGTTCATGAAAATTAAAATAATAAATGGAAGCAAGAAATTACATAGAATTATTAACAAGAAGAGTAACCTAGAGAATCCCAAAAAACAATAATATGAAACAAGTACATTGAGATATCAATAATGACATATTTCTATGAAAAATAATCAACTACTTTATTTGAATGAGGATATATATTAGTGACGCATATCAATATGTAATCAAATAACTGAACGAAACTTACTCATTTTAAATGGATTTTCTTGGGTATATTCTATGATCTCTTATAGATAATTAACCCCACTAATACTATGTTTCTCTCAATCCATATAATAAACCATAAAAATTCTTTAGAATAACAAATTGATTAATTTTCAGCCTATTATTTTTCTTCGATGGATAAGAAGCTACCTATAAAATAATAGAAACATCTCTACAATACTATTTTCAGCATGAAGGGAACCACAAAAACCTTAAAAATTATGTGTTACAAGTATCATATTATAAATGTTAAGCTCAATAAACATTGGTTTTTATGTCATCCATAATAAAAATCATGAAATTATGAGGTATCATATAGTAATTAATTATAAAAAACAATTTCATGATGAGATCAAACAAATCATTTTTCATATTCCCCATATAATCATAAACAAAATATTGAACCTACTTGTTTAAGAATGATATAACAAACTTAACTGAAGTAATTCCTTGATCATAGATATAATTATTTATGGGGTAAATGAATAATACATAATATAGTAAACCACTAAATGGACTAGTTAAGATATCAACCACTCATGGGGATGAATAAATGTTTTTCACTTTTAAAACAATTTCAACATTAATGTTTTATCCTATTCTCTTCTTAACTCTATCACTGATTAAAGTAAAGGATTATCTTAGTTACCTCATCTCCCATTAATTATTTATCACATCACAACCAAACAATCACGTTCACAAAAAATGGAACACTAATATATATGTTTTACCACTCCATGTGAGAAGGCTAGTCCTTAGTGCGATATAAATTCCACCATAATTAACTAAACCAATAGATTCATAGTGTTATAATTACACTATATTCTTCAGAAAGAGAATGTATTTTTAGTCCACAGAACTCTATTTTTTATATCCCATACTCATGTGTATGATTCTCTATAACAATAATTTTTAGGGGAAAAACAAGGTTTTCATACACAACTAAATAATGTAATATTTTTATTATAGAACTTCTATTTCTTACCTTTTACAGTAACAAGACTCTTATTCCTTTTTTATGAACAACATTACACATAATTGATTTTTATTATATTTTAGAGCATAAGAATATGGTATTGTATCTCTTCCTCTTACCACTTATTTTTGTGACAATAAAAGTCTACACAACACTTTATTTATCTATGAAATTCACATGAATATCATCATCTTCTTATTATTATTCTTTTATATTCTTTTTCTATTAATCCATGTAGCACAAAAAATATGATATATTACATTTTTTTCAACTCTTACATATATTTGTTCTTTATATTATAGTCCCTGTCATTTCTTCTCACCCTTTTAACTAAAACACCTATTTTTTTCTATTGGAGAATATTACAAAAAAATCATAATTATTTTACATTAAAAAAAAAATTAATTATATTTTTCAATTTCAATTCATTCATCATGTTTAATTATTTTATATTTTCTTCATTGTATTACAAGAACTAATATTTTTATTTTGGACGATTCTCTATAATTCAAATCTGAATGAGTCATCATCTAGATCAATCGTCATGATAAATAAAATATGGATTCTTTAAAAATATCATAAAAATGATATCTATAAAAATATAAATATAATTAAAAAAATATGATGGTAACTACTATATGTATTCCCCTTTAATCTTGATTTCATCCTTATATTTGAATTTATTTACATTGAAATAACCATATATGCATTAAACAATTCATTTATTATCAAAACCTTATTTAATCAATATTGGATTCTACTTCTGTCAATAATAATAAAAAATAATTAATGTTTCTTCTGAATATATATACCTAAATGATGTTACAAAAATGGATACTTAATTAATGACACACAATCTCATGATTTTTTCTATCTTCATAAACTATGGTAACGATAACACCCTTCTCTCATGGAACATTAATAAAACTTCATAAGTTTACCATCTTTAATCCATGATTATACATATGTATAATATAAATGTATTTATTCATTTAAATCATGATTGCATCATTTTTTGGTTAAAAAACATGTAACATATTCTTTTTTCATAACAGAATGAAAAAATATATCTGAGAATCTTGAAAATTCATTGAAGAAACACATTTCCTGAAATTATTTGAAATCGATCTCAATTTCATCAGAATTTTTGATTCTTCTAACGTTGATCCCTTTATATTTATTCTTCAATATTTCCAAGATAATTTATATCAATAGGATGAAATATAATTTAATTCTTGATATTCCATATGGCCGATTGTATTACTGTACCGAATATATATCATAATACCATAACTATAGTGGATATTATTACCTTGAAAATATTTTGATCTCTCTACCTACCACGTAAAACTCATTGTTAATCCATCAACCTTGTTGTAGACCATTCAACATTTCATTCAATATAACTACCATAAAATATATGGTGGTTTATAATACTATTCATCCCCATGGTTGATCATTATCCACTTATTTATATAAATTTCCAATAATTTTCTTATTATTTATTATTACTTATATTTTATATAAACATCCATTCATATATCATATAAAAAAATCATGATAAAAAAATTTCATTATATAAATATTTGAATTGGTATTTACTATTCCATTTTAGATTTAAATATCTCATTATCATAAGAATTCATGAGAAATATTATGTTGTAGTTGACGCTCCTTTTATCATGAAAGAAACTCACACTAGAACTTACATTATTTTAATATACTAAAATTTTATTCACATGGATATGTTATCCTTACATAACCTATGTAATCATTGGATTACATTTACCTAACACCATGACTACTTTTACTCATGTGTGATAATATTTGAGTTACTTCTATTTTTCTAGGTATAATTCATACAAATCAAATAAGAAACAACTTTATGACACTACGAGTATCAGCTTTATGCGTCTGGGTGACTGTATGCTCTCCCATGGTACATTTATGTAGTAAATTATAGAGATGATAAACCATTTTAATAGTTTACTTACATATATATATATTTCATTGAAGTTTTTTTACCTTCTTGAAGGCTTCCAACACCCCTTTCAAATAATAGGAAATGAAATTTACATGACTACTGTCAATTATGGGTTTCTTTATGCAAGAATAATAATCATTTAATTACCCATACATGGGTACTAAATTATACCTAAAACATCCAAACTACTTAAAAATAACTCCACACTTTTTGAAACTTCTTCAAATAAATAACATCCATCCTAAAATATCATTGATAATTATTATAATAATTATAAATAATTTTTGAAAATATCATTCATGTACATGGATGGAATTCCTCATGTACCTACTTTATAGAGATGTAATAATATTCATTATAAATTTAATTCTCTATAGAAATCAAAATCTTCAAATAATAATTTTTCCATAAATAATAAATATATCTCAAAATATTCAAAAGATAAGAACTTGACTTTTTATTTAAAATTTGACCAGAAACATAGGAACAACATCCATGAAAAGAACAGATGTTTTCATTGAACATATTACAAAAAAATCAAAAATTAATCCATGAAAATATTAAAAAGTAGTATTATTGGTACTTATTTCATAATAAATATTGAGAAAGATAATTAGATAATTTAAGGATTTTATTTACATATAATGGAGATCCATTAACAAAACTATCCTTCTTAGAACATTTTATGTCATTAACTCTTCTTATAACAGTTACTTATATATATCATGAAAACTTTCATTTGTTTTCTAAAGTTACCTCAAGAAGAAAATATATCATATTTAGGACACTCCTCTCATTCTAAATTACATTTATCTAGTATTCACCTTTAATATTAATCATTTCTTAACAATTCTTCATTCATTTTTATATTTATAGGTAACAATGTTTCAATCTCTTTAATACTTTTGGATTTGATATTCAATTGTGAATTCTTGACATCAATTTAATTTTGTTATATTTACTCATAATGCATAGATAATACCATTATGCTCAATAGTTTACACATCCTTTTCCCAAATTATTTTAATTAACTACACTCAAATGTGTTTCATCTTTTCATTATCTCTATATTAATGGATTCTTCCTCTATAAACTGTTGATGTTACTTTTTACAAGTTACAACCATTTTTTTCAATACCTTATACATATTACATACCTCTTCTTCTAGATGGGTGATCCCATTGTGCATTCTTTATAAAATTCCGAAATTTATCGAATATAAATCATTAGTATATACAAGTCATATTTCCATTAAATCATCGAAAAATATTTATTGGCAAATGATCACTTCCACTCGGTTCTTATTTTTGTAAAAAATTTCCAAAAGAAATTTCACATGCCTCATGATATTTTGAATTATTTTCAATTTCCAAGGTCAAAATTATAGCCATCTCTTTATTGGTTGGTTGAACCTCCCATTCACCTCCTTTAGAACTATATTTTTATGCTTCACCATTATTTCATGGTCAATCTAGAATTTCTTCTCCTTTTGATGAGATGGATAACTCCATCATCATCAATTTGTAATTATTTGTTATATTTACTAGTCCAGTTAAATAATTTTATATTAAATAGAAAATTATTCACAAAAATATGGTTAATTATAAAATAGTAAAGGAATACTAAATCTTCAAAAAAAATCGAATAATTAGACTATCCTATCATATGTGATCTCAGATTTGTTTACAATTAATGGGAATAGTTTATATATCAACCAATCTGACATTGTTGGGGTGGGGTGAATAAGTGTTGGTAAAATTTACCCCAATTTCAATTTTTATATTTTTATCCACTTTTATTCTACCCACTATTAATGGTTAAAGTGAATGTATTGATTTATTATATCTTCTCAATTTTATTCCTTCTCACAACACAACCAAACACACCCACATAACAGGGAATAATGATACACAATGATCGCCTCTCAATGTTTTAGAGATAAATCCTGGTGTGATTTCAATTAATCCTTTATTATGTCACCAAATTTATTTATAATGTGACATTCCCACTATAGTCTCCCAATAGTATATAAGTGTACATCCATCTCAACTCTGTTTATGGAATACTGTACTGAAGTTAATCATACACCATTATAATAAATTGTAGGATCAATAACAAAGCATTCTAATGACATTTAATTTTTCTTAACTTGACTATCCTTCCTTATTGTTACTGCATTTCATTTTAGTAAGCCAATTTTTTATTTTTCATAAACAATATTGCACGCAACAAATTATTTTTAATTATTTTTACATATTACTGATGGACTGGATTGATCCTTATTTCCACTTATTTCTATGTAAATAAAAGGCTCCATGATATCTTCTTCTTCTAGGATATTCTGATCCAAATTTGTCTCATATTATTGGAAATTTTTTTTCTATTCCACATTGAAACAAAAATAATATTGGTTCTTTATATTATATTTACCTTTAACACATGGTAGTATTTGTGAATAGAAACCATGTCATGTTTTTCACACATTTACTTGGAACATGAAAATGATTCTATGTTGATTGGTTTTGATGAATAAGACATCCTTATTTGACATGTATTATAAAATATAAATAATAATATTTTACAATATAACTTCTTCCTCAAAATTTCCCATATAACAAACATCATTGTACCATATGAATTTATATTTATTAATTACCATTATTTTGAGTAATTAAAATACTTTAGAATAATTATCCAGCACCTTTATCTAGATCCTCATAATACGACAACTCTAAAACATCAAGGAATACGTATAAATTCAAAGACAGCTATAACTTTATAAATAAATATATTTTATAATAAAAAATATTCATCCTTCAATAATTATTTTTTTCATTGATGAAAAATGGTTCACATTGAAATCACCACATATGCATGAAAACAAACATTTAAGGCCATGTACTTAATCCTTTATTCACAGTTTCTCATTATCTCTATAATAATCTACAAAAATTAAAATTGTATTTTAATATATAAGCATGCATGTAGTTTTGAATACGTAAACTTAATTTATGGCATGAATGCTCATGATTTATTTATCTTCTTCAACTATAGTAACTGTAATACAATTCTCTCATTAAACATTTTAGCAACTTCATAAGATCACCTAATTATGCCAATTATTATTTATATGAATTGAATATTATTATAAATATATGTTTTCATGCATATCACAGATTCCACCCTTTTCATTTAAAAACAACCCACAAAATATTTGTCATTAAAAATAGCACAAAAACATAATTTAACACCAAATCGTGATAATTTACTGGTTAAATGAATCACCTAAACTTATCTGAATAAATAATCCATTTCAAAAAAAATTATTTATTTATTTAACTTTTATGTACTATTCCTCATTATTTCATATTTTGGTCATCATTTATCTTAATTGGAAAAAACCACCTCTATAGATTTATCTTCCTTGTAGTCGATCATCTTACTATACCAATGGTCTATCACCCTATAGTGATAATGGTTTTTCTTACTACCATTAAAAGTTTATGGTTTATCTAAATATCATGTTAAACTCATGGTATATTCATTTACCATGTGTTCGAATACACGATCTTTCAGTTAGTATAGCTAATGTGATTCTTATGGACGAATTTCCAATAGTGTATCCTTAACGGTGAATCATTCTCCACATATTCATTCAAATTTCTGAACCTCTTATTATTCCATGTTATTCCTTATACCTAATATCAAACTTAATTAATATCATATATAAATGTATCATGTGATAAAAAATCATTATATATAAATTTATAAGGAGCATGTCCCTACGAAATGTTGGATTTATATATTTCATCATTGTATGAATTCCATGTGAACTTAAAATTGATGATTTCTTTTCCTTTCATTATATAAGAAACTCATATTGAACCATATTTAATTTTAATATACTAAATTTAACTTTATATTGAGTTAATTAATCATATATTGCCTAAATAATCTCAAGACTACCATTACATACCATTAGGACAAAATTTACACATATGTGCTGATATTTGAGTTACATATACATATATGAGTATTACATTTACATGAAATAAAAAACCCATATACTATTTATGGTATGAAATTTATGAATTTTCATTCCTTTATAGTCTTTAATTTTATCTTTTTGTAGCCATAGTAAAAATATAATGGCCCTTACAGATAGTTATATTACAAATATGTAGACATTGAAACTATATTCTATTTTCATGTATTTTTTAAATCACCCTTATAAATCATATAAATTATCCATTACATGAGTAATGTTATTTCCAGGTCACCTTTTAAATTGACCCAAAAAATTTTAATTACCCTTAGGCTAGTACTGAATTCTTCAAAGTACATCTATACCACTTTAAAATTCCTCAAAATGTGCTACATGTTCTTCAAAAAATAATTACCACCACCTTCAAATAACATATAGAATTATGAAAAAAATTTAAATAAACATGATTGTAGTGTTTTTTAAAATGGATCTTCGTTTATTGAGGTTTAAATTCTAAAATTGAAATTTTAGTGAATTTTTTGGTGTTGAAATTCATTTTTTTGGAAACATATTTTTTCGGGAAATGAAATCATTTAAAAAATGTTTGTAGTGTTTTAGAAATGGTTATAAAAATATGAAATGATATATTCTTATTAATTTTGAAACTTATGTATTTAATGTTAAGAAGTGGATTTCGTAATTTCTTAACGAATTTCAATTTTGGTTTATTGTTTTGTTTTTGGTATGGAAAGTTATTTTTAATTGACCCTAAGATTTACTAACAATGATAATATATACAGATTCCCATATGTGGAAATTAAATATTTATTAACATATGTGGATGGATGATTGTTCTAGCACAAAGATGTATATATATTTGAGGATTTGTGGAATACTAATGGTGGGTAGTTAACCTTATAATTTTTTTAAAAAATATTTTTAAAAAATGTGGACATAACATTTTGAATAGTGGGAGGGGTGTGTGGTTCTTTTTGTTGTTTTGAATTTTTTGTTTTTGGTTCTTTTAGGTTGGTTCCATTGGAAGTGTTTTTGAGGTTCTGTTTGCGATGAGTTGTGGATTTGTGATTGTGAAATGGAATTTTGGCATATAATTTATTTTCATTTGGATTTATGTCTCTTGTTTTTTGACTATACCCCAGAAACATACTAGTGATGAGTGGTTGATTGGTCTTTGAGGTTTCTTCAAGGGTAGTCTAAGTGGAGGTCAGTTTTGGATATTCGTGTCAGCCATCATTTAGTTGTATGATCCTATAATATTTAAGGTTGTTGGAGATTTTTAGGTAATTGATTCCATGGGTATTCCCATTTAGTAATCAACCCATACATTAAATTGAGGGGTGGAGATGAGCCTTTACTAATTTCCAACCACACATAATTATTATTGGTTTGTTTCTCACATTTTTATGCTGAAAAATAAAATAAATCGTTTATTTTGTTGGATTATGATGAGTTGTTACATTCAATGTGGCCACATGGGTCACCTAAAGTGGGCTCTATAATTTTTTTTTACTGAAATAGGTGATTTTAATTAGGGAATAACAACTAAAAACTCTCACATAATTATTACATCAAGACATCATGTATCCATCCATTAGTGTCAGATTGAAGCCATTAATCTAGTGTAGAAATTTAGGGATGTGGTGGATGTTCATCTAAAATGTTGCCTCTAATAATGGAGTAGAAACTCTTTATGTTTCCCCTTATTATGGTATTTCATTTTTAAACTTCCTATTAGGAGATCTTTATGGCCTCTTATTTTTGGTATTTTGTGGTATTTATTTATCAATGTGAACTCATGAGTACTTGAAGTTATTTTATTAGTTGTTTTGGTTTTGGGTGCTGCATATTTTGAGAAACTATATTTTTGGAAATTATGAATTGTGATCTGGTTTGGGTTGTGGTTCTAGTTGGTTGTTAAATGAATTAGAAACCCACCATGTATCTTGTCCTTGTTTTCCCGAGGTCTTGATGAGTGTGTCCTCGGAAGAAAAATGCATCATTGAATTTTTCTAGTTTGTTATATTATATTTTTAGTTCAGAGGTTTCATTATATTTGGAGAGTTACTATTTTTTTCCATGTTTAATCTTTGTTGTTTTTCCAATGTGACTTATGTCCTTTCTACCTTTCATAGAAATTCAAGTCATAATAGATGTATCTTTCAGGAATGTATATAGAGTTTTGTTATTATGGATGAAATCATTTCTTACCATGGGCCTCATATTTTGGGATATTGTTTAATATTGAAGAAACCAATGATTATCAGAGTTCTAAAATGAGGGGGAGACTAACATATAACACGCTCATGGTTGAATGAGTATTCATAGAATTATTGACTGGGAAATTCCTTGTTTCTACTCTACCTGACCTTGAATAGGGGAACTTGTTTCCTTTGATATTGGTTAACATGTATAATGATCATTGAGATTATGAATAGGCTCTAATAATTTCTATGTTAGCAGTATGGGTGCTCCATATTAAATTTGGGGTTTGGTATTTGATATTATTCATTGAATCTTTGTTATGATGCTATAGTTATTGGGTCTCGATTATTCTTTATTCAAATATTGGTTCGTCTCATTGGAGATAACTTCCATTGTCTAATTTGTTTTATCATGGTTTCCTAAGAATGGTGTGTAATATCTCTTTCACTTTGGATTTTAGAAACCTCATGCCGTGTAGCAATTTTATTTTGTATAATGATAGGATAAACTAAATCATTGAGATTTAGTAGGTATTAAAATTTTCATGGTGGGAAGAAATGTCACACCCCTACCCTAACATATTAATTATATTTAAATGTTTAATTATATTGGGTTTGGTTTTGCATTTCATGTTGAACCATGTTTAAATTTTTAAATTTTCGAGTGTCCAACATAGGCACACAGTTGGCATATAGTTAGAAAAAAACACATATAAATTGTGTAAGGGAATCAGTTATTTTGAATGGGTCGAATCACACATGTGGTGTATAGTTTCTAAAAGGCATGTGACTTATTATGGTAGGTGTTTAGGACCACTAGTAGATTTTAATGTTTTGTGCATAGTTTGGAAAATCATATGACAAAACCTTGCGTGGATTCCAGGATAAAAATATATAAAAAATTATATTGTTTAAATAATAACAACCGTAATAATATAATTATTATGAGGATGATGATGATGAATATTATTAAAATTATTATTATTATTATTATTATCATTTAATCATTCTCCATTTACTAACTCAAGTGAGCCCCTTACCCTTACACATTTGTTCACGATACACAAGTTGAATGGGAACCCTTCGTGCATGCCACTACCTCCTCTCTTCTCCATCTAATGAATTATTTTTTATCCAATACCTTGTGAGATCACTCTAGGTATTTTTTTCTTCTTCACCTATTTTTTTCTCATTATATTTCTTGGATTCTCTTTCACCTCTTGTGTTTCAAAAAACCTTATAGAACACTGACAATTTTGGGGGTATTGTTTGGATTTTCGGGATCATTAATTATTATTCAGGAGCATTCTTGTCCTGACCGTTTAACTCAATGATTGTTTCATACATTTTGGGTAAGGATTATATGATTAATTCAATTTGGCCCAATTTTAATTTTTACTATTAAAATTTTGGGTTTCTCATATTCTTCTAGAGTATATTGGACCTCATTAAGGTTGATTCAAACTTCTTTTTTCAATGGTAACATACATGTGTATACATAGGTTGGATTATAAAAATATAAGTGCCCCATTATATATATTCACTCATGGTAGTATGAATATATATATTGGTACTAGGTGTGACTATATTTATGTTTGAAAAATGCATACTTATGTACCTATAAAGGGTTATAAGAAAGTATAGGAATATATATAAAAAATCTACTATACATATTCATGGCCATGTGTATATGTACATTAGAGTTAAGTTTCCTTATATACATATATATGAAGGTGAATATGCATGTAATCCAAAATGGGAAGGTTCAAGTGACCTTTGTCAAAAAGCAGCATGTAATGATGTATGTTCCATATATCTTAGACTTTTATTTAAATCCTTTTAATTTTTTATTGTTTATTAATAGTTTTTACTATGTTATGATGTAATTTCAATATAAAAAGTTTTTTGGTGATTGGAATGAGTTTCATCTATGTTTTTCATAATTTTCTAAGATGTCACATGCATTTTCCTTTATTTAATCATGTTTCCTAGTCGGGTTCAACTGTCAGGATCCGTGGATATTGGATTTACTTTCTAAACTACCATAAAATATTAAAAGATATTTATAAAAGGGTTTTCCAAATGAATAATATTTATTTCAATCACTAAGACCCAGGTAGAATAATTACTTCTTAAAAAATGGTTTTCAACTATCCTGATGGATTATCCCTATTGAAAACATTGAAAAAAAAATCATGTATGTTTTGAAAATTTATGGGTTTCCACTATTTAGATAGGATCACTTCATGGAAAGTATCAGGAAGTGGGAATGTCATGAAAGTTGGAACTCGTGTTAGTGTCAAGTGTGTGATGAACTCAACACTTCTCCTTTATGCTACTGTCATGAGATGCAAGGTGTCATAGTGGGAGTTGAGAGACTGTTGCTATTTATAAATGATTAGATAGAATAGATCCCAATGATAGGGAAACTACATGTGGTTTTTTCCAATGGTGTTTCCATATGAGAGATTTCATGTTTTTTATTGACAATAGATTGCATCGATAGGCTGTTATATGGATTTCAGACTTAGTATATCTAAGGTCTCTTCACATTATGTCTAGGTACATACCATGATATCTAAATTACATGTATTATAATTTCCCTAATTTTATGAACTTTTAATAAAATAATTTCACATATTTTGTTTCAACTAGTAGTTTTTATAATAACACTTAATTACATATACTCATCTTTCTGCTACTTTTTTTTTCACGGAGGTATTTCTTTCACCATAGGTTATTGTTTGTAAATTTATTTTATTTTAAAATCCATATAAAATTTAGACAACATTTTAAAAAAATAGATATGAAATTTTTTCTTTTCAAATTTGCAGACAGTGCATTTTTTAAAAGGAAATGAACAAAATATTTTAAATATATGTATTTCAAACCTGCATGATAAGGTTTATATTTAATTTTATGGAATAACACATGGTTCTTCTATTGAAATACCTATAAGGAATATCAGTTCTAACACCTAAATTATAATTCTCAGTTTTATGTTCTTCATGTTTTGTATTCCTATTGGAGTGAGTGTGGATTCAGGATTGGTGGTGACCCATGAGGTCACCCGGAGGTATATTTATCCATTTAGTTTTTTTCCACTTCCAGTTTTTTCTTTTATTTTATGATTTTTTATTTATATGTTATTATGGGATATATCATTCCCAATTGAGTATATTTGATTCCAAATACTATTTCCTAGCCTTGGTGGATTGGGGACACCTTATGGGCCTGGTTAAGGGCCGACTCGTGTGACCATTTTGGGGTTACCTACGGTTGGTTTGTGAAAAGTAGGTTTCTGAATGAGATTCAGAACTAGAGTATGGAATATGAGTCAGGGTTTCATGGTTGTGGATATTGTTTTAAAGTATTTTATGTCATATATTAAGGTAAAATTACATGGATCTATAATTATAGAAATGAAAAGTTTCCAAATTTTGGGGTTGCATCATTCCCATCCTACGCACCTTAGCGAAAAGAATATATAATTTTTTCATCATATAGTATAATAAATATTGGACATATGAAGAATAAATCAGGAGAGAGTTATGTTATAAAAAATTAGAGAAAGGTTTCTTTTAAACTAAATTGTGTCAAAAAGTTTTCCCAAATGATATAAATCTTTCACACATATGTTTGGGGGTCAGTATAGGTCTATTCTCAAGGAGGTTGTTTCTTATTTTTTTCATAAATTGATGATTTAAAAATGGAATTAAGGTTTTACTTCTATAAGAAAAAAATTAAAAGTGCGCATATTGATTGGAATATAAAGGTCCATGATGAAAAAATTTTACAAAAATAATCTATGATTTTTATGGTATGTTAATGGTGGATAATATGGTAATAGGGAGGTCATGATGTTTTTTTGGATAAAAGGAATAAATTTTGAGAATAAAATATATAGAAACCCATAAATAAATGGTTTTTTGAAGTAGATAAATCAGAAATTGATTGATAAGGCTCAATTAATGTGATAAGAATATAAAATTTCCATGGATATTTGGATTGAAGTAGCCAACTATTATACTTAATATGTGGACATGACTCCTTCTACACTATTAGATTTAGTTATTTTGGAATCGATTTGATTTTGATAAGTAGTTCAAGTTTCCCACCTAAATTATTTTAAGTTAATCCAATGTCTATGTTGATTCTGGGTATTAGGGGAAAATAGAAGTAAATTACCAATAATTTTTACTAATGGGAAATGGTAGTGATTTTTTTTGATTTTTTCTTTTAGATAAGGTCTCTCAAATGATTATTAGAATCCATAATGTCATGTTTAATGAGAATGAATTATGGAAAGATAAAAACATGGTGAAAATAGAGTTGAGAGAAATTATTCAATTTAACACATCCAATATTATTTTAATGGAAGTTCAATAAGTAAAGAAGTTATAGAACGTTTTTGGAATAATAATAAGTATTGTGGAAAGAATAAGGATGGTAGAATTTGAACTTGCAATCTCAGGAACCATGGAAACATGAGGTTGAGTTCAAAAATGAAATGTTATAGAAAAAATTGTTTTAGAATGGGAAGTAAAATATGTTTAGTGGTGGAGATATACTCGATTAAGCATGGTATTTGATTGGTATATTACTAATTTTTATTTCATTATTCTTACATATAGAGGAGAGATTTAGATCCCATAAGAAGTAGAATGTATAATTGATTATAAAAAGTATGATTTGGACATAGAAAATGAAATTTACTTATAGAATTAAAATGAAACCTAGGAGACTATATAATTACAATTTCAGAGGAATGTGTTTAAAAAATGATTACTCTAGTTTAATGATTAATCTAATAGTAAAAAAAGGTTTATGGGTATATATGTTTTAAGAGTTTTTCCTTAGAAGAATTTAGTTTAATTATCCAAAATAATCTCACTCAGTGTCAAACATATAACCCCTCAAACAATGTTAAATCTTGCAGATTTTGAAAGTTGGAATCTAGAATTGGTGGATATAGAGATTAAATTCATTCATGTTTATTTAGAGAAAGAAATATAAATGAATAAACAAGATGGTTTTTAATACAAAAGTAATGGGGCAATGCTGTGTAATCTAAAGATAAGTATTTATGTATTGATGTAGGCCCCATGAAATTAGAACCTATAGTCAATTAGTATTTGTATAATAAAGATTTATCTAGAGAAAATTGGATGTTTGTTTATATCAATAGGTGTTTAAGGATGAACTTCATTATCATTGTCATGCATATGGATGATATACATATAGTGGTTTTATAAATTGAATATATTTTGGAGGGTATGTTTATTGTTCTCAGATTGTTTATGATTAAGGAACTTAAGTATGCTATAAGAATTTTGGGAATGTGGAATGAGAGAGATAAGAAATTAATAAATTTGGTTTTATCATTGAATTCTTACATGTAGGAGTTCATCAAGATTTTCTAAATTTCCATTATTAAACAATATTCAACCCCACTATTCTGATAGTCCATGATATTCAGATAGAAATAAGTTAAAATAAAAGTTTAATTGATTCATTAGAGTAAATTAATAATTATATGATATAGTAAAAGTGATTAAATCCCTTTTCCATGGATCTATAAACAGGAAATAAGAAACTGATGTAAAAAATAAATATTGAAATATTGTCAACCAGCACACCTTACATCAATGATGCCTATTCAACCATTTGAAATTCAAATGAGTGCCTTGATAAAGGTGTTAATAATGGAAGTCGAAGGATGTCCCACCTATAGTGGTATTTACCAGTTACAGTTGAATCATTCATAATAATAATGAGACTCTCATTCATCCATGTTTTGATAGAACAATAATGTTTTAAGGATTAAAAATAAGAGATCATAAGGTTTCAATGAATCTATTCTGATCATAATGAATTGGACACATTTTCATCACCTAGAAATGGATTTATATATCTAGTAGGGAGATCCTCGATGCTAATTCAGTTACTCATTAATCATAATGCATGAGTAAATTCCAATGCGAGTTTCTGTATCACACATATGAATGAAACACCACATGCATGTTCCATCCCATGAATGTGACTATTGAATGACATTCATGTGGAATATGTATATTCCAAAACAATCATAGAAAGTAGTGAAACACGAAATACTTAAATATTGTCTTGTAAATAGGTGAGGTGATATTTACCTTAAGAGATGTCCCCAAGAAACCAAAGGCTAGTAACAAAATGCAAAGGATTTCTAAATTTTTGGGGGATTCTCTTCCATTTCACCAATGACAACTTTTCAAGATAAATTAAGAATATTGAAATAAAAATATATGATCCATGGAGTAAAATAGTCCAAGTCAATGAAAAAAATATAAAAACATCATAATAATAACATAAACATAATAATTGAAAAATATGACAGTAAAATAAATCATGACTCAGTCACCAAGGTGACAACACTCCAGACACAATGAATAATAAAAACTATTACCATTAATTTAGATAACTATATCATATGTCCCCATTAGTAGAATAAGAGATCTTAATATTCCAATATCAGTTTAAATATCTTCTACATAAACACCAATGTGGATATAGTGGGGGTGATTAGTCATAACCAATATGAAATTAACCAAAAAACATCCTAAACACACCACTAGAATAAGAAAAAGTTTTCTCACTATTCACCACATTGTTTCTAAAAAATGAGAAATATAAAAATAGTTTACCAATTTCAAATAATTTAAATTAATAGGATTAAAAATTAATCATTTGTCTCTACTTGGAATACCCAAACCACATCATCGTATTCAAGAAAACATTAATTCTAGATGACAGTCCCATACTCAATAGTGGCTACACTTCAATCCACTAAGTCATCACTAGATGACCATTTGACATGTTCTTCCAATATAGATAAACCTTATATGTCTATAATAGAAAGGGAACATACAAATAAATAATTAAAACAGACCACCCATGTATAAAAAGTTCTAACACCAATTAATTTCAAAAATCAACAATTCTTTTTAACCCATTAAATAAAAAAAAATCATGCATCATATAACATTTAAAATTTAAATCATGGGAAAAATATAGTTTCCAAAAATGATTCAATCTGTAGATTTATACTTTATTACAATAAATGTTACTAATGAGAAATAATGGTGATTTTGATATTAAATTAAAATAATTTAATTTAAATATCCAATATTTATTCCTCTAGAATATGTGTAGTAGAGAGAAAATCCACCTACATCACAATGTGTGACAAAAGAAAATAACGACAAAAAAAACCTATTGATTAAGAGTAAATGTTTCATTCCATTAATAGATCGAAATTATATCACATTAAAAACATATCAGGGACCATTGATCTATCTAAAACAATATATCTAACATTCTGTGTGAGTGGAGAGAAGGATATCTAGAGAGAAATAGGCAAAAGGGAGACATACAATTGATTATAGAGGTCAAAACCACATAGATCCATAAAAAAGACTTCCAAACCCAAGGGTAAATCCTAGAAAACCTAAGAGAGGAGTCATGTTCAAGAGGCTGATAGAAGAGGCGTAAATTTGGATTTTGGGGGTCAAAACTGATATAGGATCTAATTATAAAGGAAATAAACACATTTTTCATGGTTATTCACAAAGTTAAACAAACTTCTCACCATCCATGCTATTGATACTAAAAACCACCCAAGGGGATGCATGGTTGTGCCCCATGGATTGGGAAAACTTGTGATGACAATGTGATGTTACTATCCTAGAACTCCCAACTAGCATTGTTTTTAGGTGGGTTTATCCACAACATCTTCCTATCAAGTTCCTTCCAAATGACCCCTTTAATCTATTGAATAGATTTATAGACCCAGTGAAAAGTTTCCCCTGACCACTCTCATAATATAAAACCTTAAAACACATCCAAAACATAACAAAACTATCCAAAAAATCCTAGTTTTCAAACCAAACGTTATATAACATCAAAATACAAAATAAAAGGGATAATTACCTCAAAAAATGGGTGTTACAGGTTGTATTCATATTCCATTCACATGATATAGACAAGAAAAATATATAGGCTATGGATTTAGGGAATATATCCTTCAATTTAACCATGAAACTAATGTATCAAATGATTTGTTCCATTTCACCTTAGGTTATATTATATAAAATAACTAATAAAATCATTCAAAAACTTATTTTTTTATATATTACAATATTTTTTTTGGAAATCTATCATTAACTTCACCGTGTATCACATCCTATATAATACATTGTGAATACCCTCCAAAATACATTTTTATTTACTCTAAAAAAACTTTTACTAATTCTGAATCTCTTTATACTGGTTTCCAAGACATTTTTAGGGGTGGTTCCCTTTGGCTTCACCATTTTATGCCCCCGTGATCCATTTTCCCTTATCAATTCCATCGTTAATAAAAAATATTAATTTGACATCATGTAAATGTTTTCAATGTTCATATACTATCATATAATCAATAACACCTAATCTATAAATGGATCCAACATGATCTCTATCAAAAAAAATATCCAAATCATATATTCTAGATTCTTTGAGCATAATAGGTTTGTTGGGGAATATGTCACTTTTAATTCAACCACATGGATTAACACATCACATTTCACTCATTAAATTGGAAAAGAACATTATATATACATTTTAGGTACATCCGTATAGTCTGTAGTCAATCTCAATTAAGGTAAATTTGTCATACCAATAATATGAGAGGATAAATTCCATATCTTTTTTATCAACAAATGATGAAATATTTAGAAAAATGCCTAACAAACCCCTCATTAACCGAGTCAATATTTAGTATTCATTATGTAGGGTATGATAGTATGTTGTTATTAGGGTAGGAATATTTTCATCCTCAGGATGGGGGGAGAAAAATACAATCCTTGAACCCCTATAATTCTAGATAAATTATGTCTAACACTCTATATCATATACTTTTTGGGTCATCCTATGAATACTAACACTGTTTTATGAAATTTCAATATCTTTTCGATATTTTTTTCTTCATATGTGATAAAATGTTTATTTAACTTAGTAAATGACCAAATATTTTTATGGTCCAATTCATCTCATAAAATAGTTTTAAACCTACATTTGATATTTGGACTATATCATGGGTGTTTTGAGTTGTTATAAAATTGATATTTTATAACATTATTTATATAAAAGGATTACATGCTAGTTTTCCAGTTTTTTGAAAAATGATTATATACTATTAAAGATGATTATAGAAATATTATTGAAAACACCATTAATCCTATTATTCATAAATAACAAGAGTTTTCATATTTAGTGATTTTTTATGATTTTTTAAAAGGTTGGGGCCGAAGCCTCATTTTTATTATTAAATCAAAGCAAAGTCCTCTTTTAACTGGGTAGAGGGAAACTCATTACATAGCCTGAAGGCCCAGTGGGATTGTATCCCATTACATAGCCCGTCGTCCCAAATTTTTGGCCAAATTTACATTCTGTGAATAGTAACCCACCTGCTACAGTACCCGCACAGTACCACCACCGCTACAGTGCCTGGCCGCCGCTACAGTACCTACTGATGAATAGTACCACCGCTACTACTGTATGACTACAGTACTACTACAGTACCTGCGCCCAATGTGATTTGAACCCCCATTTTTAATGTTGTATTACAGGGTGCTTACCACTAAGACAAATCCCAACTATAGTGATTTTTTATGATGATTAATTTCATTCTATTTTAATAAATTATAATAATTTTAGGTTATGTGGTTATCTAAGTTTCTCAGAAACCACAGAAATTTTTTAAATTCAGCCCATTCTACGGTTCTTTGGGAATGATTCTTTATTTAACACCATATTTTTTTTATATTTTATTTTAGACATAATTCATTTATTCTTTTATCCTTTAGAAACTATTTTCCATTCCTTTTTCTGTCATTTTTATTTTCATTTGAGGATTTCTAGTATGTAGAAGAATAAAGGATTTCATAGTCACCTCTCTAAGTACGGTTCTTTGAACACTTGGTGCGTAATATTACAATAATATTAATTTTATTTAATTTCATTTTAAGCTAAAAAATTACGATAAAATTGAATTATTATTAGATATTTAATAAAATGTATTTATTTGATGAAAAATTTTATATTTTGAAAACATGACCATTATTCATCATGATGTTATTTGGTCAGCCTTGGCATGGTTGACCATCAAAACATTACCAATATGATATAATTGTAGTTGATTCATAAAACTAAAACCCCTCGGTAAAGGAGAAACCAACTGATGATGAAATCTACCACTAGGCCATTTGTTATATTATAATACAGTGGAGGTGGCCATAATAAAGTGGTGACACTAAGGTGAGGAGGTATCTGATTTGGGATCATAGGGTATATGAGTATCAAGATAAATAGAGAATATAATAATAATAATAATAATAATAATAATAATATATCAATTAATTATTGAGATATCAAGTTCATGAAAATTAAAATAATAAATGGAAGCAAGAAATTACATAGAATTATTAACAAGAAGAGTAACCTAGAGAATCCCAAAAAACAATAATATGAAACAAGTACATTGAGAAATCAATAATGACATATTTCTATGAAAAATAATCAACTACTTTATTTGAATGAGGATATATATTAGTGACGCATATCAATATGTAATCAAATAACTGAACGAAACTTACTCATTTTAAATGAATTTTCTTGGGTATATTCTATGATCTCTTATAGATAATTAACCCCACTAATACAATGTTTCTCTCAATCCATATAATAAACCATAAAAATTATTTAGAATAACAAATTGAGTAATTTTCAGCCTATTATTTTACTTCCATGGATAAGAAGCTACCTATAAAATAATAGAAACATCTCTACAATACTATTTTCAGCATGAAGGGAACCACCAAAACCTACAAAATTATGTGTTACAAGTATCATATTATAAATTTTAAGCTCAATAAACATTGGTTTTTATGTCATCCATAACAAAAATCATGAAATTATGAGGTATCATATAGTAATTAATTATAAAAAACAATTTCATGATGAGATCAAACAAATCATTTTTCATATTCCCCATATAAACATAAACAAAATATCGAACCTACTTGTTTAAGAATGATATAACAAACTTAACTGAAGTAATTCCTTGATCATAGATATAATTATTTATGGGGTAAGTGAATAATACATAATATAGTAAACCACTAAATGGACTAGTTAAGATATCAACCACTCATGGGGATGAATAAATGTTTTTCACTTTTAAAACAATTTCAACATTAATGTTTTATCCTATTCTCTTCTTAACTCTATCACTGATTAAAGTAAAGGATTATCTTAGTTACCTCATCTCCCATTAATTATTTATCACATCACAACCAAACAATCACGTTCACAAAATATGGAACACTAATATATATGTTTTACCACTCGATGTGAGAAGGCTAGTCCTTAGTGCGATATAAATTCCACCATAATTAACTAAACCAATAGATTCATAGTGTTATAATTACACTATATTCTTCAGAAAGAGAATGTATTTTTAGTCCACAGAACACTGTTTTTTATATCCCATACTCATGTGTATGATTCTCTAAAACAATAATTTGTAGGGGAAAAACAAGGTTTTCATACACAACTAAATAATGTAATATTTTTATTATAGAACTTCTATTTCTTACCTTTAGAGTAAAAAGACTCTTATTCCTTTTTTATGAACAACATTACACATAATTGATTTTTATTATATTTTAGAGCATAAGAATATTGTATTGTATCTATTCCTCTTACCACTTATTTTTGTGACAATAAAAGTCTACACAACACTTTATTTATCTATGAAATTCACATGAATCTCATCATCTTCTTATTATTATTCTTTTATATTCTTTTTCTATTAATCCATGTAGCACAAAAAATATGATATATTACATTTTTTTCAACACTTACATATATTTGTTCTTTATATTATAGTCCCTGTCATTTCTTCTCACCCTTTTAACTAAAACACCTATTTTTTTCTATTGGATAATATTACAAAAAAATCATAATTATTTTACTTTAAAAAAAATTAATTATATTTTTCAATTTCAATTCATTAATCATGTTTAATTATTGTATATTGTCTTCATTGTATTACAAGAACTAATATTTTTATTTTGGATGATTCTCTATAATTCAAATCTGAATGAGTCATCATCTAGATCAATCGTCATGATAAATAAAATATGGATTCATTAAAACTATCATAAAAATGATATCTATAAAAATATAAATATAATTAAAAAAATATGATGGTAACTACTATATGTATTCCCCTTTAATCTTGATTTCATCCTTATATTTGAATTTATTAACATTGAAATAACCATATATGCATTAAACAATTCATTTATTATCAAAACCTTATTTAATCAATATTGGATTCTACTTCTGTCAATAATAATAAAAAATAATTAATGTTTCTTCTAAATATATATACCTAAATGATGTTACAAAAATGGATACATAATTAATGACACACAATCTCATGATTTTTTCTATCTTCATAAACTATGGTAACGATAAGAGCCTTCTCTCATGGAACATTAATAAAACTTCATAAGTTTACCATCTTTAATCCATGATTATACATATGTATAATATAAATGTATTTCTTCATTTAAATCATGATTGCATCATTTTTTGGTTAAAAAACATGTAACATATTCTTTTTTCATAACAGAATGAAAAAAATATATATGAGAATCTTGAAAATTCATTGAAGAAACACATTTCCTGAAATTATTTGAAATCGATCTCAATTTCATCAGAATTTTTGATTCTTCTAACGTTGATCCCTTTATATTTATTCTTCAATATTTCCAAGATAATTTATATCAATAGGATGAAATATAATTTAATTCTTGATATTCCATATGGCCGATTGTATTACTGTACCGAATATATATCATAATACCATAACTATAGTGGATATTATTACCTTGAAAATATTTTGATCTCTCTACCTACCACGTAAAACTCATTGTTAATCCATCAACCTTGTTGTAGACCATTCAACATTTCATTCAATATAACTACCATAAAATATATGGTGGTTTATAATACTATTCATCCCCATGGTTGATCATTATCCACTTATTTATATAAATTTCCAATAATTTTCTTATTATTTATTATTACTTATATTTTATATAAACATCCATTCATATATCATATAAAAAAATCATGATAAAAAAATTTCATTATATAAATATTTGAATTGGTATTTACTATTCCATTTTAGATTTAAATATCTCATTATCATAAGAATTCATGAGAAATATTATGTTGTAGTTGACGCTCCTTTTATCATGAAAGAAACTCACACTAGAACTTACATTATTTTAATATACTAAAATTTTATTCACATGGATATGTTATCCTTACATAACCTATGTAATCATTGGATTACATTTACCTAACACCATGACTACTTTTACTCATGTGTGATAATATTTGAGTTACTTCTATTTTTCTAGGTATAATTCATACAAATCAAATAAGAAACAACTTTATGACACTACGAGTATCAGCTTTATGCGTCTGGGTGACTGTATGCTCTCCCATGGTACATTTATGTAGTAAATTATAGAGATGATAAACCATTTTAATAGTTTACTTACATATATATATATTTCATTGAAGTTTTTTTACCTTCTTGAAGGCTTCCAACACCCCTTTCAAATAATAGGAAATGAAATTTACATGACTACTGTCAATTATGGGTTTCTTTATGCAAGAATAATAATCATTTAATTACCCATACATGGGTACTAAATTATACCTAAAACATCCAAACTACTTAAAAATAACTCCACACTTTTTGAAACTTCTTCAAATAAATAACATCCATCCTAAAATATCATTGATAATTATTATAATAATTATAAATAAATTTTGAAAATATCATTCATGTACATGGATGGAATTCCTCATGTACCTACTTTATAGAGATGTAATAATATTCATTATAAATTTAATTCTCTATAGAAATCAAAATCTTCAAATAATAATTTTTCCATAAATAATAAATATATCTCAAAATATTCAAAAGATAAGAACTTGACTTTTTATTTAAAATTTGACCAGAAACATAGGAACAACATCCATGAAAAGAACAGATGTTTTCATTGAACATATTACAAAAAAATCAAAAATTAATCCATGAAAATATTAAAATGTAGTATTATTGGAACTTATTTCATAATAAATATTGAGAAAGATAATTAGATAATTTAAGGATTTTATTTACATATAATGGAGATCCATTAACAAAACTATCCTTCTTAGAACATTCTATGTCATTAACTCTTCTTATAACAGTTACTTATATATATCATGAAAACTTTCATTTGTTTTCTAAAGTTACCTCAAGAAGAAAATATATCATATTTAGGACACTCCTCTCTTTATAAATTACATTTATCTAGTATTCACCTTTAATATTAATAATTTCTTAACAATTCTTCATTCATTTTTATATTTATAGGTAACAATGTTTCAATCTCTTTAATACTTTTGGATTTGATATTCAATTGTGAATTCTTGACATCAATTTAATTTTGTTATATTTACTCATAATGCATAGATAATAACATTATGTTCAATATTTTACACATCCTTTTCCCAAATTATTTTAATTAACTACACTCAAATGTGTTTCATCTTTTCATTATCTCTATATTAATGGATTCTTCCTCTATAAACTGTTGATGTTACTTTTTACAAGTTACAACCATTTTTTCAATACCTTATACATATTCCATACCCCTTCTTCTAGATGGGTGATCCCATTGTGCATTCTTTATAAAATTCCGAAATTTATCGAATATAAATCATTAGTTTATACAAGTCATATTTCCATTAAATAATCGAAAAATATTTATTGGAAAATGATCACTTCCACTCGGTTCTTATTTTTGTAAAAAATTTCCAAAAGAAATTTCACATGCCTCATGATATTTTGAATTATTTTCAATTTCCAAGGTCAAAATTATAGCCATCTCTTTATTGGTTGGTTGAACCTCCCATTCACCTCCTTTAGAACTATATTTTTATGCTTCACCATTATTTCATTGTCAATCTAGAATTTCTTCTCCTTTTGATGAGATGGATAACTCCATCATCATCAATTTGTAATTATTTGTTATATTTACTAGTCTAGTTAAATAATTTTATATTAAATAGAAAATTATTCACAAAAATATGGTTAATTATAAAATAGTAAAGGAATACTAAATCTTCAAAAAACATCGAATAATTAGACTATCCTATCATATGTGATCTCAGATTTGTTTACAATTAAAGGGAATAGTTTATATATCAACCAATCTGACATGGTTGGGGTGGGGTGAATAAGTGTTGGTAAAATTTACCCCAATTTCAATTTTTATATTTTTATCCACTTTTATTCTACCCACTATTAATGGTTAAAGTGAATGTATTGATTTCTTATATCTTCTCAAATTTATTCCTTCTCACAACACAACCAAACACACCCACATAACAGGGAATAATGACACACAATGGTCACCTCTCAATGTTTTAGAGAAAAATCCTGGTGTGATTTCAATTAATCCTTTATTATGTCACCAAATTTATTTATAATGTGATATTCCCACTATAGTCTCCCAATAGTATATAAGTGTACATCCATCTCAACTCTGTTTATGGAATACTGTACTGATGTTAATCATACACCATTATAATAAATTGTAGGATCAATAACAAAGCATTCTAATGACATTTAATTTTTCTTAACTTGACTATCCTTCCTTATTGTTACTGCATTTCATTTTGGTAAGCCAATTGTTTATTTTTCATAAACAATATTGCACGCAACAAATTATTTTTAATTATTTTTACATATTACTGATGGACTGGATTGATCCTTATTTCCACTTATTTCTATGTAAATAAAAGGCTCCATGATATCTTCTTCTTCTAGGATATTCTGATCCAAATTTGTCTCATATTATTGGAAATTTTTTTTTCTATTCCTCATTGAAACAAAAATAATATTGGTTCTTTATATTATATTTACCTTTAACACATGGTAGTATTTGTGAATAGAAACCATGTCATGTTTTTCACACATTTACTTGGAACAAGAAAATGATTCTATATTGATTGGTTTTGATGAATAAGACATCCTTATTTGACATGTATTATAAAATATATATAATAATATTTTACAATATAACTTCTTCCTCAAAATTTCTCATATAACAAACATCATTGTACCATATGAATTTATATTTATTAATTACCATTATTTTGAGTAATTAAAATACTTTAGAATAATTATCCAGTACCTTTATCTAGATCCTCATAATACGACAACTCTAAAACATCAAGGAATACGTATAAATTCAAAGACAGCTATAACATTATAAATAAATATATTTTATAATAAAAAATATTCCTCCTTCAATAATTATTTTTTTCATTGATGAAAAATGGTTCACATTGAAATCACCACATATGCATGAAACCAAACATTTAAGGCCATGTACTTAATCCTTTATTCTCAGTTTCTCATTATCTCTATAATAATCTACAAAAATTAAAATTGTATTTTAATATATAAGCATGCATGTAGTTTTGAATACGTAAACAAAATTTATGGCATGAATGCTCATGATTTATTTATCTTCTTCAACTATAGTAACTGTAATACAATTCTCTCATTAAACATTTTAGCAACTTCATAAGATCACCTAATTATGCCAATTATTATTTATATGAATTGAATATTATTATAAATATATGTTTTCATGCATATCACAGATTCCACCCTTTTCATTTAAAAACAACCCACAAAATATTTGTCATTAAAAATAGCACAAAAACATAATTTAACACCAAATAGTGATAATTTATTGGTTAAATGAATCACCTAAACTTATCTGAATAAATAATCCATTTCAAAAAAATTATTTATTTATTTAACTTTTATGTACTATTCCTCATTATTTCATATTTTGGACATCATTTATCTTAATTGAAAAAACCACCTCTATAGATTTATCTTCTTTGTAGTCGATCGTCTTACTATACCTATGGTCTATCACCCTATAGTGATAACAGTTTTTCGTACTACCATTAAAAGTTTATGGTTTATCTAAATATCATGTTAAACTCATTGTATATTCATTTACCATGTGTTCGAATACACGATCTTTCAGTTAGTATAGCTAATGTGATTCTTATGGACGAATTTCCAATAGTGTATCCTTAACGGTGAATCATTCTCCACATATTCATTCAAATTTCTGAACCTCTTATTATTCCATGTTATTCCTTATACCTAATATCAAACTTAATTAATATCATATATAAATGTATCATGTGATAAAAAATCATAATATATAAATTTATAAGGAGCATGTCCCTACGAAATGTTGGATTTATATATTTCATCATTGTATGAATTCCATGTGAACTTAAAATTGATGATTTCTTTTCCTTTCATTATATAAGAAACTCATATTGAACCATATTTAATTTTAATATACTAAAATTAACTTTATATTGAGTTAATTAATCATATATTGCCTAAATAATATCGAGACTACCATTACATACCATTAGGACAAAATTTACACATATGTGCTGATATTTGAGTTACATATACATATATGAGTATTACATTTACATGAAATAAATAACCCATATACTATTTATGGTATGAAATTTATGAATTTTCATTCCTTTATAGTCTTTAATTTTATCTTTTTGTAGCCATAGTAAAAATATAATGGCCCTTACAGATAGTTATATTACACATATGTAGACATTGAAACTATATTCTATTTTCATGTATGTTTTAAATCACCCTTATAAATCATATAAATTATCCATTACATGAGTAATGTTATTTCCAGGTCACCTTTTAAATTGACCTAAAAAATTTTAATTACCCTTAGGCTAGTACTGAATTCTACAAAGTACATCTATACCACTTTAAAATTCCTCAAAATGTGCTACATGTTCTTCAAAAAATAATTACCACCACCTTCAAATAACATATAGAATTATGAAAAAAATTAAAATAAACATGAAATTTAAACATAATGATCATGGATTTAATTCTATAAGTACCTTCATCATTGAGATATAAAAATTTTCATTATAAATACAATTATTTATAGAGCTCCATGTCATCAAATAATATTCTTTACTTAAACTATAAGTATAACTCCAATGATTCCATTATCAATAATTACATTTCTCAATAAGAAATTTCACAATATCATATAATTAAATAAAATTATTTTTCATTTAAAAAATAAAAATAAAATTCAAAATTACTTCATCAACGATTACGCCACATGGGAACTTCACTTCATCAACAACAAATATGGGGCTATCCATAAAAAAATCCAAGATGATTCATCTTTACACAATTATACATTCATCCATGTTGATATAAATTACCAATAAAATATATATATTCATTAACACCGATTGAAATTAAATAAATCACAGAATAATTTTGATTAAAAACCAAAATAATAGGGGAATTAAAAAATTGATCATTGAGGGATTATTCAACCACAAAATTCTCAATAGATGTAATATCATTTTTTCAATAAAAACATGATCAACCAATTTAGAAACTTTAATAAACTATACTAATATTGTAATAATAGGATTAATAAAAATATATATTATTTAGATGGTATCACCAACCGAATGAATGCACACCCAAAAACTTGAGTTGGCGAAGCTTAATCCCTATCTACAATGAATTGAAAGCACACACTATACCTATTTTATAACATGGAGTGAACATAGTGCCTTTTTTCACTATGAACCAAATTTCAATCTAGTTATGGACAAAAGGGTATTTGGAGTTGATGACCCAAAGTCCCAAAAGACCATTATTACCCATACATATTTACTAGGCATCTATGTGGGTCAATATTCATCCCTCACCACACAGATAGGAATACACCCAAAAATCTTATTTTATTATATATGGATGTTCTCTTTAGGCCTAATAAGTTAAAGATTTGATATACATGTGGTACAATTCATCAAAGATACATTCTCCTACCGTACACTATGAAATATAACTATCTTGACAAAGCCATGACCAGTTTCCATAAACCTGGGTTCCACAATGGGGTGTACCTCCTAAAATCACAACTATAAATAACCATGATTTTTTATGATTTTGAAATTGATGATATCCTATTTTGGGGTGCTCAAGAAAACAAAAGTTGAAACCCATAACTATGTGGTAAAATTGGTATTCATATTGTCTACAGAAAATTATGCTTTATTTGTGTTTTTAATTTTTTTGGATTAGTTTTTAATGGAACAAAAAATAAAACTGGGTTGGTTTTTAAATAAAATTAAGGAAGTATTATTCAATCCATGGATTATCTCCTCAATAAACTATTGAATAATAATTAAATTTATATCTAATTATATCCTCATCAGTTTAATAGAACTGATTACATAAATCAATAAATTTTGGTTAAGATAAAGAACCACAACAATCAATATAATCCTCTCCATTTCTAAGACTAGTATTTTGACATCCCCAATTACCCATATGTTACCTCCAATATCTACTATCACATTTTATTTATTTATTCCAAGTATATTGTTTGTGAAATCATAAAATTAGGAAGAATAATTTAATGGTATGAATTCAGAAGATAACATTTCAGTTAAGAAAAATAAATTTGAATAAGGATTTAGATCATTGAATGAGTAGAATTAATTAAAAGGTGGGAGATGAGAGTCTTCTTGGATGAACCATAAGGTTTTTAATATTCCATAATTGGAGTATTATAAAGGAAAATTGAATTACAATAGTGTTTCAGATGGATACAATACATATTAAATTATAAACCTTCTTCCCATTGAGTCCCTTTATATTCTACGACATGAATCAATTTTATCGATAATGGAAAACCTCTCTCCATGTTATAGGAATGATATTATTCTCTGATTTAAATTGTTTTAGGGAGTAGTTCCACATTCAATGATCTATACTTTTTTCATTGGTGTAATAATTAGATTCTTCACTGTAGTGGGTAAAGGAATATTGGATTGAGATTTAAATTATAGACTCGGTATCTTTGTACAGTGATTGGGAGGAATTATTTTACCTTCGAGAAGTAACTTCTACAAGAATATGAACATTGATTCTCCCATAATTGGCCAGAGAAGGCCAATCGTTTCCTTGTCCGTGGAACTACATATTCACTATAGACTCATTCTCTCTACTCACAAAAAACCCATGGATCACACCAAATAATAATTATATTTATTGGTTAAGAAAATTTCTTCAAATTTCTTGGAAAAAAAATCCTATCATCTTCTTTATATTCCTAAGGATTCCCAGTCCCTTTTCATGATGGTTTGGTTTTAATGGGAATCATATTTCATCCTGATAGAATAGAGTACTAGGGATCCCTTAGAAGCTACAAGTGTATGGTGAATTTTATCATGTCATGCTCTATTGGATATGCCTCTCATTCAAATTGGAGATGAAATAAAAATATTGTATTATCACAAATATCCAATAAATCAGCTCAACACCATAAAAATTTCAAACATAGGTGTTTCATAAAAAGGTGGAATTGTCTAAGAAGGTGTCACCATATTCATTCTTCAGGTATAGGTATGTAAATGGGGGTGGTATCGCCCTCTTTTGGGAGAATATTATATCATCTAGACCACAAAAATTATGCATAAAAGGGTTATTAATCTTCAAGATAGTATGATGATCATGTTTTATTGATGTCTGCATGGAAGGAAGAGGCATAATAGGGAGGTTGAATCTTGTAGTAAGATTTATTATTAGGAATTTCACGATTAGTTCCTGAAAAAAAATATATATTTTGATAAGGGAGGTTCAAAGTAGGTATGACTACCAAGAGAGTTGTGGCATGTTTAATAAAATGCATTTATATATTCTCGCCTTTGTATATTTTCTCTTGCACACACGTTCAACTGTTAATACTCTCGGTAGGTATACCAAGCATGAAAATAGATTGTTGTAAGGTGGTTTGATCACAATGGGAAGTTCTCTTGGTAGGCTTAACGAATGGTCATTGTTCCAAAAAACAGGAAGCATGTTCAAAAAGGGGGCAGTAGACGGTCGGAACCTATAGTAAGCCCTGTGACCATTGATGTCATGGTCAGTGTTTTCCTTTTAAATTTTCCACCCTAAAATTATTCAAAAAATTTTCTTAGTATAGTATTAAAATGCAACATAAGAAATAATTGACTTGATGATTTATATCAGAAGATGTATTTAATAATAAATAAAATATTTAAATCCAATATCTAGTTATGTTATTATTTTTTAAATACTACAAAAACATCTATTTTCCTAGGAATTACACTAGAATGAGGGAGATTTTTAGATGAACATGAAAAAAATATAGAAACTTAAAGCTCACATCACCCCCACACATATAGTATTTCACTCGAGGTAAATATATCTTTTTTTTAAAATTTATTCAAAAAGAAATAATCAATAAAGTTCATCATATCTAAATCTAAAATTACTATCCAAAGATGAGATAAGTATATATTATTCCAATGTGAGATATATGATGCCTCATATGTTAATAAATTCTTTTCCTTACATAAATTTAGTCAAATTTTCAGGTTTGGAGTTGTTAAAATTAGATTTAAGTGGAAGAAAATTTTAATAAATAGAACCTCCATTCATTATTATTTATTATACTTCTAAATGACAGTTTGATTTCCCACATTAATGATACAACATAAATGAATTTGTTATAATACAATTTCCCCTATTTTTATGGGTTCAATATTCACCTAAAATAAGTTGAATTGGTTTTTAAAGGGGCCTTATTTGAAATTATTTTTCTTAGATATAATTATGTTGAATTAAATATTCATAGCACTTATATAGATTTATTTATTTAATAATAGAAATGAATCCAGTTCTCCTATCTCAAAGATCCATTATGTATTTTCAATTGCCCATTTTAATTCTAGGATTAAAGGACTTATCTCATTTTACAATAAGTGTAATCCGAAAGAATGTTTTTTATCTCATATAGGTCAACATTCCTTAAGTCAAGTTCAAAAATCTAGTGAGTTCAAGTTAAAAAAATTTATTCTACTAAAATATTGTCAATCACACCCAAACTATCAATTATAAATTTAAACTATCATAAAAGTAGTGAAAATTCACTAAACAATTATTTAATATCTGACCACATTATTACCCATGAATTAGACAAAATACAGAGCGTTAATTTTAAACTAGTTAAGTTAGTTTTTAATTTTATGAAATGGTATGAAAAAACAAAACAAATAACTATGAACATGTTTAATGTACAATACAATTTTTTCAATTAAAAAGTTGTTTTATTTGTTTACATATTATAGATTCTTACTTCCCAAACACTTTGTTCTAATATTAGCATAGATTAATTTCAATTTTCATATTTTCAAGGGAATATTATGTAAAATAAACATCAATAACAAAGTAAGAGAACAATGCGACATGAGAGTGCTTAATGTTTAGAAAGAATCAAGAGTTTGGAATCATCCATAGGTTATTTACAAACGTTATTCTAGTAATTATTATTTGTAATATATTCACTTTGAATAGTTCTATTAAACCAATTTATTAAATATCAACTACAACAAATGGGATATTTTTATTTACTTTATATGGATGATTATATTGGGAATTAGGATTAGCAGAGAAGAGTTTCATCCTTGCGGAAAACAAAAGTACATTGTCTCCAATATCAAAATCTATTTTATGGATCCAATTTTCATGGATTGATTTGGTTACCTCTTTATATAGAGGTGAGTTACCTTATTCTTCCATACTCAGTTCCTCAATCTACAATACTTGAAAATTATTTTGGTCTCTATCCTTTCTAACTTATATGTTTACTCATATGAAAAACTAATAGTAATGTGATTCATCACAACAATCAAGTGGAAATATTTTCAATAAAAAATAATGGAATATGACATACCTAAATGTGTTTTATATGTAGTTTGAATACCCATAGATTATTTTATAGGTTCTTACTCTAGTACATAAAATTGGGTTGTACTATTTTATCTAGGATATTTTTTATCTCATTATTTGAAACTTCTTTTAGTCCATTTGTCTATGGCTTGTAAGAAGAGGTGGATAATTATGTAATCCTTATTTTATTATGAGGGATTCAATATTCCGATTATATAAATTGGTTCCTTGGCCACTGATTAATTCTCAGAGTTTTCTAAACCTAAAAAATATGTTTTATATAAGAAATGAAATTATTATTTTTGAATCACCGTGCTAACTATAATTAGACTAAATAAAATTAGACATATAATATAATTTGTAATGATATATAATAAAATGAAAATTAAATGGGAAATTGTTTCATAAATTCATTTCCACAAGAATAAAATATTTCACAAAAAATTAAATAATTTTGGGGGAATTTCCAATCTTTTCTAAATTCCATAAGTAAATTGGAATTCTTGGGAATGTTGATGAAATCCTAGGATATGTTAAAAATGGAAGAAAAAAAACCCACCATCAAAAAATATCATAGTTATTATTTGAGTTCCAGAATATCCTCCACATTCATGTTTTTGAATAAATGAAGTACATAATATATTTCTTCCTAAGAAATACATATTATAATGATTTTATCATTAAAAATTTACACAAATAAATGGAATCCCAAAACTAGTATTTTCACTCTGATTATATTTTAGCTGTTTCGTGATTAGAGAATAAGCGAGGGAACCTGGTAGTGACCTGAAAATTCACTATATTAATATAATATTAATGTGGGTTTAGGATGTACAATTTCTTACCCAAGAAGTAATCAATCAGGATGGTATTTGGGAATGGTTTCACCTCAATAGTGTGAGGTAGTCCTTTCATGTGTCCATATTCTTTATTTTTGTATTCCTTCTTAAATTTAACTTCTTAGTAAAAATATTACAGCAACAACATCTATTATAATAGTCTAAGATTGGAATCAGTCTTCCTGATCAAATATATTTATTCTACATGATCTGAAAAAATCACCTTATATCATAGAATATAATTTTTTTCATCAAAAATACATTAATATTAAGGAAATGTTTTTTCCATTGTTATGTAATTGTTTTTTACTGTGACTTTTATATTTGACATGTTAGCTATAAATTATGGAATACAACCAATAATTTTAGACAACCCAGTACCTACAGCTATATTAGATGAATTAAATAGTATCTCAAATGGGAGATTCAAATCTAGTGTGAAGAGGATGGGATAATTCATTAAAAATTACTTTAATTTATCAAATTATATCCCTCATGGTAAATCCAACAAAACATTATCTTATTTCTAGAGTAAATTAGTTAGGGGTACATATATTTTTATGATGTCCCCAATGGTTCTTTTATAAAACCCATCATGTAAATGAAATAATCAAGTGTTCATGATAGTGGTAGGGTAAGGTAATGTATATAAGACATCTATTTTGGCATTATCGAATTCATTTTTACTTAGATATTACATTTCATATGATATTTATTTTTTATACAATATAATTTCATTTTTAAAAAATACAAAAGTACTTGTTTCTTAATATATATTTGTGAAACTATTTCCAATAATTCCAATTAAAATTTAATGAATGTCCCATAAATTGTGAAATCATCACGGAGTACTTTTAAGATATTTTGATTCATATTTCATAATATTATTACCATGAAATATTTAAAGGCATATATGGAATTACAAAGATGCAAATGCATCATTCATTATGAAAATTTACAAAGGTTCATGTAATGGTGACATTGTTTTGTCACAATGAGCTATTGTAACCTAGAAATATCCAGAGGAACCATCATGGAAGGAATAATATACTATACTATATTCTAATTATATGATTTCTTCCATAAAATTTATAATGAAATGGTATTATCTAGTTACATGGTTCAATTACCTATAGTTAATACAAACTCCAAAAAGTATTTTGGATTTTTTTGGGGTTATTAACCAATGTTTTACTTTTTATAGTTGTGGAATCAGGTTTATTTGGAATAATTTGAATGGGGCAGAACCATTGTTATTTTGAGATGGGATATATTTTTTGTGGTTTTAAAATTACTTTGAATTCTTTTTTTTAATCCTCCAGGAGAGTTGGGATAAGTCTTATATAATGTTGTGTTATTAACATAGATCCACCTTCCAACAATATTTCATGCATGATGGTGATAGGGTTTATTTATAGAATATAACATAATTTCCATCCAATGGATTTAAAATTATTTATATGGATTTTCAGTAGTTAGTTTTCAAGGTTAGGTTCTAAATTATATGAAATTATGACCAGAAGACACTTATCTTTCTTTGAAAATGCATAATTTAAATTCAAGATTATATACATTAATTCTAATTCTGTTAGATTTTCTAGATACATTTTCATTTCACTATCCTCCATAATATACACTCAAACATGGAAAGTAGAAATGTTCGTATCAATTTCCTACAGTTCATCAAAATAATTTTCATTAATTACATCAATATGATTTTTTAATGGCTCGGACCCTCCCATTCCATTACTTCACATATTTCTGGTATTTGGGATGCCCTGGACCCCATTGGTAAGTCCAGATCGAAATGGCGGCATATCTATGGAAGGATGTCACCGTGGTGTCACCGATCAGTGACACCGATTAGTGCCATAGTGGATTTTCAGGTTTTCTTCCCCAATTTTCCCTAACGAATATTTTGAGCCTTTTATCATTTTAAAAATGGATTAAATCCATTTTTAGGCTGAAAAAATGGTTTAAAAACCCTATGTGTGGGGCGAGCCTCGACGGACCCATTTTCATTCTTTAAATGAAATCCTTTGACACACAAATATTTTGTCCACCACTCCGATGAGAATTATTCAATTAAAATTAATTCCATCATGTATAACCATCCAACCCTATGGTGAGACAACAATCCGCTTTCAATGCCTTTCAATATTTTCATATCCCATAACTCCAGGATCTCATCTTTTTATCTCATAGGGATTCCTCCTTCTTCTTGGATGGTCATTTTCATTTCCCTGATGTGTTGGAGTCCCCTTTCCCAAGGCCAGTGGTGTGCTTGTGCTGGAGCCTTCCCTACTTGTTTATGGAGTCCCTAGAGTTCCTCCCTTGCTAGTCATGCATCCCCAGTATTTGGAACTAGGTGAAAGACTTCGATCTTTGATCATTTATGTAGGGGTTTTCCTTTATCTCTCCTTACTGTGAATCATGTGGGGTGGGTCTAAAAATGTTTCTACAGAGATGGATAAATTGAAACCTTAACAATTATAATAAAATATTTTTAATGAATGAAGATTTGTTTTAGATGATGTTTCCGTACACTATTACCTTTTCATATATGTTTTGAATTGTTTAGGATTATTTACACTAAAAATTGTGGTCATTAGTTGTCCTTTCATGTGCACAAATGAACCTCTGTTTTTTCTCTCTATTTCTATGACTAAATGGATGGAACAAGGAAACAAGTTAATCACGCAAAACCAGTTGATTAAATGGATTCCCAATGAATATAAATCCTAGTGTGGTCGCCCCATTTAAGAAAACGGAATAACAGAACTAATGGAATGGTGTGTTTAAATCTAAAAAATACCTTGATCTGTTCTGATGATGTATATTGTGGATATTCGTGATAATTGGGAGGTGAAGTAAATGGTGATGAGATCCTTTTTTATGGTGAAGTTGTTGGTTTGTGGAGCTATGGTCATGTGGGGATGTATGTTGGAGCTTGGTTTGGTTCCAGTAATTTGAGGGATCCCACAAATCCATTTTGTTATAGTGACATTACAAGATAACCGGGTGTGAATGCTTAAATTGTTTCTTTTCTGTTTTTCCTTCCTTGGCTTCTGGCTGTGCCTGTTAGTTTCCTGGTAGTGAAGAATTATCTAAATGGAATCACATGAATATCAAAACAAGAATGGGTTTATTGGTAATTTGTTTAAAAGAAATGAGTTGTGACTTGGTCGTGGTAGTGGTGCTTCTTATGAATGATTAGTAATGAGGGTGTTTGTGTGTGGGCTAGTTTGGGAACCACTAGGATGGTAAGAGATCTTGTTTACCAATATATATAATTTAGTTTTCATGTTTCTTATTCATGCCCCAACCAAGTTGAGATCTTCATGATGAACACCCCAATTTCATGGGGGAGGGTGTTTTCCCCATCACTCCTATGAGTGGCTAGTTATTCGATATTTTTTTCTCCCTTCCCCATGTATCCAACGATTCCTTAGGCAAGGCTGTGATGGCCTGAGGTCCATATTAGCCGAATATTCTTCGGGCTGGGTAGTTGTGGTTGTTGGCCCAGGTGTGTGTGGGCAGGATGTTTCCAAAGTGTCTTTGGGATGCGGACCAGCTTCTTCAGGCATGGAGGTAGTGGTTCTATCCCAAATGTTTGTAAGTGTGGTTATGTGTGGTTATTATCGACTAGGTGTTTCTAGGCAGGATGTGAGGTTGTGGTATCCTAGTTGTGTGTGGGTGGGGGTAATGTAGTGGGATTATGGTGAGAATGGTGGGGAAGGTCTGAAGCGTAGGATGTCTTCAATCACCAGTGGAAACGTGGTGTGGGGTACCCAAACATCGAGGTGTTGTTACTATTACCTTACTTGACCTGAGTTATTTGGGGAGTGTTCCTTGGTGAGGATTGGGTGGATAGAATCCTTGTTAAGTGCTTTGGTTATCCATTTTCTCATGGGGCATTAGAATGTCACCCAACTTGTAGCTCTTACTTTTGGAACTTTCATATGGGAATGGTGTTTTTTACTTTACTTCTACATCCAGTTTGGGTATTGTTTAAGATTTTCAATCTTATATCCAGATCATAATAATTAAAAAGGGCAATACCTTCCATTTTTTTGGGCGATTCTAATCCCTTGGTTCTAGTCGCCAATCCGGGACCTATTGAAGGTGGGTCCCAGGGGTCACTATATCTCCTTCAACTTGTGGAAGGGAGGGTATGGTATTCTGTTGTCTCATCCCTCATCTTGGTGATGGTGGGTCTAGACAGAATAGTATTAGAGGAGTGGTTGAGAGATAGTATGGAGCTCAGGGTTAGGCAGAGTGAGGATTTCTTGTGATGGTAGGGAATCAATATAGTCAATCATGGTGTGTGAAATTGGCTAGGGAAGAACAGCTAGGAAACAGTATTTTAGGGCACCCCATGATCCGATGAAAGGACTCAAGACCTACCGAACGACCAAGTGAGGGTATAATAATTATAGGTTAGTGACACTAGGAAAGGTATATTCATAATAATGACTTCTGTTATTTTGTGTTATGGGTGTTCTGAGAATTCTAAATAAATAAAATGATTAAGAAAAATTTAAATGAAATATTCTACACTACTTGTGCTTAGGCGTTCGTTGTTTACTTTCCAAATATGGAATCCAGATGACATCCATGAGTAGTGGGGGTGATCAAGGTCTAGGAGGCTGATTCAATTGATCAACATAAGGATGATCGAGAGGAGGAGGATGAACAGTGGAATATGACACTTCGTTCCTTTCACAAGTAGACCATTGAGAAGTATGATGGAATCATCTCGGAAATGGAGATAGAGAGATGAATCGAGGTGTTGGAGATAGATTTTAGTTTGATTCGGGCCCCAGTGGAGTACGGTGTTCCTCTAGCTGTAAGAGAGATGCAGGGTGCAATACGTCAGTGGTGGATACTCTATCTTGGGTAGAAGAGGGAGGCGGAGGGTTTGTGGACATACTTCGAAAAGGGGTTCTTGGTAGAATTTCACTCTTCCATGATGAAGGTAGAGAAGAGGAAGAAGCAATCCTCCATAAAGTTGGGGATCACGTAAATAAGGGAATTAGGGATCATGTTTAAGGATCTCTTGCATTTTTCTCTGGACCTCTTTCCAGATGACGAATATCAGCGAGGCGTTTAGAGGAGGCACTCCGACCTTCCCTTTAGTATTTTTTTAATCCCTTTACCCTACTGACGCACATAGAGGTCCAAAACAAGGATGATGTGGTGGAGAGGATTCACATATGGGAGGACTGCCATGAGAGGGGATCCAGTTGACCTCATCAAAAGAAAAGAACGTCAACAACATGCCACCAGCATTAGGGTCTTCTAGGTTTCATTCAGTTGGGAGTATTCCCCAGAAGATTGAGTTTCTATCTCCCGGTCCTCACACATTCCTTGCAGAACTTGGACAGAGGGTCTCATCTATGGAAGCCTTGGGGACCTTTAGAATCAGTGGCCAGACTGAGTGCAGTACAACATGGGTGGGAAGGATTAGAACCAACCATAGTAGTAGCAGTTACCAGCCATGCCCTTTTAGCAGCAGCAGCCAGGACAATGAGCTCCTGCTCTTCTGAGAGCAGACATTGTATGAGGAGGATGACCTCAGTGTTCTCTTCAGGTACCTAAACCAGGGCATGGTCGAGGAGTCAGTCGACAACCGTGGGGTAGAGGATCTGGGCATGGGCAGTTTCACCACATAGAGGCAGGAGTTCCAGATGGGGAAGAGGTCATTTGAGGTACGATCAGCTTATTTAGAATTATTTCATACAACTTATTTAATTAAAGAGCCTCACACTCCTTTTTTGCACCCGGTCTATCCCATGACTTGGGCCTAGATGTAGAGAGACTCTCCATTACCCTGGTTCTGAGTGAACCAGTAGTGGGAATACTAGGATTTTTTATGTTTGTTGAGGATGTAGACTACAGTTGGGACCACATCAGTCTAGTGGGGATCTCCTTATGCAACCAATGTGGCCATATGTTGTCATCCTAGGCATCGAATGGATATTTTCTGTGCATGATGTTATTGACTTATTTTAAAGAAGAGTCGCATTCTCCGATGAGGATGGCCAACGTGTGTCTTTTGTTGGAAAATAGAGTTGTCAGGTGGGGAGATGGGGTGCCGAGCCTCTTTTTTCTATGATGGATGAGCATTCAACAGATTCAGTGGATGTTGATTTGATGGAGGTTTTGAGATTTGTCAGGGTGTTTTTGGACGTTCTTCTTGAGGACGTTGTGACTATACCCACTCAACATGACATTGAGTTCAAGATATAATTACATTCTGGTGCCCGTATGATTTTGATGGATCCTTATTGGATGTAACCTTCTGAGTTTCATTATTGGAATATTCATATTGAAGAGCTAATGAAGATGGGTTTTTTCTGACCAAGCATGTTGCCATTGGGTGGTCCAATCTTGTTTGCGAAAGAGGACAGATGGTGGTCTCTGGCTATGCATAGACTATCGGAGACTGAATCAGGTAATGTTCAAGAAACTTTACCCCCTCCTGAGGATAGATGATCTCTTTGAATAGATAAGGGAAGTATGTTGGTTCACTATGATCGATATGCGGTCTGGGTATCACCAGTTACGTGTGAAGGATATTGATATCCATAAGACTACTTTCAGGTGTAGGTATGGGCACGTTGAGTTCTTAGTCATGTTGTTCTATGTTATGAACACACCTGATGTGTTCATGGGGCTCATGAACTCTATTTTTTATTATTTTCTATACCAGTTTTTCATTGTGTTCATCAATGAAATTTTGATCTACTCAAGATCATAGGGGGAACATACTAAGCATCTCAGGATGGCCATATAGATACTTAGACATCACCGTCTCTATTGGAAATTGTCTAAGTGAAAGTTCATGACATAAGAAGTTAATTTCCTTTGACACATGGTGTCTCAACTAGGGTTAGTGGTTGACCCATCATAGGTTGAAGCGGTTGATTCTTGGGAATCACCCAAGAATGTGAAAGAAGTTAATAGTTTTCTTGGTATGATAGGCTATTATTGGAGGTTCCTAACCAACTTCTCTCGAGTTACAGCTCTATTGACAAGTTTGACTAGAATCGACCAGGACATTGTGTGGAGTGAGCAGTGTTTGACATTTTTCAGCTATCTGATGTAAATGTTGGTCAGCATTCCAGTTCTATGGTTTATAGAGGTTGGGGTGTTGTAAGATGTGTTTTTCAATGCTTCTAGGCTTGGCCTGGGGTGTGTGATGATGCAGGAGCAGGGAGTGATCTCTTATGGGTCTAGGAAGTTACATCCTCATGAACATAACTATTCCACACATGCCCTTGTGGTTGTAGTAGTAGTGTCTGCGTTGAAGTTGTGAAGGCATTACCTCATTGGGGGGCACTTTGTGGTATTCAAAAATCACAAGAGTTTCAGGAATATCTTTACACAGCGGGACCTGAACATTTGACAACAAATGTGGGTGGAGTTTTTTTAGGTATAAATCTTCTAGATATCTTACATTTAATGTAAGGGGAACATTGTGTCTAATGCCTTGATGAGGAAGCCATAAAGGTTTGTTGTTCAGGAATATGTGGATACATCGAAGGCAATGGAAGATTTGGCTACCCTACACCAAGATGGATGGGTAGATGGCGGTAAAGGTTGTGTGTTTCAGATGAAAGTGCAATCTACTCTATTATAAAAGGCGGAGGAATCTTAGTGGGGAGATATAGAGAGTGAAGTGATGCATGATCAGTTTGACCAAGGCAACGCTCTGGAAGGGTGGTCAGAGGATATTCAGAATCCGATTCTTCTCAGACGGATGTAGTTTGTCCTAGAGACAATGCTCGAGGGTGTTCTATATGTGTTCCATAAATCAATCATAGTGGTACACCATGGAGTTTCTAAGATGTACTGAGGCCTGATAGAACAGTTTTGGTGGCCCGAGGTGAAACAAGTTGTGTCCGAGTTTGTGGAAAGGTTCCTGGAGTGTCACCATGTGAAGGCTGAGCACCACGTCATATGAGGTTTGTTAAAGCCTTTATATTTCCTTGAGAATAAGTATGATGACATATCGATGGATTTCTTCATAGGACCACCTTAAATTCAAGGAGTATGTGAGGCTCTCAAGGTAGTGGTAGACCAGTTGATGAAATCATCTCACTTTATGGAAATCAATGAGTCGACTGCAGTGGATGCCTTAACACAGATATAGGTGGATGAGGTGGGCTATTTTCATGGAGTTCTGAGGTCCATTTTCTCGTATAGGGATGAAATATATTTCTCACAAGACTAGAAGGGATTAAAACAAGATTTTGGCACCCATGTATGCCTTATCACAGCTTTCGACCACCAGACATATGAAAATAAAGATAAATCCATCTATACATTGGCGGATATTCTACGGGCATGTGTTTTGGACTTCGAGGGATCATCAAAATGACATTTTCCCTTAGTAGATTTTTCTTACATTAATAGTGGTCACTCTACTGTTGGCATGGAATACTTTTAAACCTTGTACGGGCAGTCATGTCATATGACCGTGTGCTGGACCAAGGTTAGGGAGGTTGGTGTTCTTTCCCTAGAGGTAGTGCAGAGCACAACAGAGAAGGTTCAGCTTGTGTGTTAGAGGATGAAGGCATCCCATGACCGGTAGAAGTCAAATGTCAGTCGTAGGAGGAGGCCCTTGAAGTTTGAGGTTAGAGACCTTGTGTTTTTGAAGGTTTCCCCTCAACATGGGAAACACAAGTTCGAAAAGGGGAGAAAGCTCCCTATTGGTTCCTCGGGCCTTTCTAAGTGTTGAGGAGAGATAGTGAGGTGGCATATCAGCTAGCAATGCCACCTCAGATGGAAAAGGGCAACGAACTTTTCCATGTCTCCCAGATTCGTCGATATCTACACGATGACACCAATGTCATTGGTTGGGGAGAGTTAGATATATGGGATGATGCTATGTTCATGGGGTGACTAGTGAGTATCAATGATCGAAAGTAGAAAGTGTTTCGTGGAATAACCATTCCATGGGTTCGTGTGTTTTGGAAGCATGGTGGCCTCGATGAGAGTACATGGGAGCGAGAAGCTCAAATACATGCCCAGTACCTAGATCTATTTTGTGTCTTGTTCTGTTTTGTATCATACTGGTTTTTGATGTAGTGGATGACCTAGTTGATATGTTGTTTTATTTTTTCTCATAATGTGTGTGAAATGTCCTAACTATGGAAGGAGAGGACATGATCCTTAGGGAAGACACATTGATGTGGATGTGATTAAACCCATGCGGGCGTGTCTGTGCCTCCCAATGTGGATAATATCGTGACATGGAGGAAGGGACTCTGTAAACCATATGACCAGATGGTATGACCTTAACATGATTGTGTGATTTATAGAGGGATAGGTCTTTCTAGATGTCTAGGGTGGTTTGGTCATGAGAGGTATCTTTCGAGGTTTTTGTTCAGACCCCTCTCTGTACATCATGTTTTAGTTTTGATTCTCGAGGATGAGAATAGTTCAAGAGGTATCTAATGTAATGGCCCAGACCCTTCTGGTCCATTAGGTTTCCAATTTATGGTTCATAGGACGCCCCAGATCCCAACAGTATGTTCGGATCTAATGGGTGGTGTATCAATGGACGGATTTCATGGTGGTGTCACTGATCAGTGCCACAAGGGCTTTTTGGGGTTTCTTCCCCAGTTTTCCCATAATGCAATTTTGTTACTTTTAACCTTTTGAAAGTGTTTTAGTGCCATTTTTATCCCATAAACAATGTTTTAAATCCCCTATGTGTTGGGAGACCCTCAAAGGACCCGTTTTCATCTCTTTAACAGAAATTATTTAATGCACAACTGTTATGGCCACCTCTCCAATGAGAATTATTAAATAGAAATTAATTCCAACATGTATAACCATCCAACCATATAGTGATACCAAAATACACCATTAATGTCATTCAAGATTATCATATCCCAGAACTCCAGTATCTCTCCTTTTTATCACATGGGGATTCATCCTCCTTCTTGGGTGATATTTTCTCTTTCCATGGTGGATTTGTAGTCCCCCTTCCCGAGGCCAGTGGTGTGCTTAGGCAGTAGCCTTATCTATTGGTTCATGGAGTCCCTAGAGCTCCTCCCATGCATGTCACAAATCCCCAGTTGTAGGCTTGAGGTGGAAAACATTGGTCATTGATTATCCATGTAGGGTTATTCCTCATCTCTCTTTAGTATGTATCATGCTGGGTGGGTATGATAATTTTCCTATGGGGATGGGTGAAACAAAACCACAACGAAGATAAAAAATGGGTTTTATAGAATGAAGGGGTGTGTTTGACGATGTTACATTACTCTTTTACCTTTTCTAATATGTTTTGAATTGTATGGGCTTATGTCCTCTGAAAAATGGGGCCATTGGAGGTCCTTCCTAGGGCACTAATGAACCTCTATTTTTATGGATATTTTGGTGAATGAATGGATGCAACACAAAAACTGGTTAATCTCATAAACTCAGTTGATTAAATGGATTCCCAATGAATAAAAATCATGGTGTGGTCACCCCAGTTAATCAAATGGAAAGACAAAACTAAAGTAATGGTTGGTTTAAATCTGAAAAATCCCCTGATCTGTTCTGATGATGTGTATGGTGGCTCTGGTTGATGCTTATTTGGTGACATGGATAGGGATGTGATCCTCTGTTGTGGTGCAGTTATTGTTTTGTTGACCTATGGCCATGTGAGGATGTATGTTGAGGCTTGGTTTTGTTCTAGTACATTGAGGGGTCTCAATGATCGCTTTTATCGTTGTGACTTTACAAGATAAATGGTTGTGAATGCTTAAACTACATCTTGTCTATTTTTCCTTCCTTGGATTGTGGCTATGCCTGTTAGTTTCCCAGTCATGAAAAATTATTTAGTGTAATCACTTGAATATGAAAACAAGAATTGGTTCAATGGGGATTAGTTTACCAGAAATGAGTTGTGACTTGGTTGTGGCTGTGGTTCTTCTTATAAATGAATAGTAACGAGGGTGTTTGTGTGTGGGATGGTTTTAGAACCCCTAGGTTGGGATGGGTGATTTTTTACCTTCTTGTTTAATTTATTTTTCATGTTTCTTATTCGTACCCCACCCATGTTGATCACTTCGTGCTGAACACTCACATTTCATGGGGGATGGTGTTTTTTTCTAACACTCATCTGAGTGGATGGTTATTACCTCATTTTCTACTCCCTTTCTTGAGTTGCACAAGATTCTTTGGTAAAGGCTGTGATGGCATGAGGTCAATTATAGCCCAAGAAATTTTTGGGCCTGGTAGTAGTGGTGGATGGCCCTAGTGTGTGTGGGAAGTTTGATTTCCAAGTGTCTTCAGGATGAGGCCCAGGAGTCTTCGGGTGTGGTGGTAGTTGTTCTGGCCCAGGTGTTTGTGGGCATGGTTACATGTGGTTGTTGTGACCTAGGTGTTTTCGGGTAGGGTGTGAGGTTGTGGTATCCCATGTGATTTCGGGCGGGGTATGGCAGTGGGACTATGGTTAGAATGACAGGGAAGGTCTGATGCATAGGTTGTCTTCAATAACCAGTGGTAAAGTGGTGCAGGGTACCCAAACATCGATGTGTTATTACTATTACCATACTCGACTTGAATTATTTGGGACGTGTTCCTTGGTGAGATTTGGGTGGATATTTTCCTTTCAATGTTCTTTGGTTATCCCTTTTCTCAGGGGGCATTAGAATGTCTCCCCACATGTATACGGCAGATTTTGGTTTCCCCAACTGAGTATACATGTATACTCACCCTAGATATATAAAACTTCTTTAAGGATTCCAAGAGGACATTGAGGACCATGATATAACCTAGTAGATCAGACATTGGGACCATTGATGTTGCAGATTTTCTTTTCCATTGGTACTTACCTTTGGAGTTTCTTGTACTTTTTTCCTCTTACTTTTGGAACATTCATATGTAAATGGTTATTTTGGTTTACTTACACTTAATGTTTTGGTGTTGTTTGGGATTTAAAATCCTATCTCCTGATCCTACTAAATATAAATGGTAATTCCTTCCATTTTTCATGTGATTTTATACCCTAGGTTCCATTCACCACTCCAGGACCTACTGAAGGTGGGTCTCGGGGGTCATTATCTATCTTTCTAGTTGAGGAGGGGGGGGGGTCTGGTAATCTGTTGTCCCATCCCTCGTCTTGGTGATGGTGGGTCATGACAGATTTATAGATAAAACATTCTCTTGGTTAGGTTCATTTTTTGAAAAATATATGTTTCAAAAAAGGTGGGTGTTTCCAAAGAATCCCCAAGATAAATTATATCATCAAACATTTAAATTTCTTCCCTATAAGAACAAGGATGTTCAAAATGTTTTAATTTGTAAATATAATGTTCGTTATGTGAAAGTTTCATTGAATAAAATATATTGAAATCTACTCTTTCATCCCAAAATATAAAGGATTGGGAACCTTTGATGACATTTATGATGGTATTATTTATTTTTAGAAAGGGTCTTCCAAAGAAAATGGGAGAATGATCTATACATTTTTCTTCTACTTTGTCAAGAATATATATGTGAGATGAAAATTGGTAACCTTGTACTCATAGAAGGACTTCTTTAGGGACTCCTATCGTGTAGGACCAGGCTCTGTTGGCAAGTAGTACAACCACATTGGAGGGATAATGTTACCCTTTCTACAAAAAATAATATATAATAATAAATTACATTAATTGAAACTTCTGAGTCACATAATGAATGGGAAAAATTAATCTCATGTATAGGGTAAGGGGTATAAAAAATACCTGGATCCAAGATTTTTTTTTCAGAATTTTAAGGCAGACAAGGGAAAAAACATTCCTACCGAGTTCCACATATTTATTTCTTTTAAATCTCCATCTATGTATCCATAGACACATAATGTTCCTTTATACCTTGAAATATTCTTGAATAGACTCCATCAGGGAAATATTGTTTTCTACTTTTTAGGAAATCATCTAGCATCTCTTGGTGTAATGATTACTCCTTGGTTTTTCATGGTTATTTAATTCTTTATAGAAAGGGAGGTAGTTTTTGATCTTCCATGATCTGTCTTTTTTTCTTTTGATTATGTATTAGGGTTCTCGTTATAAGGATATATTCTTGGTGTAGATTCGTTAGTTGTGTCATGTTATAGAATTTGAGTTTATATTTTTATAGGTGATATTTTACTTTCTTCCAATTCATTTCCACTTATCATGGTAATAGCACTGCCATTTCCTCTAGGATTTAGAATTTTCTAAGAAAGAATATTTCTTATGCCTTGGTTTACCATAATATTTAGGGTTGTAATGAGCTGGATGAATTATCCATTAAATAATTTTAAATATAACCCATGAGTGGATATATTGGTCTGCTGATTATTTTTCTATTCTATTATTGGTTTCAACATGTATTTCATGGATGGTTCTTGTGGATTTCCTTTCTAGAATATTATAGATTGTAAAAAATTGTATTGATTGAGTTGGAGGGGGGTGGTGGTTGTGTTAAAAAGGATATAAAGAAGTATTTTTATATGATGGTAATTGAGTTTTCATGATTCTAACACTATGTTGTTGAGTGGTGAATTCTATAAATTCTAGGTTTTTACTTGGTTTATTTTGGAATTAATTTTAAAAATTTGAATCATACCATTCAGTTACATGAATTTGAGAGCATATTTCATTGAAATGTTCATAGGAGTAGCATAGTTCGCAGGACCTTTGGGGTGTGGTAGATTATGATTAATATACTTTATTCATAGCTAATCTTATCACCAGGTAAATTATTTCACCAATTATATTTTCTAATAATAGTGAGTTTGAACTTTTTACCCGATAAACTCCTCTAATAGTATTTTTGGTACTTAATTGTTTGGAATTTTTTAAGATCATTTTAATGAGTTCTATCAACTGTGAGGGTGATTTATCAATTAGTTACTCTTCTGAAGAAGCATCAGGTTTTTTTGATCATTATCTATAATCCATTGTTTGAAAAATACCAAGAAGAAAGTTCTTGAAATGGATGTTGTTTGATGGAGGTATATAGCTACTGAAATCAACATTAAAACTCATAAAGAGTCTCTATATTTTCTTATTTGACTCGAAAATTTGTTTTCAATGTTGGGTACTTCTTTAGGAAGGAAGTAATTTCTGGTGGAACACCTTCTGTAGAACATTCCATGAGTTTACTTATACTAGTTACATTTTTAGATCCACCCCTTGGTTGATCCTTCATGTGATAATGTAAATTCAATCCATCTAATTTTAAACTCAGTGAATCATATAGTTATAAATTCATTAAAACCATCCGTAAATAATATTAAATTTCTTTTTCGGGCCTTTTTAAGATATTCCATGAAACATAGGTTGTATCCCAATCATTCCAGTATTGAGTTCAAATTCTTTTGGATCACTTAATTATAATTATAATTTATTGATATTGAAATTGGGTGAATACATATCTCTCAATGGTATATTAACATGATCTCTATTTCCTATAATCTCTTCAATTTCTATTAAATAATATGAGGAGGATGATGATGTGGATGGAGAATTATCCAATGTAATTGTGAGAAACTATCTTTCGTCTTGTTCTATATTTCAGAATGTAATGACTCTAGCCAAAATAGTTCTGTCAACCTATGGGACCAAACTACTGAAGTTGGAAGAACTCAATCAGGTAATCAGAAAATAATTTTGACCAAAAATTTAATCAAAATAATAGAGTTCCTTGGAAATGGATCTTGGTTTGATGAGCTCCCGTCACAAAGTTCTCATGTAAAAAAATGTTGAACCCTAAAAAATTCAGTAAAGGCATGAATCTGATTTTCTCAAGTGAGGTCATTTTTATAAGTGTGCATAAATTTTGTTTTTTGCATTATTTATTTAAATATCTAGTAAAAAATGTATTTGTTTTGACATAAAATTATGGAATTATTGTTATAGACATCTAATATCTCCGCACACACCTATTGAATTATCATTAAATTGTTTTATAATTATAATCAAATTAGTTGAATCAGTGATTACATAATGATGGAAACTATAGTTTAGATAAAGGAACAAAATGATCACTTTGTTCTTCATAATCACCTAGACCAGCATTTGGATCTCCCCAATTACACATGAATTTCCTTCATTGTCTTTTATCCCATATAGTTGATTTATTTTATGTGTCTTGTGTGTGAATCCCAAAATAAAGAAATAAAATTTATGTAATAACTCATAAGAGACCATCACTATTAGTACATGTAAATAATATAGAGGTGTTAGAACATTGAATGAATAGAACAAATAAACATGTGTTGAGTAGTTTATCCTTTTCTGAACAACATGTGATTTAAAATTCCATAATTGAAGTATTACAAAGGAATATTATATTACCAAAGAGTTTCGAATGTAAAATCACAAGATAAATTCTCAAACTTTTTCATGTTGAGTCACATTATATTGTCATGATAGATTTAATTTTATAGATTATATGAAACATCTTTCCATGTGATAGTTATGATCTCCTTCTTTGATTTCCTGAATGTTAGGGTGTATGTCCACTTACCGTGGTCCAACCTAGTTATCCTTTTGGGGGTGGAATAATCTAATGATTTTAAATTGTGGGTAAAGTAATGTGGGATTAGGCATTGATTTATGGGCATTGTCATTATCAATAGTTCATAAAAAGAATTTCTTTTAATTGTGATATGCCATTTTCTCTGTAACCTATAGTTGGATTATAAAATTATTGGCTAGAAAAGACTAACTACTTCGCTGTTAGTGGATCTACAGTTTCGTCCAACACAAGTTTTCTATATTCACCTAATACTCAGATCCTGCAATTGAAATATAGTTTTTTTAATGGGGGAGAGCTTTTCATTAAATGGAATAGAAAACATTATTCCCCCAACTTTTTTAAATTTCACATGGGAACATTTTCATTCTCCGTGCATCTTTTGTGTTGATATGAATAATTTTCCTTCTTAGAAAAATAATGTACCAAGGCTCCCTAAAAAGATGTAAGGGAATGAGGATTCAATCATGGAATTCTCGGTTGGATCTCTCCCTATGTAAAAGTGGAGAAAATGGTAATATATTACTTTTTTCAATCTCTTGGAAAATTTTATCAACTCCATTGTTATCTCAAATGTAGAGGTGGTATCCAAAAGTGGCTTCAGTAGAGTGGGTGTTTCCATGTTCATCCATGTGGTGTAGGCATGTAAATGGGGTTGGTATCTCTATATTTTTAGAGCTGCTCCGAGCTTGTGGACATAGAATGTATGCATAAAAGGGTTCATGGTCTTTAGGAAAGAAAAGAATTAAATTAATCTAATAGATTTTGGCGAGTAATAGGAATGATAATGTAGGTGATTCTTGGAGTAATAATGCTTATCGTGGATGTCAGAAGTAGTTTCCTCGCCATAAAATGTGTTTGGAGGGGGGGGGGTTCATGGTAGTAATAACTAATTTGGGAGTGGTGTCATGGTTAATAAAATGAATTTATATCTTATTTCATTTTTGTATTTTCTTTAGTACACAAGGACAACAGTTGGTACCCACGAAAAGTACACATATTGTGACAATAGGGTGCAGTAAGGTGGTCAGGTGACCATGAGTGGTGCTTGCGATAAGCTCAAGGAATGGTTACAATTACTACCATGATAAAAAAATGTTTATGAAGTGGGAATCATACATAAAATTCCTACAGTATGCATAGTAAACTCATATGTCATGGTCCGTCTTGTCCTTTTCTATTTTCAACTACTCAAAAGTTTACATCAATTCTTAGTGTAGTCATAAAATCCACCCTAAAAGAATTTAATGGATTTATAATTTAAAATCAAAGATGTATTTATTAATAAATTCCATATTTAATTGAAATTTTCTATTATGTACAAATTATAGACATTCAACAGAAATAACTATTTACCTATGAATTATATTAAAATGAGGGATATTTTCGATAAATAAGAAATAAAAATGTGGAAATTTTTAGATCACATCAGAAATTAAGGGATAATTTTTTTAATATGAAAAAAAGATGACATCTTGAGAACTTAGAATTATAATCAAAAGGTTTTTTGAAAATTTTGTGTGTACATTTTAGGATATATACAAAGGTACAATAGATTACTTAGGTTCTTCGGTGAGCCTCAAGATTTTTGGGTATATTTTTGAAAATATTGAAAGTAGTTTCCTCAATATAAGGTTGGCACACAATTGAGGAGAACCATATGGGTAAATCATGTTGTTTGGTTTTGGTTTGGGCCTTAGAGAATGACTGATACATGGTTGTATACAAACCATCAAAAACCTGAAATCCTTATGTCATGGTTATTTCCATGGTTGGAACATGATTTGGTATACTAATGGACATGCTGTGTGAGAGGGATGGGATGCGATAGTGCCAACCGCATGGCTGACACACAATTTTAAAAACCATGCATCCAAAACAATCATTTTATAATTTTTTAATCAAAATATTGATTTTTTGTTTTTAACCCTTGGATTTTAAACCCTATCCCCCTCTTCCTATCCTCCCTTTCACATGTGTACTAGGAGGGTATCCTACCTCCATCCTCTTCTATTCCCATTTGATTTATAGTTATTTTTGTGTAATTATTATACAATTAATAAGGATTTTACTCCTCCTACATCCTCTATGATCAATATTTTATTGTTATTCTATGACTTATTGTGACTCAATTAGGGATATGAGGTATCATTACACCAGATAAATTGTTATTCAACATGTTATATTTGTGAATTTACTTAGCACTACTAGTGGATATCACAAGATGATGTATGAAAACCATGAAATTATTTTATGGGATGGTAAATCACATGGAAATGTTTTTATAGGGGTTTCTCCTAAATGAAATAAAAATTAATGTTTAATCATGTATTTAAATAGTTTCTTTTATGAGGCTAATGTTTCAGTGCGTGTAAGGAGTTGAACATACCTCTTTTCTCATTATTTTATTCAGTGGATAATGATCGATGAGTTAATAGTCATTAGTTACATTAAATTGACATTTCAAAATTAATTTAAAGTTTTTAATTAATTATAAATTGTTTAAATTAATTGAAATCAATGATTTGACTTATGTTAAGGTGATGTGTATTTTGGAAATGGTTGGATGGAATTTGGAGAGAACACGCGAGAGTTGGCAGGATGTGATATAAAGGGAATGAATTTTTATGAGGTATTTGGTCCATTTAATGTACCCATTTTGTAATTTAATTTATTTCTTTTTTTAATGTGATATGAAATCTCCCAACCATGGATATTTAAACTTTCCAAAATTAAGTATTTTTTCTAGCTAAAAAATGTATTCTTAATAATTATTGGACAAAGAGTCAAGGTTGATACCAAAACCCCCGAGATCTATCATGGGGAATCGACCACTGATGGACAAGTTCTAGATAATAAAATATATGATTTGTGATTTAAAGAAAGAAATTTCTATAAATGAAACAAAAATGAATGAATGATATGTATTTGACCTAGCGATAGGTTCCCTAGGTGACCTACGAGTATAAGAGTCTGATGGTTGAGAATGTCTGGCTTGAGTAGGCCAAGAGGGAGTCTTAAGGTAATTTTAATTCTTAAAGTATGTTGGGAAGTGTGTTAGGAGAGTGTTCCTTCTCCACTGGGGGGTTATTACCAATTCATTTATGTTTGAGATGATATATGGTTGGTTGGGTGAGTATACTGACCTAGTGTGTTTGGGGATATGATATTGGATTTATGTCTTCTCTATAGAGTGATGCCATTGTAACCATTACTATAAGTCTAGTGGTTACATGTTATTATTTTGGATATTTTATGTGATTTTAATCTCTTTTTGTGATGGGTGATAACCCAAGATATGAGTTTGTGCTAAGGGAACCGATCTAACGTGTTCATCCTACGTAGTCACTTAAGGGACCCTGGTGAGTGCCCCCATGTTAAGAACACCTTTAGATTGTTAGTGTGGGAATGAGTTTTGAGGATTTGTGGTGTTACCTTAGAACATGATTCGATGGTGTGATCATGATATAGATATAATGATGGGGATGGGTCCCACACTGTGTAGCCAAAGAATGATTACATGATGGGTCAAGTATCTATACAACTAATATGGTATGATGTGAGGCTATAGAGAGTGTGTATCCCTATTATTTACAACTTATTATTTGTATGAATTTTTTATGATTCCTGGGGTGTATATTTTTTATAGGAATATTTCTTTTTATAAGATTCAGGTTGAGGTGATTTTCCCCCCGGTGTTGGTTTTCTATATAATATTAGTTGAGATGATTTTCCCATGGTTTTATATTTATGAAATGATTCATGGTGAGGTGATATAACCTTTGGGTTATTCCATTTAATATGATTTTAGGATATCTAATCGTCCCTATATTATTTGTTTTCTATACTATTATAGGTGAAATGTATTTTCCTTTGGTGGAATGTTATGATTTGGGGATGGCTATATTTCCTATGGGTGGTTACTTGTAATTTGAGACACTCCATAAAATTTGTAGAATGGTGTGAAGTATTGGTTCCAGGAAGGTTGAGTTTTCCCCTAAGTGTTTCTTATATAGTTCTCTCAGTGATGATTTTAACCCTAGTTCATGGTTGATATTCTTTCAGATACTCTATAAATGGATAAAGGTGGTATGATCGATATTGGGTAACAACTTTGAACATGAGTATCGATGATGATAGTTTATTTATGCTTCTATATTACATTTATTTTTTCATCTCAACGTATAACATGTAAATAAATTACTTTTTGGATATTTTTGGGGACCATTTAGTGATATTCTAACGAGTTATACTCAAAACAAACTAAAAAAAAATTACACAGTACGCGAGAAGATCAAATTTATCATAGGATCAAGTATGTAATATAACTATTGTTGAATGATTGAGTGGGATATATTTGAAGGATTTGGATACTCGGATGAGGTGATGCTTAGGGATCATAATAAATTTTCTTATAAATTATTTCTATTGATTTTTTATATGCTATATCCCCAGTGGGTGATCAGTTGACATATTCTTTAATGGACATTGTTATATAGGAACATTTGATTCCATCTTGAATTTTATATAACTTGTTTTATTTAATTCATTTCAAAGACTCTAATTAGTGATCGATGATATTTTGTTATTTCTTTATATATTTTATTCAAATATGAGAGAGTTGTATCCCAATTGTAAGAATTTAATCCTCTATTACTAGTTGGAGGCGTATGGGGTATTTTCAGGTGCACACAAGGTTATATGGATCCCCTATCTAGGATACCTATCAATTTCATTTGGTCAGTCAAACATTTGATAGTGGTGTTATAGATTTTGTTTTGTATTCTATCTGTAATATTATAGATAGGTCACACAGGAATTTGTCTAATCCTATAATGGAATTTGGGATAGCGTATCACATTGTCCATTTATAATGGAAATTATAGGTTACCATGGACATGAAATTACTATTGTTGTCTTCTTCTTTACAATTTTATGATTTTTGCAACTATGATGTAGTTGGGTTAATGGTTTCACTATTTATGGGTTTTTGGAACCTATCCTGTTAGTTATAGTTTTGTGTGTGTACATAATTTATGGCATGTCAGAGTCATATGAAATTTATTTTATTATGTGTGATTTATTTTGATAATGGTATAGGGTTAAAAGTTTTACATTTTCAATGTACCCTTATATAGTTTTTCCCAAATTCCTTTTTGTGGGAATTTTCTTCAACAAAACCACAATATATTTTCTCTAATGACATGTCATGTAGATTATATGGAGGGATTCTTCTTAATGATGATTATGAAATGACCCTTATAAGGTATGTATAGTAAACCATAATAGGTTAGTGAAATCATGGGATTCCATAATTATCATACTTGTGTTGGTAATTATCATACTATCTCTACAAACAAAATGTGATCAGTTACCTAAAATGTTTACAAAAACCTGCATGGAATTTTCCCATATAGATTCATAGAAGAATTTTACTAAACCAAAACATATGAGTATAGTATACTTGATAAATATCATCATGGTGCAACTTCATTATATAAACAAACATGTTGATGAGATAATGGTCCTTTAGGGGTAGCCTCATATGCAGATTCCTATTAAGGATTGGTTCCCTGGTAGAATGATGACTTGGCATATAATGCATGATGAATATATATATATACAATATCCCAAGAGAGGGTTTTTTAATTTGAGTATCCCTGTGATGTTTTAGACAAGATGAAGGGTGTTTTCTAATGATACGTGACCTATGTGAGATATAGTATATGAGATAAGTGGGAGAGACTATTATATTTGGGATATGACTTATGATATTAGTGATATTGTTATTATGGTCAAGAAGAGTTATGATATACAGGGGTAACATGATAGATTGTATTTCCTAGTCTTGAGATTTCACTAGAGACTATAATAATGGGTATATTCTTTGGGTAGAGATTAAATCATGAGATGTTATACAGGGTATATGGTATAGGAACCTTGATTACTTGAGCTTTGTTGTGAAAATCTGTCGAGGGGCTTCAGTGTCATGGTTTTTTTTTATTGAAAGGATCAATTAGAATCCTAATCAGATTTATTTCAATAACGGATCTTTAATGGATAGTGTATTAAAATCTTATATGGTTGTACCTTTAATGGATATTGGGTAGGTAGATTATTTTATACATGATACGATGCCTAGGTTGAAGTGTGATAACATGAATTTTCTTGGCAGAAGTTATATTTTGGGATTATAAGGGAATGAATTGAATTTACTATATCTATATCATAGTGAAATAAATGTTGGGCATGGTTAGTAGGATAATATCATGAGCATAAGTTTGATAATGTGTGACAGATGGTCTCATGAGTCAGATTCTATGATTAGAAAGTACTGAAGTGTATGCACATTGGTCTTGAATGACATCCAAGTAGTATTAAAAAGATAAATGTATTCCTGTTGATTATGGATCAGTGAAAAAATGTGTGAAATTTGAGGAATGATGGATTTTAAGGAACACTTTTAGGTTAGGTTTCTTTATGTGTTTGATGCCATGAGAAATTCCCCTCCATTTTGATATGTAACATCAAAGATTGATCAGGGTACCATGGTATGTACAACCTGTGTGTAATCTAATAAATATATTTATAAGGAGGTGTGATGGGGGATCCTATAGTGATTTTTATCATAGATCTCTATATGGAAGGCCATATAGTGGGGAGTTGACCATTGGCTATATAGGGTGTGACTCCCATTATTTTAGAAATTTCTACAATGGTTGAGGGTAACATTCCATGTGGGCTAGGAATTAGGAGTGGTTTATGTTTATCTTATATGAATTGGTATGATTATAATTGATATGTCTATTTATTACGTATGTAATGGATGATGTATGATCCGTATAGGCTCAACACGCATGTGGGCAGGGTTGTGGGTGTGATATGGCTTATATTTGGATGGTCGATATGGAATTTGATTGTCAGTGTGTACATTGAATAGTATTATCTAGATATATTTTAAATACCTGATTTAAAACCATATAATATATTGGATGGATTCAATGTTTTAAAACTGGGCCCAGAATGGTTTTTTTGTTATAGAATGGTGAGTTAGATTATAAAAGTACTCATACCTTTGAGTGGAGTCTGATAGAAGATTTTGTTGGTCAAGGATCCTAAAATGGAATTACAATGACAGTAAGGTCTAGACTTAGTGTGGGTGTTTGGACATTCACAATATTCTTATTAGGATTTAAATATTATTATCAACTGATGAGATAACATTTTAACAGGTGCGCTAGAGTGTTTTCATTATTGCTAAGTTAGGGAAGTTCTAATAGATATTTTTTCATAAAATTAGTTGTGTTGTGCTAGAAACCACAAAAATAATTAATTAGCTAATTTGAAATATATTTCTACATTATTTCTTATTGTGGATAGTACTGTAGCTTATAATCACTCCTTATGATGAATGTCTTATGGTAGGATGCATCGTAATACTAGAAATTAATTGATTGATGAAATTGTGGTGTCAAAAGATAGAGGAGTATCATGGTGTGATATATCATGGTTTATGGTGACACATATGGGATGTGGTATATGTTCATGATGAATTGTGCACCTCAATTTTGATGATGCACATTGAATGTTCAGTTTTAGCAGTAGAGTATAATTTTATAAAGCGGTTATCAATTGATGACTGAGATAAGTTGAGATTTATGGTTAAATTACACTATTCATTCATGGGGATGAGATGTTTTATGGTTTCAAGGTTGTAAAGACTCATGTTTTTTCTAGCAAGTGAAATTATGTGAGAATGTTTTTCTTAAAATTTGGATTAATATTGAGAATTTATTATCTAGTTGGAATTCTATGAGTAGGAAAATACTGATTGATATTTTTGGATATTGATCGAGACATGGAGGTGCATTAGGTGTTTGATTATGTTGTAAAAAAAAATTAGTAGATTTTCATAAATTCTTTTAAGGGTTTCCCTTATTAATAGATGGAAGTTAGTTCAAGAATAGATTGTCCAAAATTTATGGGTTTTTTTGGTATGGATATTTGGGAAAGGTTGTGACATGGTTTTATAAAACCATGAAAGTCATGGAATATCAATTTATAGGGGATTCACATTGTTGGTTCATGGTTTGGAATACTATGTAGCCTTCATGTTTTTATTATAATGTGTTAATTTAGATTTCCCCTGGTATTTTAACCCAATCCCCTATTCATCTCCATCCTTTCTCTAACAAACTAGGGTGGTTTCCTTCCACATTCATCTCATATTCCCCTTTGATTGGTTGTGTTTTTGCTTTTGTTATTTAGTGTTATTATTTGATTTTCCTCCACCTCATTCCTATTTTGTATTACAGTTTAATTCCTTTATTAATTTTTGTGATGTGACTAAGGATTTTAGTGATAAATATACTATAGAAAAGTATAATATTCTTGATATGTTGTTTTATTTACTCAACAAATGAATTGAACATCCTGATAAGGATTATGCATAGCGTCACATGCCATTTAGTTGAAAGTACATTTCCTGGTGAATTTTTTCTAGGGTTTACATCGAAATTAAATAAAATTCACCATTGAATCAAGAATTTAATTTGTCACATATACATCTGTTAGGTTTGAGTTTAGGTCGAAAGTATACCATGCCCAATTGCTCTAAATTTCAATGAGTGGGTGATACATGGTGGGTAAATAGGTATATACACATTATAATATTAAATTGTAAAATTAATTTTATATTATTTAATTATGTAAAAAATATCAATTGAATTGGTTTTTTCTTGATTAATGGATTCGTGTGGGATATTGATGACTGGTTGGACTAAAAAGAGCTTAGTAGTGATCCACCAAGAAATCATTTAGAGGAAATGTATTTTGGTTTCAAATAAGGCTAGTGGTCCCTGGATCAAACCTCTTTTGTATATATATTTATCTAGGAAAACATGTGACTTTTGGTCACACTACTATTGGTGACTGAGCATTTCTATGTTATATAAACTAAAAAAATGGAAATTTCTATGAATGATTTATTGATGTTTCAAGGGACATGATAGATCCATGATCTTCATATTGGTTAATTTACAATTAATGTTTGAGGTTTTTATTATAATGAATATTATTTGATATGTAAGGAAAATGAGGGGAATAAATGAAATTAAATAAAATGAACAAAACATTAAATACCTAGTGATATGGGGCCTATGTGACATCTTATTAGAGGAGTGTGATGGATGAAATTTTTTGTTTGAGTAGGCTATGTGAGAACCTTGAGTCGTTCTAAATAATTTGTTGATTTTTATATGAATGTGGGTTGAGTCTTCCTTCACTTTTAAGGTGTGGTTACATATGAGTGCATGTACTAGAGGGTTTATGCTAGGTTGGGTGGGCAGAACAACCTACGATGGTTGGAGATATGAAATGATACATATACTATCATTATGGATTGTTTCTATTGTGAAAATTTTTATGAGTATAGAAGATACATGTCATTATTAAAATTACTATGAATGATGCTATTCCATTTGAGTTGGACAAGATGACCCAAGAGATTATTTTAATGTATTGGAGCCAATGTAGTGTGTTTGTGGAATTGTGTTACCAAATAGATCGTGGTGGCTACCAATACATAACATAAACCACGAGAGGGTTAGTTTTGGAATAGTTACTGATGATTTTGACTATCACCTTAGAACCAAAATAGATGTTATGATCTTGATATGACTGAATTTATGGGGATGGATTTTTCACCTAAGATGATGACCATATATGACGTGGAAATTTGAGAAGGTGTTTAACCCACAAGGTATGAAATGAGGTTTTAGTGAGGATGTTTCCCTAGGTATTTATATTCTATTATGTTAATTACTTCCATTTTATTTAGTTTTATCTGATTTTCCCTTGATGTATTTATTTTTATATGATACTTGGTGAGAATATTTTCCCTGGAGTTTATGTTCTCTATATGATTCTATGTGAGATGATTTCCATCAGGTGTATACCATTTTTTATTATCTTATGTTATAATATTATCTCATGGGAATACATTTTTTATCTGATTTTAGATGAAATAATTTTTTAGGCTGTATGTTTATTATATAGTTCTAGCTAGGGGATGAGACCCCATAGGTGTATTCTTATTTCTATTTAGGGATGGGTATATTTATCTTGGGGAGATCCTTATATTCCAAGGATGGGTATATTTCTGTCAAGTGGTAACTTATTCTTAGAAAAACATTGAAACTGGATGAAGTTGGTATGATATGAATGTACTTGTTGTTGGGAAGGATTGTTTCCCCTATGTTATCCCTATATATATATATATATATATATATATATATATATATATATATATATCCATGTGTGTATATTTTCTCCATAGTTCCAGGATGATATGATCATAGATGTTATAATAATGGAAGAAGTATGTATTTTTGGTCATGAGTGATATCCTAGAACTAAAGGATTATAATTGGTTATTTATTACTATTTCCACACTATATTTATATTTTTAGTAGATCATGTCAAATGCGAATGAATTGTTTTACTTCTTTTTTTGGGACCCCATAGTTGGTTCCCTATGAAGTTATAATCTCAACCCACTTAGGTTACCATGAAACCTTAGCACCCAAAAGGATTTACTTTATCATATGATTTGGTAGGGAGGAGTCCCAATTTTTCATGAATGACTGGGATAACAAAGATTGATTTAGAGAAGAGATGTGTTGTTTCATATTCATATCAGTTTGACTATTGTGAATTTTTTTATTAGTGATAATCAAAATGAGAGATCTGTGGACATATTCATGTATTACGATGTTTTTTAGGATTGTATGCTTCCAAAATTTATTTTATATATCATGTCATGTTTTATTACTTCTCTATACTTCTATAATTTGTGATGGATGATGATTTGTTATGTTTTTACCAGTTTTTACAATAATACAAGGGTAAAATTTCCCCATAGTAATTCCCAAGATCATCACTTGTTGTCATATGTCTATGGTTTAAGGGGAGAAAGTCATTTGGTCATGCGGTTCCCCAACATGGGACATCGATCAATGTTCTTCAATGAGGAAAATGTTACAACCTTTCTTAGTACCACATAGTTGTGCATTGTGGATCCTTATGGAATACATTATTTAAATCCTAGAGAATCTATCAAAGGGGATACCCTATACTAATGGTAACACTATGGTGTTTCTTATTATGAAAAATAATCAATTATAGGTGTCTTTATACTTCCCCTCATTGAGTACCTCATGGTGAACATTGATTGTTCCCTAGAGATCCTCAGGGGGATCCCAAAAATTATAATAAAAATCCACTTCATGCTATATATGACTAAGAAACATTCCATCCCACATTGGAAATATGAGTGGGTGGGGGAAAAGATAAATTAAATGAGAGATCTTAAAAACACACAAGTCACAAACCCACCATTTCCTTCCATCACTGAACACAACATACTGTGATGAAATTCATCGATTTCCTACCATCTACTTTCTTTCACCATCATATGATGCACAATGAAAACATTCAATCACTTTCACAGTATTCATATTTAGGAAAGGTATGGTTTAGGGTCCTAGTGGCCTGAAGTCCCAATTACATGGATTAAAAAAACGTTATGAATTGTACGACTACTACAATACCTTTTATAAAATACCACATTCCAGATTTCTGTTGTTTCATATAAATGAATCCATAAATAAATTGAAATCAGATTTTGTTACAAGATCATAGAAGAAATTTTTAGTCAATTAATCCCTTAAATATAATAATATGAAATGATTTGATCTATTAGAGTTGTATAAAAATATCATGGAACAATTAAAATTTATTAAAAAACACATGCACCCAACAATGTTTTTGAAGATTACATGAAACAAGAATAACAACAAACTATAATACACAATAAACATACAAAACTAATTTATTAATGAAAAATAATTATTTAAAAATAAATTGTTCAAAAACCAACCAAACCACATGAAAATTTCATCTTAAAAAAGTGAACTCTACCATAACTATTTATGATCATCAAGGAACTACCAATCACAATGTTAGCCTCCATGTTTTTTTGTATATGGTATTCCATTAATTACATGAATCCAAACCATCATTGAGGTGTGTCATTACCTAAAATAATGTAGTATCACAACCCGATAAAAAGTATATGTCACCTCCCAAAAACCATCCAATAAAATTCATTTTTATTCTTCCCCAACAAAGCCAATCCCTATATTATACTATCCACCCAGTCATCATAACGAAAAAAATGAAATTTATTAAACATGAACATAACCCTTCCATTATCATTACATCTCTATTATTACCCATACTTGTTGCAATAATTAAAATTTTTATTAATAATCAAGTCTACTAAAGAAAAAACCTACTAGTAATATAAACCAAATTTGTAAAAAATTAGTTTTACACAAATCAATCCAATGTAAGAAAATAAATAAAAATCATTCCCAGTAAATTTAAAAAATGTTTTAATGACTCCAGAACTTAATGTAGAAAAATTTTCTTAGTTACAAAACCACTAAAAATACAATAACCACAATGCATTTCAATCAATAAACAAGATAGAAAACCCACTACAAAAAAATATAACATATATTATTCCCATGCTTTTAAAGTCCATATTTGGATATATTTTAACATCATCACAGATTTTTTAAATCCTTAGGATCCTAATTTCAAGAAAACTATCAATAATAATCCAGTCATACTCAAATTCCTAAAATAAAATTTCTTGACCCTTAATCCATTTATATAATTCATTACTAAGCATATCATGAGCGTATAATGCTCCTTTATCTTTAAATTTTTTTATTTAATAAAAATATTCCATAAAAAACTAGGTTCTACTTTATTAAATATTATAACCAGTTTTTTTGAAAATATGAGTATTATGTTGGAACACTTGATTTTTTTTGTTTGGAAATGGTAGGATCCACCTATATATGTGACCTAAATTTTAACATTCATGTCACAAGACCAGATGTATTATTATATCTTGTAACTAAATTAAAATTTACATAAATCAATTACAACATAATAAGAGGAATCAATCTCCGAATTATCCTTTATTGTTACAGAGGCTTTAATATTCTATTTCTTACCAAATTAAGACAACTCTTATGTCATTTCACCCTAACAAAAATCATAGGTAATCGAATGTTTCCCACTAGTGAGAGTTTCTTTATATGACTCATTCCCCTTAGTTTACTTGATTTTCATAGGATGATAAAGATAATGGAAATCCATTTGTTTTCTGACTATCTCATTACCCCCTAGTCCCTCATTTTTTGACAATCAATTTTTTTTCATGATCCTTATTAGTGGGGAGAGTACTATAATTATAAATAACATCCTTCAAACACCAATCATTCTCCTTATCTGTTGGACCACCATTATTTCTTATATTATCCCTATATGTAATATTATTGGATTGTGAATTGTCAGACATAGGTACCTGTACAATGTGTATCTTCATCTTTTTTAATATATTTTTATTCTTAAAATTAACCAATAATGTCTATTTTTTAAACAAATAAAAACATACTATTGAACTTCAAATATCCTTAGAATCATTAGAAATTATTTTTTAGTTGAAGGAGACCCATTTGAGTCTATTCATACTGAACATTAAAATTGAAATTATAACCATTTATTGAGTGTAAAAAATTTTCAATAAATTCACTAAATAGATAATCCTTAAAAGGAAAATGATAAATTTTACAAAATCATGATATATACATTTCTTTGTCTATAAAAAATGAAGTTACAAATGGAAATGAAACATCCAAAAGCTTCTAATTGTGATAATAAACCCCATTTAGACATAAAACCCCCAATCTTACCTAGGAAAAGGAGATATTATACTCCAAAGGTGTTAAGTGGGGATCCCACAAAAAAAATTCCTAGTCTGAGGGAGAGAGAACTGCATCCCCAATACCAACACAAAAGATAATAATATGGGAAACTCATTAGAGAAAACCACGACTAGTTGATATAATATTTGAGTAAGATAATGAAAAAATAAATGAGATTTTCTTAAAGAGATTATACAACATCAAGGAGTTTGACCCTTTTGGTAACGAAATTCAAGAATGAATTTAAAAAACATAAATATTAAAGTGTAAAACAATAATATTTTATTATATTTCTATTTTTAAATATAATTTATTCAACATCATATGTTTGACACAATATGATGCATAAATAAATTATGAAATACAATTAAATTTCATTTTCTTAAAATGGACGTAATAAAAATGATGTTAAATTAGAGGGAATTAATAATACTAACCAAAATATAAAACATATATAATATATATTTAATAATTTTTTTTGATATTCATCAAAATTATTTTATAGATATATGATAAGAATGAATCAAATTTTAGGCATTAAAAGTATATGTAACACCAATTGATTTTGCAAATAAACTTGTTATTCAATGCATGAAACACTAAGTGTCTACAAAAAACAACTTTTTATAACCTATCTAGTAAACATTATTTTACCACCAATATGATTTGAATTTTGAAAATCTAACAGAAAGAGTTGCGATCAGTATGTTATTTTTAGTCTGATATGACCTACTTAATTTTTGGTCAATAGTAACAAACACTTATGAATAGTAATGTTACACTTATTAATAATGACATACACTTATGAATGAAACATCACATATGATAATATATATATAGTATTTAATTGAACGTATGATGTACCTATGTTTGAGAATATGTTAATAAATGTTTTATAAACTGTATTTTTCATGTAAATTATGATTTTAATTAAATATTAAATTAATAATATTTATAAAATTATTTTTAAAAAAATGGACTTCATTTTTGGATTCTACATGTCGAAAAATGGTATGGGTGAATTTTTTTATTATTTTTCTAAAATACTTGATTTTTTGGTGACTAGTAAAATTTGATAATTTATAATAAATGATAAATAATTGATTTATTAAGTCATTGATGACGTTCTGATGATTTAATAATAAATGTTTTGAACTGACATGAAAATATTTTTATTTTTGGTCATGTAATCATCAATATTTCTTATCTTATGGAAAAATAATAAACTAATGATTAATATATTATGATAACCCTCCTCCCCTCTACTATAAAAAGCCACATGTTCAACCCTCTTCTCTTCACTCCTCTAAATACTTTTTCCTTCTACTAATTTTGCCCAAATGTCCTCCCATGATCCTCCCCCACAACCAGAGGTGTAACATACATGACTTATTTTAAAGTTAAATTCCATTTAATTTAAATTCATGCTTTGTTTTGAGGGTTTCCCAAGCATTTATGGAGGAATGGGTGAGTTTTTACGAATTGGGCCAAACCGTGAGCCCAATTCCAGATTTAAAAATAAATTTTGATTCCTTTATAACTTCTTCATTTTTCATCATTATTAATCCATTCCAATTCATAATTGTCATCCCCTGACATATTAACAACATCATATTTATTTTGACCATTTATAAATCCATAATCATTGTGGATATGAGTTTTTATTTAAGGTATTGGGCCTGCCTGAAAGCCCATTTTCTACATTAAAAATAAAATTTAATTCTTTAATATCTCCTTCACTATTTGCGTTTTTTTCGGTGATTTCAACTCTCACCCGAGCCCACTTAACTAAGGCGCGCCCCCATTCCCTCCTCCCACAATTTAGAGCTCGATAGAATCGAGAAAACGATCAAAAAATCTCTGGATTTTAGAAATCATCCAGATTTGGAGAGGTAAATTGATCCTTTCATAACTCCTTCTATTATTACTATTTTTCTCCCATTCCAATTCCTACATGACCTTACCATTCTTGTTAGAATATCCATTAAATTTTTATATGTTTTAAAATTCAGATTCGGGTCGATTTTGGGTCATTTTCTTCAGGATATTTTTGGGTAAGTGATTCCTTCTTGGTTTCTTCCTTTTCCCTTAGGGTTTCCTCTCTCTTTCATTATGTTCTAAAATTTCAAGAAGTTAGGGTTTGATCCTAGGGATTGATTAGGTGTATTTGTGGTAAAATATTGTAATCTAGGTCTGAATTTATCTTCCTTGTGGTGCAGCGGTTGTGCGGTTGACGTTTCGAACCATGTTTTGAGGGATTTGACACTTCTAGTAGGTGATTCCATGTGTAATCATTTCTAGATGATTTAGTTTTCTTGAATTACTTATTATGCATTCTCATAATATGATGCGTGTGGTGAAAAAATTATTTATGTTGGATTTTGTTAAAGATTTATTTTTATAGTTTCATTTTAGCTTAAAATTCGGTGTTTTTCATGTGTAACCCTTTGGGTATTGTTTGGGATTGTTTTATAACATAAGAATTTGGTTTAATAAAACTTTTTTGGGATGGAAATTATGATTTGGTGGGGTATTGGTGTGCCAATAGGTCTTAAAGAGTTTTTTAAGGGTTTAAGGTGTAAAACATTATTGTACTTCTTGAAAGTGATTTTGTAAACGTGTGCGTTTCATGTGGATATTTTGTGCTATTGTTTGAGGTGTTTGTATAACACATGGGGGTTGTTTAATAAATGTTTTTGGGGCTTCCAATTCTGTTTTGAATTTTTATTGGTGTGATTTTGTCCTTGAAATATGTTTTTGAAATGGTTTTTATTTGAAAAGCTTAGGTACACTATTTAGAATTGTTTTATGAAAGTTTTGAGTGGTTTAATGATTTATGTAAGAGGTGAAACCATATTGGAAAACTGTTTTGGAGTGTTTATACTTTCAAATGATCCATTTTAGATGTGAATTGTTCTGTTATGTGATTTTTATCATATTTTTAGGGACTTCATAGAATTTTTAAAGGATGTGTTGGATTGTGAAAGTTATGGAAAAGCTATTGTGGGCTACTTTGGTGTGTGTTTGATTTCAAAATTCATTTGAATGAAAAGTGAAATTTGTGACTTATGTGATGTAAATGGGGCTGTTTGGTTTATGTGTGATGTGGAAGTGTTATCTACATGTAAATACTATATTTCTTGGCTTGTTGAACATGTTTGAGCACAAATGGAAAACCCAGGTATCTAGGTGGGTGGATGTGTACTAGTATGCTAGTGAATCCATGGGGTTTGGCCTCAGTTTCACTTAGAAATATTGACGCTTACAACTCTAACTAAACTATGATGATGATGATTGGGGACAACTAGGTTATGGGTATGTTCCCAACTTGTGGCTCGTGCACGAGAATGGATATTTGTGATGGTTACTCCTACCGAGATACGAGGTACCTGGGACCCACAGCTAGCTATTGCCTAGGGGTTATTTCCTATTTCTTGTGCTCATTAGTTACTTTATACTTACCATCGACATATGGTACATTTGTCTAGAAAATTTAGTAGCTTTTCTGTTTATTTTAAAAGTTTTAACCTGTTAAAATATCCCACATGAAAACTATTTTTATTCAAAGTTGCATCTTTTAGAAATTATAACAAGCTCTTCATGTTTTTGAAAACTTTCATGCTTTTCATCTTTAAATGTTTATCACATGGAATCTCTTAGTGGTGATATCCTACTGGGCTTTCGCTCACACCCTACTTACACCTTTGGGTGTAAGTAGACTGGCTTATTTTATGTCGCAGGATTGGGTATAGGTTTTATGGATTTGGTTCGGGTTTTTAGTGGTCCATCATGATACAGTGTCGTGGAGATGGCTTGATGGTGGTGTCTCTTTCCATGTAGAGGTTCTTGGGATATCTTTTCTTAGGTTTGTACCTTTGTAATTTATTTCAAACATTGTTTAATATTGTGTAATTCAGTTTTGAATTTTTAGTAAAAGATGTTTTTGTTTGAAAAATCGAGATTTTATTTCTTGGATTCATTTGATGTTTTAAGTATAAAAAATTTGGGTAAATCGTTCCCAATTATCATTTTTTAATACCCGAGCACTTGTGCCAACCCGTGGGGATCGGGAACGCCCTTCGGGCCTTGTCATGAGCTGGGTTTGGTGCTGGTTTGATGGTGACCAGATTTGGTTCGTGACAAAATGGTTTCAGAGGAGGTTCGCTCTCTTTGGGTCATTTTATTTAGGGAAGAGTCAGGATAGAATAGTGATATGATTTTAGGGAATTGGTATTCTAGTTATGGGTAGTGTGGCTGATCACCACACCTCATGGCAGGATTCAAGTTTCCAGGGGAGGTCGGGACCTTTCAGAGTCCTTCGGTTTTCTTGGATTCACAATGATTAGGGGAAATGAAAAGAGAGTTGGGTTAATGGTCTCAGTAAGCTCGTAGGGCCTATAAAGACATGTGGAGCTGGGGATATTCCCTAGAACACTCTCTATGATAGTGAAGTGATTGGAATATGTCCGCCAACCATATGTCCAAGTCCCCCACTGAAACTAGTTTCCTCTCGCATTGTCTTGTGTTCTTGAGTTTTGAAATCTTGGAAATTTGGTTTTAAAATAACTTGGTTTTAAGAAGTGTAATGTTTTCATGGGATGATTTTTAAATAAAGATGGAATGGTTTGGTTTATGAAATAGTGGAACTGAATTTTCAGAAATTTTTTGAAATGGAAAATAGTATGCTTACACCTCTTTTGAAATCCGGAACCATATTGAAGTAGGTTTTCAAAAGTGTTTCCAATATAGTTTTCTAAATGATTAAAGGGTGTTTAATGGGATGAGATGTTTTGAAATGGATGTAAATAACATTAAAGTGAGTCCTTTTTTAAATGATTGTGTCCTTATGAAATGTTTTGTAAGATGTGAATTGGGATTTTGAACTCATTGTTAGCAGTTTTGAGAAAAAGGTTGGGTTGGTTGACCATTTTGTTTTTGAAAAGTGGAAGGAATTTTTGTTTTACCCTTTGGTATTTCCATGAGTGACCACATGAATGGGGTCGTATGGGATGATGGATGGTTGATGGAATGACTGGATGGGTGCTGGGATGGTTATGAGGAGGGTGCCCAATGTGGCACAAAAACATGCATTTGTGAGGCCCATGGGGTACCATTAGTGGATACAGTTAATGCTAAACCGTTTGTTTCAAAGAATTGGTTTTAGAGCAAAACATTATGTCTTGATGAATAGTTTGGTATGGTTTGTATTATCGAGTTTGAAAATGTTGATGTTTTGGGATGTTTTGAGTCCAAGAACCCATTATGTTTGAACTGTGTTTTGGGTTTGTGTTTGGTCGGTAAGCTGTGTCGTAGGGACGGTTAGTGGTCTCTTTTGAAAAATGATTTGGGATGCCTTTACGGTGGTTCCCTTCATATTTTTGGATCTGGTTTGTGGAATGTTTTGACCAATGGACCAGCTTGGTTGGGTCCTTGGGTTCTCTCATTGGATAAGGTACGCCCCCATTTTGGGTTAATGCACAACTGATGTGACACCCGTATTGTTTCTCCATTGGAAAATCCTCCAGTTGATCAATATAAGGAATATTTTATAGATCATTGTTGATTGATTCTACAACCATTCATTTAGTTGATTTGTGGATACTATTGTAGTGGTATAGTGCTTGTGGAAGGTTGAAAGAGGCCTTAATTTCTTAAGTTTCATGATTCATCGAAGGTGGAAGTGCTCTTTGATTGTTAGTGTGGATGAGTGTCACGATGGTGTCTAAGAGGGCCTCTGGGTTCTTCATAGTTTCCTTGAAGAAAGAGTTGTTATTAAACCACCAATTTTGATATTTTGGGCATGATAGGATATTGTGTCCACTTTTTGGACTTGTCTGTTGTTTAGGGACTTGGAATATGGTCATGTTCCATGTATTGTTTCTATCAATCACATGGGTCATGTTCGGTGACGCATTGTGATGTTGTGTGCTCTTTTGACTGTAAAGGTGAAGGTCTCACAATCCTCATAGGTTCTCTGTTATGTTGGGAGTATGTATCCCTTGGGAAAAACATCAAATCCTCTATCTTAGAGGATGAAGTTTATACGTGTCATGCCCTTCTGTTGTTTCTCACCCAAGGAAACATGGTGCAATGTGTGTGCTTATTCTGATCCCTTGTTTCAGTGAAATGTCTGGTTTTGGTAAAGTGAGTTATGGAGTGTGTTATGTATTGATGAACCTATCAGGGTATGTAGTGTTGTTCTTTGTGGCATCGAATGAAGAAGATCCATATAGGGGTTTCCACAGCCTAACTACAAGGCCGAAGATGCTTTAATATTTTGAGCTCTATCCATAGGTCCCGGAGAGAAGCTGTCCCGTAGTCAGGGGAAACCCAAGTGTCATTTAAACCCTTGTACAAAGTCCTATCCTACGTATGGAATATAGGAAGAGTTTAAACCTATGGTGTCATCATATTTTCTTATGTTGTTCCCGTTCGGTGGAAATAGGTGGAGGGTCTTGTACCCATGTCATCACACAATGTTATTACCTCCCCCTTTGGTTTCCATTGAGTATTTGGAGAATTTATGGAAATTTGGATAGACAGGCTGAGCACATGGGTTGTGAATGATTAAGAGAGACTCTGTTCCTAGAAGTCATGCATGAATATTGATCTGCACAGTTAGTTCATGGTTTCACAAACTGTGCGGACTAACCGTGTGACCTTCCCAAATCCTGAATTTTTTGGGTTTTCTTTGTGCCAGCACATGCTAATCGGTTAAGATGGTTGGTTATTATGGTGGGGAAAACCACTATGATTATCATATATGTTCCTTCAGAAATTTTTAATGGACGTATACCCTATGTACCAGGGAGTCTGTTCAGGCCTCCCCCTATTAGTGTCTTGTTTTTGTCACAGAAAAAAAATTATTTGTTGTCTCTTATGGTGGGGAGCGTATCTGTGTCCCCCCCGTACCAGTAAATTACATTTATCCATTGTCTTGGATTGGTGTAGATAGTCTTGTTCAGAGCTATCTAGCTACCAACATCTTTATTAGGTAAACATTGGGACTGGAGAGTGCCCAATGGATTAGTTAAAGTATGGTAAGTGTAGCCTTGTTCAATGTTATTGTTCGTTTGGGTGAATTGCTTGAGTCTTATTCAGATAGTGTTTGTGGAGTTTTCTTTTGGGATAAAGTATGAACATGATTGATCATTTCAGGAATTTGGTATCTGTTTTGCTTGTGAGAGTAATCCTTAATTGATCACTAGATGTGTTTTGTCCTTTGGGGGTGAAACTTGGCAAAGGAGTACCTCTTGGTTTCATAGTTGGGTTTGGTTGTTGCTTTGTCCTTGATGTGACTTTCCGGGGCGGAAAGTTTTCATGGTATAAATTTTTTTCCCATACATGAATTATTTTAAAGTTAAATTCTATTTAATTTCAATTCATGCTTTGTTTTGAGGGTTTCGCAAGCATTTATGGAGGAATGAGTGAGTTTTTATGAATTGGGCCAAACCGTGAGCCCAATTCCAGATTTAAAAATAAAATTTGACTCCTTTATAACTTCTTCATTTTTCAAGATTTTACATCCATTAAAATTCATAATTGTCATCCCATGACATATTAACACCACCATATTTATTTAGACCATTTATAAGTCCATAATCACAGTGGATATGAGTTTTTATTTAAGGAATTAGGCCTGCCCGAAAGCCCATTTTCTGCATTAAAAATAAATTTTAATTCCTTAATATCTCATTCAATATTTGCGTTTTTTCGGTGATTCCAACTCTCACCCGAGACCACTTACCTAAGGCGAGCCCCCATTACCTCCACCCACAATTTGGATCTTGATTGAATCGAGAAAATGATCGAAACCTCTATGGATTTTAGAAACGTCCTGATTTGGAGAGGTAAATTGATCCTTTCATAACTCCTTCTTTTCATACTATTTGTCCCCCATTCCAATTAATACATGACCTTATCATTCTTGTTCAAATATACATTAAATTTTTAACTGTTTTAAAATTCATCTTCTGTTCGATTTTGGGTCGTTTTCTTTAGGATATTTTTGGGTAAGTGATTCCTTCTTGGTTTCTTCCTTTTCCCTTAAGGCTTCCTCTCTCATTCATTATGTTCTAAAATTTCCATAACTAAAGGTTTTATCCTAGGGTTTCATTTGGTTTATTTTTGGTCAATTATTTTGATCTAGGTATGAATTTATCTTCCTTGTGGTGCGGTGGTTGTGCAGTTGACGTTTAGAACCAAGTTTTGAGGGATTTGACACTTCTGGTAGGAGATTCTGTGTGTAATCATTTCTAGATGATTTAGTTTACTAGAATTACTTATTATAAATTCTCATAATATTCTGTTTGTGGTGAAAAAACTTTTTTATGTTGGATTTGGTTAAGAATTTATTTTTATAGTTTCATTTTAGCTTAAAATCTGGGGTCTTTCATGTGTAACCCTTTGGGTATTGTTTGGGATTGTTTTATAACATATGAATTTGGTTAAATAAATCTTGTTTGGGATGAGAATTCTGATTTGGTGTGGTATTGGTGTGCCACTTGGTCTTAAAGAGTTTTTTAAGTGTTTAAGGTGTAAAACATTATATTACTTCTTGAAAGTGATTTTGAAAACGTGTGTGTTTCATGTGGATCTTTTGTGCTATTGTTTGAGGTGTTTGTATAACACATGGGGGTTGTTTAATAAATGTTTTTGGGGATTCCAATTATGTTTTGAATTTGTATTAGTCTGATTTTGATCTTGAAATATGGTTTTGAAATGGTTTTTTTGAAAAGCTTTGGTACACTATTTAGAATTGTTTTATGAAAGTTTTGAGTGGTTTAATGATTTATGTAAGAGGTGAAACCATATTGGAAAACTATTTTAGAGTGTTTATACTTTCAAATGAGCCATTTTAAATGTGAATAGTTCTGATATGTGATGTTTATCATATTTTTATGGACTTCATAAAATTTTTAAAGGATGTGTTGGACTGTGAAAGTTATGGAAAAAGTGTTGTGTGCTATTTTTGTGTGAGTTTGATTTCAAAATGCATTTGAATGAAAAGTGAAATTTGTGACTTATGTGATGTACATGGGGCTGTTTGGTTAATGTGTGATGTAGAAGTGTTATCTACATGTGAAAAATATATTTCGTGGCTTGTTGAACATGTTTGAGCACAAATGGAAAACCCGGGTATCGAGGTGGGTGGACGTGTACTAGTATGCTAGTGAATCCGTGGGGTTTGGCCTCATTTTTACTTAGCAATATTGACACTTAAAACTCAAACTAAACTATGATGATGATGATTGGGGACCAATCGGTTATGGTAATTTTCCGTACAAGCGGCTCATGGACAAGAATGGATATTTGTGATGGTCACTCTCACCGAGATACGTGGTACCTGAGACCCACAGCTAGCTAGTTCCTAGGGGTTATTTCCTATTACTTGTTCTCATTAGTTACTTTATACTTACCATTGACATATGGTACATTTGGCTGGAAAATTTAGTAGCTTTGGTGTTTATTTTAAAAGTGTTAACCCGTTAAAATAGCCCACTTGAAAACTTTTTTTATTCAAAGTTGCATCTTTTAGAAAATATAACTAGCTTTTCATGTTTTTGAAAACATGCATGCTTTTCGTCTTTAAATGTTTATCACATGGAATCTCTTAGTGGTGGTATCCTACTGGGATTTCTCTCACACCCTACTTACACCTTTGGATGTAAGTATACTTGCTTATTTTATGTCACAGGATAGGGTACAGGTTTTAAGCCTTTGGTTCGGGTTTTTAGCGGTCCATCGTGATACAGTGTCATGGAGATGGCTTGAGGGCGGTGCCTCTTTACATGTGGAGGTTCTTGGGCTATCTTTTCATGGGTTTGTACATTTGTAATTGTGTTCAAACATTGTTTAATATTGTGTAATTCAGTTATAAACTTTTAGTAAAAGATGTTTTGGTTTGAAAAATCCAGATTTTATTTCTTGGATTCATTTGTTGTTTAAAGTATAAAAAATTTGTGTCAATTGTTCCCAATTATCATTTTATGATACCCGGGCACTTGTGCCAAACCGTGGGGATCGGGAATGCCCATCGGGCCTTGGCACAGGCCAGGTTTGGTGCTGGTTTGATGGTGACCAGATTCGGTTTGTGACAAGAGGACCCCTTTACCATATAAATACCAAATACTCTTCCCTTAAGAGGCTCACAAGGAATGTTAATTCATGAGGTAAAATTTCACTTTTTTTCATTCATTTTCATGTTCCTTTGTTATATTTTCTTTCTCATCCTCTCCTCATACTAATGGGATGAAACTTTTAGTACCATAAATGTAATTTAATTTTGTTATTGAAATGGGATAATTCATCTTTATCTCTCTTTCTTAAAAATTTATGCTAAAAAATGAAACATAGTCCGAGATGTATTGATTTATCACATTCAAATATAACAATGATTTAAATTTTTTTCACATCATCAAATCTTGTAATGAAAAATTTTTTACGGTTAAATTTTTTTATTAAATATGTAATTTATCTTATGTAATGTTTTTGAATACATATGCAATAATTACATAATATAATAACCCAAAACAACATAAATTTGAGCAAGATATCCAAATTAATCCAATCATTTATGAATAATGTTTTATATAAGATTCAACTTCAATTAAAATAGCCAATTGAATTTTATAACCATGTAATATTTTTAATGATCATTATTAACATATAAAATCAATTCTTGAATTCAAATCCCATCTTACATGATCTACCATATTCTTTTATAAGTGAGCCAATAATGAATATTTTGAAAACAAGCACTCATGAAAAATGAAATTCAATCCATTAACCAATCTAAAAGGCCCTGAATGGAACTAATAAATGAATTATAAAAGAATAAATGTATTAATAGTTATTAAATTGTTAATTAATTAATGATATTTGGTTATTCAAGGGATTAAGAACAAGCAAAGAACACCCTCAGATTTAAGGTAAGGGAACCTCTCTCTCACTTTTATGCAAGAACCTCTCATATGTTGTGTCTTTTTATTTTTAATTAATAATTATGGGGTATGATAATAAACTACCAAATACCAGCCTTATGATATATAAATGGTTGGATATACCTTTACCACTCATTAATCCCTCAAAAGTACAGCTGTTACCACGACGAAACGTTTGTAAAGGGTTTCTTCTCCTCACTTTTGTTTTTCTTAGATATTCCGTATTCACTATTATGACATCTTAATGGGATATGTATACTTCCCATTGATGTTTCATATCATTAATATATTTATTTTAATGATATAAAACGTATCATTTGATTATTATTAATTTTTTGGAATATGATTCAATTGATTACAATGATTTATATTTTTTCTAACTGAACATCCACTTTCATTCGGGTTGCCCTTATTCTCTACCCACCTAAATGAAATTATTATTTATTCTTATTTACACCTCATATATTATATTTGAGAATGATATATATTTTTAACAATAAGAATATTGTTTTTATTTTATGAGGTGATATCTTTTTTAAAAGAATCTTTTAAAAATTGTTTTAAAATTCATGTATGATTCGAGGAGCTTCTCGAATTGTCACCTATTTTTAAAGTTCACTATATAATCTGTTTTAAGCCAAATTTATGTTTCAAATAACAAAAAATTTTACATGAAAAACCAATTTTGTTTCATTTTTGGTTTTATGAAATAATACATGGCTTTGTGATTCAATATCTAATAATATCTTCCTTAAACCACACTAAAATGTTTTATTTCTAAACTTCTTTTAGAAACGCTTTTAAAATTATTTCAACTAAATAAGAATTTATTATTGCCTCAAATATAATTTCAATGAATGTAAATTTTATTTTATGGGATATCCATGTTTAAAATCTTATTTCATGATAAATACAAATGATTTTCCAAAAGAACTCTACTTTTAAAAGTAAAAAGTATTTTTCTGATATAACCTCAACTTTTATGAGATACATGCCTTGTTCAAAAATTATTTATTTCTTGTTGTGTATGTAATTAAATTTGGTATGTCACATAAAGTGTCTCCTTATTCCAATTATATTATAAGGGATTATTATTAGAAATTTTGAAGGTGGTATGGGACACTTTGCAATGTTTAATGACCATTTCATCAAGAATTTTTCAAATTGTATCCTTTAAAAGTATCATCATCTATTCCATCATCCTTTTATGAATCTTGTACTTCACTGTGATTTATCTCTTAATATATCATACACAATTTCTTTAATGAATTTTTTATGAATTGTTAGACTTTAGATGTGCTATCTAGAAACCATTCATCATTTTAATCCAAATGGTTAGTGTTAATGATTAATGATTGGGGGATGTCATTTAAATTTCTTATATTAATATCAATATGAATATGTATATTGATTATGTTCATACCCATTCATAATAGGTACAATTTGGACTTTTAATGTGATGGATGGGTCCCTCTATAGCACTTTCGTGCATCTATAGGTCTAATGAGGAAAACTATGGTCTTGCAATGAGGGCTTGACAAAATGGATATTTATGGTCTTGGCACGAGGCCCTGATGGTATAGTTATCATGTCCCACATTATAAATTCACCAATTTTGAAACTATTAATTGATAGTTCATGAGGTTATTAGAAAAGTAGAATACCTAGGATTATGATTTAATATGGAATTGTTTGTTCAGCTCTTATTTCTTCCATAACATGTTCAAGTTCATTTTTAAAGGCATCCGTTTTTAGTTATTCACCATGCCTAATGTTTATGCTAGTGATTTCTTATTCTATATTTTTTTAACCTTACTGACAATTTTATATCACCCATTTCTAATTGTTTATCCTTATTGTTTATGAGGATGATTATACTATGAATGAATTGAAATGTTAATCTAAAAGATTGTGGAATTTTCTATTGATTTTATTATGTTGTATTTAGTTTAGTGTAGTAATTTTGAACTCTTGTATGTATCTTGTTTACAAAATGATTAAACAGGTTAGTCCTTAGAGATGAATTTTCATTGTATCCATACCAATGTAGTAAAATAAGGCAGCCACTCTGAGCTTTTGGCATCGGGCATTATAGTTGGTTTCCAAGAAATTTTATTGGAAAACATTGAAACTATACATAAAAGTTTGGAAGAAAACATTGAAACTATATATAGAAAAGGTATATTAGTGAAAAACCCCTAAGATTGAATTTGGTGATAATAGTACATGGACATACTAGATTTTTGGAAAGGAATATTTTTTTTTGTTTATCAAAAAAATACATTCTCTTCTGGATACGAACAATTAGAGGTGGATAGGATATATATGTATATTGGGGTAAAACCCAAAAACACCACTTTGATCTTGACTCGAACTAGAATTAGTGCCCAACAATGGGCCTTCCTGAACTTTTGGTTATATACTCCCAGGGGATATTTTTTGGAAAATTCAAAAGTTCATTACAAACTATTATGAAGAATTATTCCCCCAGAGTAACCAATGTATATGGTTTTAGGATTTATGATGCCTAAATTTATACTTGGTTTCATTCCATGTTTATAGATATTGGGTGTTAATAGTTTATTAGGTAATACATTTTGTGGAATTGATTATAAATGGCGCCAAGTAGAAGTAATTATAACTTCACCAATACACATGATGCAATGAGTAAGAAGTATCATATATCTAATGAAATTAAGCCATCATTTCAAAGGAATATAGAATACTAAGTATCATTTTCATATGATGAAATAATATCATTTCTTATCAAGGAGTGTATGTTATTATAGGACTCTAATGGTATTTAATGAAGGAAAATATAGAAGAGGATGGTAGAGACAAACATAGATAATGGGAAGAAGGTAAAGAAAGTTTCTCCCACATGTGAAAACTGTTGAAATAATCACACTGGTATATGATTGTAGGGAATGAGAGTTTGTTATAAGTTTGGAGAAAAAGGACACCAAGTTCATGATTTCAAGGACATGAAAAAGGTTTCTAATGTACAATTCTAGAAATTCATTGATATGGGACCCTATATGAATCTATATCCCAAGTGTCAAGGGAATATACCCCAAATGATGTCACTGGATAAATATCATGTTATGATACTACCATAGATGAAGTGGAATGATTAATATGCCTAGCCAAGAAACATGTATTTTGAATATATTTTCAGAAATGAACTGATTATAATAATTATGTAATATATGAGGATTTTATAGCATTAATTGTTCCCTAAGGATTTGAGGTCGTATGATTAATGGTACTAATGAAAATTGACACAATATCATATCAACATTTTGGAAAATATATGTTCTACGGATAGAAAACCCTTATTATGTTCATAATACCGAGATGTAAATTTCGTATTAAAGAGATGATATATATAGATAATGTAAATTGGGTTAAAATAACTACCATGAGAATGATTCTAAAGTATTAAATATTGATCTTTTTCAATATTAAACTATTTATGAAACGGTTTAAATTGATCATTGTATGAGGTTTTAGAGGATATAAACACCACATGATGATACTTATGCTAGGAGATGCAATATTGGTAGTTCAAGGAACAATCAAGGGATATGATCATGCTTATGAAATATAAATGTATATTTAAACACTTACAGGGTGGAATAATCCCACAACATTATGGAAATCATCTTAAATATTATTCTACTATCATAATCATTGATAATTTTAAGGAAATTATTCATAACTGTAGTTTATGGTTATTTGGTAATATACATTCATCTAAACATGTTTTCTATCACTATAAATTAATAGTTTTGTTTTTCTACTAGGCCCAGGTTTTCAATTCTAATCAATGTCACTCCATTCAAAATGATAATTTATTTTTTATTTATTATTATTGTTTTGGACACCTATTTTCTCTTAACTTTGTTAAAGTTGACATTCTGTTAAATCTATTTTAATATGGGTTTTTTACAAAGAAATTTCTTAGTAACAACCAATAACCTTCATAGTGAATTATTAGATTATTAGGATAATAGTTTTATATTGAGGGGATAATGTAATGCCTCAAAATTTTGAAAATAAATTTAATATTGAATCCTTGAAACACATAGTCTCTAAAAGGCACTAACTTGTTATAACCTAGACTGTAAATATAATTTTACCACCCCAGTTATTGGAATTTTGAAAAAATGAAATACACAGTTGTGATCAGTAAGTTATTTAGAGACTGATAAGACAATAATATTTTTTAGTGAATAGTAACATACCCATATAAATAGTTCTATTATCCTTTTGAATAGTGGCATAATGTTATTAATAGTATCTTTACAAATTAAAGAATATAAATAGGATATATGTTAAAGTATGATGTACCTATGTTTTGAAATATGCAATTAAATGTTTTAAAAAATGTATAATTCATGTAAATTATGATTTGAAATAAAAATTAATTTAATCATATTTAGAAAATTATTATTTAAAAATGAACTTAATTTTTAAATTCTAAATTTTTAATAATGGTTATGATTTATTTATGGGATTTTTCTGAAAAACATTAATTTTTGGTGAATAGTAAAATATGATAATTAACAATAAATACTAAATAATTGATTTATTGAGTCATTGATTATGTTCTACTGATATAAGAACCAATGTTTAGAACTATCATACACATATTACCATTTTTGGACATTTAATCATTACTATTTCTTGTCTTATGGAAAAATTAAAAACTAAGGATTAAAATAATAAGAACACCCTCCTCCCCTCTACTATAAAACCACCTCATCTTCCCTCTCCTCTTCAATGCATTCAATCCTTTTTCCTTATAAAAATTTATCCCAAATCAAAACATAAACTCATAAACCACTACCAACAACCCTTTTCCTCATAAAAATACCAAATCCCCTTCCCTTAAGAGGCTTCCTGGGAACTTTAAATCAAGTGGTAAAATTCCTCTTTTTTTCCATTCATTTTCATGTTCCCTAGTTCTCATTTCCTTCCTAACCTCAACTCATCAAAATGGTAAAAAAATTATAGTACCATTATATATTAATATATTGTTTTTCTAATGGGATAATCCACCTTCATCTCTCCTCCCACCCTCATTTGTGCTAAAAAATGAAACATCATCTCAGATGTGAGGATTTATCACATTCTAGGATGACAATGCTTTTAATTTGATATTACTTTTTCAAATCAGGTCATGAAACCATTTTTATGGTCAAACTCGACCATTATATAAGTATTTTATCATATGTAATGTTCTATAATCATTATTAATTAATTATGTAAAATAATAATACAGAATAAGTAAATTGTGAGAAAAATAACTAAATATATACAATCGTTTATCATTAATGTTTTATATAATGATTCATATTCACACCAAATATACAAATTAATTTTACAACCATTTAATTTTCTTAATTTTAATTAATAAAATATTAAATCAATTATGCAATTCAACTCCCATATTACCTAAACTACCATTCTTTTTTATAAGAGAGTTGATTATGAATATTATGAAAACGAGCACTCAAGAATAATGAAATTAAACCCCTTAACCTATGTAAAAGGCCATGAATGAACATAATAATATCATAATAAACGAAATAAATCTATAAAGGGTTCATAAATTGTTAATTAATGAACCTATTTTGGATAATAAGGTCATGAAGATCAATCTAAGGACACCCTCAGATTAAAGGTAAGGGATCCTCTGTCTCTCTTTTATTGAAGAATCCCCCCTATATTGTGTCCTTTTTTTAATTAATATTGATGGGGTAAGTTTTCTGACCATACCCATACCACCATTATGACATATAAATTATAAGATTCCCTTTTACCACTCATTAATCCCTCATAGGAATAGTCGTTACCATGATGAAATGTTTGTAAGGGTTTCATCATCTCACTTCCATTTTGGTACGATATTCTGTATCCAATACTACTACATTTTATGGTGTTTGTATACTACCCATTGATGTTTCATATCATTAATATATTTATTTTAATTATATTAATTGTATCATTTTTTATTATTAATTTTGTAGAATACAATTAAATTCATTACAATGTTTTGTGTTTTCTATACCATAACCTCAATTTTCATTTGGGTTTCTCTTATTATCCACTAACCTCAGTGAAATTAAATTTTTTCCTATATACTTCTAAAAAATTCTATTTGAATATTCTATATATGTTTCCCAATCCAAATACTTCTTTATTTAATGGGGATTTATATTTTCTAAATGAATCTTTCAAAAATTGATATAAAATGCAGGTCCAATTCATGGAACATCTCAAATTCTCAACTATTTTGAAGTTCAATCTATAATATGTCATAAGAAATATTTATCTTTCTAAAATCACAAATTTTAACCTGGAAGATATATTTTTGTTCATGTATGGTTTTATGAAAAAGTCATTCCTCTTCACTATAAAATCCTTTAATATCTTCCTTAAACAACATTAAATGTTTTTTCTAAACATTATTTATTATTGTTTTTAAATTATATCACCTAAATAAGACTCTATTTAAGAATAAAATATAATTTCATGTATTTCCCTTTTATTTTAATTGATATACATGTTAGAAATATTATTTAATGACAAATACAAATTATTTTCCAAGAGAAATAATCATTCCAAATTAAAAAATATTTTTATCATCATATATTAATTTTTATAAAGTATATTCCCTCATCACCACTTATTTATTTCATGTGGTGTATGTACTACCATTTGGTATATCACATCAACTGTTAGATTATTTTCATGATATTCGAAGGGGTTATGGTTTAAATGTTTCGATGTGGTATGAGAAACATTGAAATATTTAAGGATTACTTCCTCAAAAACTTTTGAATGGTATCATTGAAAATTATAATAATACATGTAAACGTACATTGTTGAATCTTGTACATTATTGTATTTTATATCCTATTATATCGTACACCATATATTGTTTAATGTTTTCTCATTATTTTGGTTGTGGATGTGCTATCTTGATACCATTAACCATAGTACTCCGAATGGTTAGTGTTTATGATAAATGATTGGGGAAAGATATTTACATTTAATATGTTATATTAAATATGATTGTATATGTTGTTTATGTATATCCGCTATCATAAGTGGGAATTAATGAACTTATTAAGTGTTGTGTGGGGCCTGATATAGCCCTGTAGTGCATCGGTTGGTCTCAAGAGACAAACTATGGTCTTTGCATGAGGCCTTGACAGAATGCATATTTATGGTCTAGGAACAAGACCTTGATGATATGGTTATGATGTCCCCCATTATTCATTAACTAACTATGAAACTAGTTATTTATATTTTAAAAAGTTATTCAACTAGTAGAGTACCCATTTTTATGCTTTAATATATAATTATTTATTGATATCTTATTCCTACCATAATGTGTTCAAGATAATTTTTAACGGTATATGTTTTCAATTATTCACCATGCCGAATGTTTATGTTTATGATGTATTCAACTATATTTCTTACCCTTATTAAGAATTTGAGGACACTCCTTTATTGTGTTTTATCCTTCCAAGTTATGAGTATGATTTTACTATGAATTAATTTCATGTTTAATATAAAATATTATTGTATTTTTGGTTGAAGTTATTGTGTTGTTTTTTGTTTCAATTTGCAATTTTGAACTGTTGTATATATATTATTTCAAAAACTACAAAACTAATAAGTCCTTCAAGATGAATCCTCCCGGTATCTATGCCAATTTAATACAATAAGGCACAAAATCTGAGCTTCTATGGTCGGGGAATTAATGTTGGTATCCATGGAAGTTTAATATAAATCATGGTACTAGATATAGAAAAATTAGATTAGTGAACAAAACCCTAAGATAAAATTTTGTGATAAGAATATAATGACATGCTATAATTTTGGTAATTAATATATTATGCATATTATCATTAAAAATACATCCTCATATGGATACAAACATGTAATGGTGGCTCTGGAACATATGTATGTAGGGGTAAAACCTGAAAACCCCCATTTTGAGCTAGACTAGAATGGGAACAGGTGCACAACAATAAGCCTTGCTACACTCTTGGTTCATGACTCCTGAGGGATATTATTTAGGAAATTTTTAAGCTTATTAAATTCCATTATGATTGATTTATATCTCAAATGTAACAAAACAATATGGTTCAAGAATTAATGATGTATTAAATTATGTTATGTGTTATACCATGTTTAGAGATATAGAAAGTTCATAATTTTATGAGATAATATATTATTTTAAATTTAACAGAAATAGTGCCTACTAGAAAAAAATATTACATCGCCAATGCACATGATGAAAATAGTAAAGAGGATCATATATCCAATGGTATTAAGCCATCTTTCAAAGGAATATAGTTTCCTAGGTATCCATATCATAAGAAGAAATAATATCATGTGTTGAAAATGTTTGTAAGGAATTTTATATTTCCTATGGATTTGATGGGAATTAAATGATGAAGAGGATGGTAGAGAAAAACAAAGATAAAGGGAAGAAGGTAAAGAAGGGTTCCCCACATGTGATAACTGAAGAAAGAATCACACTAGTAAATTCTTAAAGTGAATGGGAGTTTGTTTTAAGTGTGGAAAAAGAGGACACCAGGTTCGTGATTTCAAGGGTAAGAAAAAGGTTTCCAATGTACAATTCTATAACTGAAATGAGATGGTACACTACGCGAATCAATGTACAAAGTTTTAAAGGAATATACCCCAAAATATGTTATAGGAAAAAGTTAACATTATGATACTACCACAAATGAAGTGGAATTATCAATATTACTAGTAAAGAAACATGTCTTTTGAATATTTTATCAACAATTCACTGGTCATAAGAATTATGGAATATATGAGGATTTTACTGAATTAATTTTTATTACGTATTTTAGGTCATATGATTAATGGTAATAAGGAAAATTGACTTAGTTGTAGGTCAAACATTAGGAAAATATATTGTCGAGGGACATATAACCTATATTATATTCATTATACTGAGATGCCAATTTTGGAATAAAGAGATGAAATATATAGAAAATTTAAATTTGATTGTACTAAGTACCATTTGGAATGATTCTAATGTATTGTGTCGTTATATTTTGGAATGTTAATCCATTTATGAAATACATTGAATTGATCATTGAATGAGGTTTTATTGGATAATGACACAACATGATGCAACTTATGTTAAGAGATGAAGTATAGGTTGTTCATGGAATAGTCAAGTGATAAGAACATGTTTATGAATAATAAACATATATTTATACACTTTTATAGTTCAATAATCCCTCAACACTACGAATAGAGTCCTAAATGTTGTTCTGTTATCATAATATTTGATAACGTTATAAAAAAATTTCATAACATTATTTTATGGTTTTTTGGTAATCTACTTTAATCTAAACATGTTTTCTATCACTATAACATCATTTTTTGGGTTTTCTTCTATGCCCATGATTTCAATTCAAATCAATGTAACTCCATTATAAAGGATAAATGTTTCATTTAATTAATTAATTATGTAATTAAATATTATTATTATTTTATTACCACATCTTTTCCCTTAAAATTTTAACAGGGGATATTCAATTAACCCTATTTTTATATGGTTTTTCACATGAAAATGTTAAAGTAACAACCAATAACTTTCATAGTGGAATATCAAAATTTGAGGACTAATGTTCTTCTAAGGAGGGGATAATGTAACACCCAAAGATTTAGAAAATAAATTTAATGTTGAATTCATTAATCACTATGTCTCAACAAAAAACCAATTTTTTATAACCTATCTTGGAAACATAATTTCACCACCCCATGATTTTATTTTAAAAAATCTAACTTATACAGTTGCGATCAGTAACATATTCAGATTTTGATATGACCAACTTAATTTTTGGTGAATTAGAACTTACCTTTATGAATAGTAATGTTACTCTAATTAATATTTACATACACTTATGAATAATTACCTCACCTATGATATAATATTTATATAATTTATCTTAAATTATGATGTACCTAGGTTTTGGAATAAGTAAATACTTGTTTTAAAAACTACATTATTCATGTAAATTATGATTTTAATTAAAAACTAAATAAATAATATATAGAAAATTATTATCAAAAATGTACTTCATTTTTGTATTATATACATTCAAAAATGGTAATGGAATTTTTTAAAACTTTTCTAAAATACTTTAATTTTTCGTGAATAGTAAAATACAAAAATTTACAATAAATGTTAAATAATTTATTTATCGAGTTATTGATGATGTTATGATGATGTAAGGTATGTTGTTTTCAAATCACATGCACATATTACTATTTTTGTTCATGGAAACATGAATATTTCATGTCTTATGGAAAAATAATAAAACAATGATTAAAATATTAATAAAACACTCCTCCCCTCCACTCTAAAAATCACATATTCCACCCTCATTTATTCTATACTCTAAATCCTTATTCATTCACCAAATATTTATAAAATAATCTCCCATGCTCCTATCCCAAGACCATCTTCCCATTGTCTCTTAAAAAGACAAAATCCTCTTCCCTTAAGGGGCTCTCAAAGAAGGCTAATTCATGTGGTAAAATCCCTCCTTTCTTCATGTTCCATTGTTCTCTTCATCTCTCCTAAAATCTCCTCTTAAAAATTTTAGGACAATTACAGTACCAAAAATATATAGGAATATTTTATGCTAATGGGAAAACTCATCTTCCTCTCTACATCCTACCTCATTTACGCAAAAAAATGAATCATTGTCCAAGATGTATTGATTTATCACATTCATGTACGACGATGCCTTCAATTTGATTTAGGTTCTTCAACTAAGGTCATGAATCTATTTTTATGGTTGAACCATACTATTATATTTATATTATATCTTATTTAATGTTCAGGATTCTTTATGCCATCTTGATGTAATATATTAATACAAAATAAGGTAAATTTGTTGAAAATTTTCAAATTAATCCAAGCGTTTATCATTTATGTTTTTATAATGATTCACCTTCATTCCAAAAAAAATGAATTTTATAAATATATAAAAATAAAAATGTTCATTAATAAAATATAAAATCAAATCTGGACTTCAACTCCCTTCTTACATGAACTGCCATACTCTTTTATAAGTGAGTCGGTCATGAATATTATGAAAATTAGCACCCAAAAAAAAGGAAATTGACCCCATTAACACATATAAAAATATATGAATAAATTTAATAAATTCATAATAAATCAAATAAATGTATAAATGGTTCTTATGTGGTTAATTAATGAACCTAATTTGACTGTTTGGGTCATTAAGATCATGCAAAGAACACCCTTGTATTTAAAGAATGAGATCCTCTCTCTCACTTTTTTCAACAATCCCCCATGTTGTGTCCATTTATTTATAATTAATAATGATGGGGTAAGTTTTCACACCTCCACCATACCTCCATTATTAAATATAAATGATGTTATACTACTTTAACACTCATTAATCCCTCACAAAAAAACCTGTTACCATGTCGAAATGTTTATAAGGGTTTCTTCATCTCACTTTTATTTTTTGGTTATATTTCATATTCACAACTACAAATTATGTATAGTTTATGTATAATAACCATTTATTTTTCATATAATTAATCTATTTTTTAAATTATATTAATGATATCATTATCTTGTTATTATTATTTTTGGATAATTATTCAATTTATTTCCATGTGTTAAGTATTTTATACACGAATCTCCAGTTTAATTCGTGTTGCTCTTATTTTCATCTCACCAAAATGAAATTATTATATATTCAGATATACCCCCTAATAAATTATATATTAATATTCTATATATGTTTCCCAAGAAAAATGTATCATTATTTTATGGGTACTTAGTTGTTTTGAAATAATCTTTTATATTTCTTTCTAAAATGCCTGTCTGATTTAAAGAACTTATCGAATTCTCACCTATTTTGATTTTCAGTCTATAATATATTTTAAGATATATTTATCTTTATAATATAAAAAAATTTAACATTAAAATTTTATTTTGGTTCAATTTTTTAAGAAAACATGCCTTTTCACTTTAAAATATTTTAATAACTCCCTTACACCACACTAAAATGTTTTATTTCTAAAGCTTCTTTAAAAACAATTTTTAAATGATTTCACATTAATAAAAATTTATTTATGTCTCAAATATAATTTTAATCAAGTTAAATTTTATTTAATGGGTTTTCCATTTATTTAATATGATTTCATGAAAAATAAAATGATTTTCCAATAGAACATGTCTTTCAAAAGTAAAAAATGAGTTTTCTCATCTCACAGTATCTTTAATGATATATATGTCGTGTTCACCACTTCTTTAGTTCTTATATTGTATGTAATTCCAATTGGTATATCATATAAATAGTCTTCATATTGAAATTACATTATATGGTATTACTATTTGAATGTTTCAAGGTGGTATTGGATACTTTAGAATGTTTTAGGATCATTTCTTCAAAGATTTTTAAATGGTATCTCATAAAGGTTTCTTTATATATGTAAACCTCTTTTGTTAAATCATGTAATTAATTTATATTTATTTCCTAGGATTTCATCCACCATGTTTTATTTAATGGTTTATGATTATTTTTATTGTGTATGTGCTATCTTGAAACCAATCACCATATTAAACCGAATTGTTAGTGATTATGATTAAATATTGGGGAATGTTATATACATTTCATATGTTATTTTCAATATGAATGTTTATGTTGTTTATGTTTATACACATTCATAATAATAATTCCTTGTACATAGTACATGTCAAGTGGGGCCTGCTATAGCCCCTCGGTGCTTTGGTATGTCTCATGAGACAAACTATTGTCTTTGCACGATGCCTTGACAAAATTTATATTTATTGTCTTGGCATGTGTCTTTGAGGGTATCGTTAGGATGTCCCACATTATGAATTCCCTCATTATGATTCTAATAATTGAATTTTCATGAGGTTATTCCACTAGTAGAGTACCCTGGATTATGCTTTAATATGGAATTATTTATTAATATCTTATTCCTTTCATAATGTGTTCAAGTTCATTTTGAAAGGTATACTTTTTTAGTTATTAACATGCCTAATGTTTAGGTTAATGATGTATTCTGATGTATTGAATAACCTTGAAAACAATTTGATCTCACCACTTTCTTATGTTTTATCATTCCATGTTACGAGGACTGTTATACTATGAATGAATTTCAGGTTTAATCTAAGATATTATGTGATTTTATGTTGAAGTTATTTTGTTATTTTTTGTTTTGAGTGTCAATTTTGAAATCTTGTATGTATCATGATTCCATAAATAATAAATTGACCAGTCCTTTCAGATTAATCATCCTTATATATATATATTCCAATTTAATAATATAAGGCACAAACTCCGAGCTTCTGGGGTTATGGTGTTACAGTTAGTATCAAAGGAAGTTTAATAGAAAACATGGAAACTAGATATAGAAGAAGTAGATTAGTGAGACAAAACCTAATATTGAATTTTGGGGTAACAATATTAGGACATACAATAATTTTATTAAGTAATATATTATGTGGTTTATCAAAAAAATACATCCCTTTCTGGATATGAACAAATAGAGGTGGCTCTGGCTGAAATGTATTTAGTGGTAAAAACCTGAAAACACCATTTTGAGCTAGACATGACTGTGAACTAGTGCACGACAATGGGACTTTCTGCACTCTTGGTTCGACACTCATAGGGGATATGTTTTGGTAAATTAATTATCATATTACAAACCATTATAAGGTATTTATTCCCTCAATGTAACTGAAGTATATGGTTTTAGGATTTATGTTGCATGAATTTATGTTATGTGTTATACTATGGATAGAGATATAGAAAGTTCATAATTATATCAGCTAATATATTATATTTAATTGATTATAAATCATTCCTTGAATATAGAGGGAAAACATCACCAATGCACATTATGCAAAGAGTAAGAAGGATCATATCTCTACTGGTATTAAGCCATCATTTCAAAGGAATATATACTCCCAAATATCCTCATCATATCAAGAAATAACATCTTGTGTTTAAAATTAATATAAGAAATTCTACGAGTGCTATGGATTTTATTGGAATAAAATGACGAGTAGGTTGGTAGATAATAAATGGATAATGGGAATAAAAGAAATAATGGTTTTCCCACATGTGATAACTTTTGAAAGAATCACACTGTATAACTACAGAATATGATAAATACACAATTTCATGAGTCATTTATGATTTAATCATCATAATATCGAACTCATCTTCATTATTTTAACATATTTGGGGTTATTTATCAATCTATTTTCAGTCTTTAGCCAATATAATAGTAAAATGAATAAAATAATCAAAAAACACCCCTCTCCCCCAATATAAATACCTACATATACTACCCCTTGTACTTACACATAAAAAGACTTGAATATTGTCCAATGTATTCCCAATACCTCTCCTAGACTTCAACCGCATGTTATCTTCATTCTGCTCTAACCTAATAGAATATTTTGAATTTCCTTAAAGAGATTCTGAAGGATAGGAATTAAAGAGGTAAAATCACCTTTTGTTCTTTGATGATTTCGTTCAATTTCCATTCTATAATTATACCTACATCCTCTATCGATACATATATGATAACTGTAGTATCTTTAATATATTTTAATTTTATTGTGTTAGTGAAAAATAAATAATCAATCTTTTTTTCCACACCATTTTAATCTAAAAATGAATATATCATCTGTGATGTGCTGATTTACGACTATTGTGGTTTATGTGTTTTCATTTTCCATTTATGATTTCAAGCTAGGTCATAAAAAAATTATTATGGCTAAATAAGATTTTATTATACATATTATAATTCACATAATGGTACAAAACTAGAATATTTACAAAATTTTAATTAATAAATCAAAACTAGCTTATGATAATTGAAAATTCACCAAAATAAAATAATTCTCATCCTTAACATTTTATCTAATGAATCATACTCATATATAAAAAATGATATATAATACTATTTAATATTATTGATATTAATTAATTACATATAAGTTTAATTCTTGTGAATGAAACCCATTTTACATGAACATTCAAAAATTAATACTGGTGAACTAATCATGAAAACAAATGAAATGAACACTCCTGAATGAAAAAGTTGTATATTGTAACTCATCAAAAATTTTATAAATAAATTTATTAAAATGATAATAAACCAAATAAATATTTAATATGTTCTTAATAAAATTAATAATTAATCTAATTTCACTATCAAGAATGATATATAAAAGTGAATAAAAAATTCAAACACAAGGTAAGGGTTTCTCATCACACTTTTATTTCAAAAATATTTCCCTTATTAGCCACTTATTTCTTGTGTGCGTGGTATATATTCAGAAATTATATAAATAATATCTTGAATATATTTATCTTCATGGTATTATATTTTTATTTTGTTGATTATTAATATTTTCTAATACAGTTTTATTGATTATAAAATGGTAAGGGATTCTCCCCAAACCTTCATTTTTCATTCGGGTTAACACATTCTCACTATTCAATCCATTTTAATTATTCATAATTTTTAAATAAATCTTCAAAATTCCTTTTATATGTTCCAAAATAATATATCTATATCAGTTTATCTTTCATTTATGTTATAATATGACTTTCATAAGGATCATTTTTCAATTCTTCTATCTAAGAAATCTCGATTAAATAGAAATTCCCTATTTCTTACCCATTATCACGTACAATCCATAGTCTATTTTGAGAAACAATTTTTTTATAAAACAAAACTTTTTTCATGAATAACTATTTTAATTCATTCTTGGTTTTATAAAAACCATTATGAATATTTATTTTTTAAATAACCTTTATATTTTCCATCAAAACCCACTTAATTGTTGCATTTCTAAAGTCTCTCAAAAACACATTTTATGTGTATTTTGATCAGTTGGGAATGATTTATTCCTAATAAAATTAATTTTCCTTCTATTTTTATTTTTGGGATATTCATGTTAACAATATAATTTTATTAAAAATAAAAAATGAATTTAAAAAATAACTCTTATTAACAATGTAAAAGGGTGTTTTTCAAGAATATATCAACTATTCTAGTAGCGCATTTTCATTTATAATTAATATTAAATTAGTTCAAAGTGTTATTTTCCCCTTTAATTTAATGACATATTTTTAAATATATTATTGAATGTATAAGGAATGAATTGGAAAAAATAACAGATGGGGGAGACCCTCTATACCCCATCGATGCATCAATAGGTCTCAGGAGACAATCTAGACTGGATTTTTACCCATATATGTATCATTTCATGGATGAATTCTTGATGGTATTTTTGTGATAATTTTCATTATGCATTACCTAATTAAGATATTAGAAATTAATATTCCATGTGATTGTTCTACTAGTATAATACCCATGGTTATGTTTCATTCTCATGTAATTATTTATGGAATTATTTAATCATCTATTTTCCATGTTATGATAAAAATTATATTTTAATGTTAGGTGTTTTTAGTCATTCCCTGTGCCTTATTTTATATTTTTATTTTATGTTATATTCTATAAATTTATTTACCCTTACTGGAATCAATGATCAACCTTTTCTAATGTTTTATTTTCCCTAGGATGAGAAGATATATATTTTGAATGAATTATAGGGATAACATATGTGTGTTTATGATTGTTTCCAAAGGAGGTTATAAATTGTTTTTTCCTTTTAAAGTTATACTATAATTTTTTATATGGTTTTATAGAGATACAAAACTATTCGGTACATTAGGATGTGACTTCCTTGTTTAGTATTCCACTTTAAAAAATAAAGGCACCAACTCGGGCTACTGGTGTTGGGGTATTAATAGTTGGTATTTGAGTAATTTTAGTATAAACCTTGGAATATTTTTTTTAAAACATATATTTGGTAGCATTACCCTAATATATACATTGAGTATAAGTATAGAATAAAATCCTAGAGATTTTTTGAGGTAGATATTATGTGGGTCTTGCTAGGAATATATCCCTTTCTTGATAATGCAAGTGGATGTGGTAAAGGAAAAGATGTACTTTTGGGTAATAACTCTGACAGAATGTGTCAAGATTGACTTGGCATCATCAGGTGCACGAAAATGGGCCTTACTGCTCACTATGTTTGACCATAGTGGGTGATATGCATAGGAGAATTCATATTTTAATTATAAGCTAGTTTGAATGATTAAAAATAATAATGCTTTCAAATAAACCATGATTATTGTTATGAAAGTATCTATTCATAAGTATTAACTTTATGTTAATTATTTTTCTAGTTCAAAATTACACATTTTTATTCATAATGTATTTTAGAATATTCTAGTGTTTAGAAATAGAGCCTCATGGAAGGAATTGGAACCTCACCAATTCACATGTTCAAAACTGCAAGATTGAGAATATCATTTATGGTCTTATGCCAATATTTAAAGGGGAACCATTCTCCCAAACATTTTCATAATATTAGGATATAATATAATGTTCTAGAATAATAGATAAATAATTGACTATGTTTTTTTATTTTTAATGCAAGAAAGAGATGAAGAGGAAAACAATGAAAATGATGGGTAAAGGGAAGAAGGAGTAAAATTATTTTCCACATGTGATAACTATGAAAGTAAACATATTTGTATATACTTAATAGGAAAAAGAGTTTTCTTCATGTGTGGGTAAAAAGGACACCATGATCATAATTTCTAGAGAGTTAAATAAGTTTCCAATATTCAATGCTAAAACTGTATTGATATCGTGCACTCTGAAAATCATTATCCCATTCATTAGGGAAATATATATCAAAAAAAGGATCAATTTCAAACTTGTGATGGACTATAATAGATGTGTAATAATTAATGTATCTATGATTTTTTGGATTCATGATTTATGAATAATGAGATATATAACGAATTTCCTAGAGTACTTCTTCTTTACAGATTTGGTTGGTTTCATGTTTTCATTAAGTATTTAAGGTGATCAAGGTATTAGTTGATGGATTTGGACCCTAAAACAAAATTATATTAACTTTGGGATAAATTGTATTCATATTTTAAAAAAATAATAAACTTATTATCACATCATCATTGTTCTTATGCATAACCTATAATGTGATAATGTCCCTAGAATATCTGTCCAACTAAAAGGCCCTAGTAGTTCCCCAATATGATGAGAAACTGAAAGTGCTACAATAATATTCTTAAATATATGTTCCATTTCCAAATTGTATCATTTGAGGGAAAAATGATATAGTCTATTGGAGGTATTGACATAGGAATTTTAGGCACCTTAACATGGTTTATTCCATTGGTATATCCAGTGGGTTATTATGAGAATGAGAACCTCTTCTAAAAAATCAATATTTATATGTGCCATTAAATTTTCATATCAAGGTATGTGTATATTGGTCCTTAGAATCTACGATTATTATTAATGAGTATTATAATTCTTTTAATTTGATGCATTGATGAAAATAGAGATGATAGTTGTTTTTGGTGAGGTAAGATACATTGGCTGTGTCACAAGTAATATTACATTTTTAAATAATTTGAGAAAGGATTTATTCTTTATTTTCATTAATAGAAGTTAATATCTTAGACCCTTTCTTGGAATTGATATAGCCTAAAAAATCGATGACCATGGTGTTTTATAGGCAAGTTCTACTTCCAGGAAGTCAAATGAGACATTGAGCACATAAGTTGATGGCCCCGACATGCAACTTGTTTGATTGGAGACATTGGGAAAAGGGATTAGAATTACATATTAAGTTGATGTATAATGTATTATGTCATTTTAGAATTAAATTATATCTCTATGGGTGACATGACCTGACCCAATATATGACTCATGCATCAACTACCTCAGTCCCACATCCATAGGCCCAGGTGTGGTGACAAGAACCAAAGGCATAACTATCATGGGGATGTAATTTCCATAGAATGTATACACACACACAAAAACAATTCCATGAGAAAGTAAACAGGTAAATAAATGAAGGATGAAACACCATTATAAATATACGAAATATGAATATACCACTAAACAGAAAGATTTATGCTTGTGTATACTGAAAGGAATAAGGGAAAAAATACACACCCAAACAAGAAATATGTCCCAACCTTGAGAATCTAGAAAAGAGTAAACAAATGACATATTCCAGCTCTTAAATCCCATGTTATGACCACTATACATAGTCCAAGAACCTCATATCCCTATTCTCCTTTGATGTCGAGATCAACCTATTAGCCATCTAAAAAATACACGATACGTGTTTGGAAAATCCCATTTAGGGGTGAGTATATATATACCCTGTAGAATTCACCTAAAAGGTGAAGGAGAAGAAGTAAGAGATACAGCAGAAGTAAGAAGTAACAGGTAGAACAAGACACTATAAGAGAGTACAACTAAACCCAACATGAAATTAATAGTTAACTATTCAAAACATAATGAGATTGATAGAGTGATAAGATAAACCTATTGTCAAATGTTCACTACCGATAGCTATAGAGTGGACTCATACAATCATAATAAGATAAACACATAAAGCACATGGAATACCCTCTGTATCATTTCCCCTCATTTAAGGAGAGTAACTATACCGATGGAGTGGGTACTGATATAAGATATAATAATATAATGAGTCGAATAAGATCAAATGAGATGTAAGGGGATCTCTATCTCACATATCAGCCCAATAAGAAGCATTGCCAAAAGATCCAAAGTATCCATCAACGATGCTTAGCATCTCATGAATCTTCCATGAACACATACTTATAAGGGAATCAATCATAAAACCTTGATATTATCTTTTTTGGACATCCCTAACTGACCTTCATGGTTTTAGGTCATATTTTAAGAATGCATACTATTAGGGAAAACATCTATCTTTCTTGTGATTCCGAATATATGTCAAACAATGTATTATCACTATGCCACACTATCATGGGGCCAAAAATTCTACGTAAAGACCTAATACTGTAGTTCGATATGTGGGTACTACTTAGATATTCAGGAATGAACTCCACAACATAACGCAGAAGTACAGATTCAATCTATAAAGTCATTGAGGAATGCCACATCCTAATTTAATAGGAGGGTAAACCTATTGATTCGTCAGGGAATCCACTAGGCTTCCTAGTTGGAGATTTATTCCAAGAATATTTCAATGGGGAATGAAAATTCCAATCCCTGTTGGAGGGTATCCCTGGAACATAGTGAAATATTATTGACTAGTCCTTCTAGAGGGTAAATTAGAAAGATCATAGAGGAACACCACTGACCAACCCGGATATACATAAGTCCAGTACTTTATTTGGTGAATGCCACTACCCATCCCAAATAAAGGGTATAACCATTAATATCTTTTGGGAATTCCACTGTCGAGCCTAACATGAGGGTTATGCCCGGGATGCTCTAGTGATTCTGTATTATTGCTTCCACCATTGAGTGTTTCTTCAGTTCGCACCAAATAAGGTAAATTTCACATCATATCTTGAAAACCACATCCAATGGATCAATCACATTCTATGTAGAAAAAAAATTAGATAGAAAACTCACAAACCCAAATAATCGTTCAAAATAAGGATATATAGATGTTTGAGGATCGATCATAAGAGCTCAAGGGGAATCGACATGTGAGTAGAGGCCTATGGCATGTGGTCACGCTGCAAAATTTGTTTGTGTCCTTGGTGGATACACAGCTCCACCCCATGTTGTAGAACAGAAATTTTAGGTGGACTACATGTTGTGTCCTGACTAACATGAACCAGGGCCTTGTCTTGTAGTCATGCCCATGTGTTTGGACCCCATGTCCATATACTTCGATACACAATGTGTTGGTCCACATGGGATGTCACTCGTTCATCCAACCCATGTTCATGTTTTATTACACGGATTCCACTATTCTGTGAACCATCAAACATGTTATCCAAATGGGGAAGGAATACATGGCTTGTGAGGGAGTTGTAAATGCTGTTCCATCCTTATGTTTTCTCAAACCTTGGCACCATTATTGAGAGAGACTACATGCCACGTTGTTCCTCCTACAAACAATATATAGTTGTGTTTTCCACAAATATCGAGATTCATGATCCATACAAGAATATCTAGCCATTTTATCTTTTTATTCCATAGATCTCGCATCTAAAACTCCAACAAACATAGAATCTAGTCCAGATCAACAGTTTCCAGCTCTCCGGTGGCTAAAAAAAATCTCTAATTGAGTTATGAATTCTTGAAATCCACCCCATGTATCAATTCTTACAAGGATTATTTCTTATGAATACATTATTAAAACGATCTCCCAAAACAAATACAGTTTCCATATCGGAATTCACATAACAGATCCATTGTTACTTCTTTGATTTTTTGGGAATCATGGTACCCAATCTTGATCGGGTTACTCAGAAATCTATCAAACCAAGAACAAAGAGATTACATCTTTGAAGAACATGAAGAACATGGGGATAAAAAAACCAATAATAAGGGTATATAACATATCAAATAAAGTTCTCTAGGATGAAGATCAAGTATGGGGTACCTTGTTAGATAAAATTTTTTAATCCATATTTAATGAGATACTAGATCACATGCAAAGTCCAAACATGGAACTTACTATAAAATAAAGAATGATCCACTCGAAACATTTAATCCTAGGGGTAATAATCACCATAGATGAGTCCAAACTCTTTTTTAATTGGTAATTTCTTAATGACACTCATTCCATAGAGGGAGGAGGATCTATTGTGTTTTCCGTATCTTTATCCGATATGATCTAACATTTACTCATTCGTCAAAAATGGATCCCAATAGAGGGTAGAGAGATATCTCATCCAGGATTCCCAAGAATATGTGACTCACTCAGGATAATTATATATAAAAAGACATTTATAATCTATCATTTTGGTTATAACTCAATTAATTAATTAATTAATTTACTTAAACATACAACCATCAAGAGATGGGTAAGAACGTCCACTACCGGCTCATTTTTATCATGCCTTGGATAATCACCACGTTTCGGACATAAGTATATTATAGGATTTATGATTTGATCAACCATTTAAGATTTATCCCATTTTTATTAATTAATGACATGTGTACAATATATAATATAATTATTTTTTAATAGCATTAATAATTTTTCCGCCGGGTCTCTAAATCGAACACCATCTCAAATCCCATCTCTAGTAATATTTTTATAGATATTTTGAAGTATTATAAAGAAAAATATAGATATCTAAATTATTTCCCCCTTCAACAATTACATCACTGAAAATGAAAAATATGAAAACAACATGGGATACTATGCCCTCATCTAGCTCTCCCACTCTTAGGAACTATACTACATGTATCTATATAGTCACATTATGAAATCCATTGGGATGGTCTTTTCATGAATGATCATCTCCTATCAGTCCTTGATCACCACTAGGTGCTTTGAAATGTTGGATCCATCGCTGATTTCTAGCTCTCCCTAGTTAATGATGTGCACAGGGTCACAAACATATTTCCACATCTGTGAAACATTAAAGATGTCATGCACCCCGCTCTAGATGTGGGGGTTGGGAAAGGTGACATGAAATGTCTCTATCCCTCTACACGATATCGAATATCCTATTAAACCTATGAACCTATGTATTCATCATTGTGGGTAGCCTCTTAAGAATATTTTTTCTCACAGCATGAACTCCGAGGGCCCACGATGGTGATCTGCATAGGATTTCTATCTTCTATGGGCCATCCTCATCTGTTCATTGATGAACTGCACTTTCATTATTGTCTCATGCAGCAACTTTACGACCATAAGAGATGACTCTCCAATCATCATGAAGTATAAGGGTGACCTAAAAGGACTCTTGTAAAAGGCCACAAAATGGTCATGCCAATGGTAGAGAAGTATCAGTTATTTTTTGAAAACTCTACCAAGGGCATGTGATCCTTCATGTTCTAGAAGAAGGATGACATGAAAGAACTCATCATATTCTCTAATACCTAGATAGTGTACGATGTATTCCCATCAATTTGGTAGTGAAAGGTTGTACTCAACTTCATTCGGGTCTCGAAATTCCCCCTATAGGCCTCTCTACAGTCATGATGTAAATTGTGTGTCACAATCCAGTACAATTGTAGAGGGTACTCTATAAAAGTGGATGATATAACATGCACACAAAAACCCTAAAATCTGCACAAAATTCTTCTCCATGATGGAAATTAAGTTCAATGACTTCTTAAGCCATTAAACAATCACCCAAATTGAATTTTGGACCTTTGTTGTGTGTAGGATCCCTGGGATGAAGCCCGTGGATATTATATCCTACTTCCACTCAAGGATCCTAGGCAGCTTTAACAAACCTACCAAAACAAGGTTCCCAACATTCACTCACTAACAAGTGAGGAATAATGAAATGAACACATCTACACTTTTCATCATGAATGACCACAGAAACTACCTGTTAAGGTCTCTATACATCTTCCCCACACCGGTACACAAAACTAATGGAGATATGAGGATCTCCCACATCACCCACCCAACATAAGTACTGAAACCACTATTTATCCATGGAATAATATATAATGATTACTTCCTTATGAATAACAATATAAAACTCTCCTATAGAAATCTGATCATGAAATTACCCATAGATGATGTCATGTATTTGGGACTCTTTCACACGCTTAAGTAGTTGGGTATTCAACACCATTACCTCTATAAATGTTGTACCCTCCTATTCTATTAGGGTCATATGCAAGGAAGCTATCTTATCCAAATCATTCCACATTTGGTTAGCATATGACTTCCTACAAAAGGAACCTAATACAATGGTTCCATTTCTTCTATTATATATTATCTCAAAGTCATAGTATTGTAGGAACACAAACTTGTTTAATTACCTCAGGTTAAGGTATCTTAGAATAAATTTGTACTTAAGTAACTAGTGGCCTGAGTAAAAAAAAATGTGCTCACCTAAGAGGTAGTTATTCCACATCATCAAGTGAAGAAGACCACTACTAGAAGTAAGTCATGATTCAAAATGTTCATCTCATGGGGACACAACTACCTTGACCCATAGGGGTGACAACATATCATTGCATCAATTTGAATCTTAGACCAGATCCTATGGCATCAAAATAAACTACAGAACCAATTCCTTCCTTTGGTATTTTCAAAAGTATAGAACTCGTTAGACTCTGCCACATCTACTCAAATTCTCATTGATAATGCTTATACTAGGTAAATAACTATCCCTTCTATGTTAGAGAGTTCAAAGGGTCCACAATTCCCTACAAGTCTCCCCCAAGTCTCCTATATTACCCCACCAAGACAAGAAAACTATTCACCTCTAACATATTATTGGGTTTCTACCAAGAAAGAACTACTTCAATCATCAGTTTATCCATAGATAAATATTGTTCAGAAATGGAATTCCCCATTTAGTTAAAATCCTACATGCATAACTGGATCATTGAGAAATTCTTGTAAATCAATTATTATGGATGTAAATCAAGAACATTCTTCAAGTTATTTGCATGCTGAACCTATGTTGTAGAATAGAAGAGTATATCATCTCTGAGGACAATAAAAACATGTCCCTAATACTAATTTAAATCATGCTTCATCAAATCCAATAATATGATGTAGCAATTTATCATAGAAATGTGAATCATTAGGAACTCATAGTTTCCATAATGGCATCAAAATTAAAACAATGGAATATTAGAAAAAAAACCCCTCAATTTGGGGTAGTGAGACCAGAGATCAATCTTCATGAACCATCTAATACATTTCAACTATTCAAATAGGTCATCAATAACTAGAAATGGGTACTTTTTCATTATTATTGTGTGGTTTTTATGACGATAATCCACAAAAAACTGTAAGCTCCCACATGCCTTCTTCATCAATAGAACTAGAACTACCCAAGGGGATGAAATAGGTTTTATTTAACCTTTATCATGAAGGTCCTCCAATTGAAAACATATATATCAGATCTTAGACGGTTCCATTTGATATGACACATAATATATTGGGCTTGTCCTTGGTTTCATGTCTTGGAAAAATCCATCTTCGACCTCAGAGGTATCCCCAAAATGTCTTTAGGGAAGACGCCCATATAATCATCCAATACTGAAGAAACCTAGAAGTAGTAGGAGTCTAATAATACATGTTTTACACTTTATAACTAATGGGTGATAGGATATAACATTCTACTCATAACAACTACTAGTTTTATACGAGATCTCTCTAACCAAAATATGATAACATCATCCCATTAGTGTGTAATCTTCTGAGTTTTTTCAGTAACAATTGATCTTAACTTGAAAAATGGAAATTCAATCCATTCCCATGATGGAGGAATAATGTTTCATCATTATGAGCAAAATATCCAATGTGAACCTCTCTCCATAAACCAATAACTCACACTAATGGAAAATAAATGATTCCTAATAAGATTTCCCAATGGGATACTTGAGAAAATGTTTCTCATCTAGCACCTCTATTGGGGGATTCAACTCCCATACCAAGAGTATAAATTAAAAATAATTGATGGAATATATGACTATTAATACTAGAGAATGTGTAGAATAAACTCATATCATTCATTGAATCATCTCGTGTGATGGAGGATCATAAACGTTCAAAGATTACAACGGTGCACGACCCTAAAAACCAGCTCCTTGAGCATGAAATGATCCACTTGGTTGTTGTGGTGGAAGGATATCATTCCATCAACCTGCACATAGAGCTCCTCCTACTCCTCTACCCGTTTTTCTCTATGGAGACCACCATGTCCAAGTCTGGGAGATCCCTAATAATAGTTACATCAATTTTAAAGTGGTCCATACGCTATATTCATTAGAGACTCAACATGTCATGTTAGGAAGTCTCGTGCCATGTGACCTCACCAATCTTGAGAATATAATAATCCATCTCTATAATAACCTAGAGTATTATGAACTATCCTATACTGTAAAAAAATATGCATGATACTGCTCGTTAAAGGGTCTTATGTTCCAAGATCTTTGGAACATACTATCTATAGTAGATGAATCAGCTCTATTGTGCATACTACCAGCTCCAGCTATCTGGCATCCTTCTGACAGAAAAATCACTATTACCAGTTCCTACTCCAGCACCCTGACTTAGGTAGGGATTCACAAGCTAACTACCCTTTCTTGGATCACTCTATGGAGTCCATGACTAAAATTTTGTTCTCAGAATTAGACATCGTGGATAATGTTAATAGATTACCATGGAATGCCTATAAACCTTTCTAAGTAATCATTCACTATAAAACCTCCCTACTGAAGCTCTATAATATAATAGATATGAATTTAATATAATCAGGATGGGTATTACTCCTCTTGAAATATTTTCTAGATGTCATCCCATGAGAGTGTTGACTCGTCGTCCATTTAGGTAACCCGAATCCACCAACACCCAAATAATCTCTGGATATTATTAGATTCCAATTCCACCATATGATCATTAATTGTATGGAAAATATTGATGATATGGACCACTGAATCGGGACAATCATTCACTTAATTGGGAACTAGCTTTCCATGGAGCCTCTACGGTGTCTGACACTGTAACTCACAAAATGTAGTCACCTTATCTAGGCCCTCAATGGAATATATTTTGAAAATATGATGCTCGATGGGTGGAGGAAATTCTACATATACACCATGAGGAACATGATCATATGATGGGTCCTGAAAATAGGACCAATCAACCATAGTGTCATCGTCATGATATAGAACTGGTATCCTGGATGGCAATCATAGGAGAGGCATCATGAAAGTTATCATGGGGTACCATGGTCAGATGAGCTTATATATATATATATCAACAATAAAGAGGGATATAAATCAAGAATTATATTCAATGACTCAATAATTCAACATTAATTTACCATTGATCCCCTTATCAATTGTCTTGGTATACTGAGTCAACAAGCATGCAGTCATGGTCCAGGTAAATGGCTATGTCAGTCGTCACACAATCACTAGACTCTATGGTCTGAGAGCAACACTCTAAGAAATTTTGTACTATTTTCATAAACCTATAAATTTGATTTTTAGGTAATGTTTGAACAACATCCCAAGGATCGAACTACCAATGATACCCATCTTTCACGACCCAACCAAATTTGGGACTCGATCCGCAACTACACCAAGCTAGACTCCATATGCCATGGTATGGAGACATGTGCCAAAAGAATAATTAACTCGAGGAGGCCTTTTACTAAGAACCTTTACACACTCAAAAAACCAAATTAATGTCAAATTATAGAGGGAAATAAATTAAGGATTCCATAATTCTATTAATATACCAAATATGCATGTAAAACTAAACAAAATGAAGTATAATATTGTATAATAAAAAAAATGTGAAAATAAATTCCCAAATAAAAAATATATCCCATCCTGAAAAAACTAGAGAATAGTAAAAAACTGAGAGAGTCTAGATACAATATCCCAATCAATGACCACCATACGTGGCCTAGGCCCCCCATATCCCTATGCTCATCTAAGGTCATGATCGAATTGTCTTTTATCTGTAAATGACACAATGCGTGTTGGGAAAATCCCATACATGGGTGAGTATATACATACCCAGTAGAAAACCCCTAGAATGTGAAGGGGGAGAAATAAGAGAAAACAATTGAAGGGGGAAGTTGTTGATAGAACAAGGTATAATATGAGAGTACAACTCAACCAAACATTTGAGTGAATGGCATCTCCTCCAAACACAAGTATTTTAAAATGGTGATAACATGAAGTTCACATCGATTCATCACTACTAATAGGAATAGAATGTACTCAACCAACTACGAGAAGAAAAACACACAAAGCATGTGGAATACCAATCACATCTTCTCTACTCATGGAAGAAGAGTAACTATACCCAAGGAGTGAATATTGAGTAGCATATAAATAGGTTAGTCAAATAATCCCAAATGAGAGAGTAAAGGGATCTCCATCTAATATCTTGGCCCAAGAATAAGTGAATTCAATAGTTCTAAAGTTTCCCTTAATGATGTGAATCATATCATGTGTGTTCCATGAACACATATGTCTAAGGGTCTTAATCACCACACCTTGATACTATCCACTTTATTTGACACTAACTCACTCACCAATTTTGAGGTCGCATCAGAAGAACTCATCTTAGTGGGGAATGAGTCCTTCATTATGACTCCAAAGCTACATCAAACCATGTCCCATCACTACACCACATAGTTGAGGGGCCAAAAAATCAATGTATGGATCATTTACCCTGGTACGACAAGTGGGTCCTACTCTGATAGACACTAAGGAACTCTACTGCCCATCCCGAATGGAGGGTTTCACATTGGTAAGTCATTAAGGAATTCCATTATACATCCCTATTAGAGGGTAAGACAAGTGATTCATTAGGGAAGTACACTACCCAACCTATCTCCAGGGTCATGCCAATAAAAGTTCATCATGGAATTCCACTACCCATCCCATATAGAGTGTAATCCCAAAACATTGAAGAATGCCACAAACCATTCCAAATAGAGGTTAACTCAGAAAGACCATCCAAGAACACCACTACCCAACCCATAGAGAGGGTAAGACAAGTACTATCTTCTAGGAATTCAACTACCTATCCCAGATAGAGGGTCCGCCCGATAATATCTATAGTTAATTTTACTGCTGATCCCAACTGGAGGGTAAGCCCAATATTGTCTTCCTAGAATGAGACATCAGATCCGAACTAGTTGACTATTCCCAAGATGCTCTAGTGATCTTGTATGATTTCAATCATCGCCATCAAGTGTAACCTCATTGTATTCCAAACCCGTAACATTTAATATCATATCTCGAAATGCTCATATAAGGGAACCATCACGTTATACTTGGGGAAACACTCGGGATGGGATACTAGCGATAAATAATACGAGGTCAAAATAAAAGGATATATACATTTGAAATTCACTAAAATAGGTCATGGTGAACACGTCATGTGAGGGGACCCACATGGAATGTGTTCCCACTCCACAGTTTGTCCATGTCCCTAGATGGAACACAACTCCACCATATTTAGTAGAAGACTTTGTGTTAGTGTACTACATTTCGTGTACTGAATAAGTGGAACTGAGGTCATTTCGTATGGTTGTGACTATGTATTCAGATCCTATCTCATTTTACATTGGTACATGGTGTGTTGGTATTCACTGGATTCTCCTAGTGTGGCCATCTCGTGCCTTTGTTTTTTGTCATAGCAACCCCACACAGGCAACCCATCACTCACGTTATCCAACCAAGGATGTAATATATGATGTTTGAGGGTGTTATACCTACCTGATAAGACTTGTGATTTCCCAAACCATAGTGCCTCCACTGAGGGAGAATACATGCTATTTTTATCATCCTAATAATGTTGTGTAGTAAGGTTTTGAAAATTTATATAGATCTATGATTTATGGAGTAGATCTGGTAATTGTTTTCCATTTTTCTAAAAATCTCTCCCTCAATTTACCCTTGAATGTCAAATCTAGTTTGGATTTACCATTTCCTTCTCTCTGGTGGTCGGAAACTGATCTCGGATTTGGTTGTGTGATCCCAAATTCTTCTACTTATATTTTTTCTTCCATGGTTGATTTCTCTTGACTCATTCATCAAAATGATATCCCAAAACTCGTAATCATAACCTATTTGAGTCTCTTCATCGATATGGAATTACTGCACTAATTTTATTTTAATACATGTACCTGAATGTGCTCTGGTTTCTTAAAAAACTGTATAACCTGGAACAATGAGATTCCATCAACAAAGTATTCAAAGAATGGGGTGGGGGGTTGTAGGATTAAAATCATCATGAAAAACGGTTTATAAATTTTCCAAACAAGAATTCATGGCTGATGATTGAGAACGGGGCAGTGGGTATGATAAAAATTGTTTAAAAAATATTTTGTCCATAACATGGGCACGTATAATGTTAAAAGGTGGATAAATAGTAGAAAGAAGAAAAATAGACTCAAAAAATTTAAAACATGGGGTAATAATTACCAAATATGATTACAACCTATTTTTTGATTGATCAATAGTGATTACCTAATTTTCCAATGATGGAGGAGGATATTTGCATTCATCACATCTTGATCTGATCTAATCTGATTTTTTTTTCATCAAAGAGGTTCACCAAAGGAATTGAGAGAGAGCTATCACTAGTGATTCCCAGTATTATGAAACTTACCCTAGAGAATTTTCTATAACAACTCATTTATAATTTATCATTTCGGTTAAAATTAATTTAATTTAATAGATAAATTTTTAAATAATTCACATAAACATTCCACCAGCAAGAGAGGGGTCCGAACATCCCACACTGACTCATTTTATGTAACACCAGGGGTAAAAACCATATTTTATAAACAACCATGTTTTAATATTTCCAATCTGACCAATTTTTTTAGATTTATCCCATTTTCATTAATTAACTATGCACATTAAATATAAAATATATTTCATATTTTTATAAAATGATTTTTGGGTCCACCATACCTCAAAATAACATGTACTATCAATTCCTAACTATAGTAATTTATTTTGACATATTTTTAAGTCTTAAAAGGAAAAAACATGGTAACAATAATGGGTTCATTGGCATGTTTCTAGACCCTATCCTTGGAATTTAGGCTGCTTTGACTAATTCAATTGAGAGTGAGGCCTAGAGGGTCTTACAATATGTGTATCCAAAATCTCTGTTAAATAATACATGATTATTTAATATTTAAAAGTTCAATAAATTTTATCCCCATATGTGGTTTAATAATTATTTATATATTCCACATGGAATTTATTCCATCAATAGTTATTCGAGAGAATATAATGTGATAAAAATATTTAATAAATATCTATTTTTCTATTTAGTGAATATATTATTTATTTATTTATTTACAAATAATGTAGTGAATTTTTTTTTAAAATATACATTATTCAAGGTCCGATAAGTCTTATGTAGGAATTAAGGATCAAGATTTTAGTTCTGGTGAGAAAATAATAAATATTGAATATTATTTGATTTCATAATATTTAAATTTAATTTTAATGATCAATTAATGTAGTGAAATAATAATAATATTATTATTAATTGAATTTCGGTTATCTCTAGGATTAAATAAATTATTAAGGTTACATATGAAATTAATTTATTTTTACCCAAGAAATATATAATCCAAGTTATGTTATTTCATCATAATGAAAACTCATTTTGGTTGGGTTCTACAAAATGGGAATAGGTAATTTTCTCTGTCCCTTGAGATCTACCTTCCCCAATAACTCTTCAAATAATGTAGAGAGATATTCATCCTCCTCTTACTCTTAAGTCAAAAGATATCTAGGGGAACTCTTTGGATGTGGTTCTCATGGTGATCGAAGGGGCATTACGGAAGCTATAGGATCTATAGTGCCAACACCCTTGTATTCTTACAACGATGTACAATGAATTGTTGAACATGTGTGGATCACATCTAAAGGGAATCAACTTTGATAACTACAATGAAACGATAGAATAACAGATATCTATTTTCAAATAAATCAATGAATAAATAATTCAATAATGGTAATTTTTTATTTAATTAGTTTAATTATAAATAATTCATGATGATCCTATCTCTAGGTTATAACACTACACTCATTGTCTATATTCTATGATTCAATTCTATAGATCAGGATGATTAAGATTGTGTAAATATCATATTGATAACTTGTCCTAACAAAAAGAAATGAAGTCTCACTCCCATCACACACTTCCACTACGCACAAAACCTACCCGTGGTATTTGAGGAGTCACATAATTATTTATAATTATTTAAATTTTTTTGGTGATTTACACAATTTAATTTAGTTTTTCAATACATGATTAATTTTTATTTTAATCAAAATCATGATATTTTATTCTTCCTCTTTCATTACTTATATATCTAATAAATAAAAATAATTTATGAATAAACTGAAATCAACAAGCTCATCTAGAGGTTTGAAGCATTGTTCTATATAATAGAATATTACATGCCATGTAGTTATATTCAATGCATCAGTAATTAATTTGGTATTAATTTAGTTTTATAGATTGTTGAAACATGGTGAATTTATTACATCACACCAATTGTTGAGTGGGAAATATTGGAACATAGTCCACTAGAATACATTCTATTTAGACCATGTACATAGTGTGTTCTCTTTTGGAGTCAAATACTAGCTATGTATTTCAATTCATGACCTACATGACTCATGACTATATAATTCCAAAAACACATGTCATTTATCCCATTAGACATGTTGTGTACTTCAGTTTTCAATGAAAAATTTACACATTAAGCTCCAAGGCATGTGCCTCATATAGACGGTGATAGGTATACATGTCGTGAAGCTTGGATTCACCTAGAAGGTATTTATAAAAAATTATGTACATTTAAATTTTATTTCTTATTTTTAACCCATATCAACATGTTCTTGAGCGTGTTTATTAAATTTATAGCACAAACCATGTGATGATTTATAATATTTCTATATATGTAAATGTTTATTTAGAATCTATTTAATGATCAAATCTGTATATCATGTATGATTCCAATTACAATTGTTATTCCACTTGCATTAAAGAATGATAAGCTATAGATAAATCAAGTAATTCATGTAATCTCTATGTTGATGAAACACATCATGAAAGTAAATGATATATTTTTATGATATAAGTCACAATGAATGGACAAGTATATGAATATAATATGTGTTGGGTAGATTTAAACTGATATTCCTCGTATTAACTCCAAGTTACAATAACATACATAGAAAATTTTAAATTAATTTATTTAAATCGTTTAAAATTAAAATGGATGATAATCTCAATGTAATTCAGATGAGAATTAAGAAAAAATAATTTTTTAATTAAATATGATAAATAATTGAGTCGAATGAGATTTATCTAAAATAAAAATGAATACGAATTGAATTCTAGTTTTATAAATGATTTATTTGTTTCATGCATGTAGATGATTCTGAACAATGACCAGACCTTTGTATGAGATTGGATTCCTTTTAATATATTTTTGAATTAAATTGTTGTCATGTGTGGCTTCAATCCTCTTATTATGTTAGTTTTGGGTACCCTTTTTTTATTTTATGGTAACCCTTTTCCTGATACATGTGTGTGAGTAAAATCATATGTAATGTATGGAATTACTAATATAGTGGAGGAAATTCAAGGTAAGATATGGGGGAAAATGAATCCAAGATAGATATCATTTTGGACATGTGGATAGATGTTACCATAAGCTTCAATAACTAAAGGTGTATTTCCCCATGGTAAATGGTTAGTTTTTTAATCGCTAGATAAAATGGACACTAATAAAATATCATGACATTTAGATTTATTATTTTATTTATGTTCGTTTCATGGTTATTTCATTCAATATATTTTTTTAGAGATCGCATAAATTAATGAAATTAATGGGAATGAAAAATAAAACTAAAATAAATTTGATTCTGAATAAATATTATCTATTACATGGTTAGTAACTTAAATAAATCAACTTAATATAAAAAATCTTGTAATAAAGATAATAATTTGAAATTTACACATAAAGGATAATATACATTAATTATATATAATATATTGGTGTAGCCTTGCCCTATGTTAGTTAAAATAGAACCATAGTTCAAGGTTCATTACCATGAAAAGTTGGATTACATTCAACTATCGAGGAATTATAACACGAAATTTTGGGTCAATTTAAAATAGATCACATCAAGGGTTGACTCCCAAAGAAGTACATGGTGTAACTATGAGAAAATGTTTGAGGAAATTTAAATAAATTACATCAAAATTAGGGAGTCCACTCACTAGATTAAGGATCCGTAAATATTATATAGTTTGAATTTGTAATTCTTACCTAAAACCATCCACATTTCATCACCAACCAATATTGTGGCAATTCGAAGGGGAATATGGATCCTTGAAACTGGAATGTCCAATAAATAGGATATTCTAAATCTGATGATGAGGGATATTATGTTTCAGAAAAATTAGGGGAGACTAATAAATTTAATATTTACATATTTTCCAAATTTTTATTAGAATAAGTACTAAAATTATTATTATATTATTTATTGAAATAATATTAAAATAAATTCAAACAAATCACAATGATCTATTGTTGATAATGATAGAATTCTTACCTAACAATTTTTCTTGATGAGGAAAAGCCTATTTCACATTATACTTCTCTACAGAAGGAAATTTTCGTGCTAAAATAAAATTTCCAATCGTAATTAGTGATGAGGAATGAGATGAAGAGATGACTCTATATAAGAAAGATCTAAATGATGCTACATATGTCAATTGCTCCATGTTTTTATCCATTTCCAATGAAATTTTGAAGAAACATGAGGAAATGGATGTATATAGAATGATGTCTTATCATTGGGATCTATCAAGAGAGAGATACATGAGTAGCATGAGATCTCCAATGTTTTTTTTAAAACTAAAAATATTGATTATGTTCCAGATGGGCCTCATGTAGTCAGTCTCATTGGTTACATTGAATGGTTAGATATATTAGGGGTTAATTTCTTAAATTATTTTCATTCAAACATCATACTTTCACCCCGTCCCCATAGTTTCTATAGTGTTAGTGTCAATTAAAATATGATCAATAGTGCTAAGAGTCTATTTGAACATCTTATGTTGATTATAAAAGTGGTTATGGATATGGGATGATAAAACTATGATCCTTCTGGTAACTATGAAAAGTAAGAACAAGTCAATGTGTCCCAAGAACAATATAGAGTCTAAAGATCCCATGAACCATCCTTCTATGAAGAGGATGATCTAGATGTAGGGTAATAAAAACAAGGAATTATATATTGCATATGTCATGCCAGTCCACTAGAAGAGGAACTACAACCAGATGCTAGGGGATTCTAAAGGTGTGTTTATTATCTAGTGTAATATTTAAATATCCACATACTGGGTATTAGATACATCTTGTGGTTCTCACATCAATATCCAAAGGTAGTAAACAAGTATATTTAAAAATATTTCTATAGGAGACGTAGATATGAGAGATGCCAACGGAGAAGTGCTAGTTTCCCTATCCATTAGTGACTACCATTATTTTTTCCAACAATAATGATTTTGGATTGAAAAAAATGTTATTATGTACCTATGGTTACCAAGAACATAATTTATGTATCATTCCAAGATAGAGATGGTTTTATTTTGAAATTTTCAAATAAAATCTATTTCATTTATAAGGAAAACACATATTATGGTATGGAAAATTAGAATAATGGTATTTATGCATTAAATAATTAATAAATGTGTTTGAAAATGATAATGAATGATGTTCATGTGACTCATATAACACCAAACTCCGGAATCACAATTTTTTTTCATTTAAACGAGAAGCATTTGACAATGCTCTATCGTTTTGGTTAATTAGATTCTTATGAGGGAAAACCACTTGAATGGTGTCATTATTTTCTACATTTAATGAAAACCAACCCTTTTTTTGACAGGGTGAATGGGCCACAAATAATCTAGTATTGGTACACACTAATGCATGTGGACCATTTCTAGTAGAAGCTAGAGGTGGATATATCTTCTTGATGATATGTAAATATATTTCCTTTAATAAATTCATTGATTTCTATAATGAATTACAAAATCCACATTGGAAGAAGACAAAAAATATTTAATTGTATTGAAGTGGTGAATGCCATAACCAAGAGTTCATCAAATTTTTACATGAGTTTGAGATTCAATATCAACTCAATTCTCCTCACACACCATCATGAACAGTTGTTAGTGAATGGAGAAACTAGAACTTATTAGAAATGATATGGACAGTGATGAGTCATATATATCTCCCAATATCATTTTTGGAATATAAATTTCAAATAGTGGAAAAAATTTTATACTGAGTACCAACTAAAGCAGAAAATGGAATTCCCTGCGAGTGATGGACTGGAAATATCCCATTTTCTGCATACATGTCTCTAGGGTTAGATGAAATTTGTTAAGGCCTTCTCAGGAGACAAATTAGTATCATGGGGAATAATGTGTATCATTATAGTTTATCCCATGGAAACAATGGGATACAACTTATAATACCACAAAGAAAAGAATGTCATTGTCACTAGAAAATCCTTATCTATTGAGAGGGAGAAAATTTTCAAAAGGATAGTGGGACCCAGATTGACTTCAATGAAGTATATGATCAACATACAAAAAATATGTTACCAGAATAGATTCCATAGGTCCCTATAGAAGAATTTCTTCCTAGAACACAGGTATTATCTATGAGTGAAAGAGATGATAGAAAACAAGATAAATATTTTTTCCTAATCACCAAGGATGAAGAATATTTATTTGTTAAAAAGGATGAACCTATCTTTTACAAGGTGGATGCATATAGCCTTGAAACTGTAAGATGGAATGAATCCCTATAACAACTGTGCATTTTATTTTATATTAAAACAAGTTTTTTACATAAAATTGCACTTAATAGAACTTAGGAGATCTAGAGGTCACGTTTCTTTAGGGCTTTGGAACATTAAATAACAATATAAAACATGAAATACACAACTTTATTGAAAACTTCTTTTAAATGACCACAAAATTTCATCGAATATAGCATTGCATGGGATTACCTGAGGAAAAAACATAAGAAAATTTTGAGCTACAAAACACATTATATATTTATATGGTATTTATTTTCTTACAAAAAAAATTGTCTAAACAAATTAAGAAAATTTCAAAATTGGATAATTTTTTTCCTGATTCCAAAAATAATATTCATTTTATCTAAATAATTTGTTGAATATGTGAATTTTCAAATTTTAAAACAAGAACCTACATTTATTGAATATTGATATGTTTGGAAAAAAAATATTTTTCAAATATTACAAAAAGATACATTTGAATTCATAAAAATTATTAGATCATTATAATTTAAAAAATAATAATATTTTATTAATATTTTAATTATTTCAAAAATACATTAAATCATCAAAATTGATTCCTTAATTGAATTTGAATATTAACTAAAAATTCTGTTTGTTCTTTAGAAAATAATTTATAAAGTAACAATAATAGAATGAAATTATATTCACTATTGTATACAAAAAAATCATAATAATAAGGTCTTGATATATATCCCTTTATTACACTAGTATACACCCTAAGAGTAAGGTGCGGAATCATGGGGATTTCTTTGGGATGTTTGGTGAACATGGCTTTGATAGTGATTTCGATGAGATTTATCTCCTCCCGTAAATAGTTTCTCTAATTCATATGTTATTAGATATTGTCTTAGGATTGGTCTAGGAAAATCACAAAAATGTTGTCTCCCTTGTAAGGTCATATAAATGGGATTCATATGGTATGTTCCTACTGGTTGAGGCCATCACATTATTTTTCAATTCCAAAAGTATTTTTTCAAACCCCATATTTATACAAGTCATGTGATCATAGTTTAATGGAAATATTATTATTGGTAAGTGTACTTATAAGTCCTTTAAATCCAATTATATATAATAAAACAAAAGGGGTGCATGTATTTTCTATATACATAAGTCATTTAAATGAAAGAGAATTTTATTTATAACTGTTCAGTCATTACAACTTTTCCCCCTTATAAAATTTCACCATAGAAATTTCCTTTTCATGCATTAAAATAGATGTGGATAACACTACTTTATCACTTCCTCTGGTTCCCAAAGTGAATCTTCAAACATGTGATTTTACCACAACAGCTTGACAAGGTAATTTTTTTTATTTTATAGAAATATTTCTCTATGATCTATGATTTTCATGGATTATCCTCATTGGAGAGGTAATTCTTCAGTTGTACCTCATATGTTTTGAGTACGTGTGATGGGTCTTGTATGTACTTATTTAAGATTGATATGTTTAATACATCATACACATGAGACATATTTTTTTGGTGTGCTAGTCATTAGGCCCCTACTATGATGTTATCAAGGATATATAAAGAGTCGATGTACCTTTTCATAATCATTACCTTCTTCAAAAATATCATTACTATATTCCATAGATATACTCAAATAAATTCCATATATGTAACATAAAACTATTGTTCTTTTTGATGATGATCATCATAACTCTTTTTTCAACTCACGTCAGCTTTGATGTATTGTTGGATGGTCTTAATCATCTCTATCATTTCATCGACCATTTCCGGAAGTAGATATTTTTCATTCCCCAAATTCACCCCAACATGCCAGTTCTTTTTTTTTTCTTCCCATAATGGTCTTCATAATGATCAATTTGGATGATTGAGTGGAAATTGTTATTTTAAGGGAACTCCACCAAAGGAAGTTGTCAGTCCCACCCACCTTTGTAGTCCATTGAGCAAGATCTCAACTTGTCCCTAAGTGTCTAGGTAGTCCACTCATACTGACCATAAGTCTGAGGGTGATTGGCCATGTTGATGTCCGACTCAGTGTTTAGAGCGTACTCAATACTCTTTCAGATCATAGAGGTGAATCTTAGATTTGGATCAGATACAATATATAGTATAACTACACATATCCTTACCTATTTTCTGATGTATATCTCTGATACTTGTTCAAGTGGTAAATCATTTGTAAATTCAATGATGTGTGCAGTCATTTTAAGATGATAAAAAAACATAGTTTGCATTTTTTCCTTTGGATGACTATGGATGTCCAGTGAAAAATTCTATGGTGATGTTTTCGTATTTCCATATTGGTATGGGAAATAGTTGCAACACCACCTTAGACTTTTACCTCTCAACCTTCACTTACTGACATACCAGGAACCATGATGTATATTTATCTATATACTTATTCATGTTATCCCATCATTACTTCCCCAAAATATCTCAATACATATTAGTGTTTCATGGGTGAATAGAGAAATTAGAACTATGTGCATCATCTAAATGCTCTATCATTAACTCCAGATTTATTGGAAAACAATTTCCTAACCCAAATATAAAAATTCCTTCTTCATTAACATTGAAATAGAAGGATTTATTATTTCTAATCATTTCCAATTTATTTTTAATTCCCTCATAATATTTTTGATCATCCATAAACCTTTCCAAAAGAGACGGTTAAACAATCATTTGTAAACATATTTATGATGTTCAATCCTTTATGATTCTCATGACCCTATTTATCAAATCTATGAAGATTATATCTTTCTAAATTCTAATTAATTATATAATTTATTGGTTATTTCTACATAGAGAATACTCCACCCTTTTCACTTTCCTGAGGTGGTAATGGATTGATCAACCATAATCCTTGATGATATCTAACCATCTTCGTTGGTGCATATTCAGCTCATTCTGTGTGAATTCATATTTGTAGCTTTTGTGATCTATAAATAATTCACACATCTCCCCAAAGAGATAATTCCACTAGAATTTAAACACAATGATCAAAACTAATAACTCTAAATAATGTATTGTATTGTTTTTCTCATGAAATTGTAACTTCCTTAAGGAATATTCTATGACTTTGTCATTCCGCACCAACACACAACACATTCCCTTCTTCAGTGCATCACTGGTGATTTAAAACTTCTCACCCCTTGTGGGCAGTGTGAGCACATGGGCAATGACAAGTGTTTACTTAAAATCCACGAATCATTCTTCACAATAATCATTCTATGAAATCTTGACTCCATATTGAGTTATCTTGTTAAGAGGTGTTGAAAATCGTGATAAATTTTTCACAAATCAGTGATAATATCCATTTAACCATTGGAATCTAGGGATATCCATCATAGATGTTAGCCTCAACTATCCTTAATTTGATTCTGTTTAGTAAGGGTCCACTGATAACCCATTTCTTGTGATGAAAATTCCTAATTATGATACTTACTATAACCAGAAGTCTTACTTGATGTACTATACTTAGAGATTACCCTTTATGAAGGTCCCTAGTGTAGTGCTCAGATGATCATCATGCTCTTAAGTGGTTTTGTAGTATATTAGAATATCATCTATAAATAATAACTAAATTTTTTAATGCAATCTCTAAATACTCTATTCATCGAGTCCATGAAGATCGCTATAGAAAAAGTTAGTCCAAAAGGCATAACCATCAACTCATAATGTCGTACCTTGTACATAAAGTAGTATTGGGGAAATCCACCTTCTTCATCTCTAATTTATAATATCCGGACTTCTGATCAACCTTGGGGATGTATTGTGATCCACATAGATAATCAAACAATTCATCAATTCATAGTAATGGTTACTTGTTCTTTATCGCGATTTGGTTGAGCTCTTGATAGTCAGTGCAAATAGGAATTTAACCAACCTTCTTCTAGATGAAGTGGACTACTTAACCCTATGATGAAGCACATATTTGTATAAACCCTTTATCCAGATTCTTTTGTATTAGATTATTTATCTTCTCAGGCTCCCCATTTCCTATTTTATACAGTGTCTAGGATTTTTTCACTACACACTATAAAATATCAATCTAGAATTCAACATCTCTTCTAGGAGTAAGACTAGTCAATTCCTTAAGAAACAGATAAGTGAATTCCCTTATAACTGGCATGTCTTCATGGATAGCAATTTCGTTATACTCAATCATCTAATTAAGATATTTTTTCACATTGGGAAGTACTATCCATTCTTGAGATGATGATGATGATGAATATTCAACCCTCTCATTTAACTTTTATAGAATCTAGGGTCAATTCCCTACAAAGAGAGTGATTTAAATATTGATGAAATTTTCATTCTCCCTATATAGAAAAATCCAATCCATTTAATGAATTTCCTCAAATTCCACAAGAGGTGGTATTATAATATTCTTTAAGAATTTAAACCAAAAAATTATAATATGGGAGGAGTTATATACATAAGATGCCATTATTTCCCCATTTTCCATTTTCAGTGACATCTTTACATATATTCATTATGGTAGTGCTGGGATTAATATACAAAATATTTGAGGTATAGAATAATGAATAGAACCATAATCAAAAAGTACTTTCACTTTTATTTAATTAATAACCTGGGTACCTTTCACCAATTCAATGTCGGGATTCACTTTAGTGGTAGTGATCGCAAAACCCTCCCTTGATTCCATAGAGGTTGTTCATTACATCCAATTACCCTTGGATTATGGAAATGGTTAAAACAGTGCACTGGTTCATGGTAGTTGTAGAAGTGAATAGTGCCATTAGGGTTGACTAGAGCATTGCATTCCAATTTCACTTAGAGCTATTTCACATTTTGGAAATTATTATCTATATTCTCTTCTCTTCCACAAATATAGAATTTACATGACCCCCTTACGCAATTCCAAGGATTCTTCGTTCCAAAATTTTTACAAGCAGGGTGCTATAATTTCATAGCACCATTGGATATATCCAATAGACCACCATAATTAATGTCCACTTTTCACTTCTTATCCCCATGATACCCCTAATATTTACCAATCTATTTCTAAACTTTGAATGAACATCAGACAATTTATTCATAGCTATTAAAGTCACAGATTTTCAATGATTTTTGTATAGTACGCTTAGGCCCACCAGAGAAGAGGTCAATTATGAAATCGGGGGTGATGAAGAAACCAGAGGCATCTTGAATATATTTTGAATTTTTCCTCGTATGCTCTGATTAAATTTTAATCTTTTTTTTGAGAGAAAGTAAATCCCTTTACAAATTATGATGGAGGGTTCAAGGAAAATATTTATCGAAAATCATTTTTTAGATATCCTTCCATCCCATCACCTTGATATATTCCTTAGAATTTCTATTTTTAAATAATGTCCCCCATTGATCAGCTTCACCATCCATTTAATAAGTATATAGAAGAACCTTGTATTGTTCATAGAAACGAAGCATGGATATGATCTTCTCAATGGAGTTGATCTATTGTTTGGAAATTAAGGGATCAAATGATCGTTTCTAATAAGGGTCACTTTTTTCTCGTAAAGCACATGATTGTGAATTTTTATTTTTTAGCGGGGTTAGACATTCCTATTGACCCATGTTTCTATTAAAAACATAAGTTAATTGTTATAGTATGATGAAAATGTTTTCTTTTCCTGCTCCCATTTGAGTAAGAATGTCATTAGGGATGTCATCACATTAATCTTTGCATCAGTAGTTCGCAAGATTCATCTTAATACTGGCCATTGTCTATAATAAAAAGAAAATAAAGGATGTGGGAATTATATATTTAAACACATAAAGGGTAATATAATTAAAACAAAGGGATAAATTATAAATTACATTTATCTCTCTATCTTATGAATTTCTAGGCTTTGATTTATGTTATCCTTGATCTACTTCCTAACGTATATTCGTATGGGATTTTATTGTTCCCTTAATAAGGGAAAATACTAATATTTTGAAATTATTGAAACAAATTCCCCAATAGTGTCAAACAAATAGCAAATCAAGGCTTGTTTTTGTGCACTAGTTCCATTCTAAATCTATATCAAAGCAGTGTTTTTGGGTTTTACCCTTAGATATATAGGTGCGATAGAGACCTCAACTTGTTCGTATCCAAAAATAGATGAATTTTCTAAATAAACCAAAAAATCTATAGTCACCAAAATATAGGGGTTATTTTCTTTTGTATAGTCTTATTCCTAAGTCATTCACTACAGTTTTGAAATCATTATCCCAAAAAATAAATAAACTCCTCCTCAGATACCAACTATAACGACCCTTTATTTTATTTCATATATTAATAAGATTTATTAAATATTATTTCACATAATACAACTCACAAGATTGGGAGGTATAGTGTCTTTTGGGATTAGAAACATCAAATAACATCCTAAAACATGAAATACACATCTTTATTGAAAATGTTTTTTTCATGACCACACCATTCATTCATACATAGTATTCCATGGGTTAACCTAAGGAAATAAATAATAAATAGGTGAGAAATAAATCCTATTAAGATAATAACCATGGAATAACATGAGGAATACAATACATGTTAGAAAATATGCATATCAATGGAGCACAAAAGAATAAATAACCTAAAAGAATTATATAGCCATATATTAATAACATCGAAATATCGAAACAACATACAACATGATATTAGTATGATCATGGATCATTGCACATGGATTAGCCTGAGTAAACCCTCTTTTCACATGATGTAGTCTGAGTAAAACCTATTTTCTCATGAATTAGAATGAGTAAAACCTCATTTTACATGGTGTATCATTATAATAATCATCACCTAATGCATTTAAGCTCTATTATTGTGCACCCATTGTAATTATTTCATTTTCATGTATATGTGTTCCACATAGATTATACAACATGGATTCATTAGACGTATTAATTTATAGAAAAATCTTGTATTGTGGAATAAATTCATGTAACTACCCCATCGATAAGTTCATTATCATAAATTTGAACACCCATGATTGTGAAATGGGTATGGTATTCACTACATGAGGATTTTGGAAAACAAAATAATGGTAAAATTTCCACAGTATAATAATGTAAAATAGAAATTCATAAAATCAATTGATAAGAGATAAAAGGTTTTATAATAATTTATACATGAAATGGAATGTAAGGGAATCATGGAAAATAATATCCCTACATATTAAATGGAATTTATATGCATAATATTAAAGAAATTCTTGAATGGAAATGAGAAGAGAGAAACCCCTTACTAAATTTCAGCATAGTAATCAGTGTACACAAAAGGGATTAATGAGAAATAAATGGGTATATAATATTTAATAATAATAATGGTATTATGGAGAATGTTCTAAAAATAACCTATATTTTTTAATAGAAAATAAAAGTATGTGACCATATAAGGAAACATAGAAAAAATTGTCAATGGAAAGAACCCTTACTAGGATGTGTGATCCTAGAGTCCTGGGAGACGATTCATGAGAGATTATGGTGACTTGGGGGGATTATAGTGATTATATAGAAGAGTTTGTTTGATTATCAATGGGTTTTACTGAATAATAATTGGTGTTTTTGGGTTATATAAGAAAAAAGGATGATTTTTTATTATTATTTTGGGTTTGGGAACTTCATAGTATAATAATCAAAAACACAAACCATATCAAGGTTTTTTCATGTGGGTTTCACCAAATGGGGGGAATAAATCATTATTTTAAAACTCCAAGGGCCTATGATATGAAAATATTTCCCATTATTATGTGGAGGTGAGTCAAACTTTCCATGAATTTATTATAAAATCATAAAATATTTTATATGTCTTAGAGGATTCATGAAGGCTTTATAAAATTAATTAAATAAACACAATATTACATTATTTTACATGAAAAAATATATTTTTAATAATATAAATTTTATATTATTGTATAAAAACACTATTAGTTCATTATGATGTCATAAAACACATTATATATGTATACAGTATTTAATCTTTTGCGATAATAATTGACTCCCTCGAAAATTTTGAAAAATTCAATATTGGATAATTTTGAACTTGTCATTCCAAAATAATATAAATTTTATCAAAATTATTTTCTAAATATGTGAATTTTTACTTTTGAAAAAATTATGCATTTATTGAAAATTGATGGGTTTAGACTAAAACAGTTTTCAAACCTTAATAAAAGTTACTTTTCACATTATAAAAACTATATCATCATTAATATTTAATATATAATATTATTTTATTAAAGTGTTATTTATTTTAAAAATTCATAAACTAATAAATATATATTCCAAAATTGAATTTTAATATTAAAAAAAACATATGTTCTTTAGAAAGTTATTTACCATGTAACAATAATAAAATGAAAAAAATATTCATTATTCTAAATAAAAAATTATAATCTTATTGCTAGGTTATTGATATATTATCCTTTATTACACCAATATAAAACCTATGAGTAAGGTATGAAACAATGGGGATTTCTTGGGAATGATCAGTGAACATGGTTTAGCCTACGATCTTATTGAGCTTGAACTTATTCCGTTAATGGGTTATCTCATTCATAATTTGTTGGATCTTGGATTGGGCTTGGTCTAGGGAAAATCCAAGAAATTATATCTCCAATGGCAGTTCTGATTAATGGTCTTTAAAGGGTATGATCCTACTAGTTGAGGCCATCATTTCATTTTTCTCTGCCAAAAGAATTAGTAAAAACCTTATATTTATACAATTCATGTGAGCACTGTCAGATGGTTATATTATCAATGGTAAGGACTCTTAATGGAAATTTAAATCCAATTGGATATAATAAAGAGGAGTTCATGTGGTTTCTAAATCGAAATAAAATTTAAAATAAATGTAATTTTATTCTTAAATGTCTATGCCATTACAATCCATGAATTCTGAAATAGATTCTATGCATTTGAACTAAATTTATGTTCTGGTTGATGCACTAGTTGATGTACAACCCATTAAATGAAAATTTGTATTCTAGAGGAAATTGGACAAGGAATATAATTTAAATGCCAATAAATCTAGACAAGTGGATAAAGGGTTTAAAAAGCATTTATGGATTGACTATAATGAAAAATTTTCATCAGTTTAGATGTTTAAATCTATCAGAATCATAATTTCTATAGAAACATACCCTGACTATGATATTTGGGTGAAGGATTTCAAAACTAAATTCCAGAATGGTAACCTTTATAAAGATGTATATATGACACAAGTAGTAGGGTTTGTGACTCTCATTGATACCAAGAATATTTTCAATGTGTATAGATCCATTTATGGATGGAATCATGTATCCAGATCATGGAACATTCGACTTGATAAAGCAATAAAAGAATTTGGTTACAATATATTATTGATTGGTTAAACAAGTATTTAGAGATGAAGGAATTAGGTGATGAATCTTATATTTTTAGTGATCAAGATCATTAGTAATATATCAAATAGGCTTCTTAAAGCAATTAAAATAATATATATTGTCCATATACTAAATAGATTTAGTATAGAATAGTCCAAGTGGGGATTGTTTCTAGTGTGACATGGTTTACATATTTAATATAAAATGTTTTTATAAACACAACATGAGAAAGAGAGAATGAGTAAGATCCCATATGGTTCAATTAAATGTAAAATAATTAATTCCATTATATATACTAGACGTTATTTTTCCTATGCATTGAGCATGGTAGGGAGATATAAATCAGATCTAGGAGAACAATATTGGACTACTATGAAGGATGTCATTAAGTAGATAATAAAAATCAAGGATATATTCTCTGTGTATTTAGGAGAGGAGGAAGTTGTCATCAAGGGTCATATTGATTTATGTTTTTAGATAGAATATATTGATCTGAAGTCACTTAGAGGATATCTTTCCTATCACAATGGAGGAACTAGGTGCTGGAATAGTTGGAAGGGGCCAGTTGTCACTTATTCTAATGTGGAGTATGAGTATATATCAAATTTTTATGTTGGAAAGTAACCAATTTAGATTTATAACTTCTTTTTGGAGCATTATGTGCTACCTAAAAGTAAATATACTATCACATTGTATTTTGGTAATACTATAGTGGTGGCTCTTGTAGAAGATTCAATGCGACACTAATAGACAAATAATATACTATAGAAGTGTTAACTCATGTGGGATTTTTATCAAAGGGGTGATGTTTTTTGAGTATAGTACCCACATAATAGAATGTGGTAGATCTCGTAAATAATGTTCTATCTTTGGAGAACCATGTGTATCATTTTAGAGAAAGATGAATGAAGGTTGTTAGTAGTTGGATCTAATGAAAGTGGTATTCTTTTAGAGTTTGGGCCCTAGATCCAACTTATGTTTAGATTATGATAACATGTATTATTTGTTTTAAATATTAATAGACTTCTTATCACATAATTATTGTTATTTTACATAAAATAGTATGTGATAATGTCCCTCGAGTAGCTATCTCACTAATATGTCATAGCAGTTCTCTTATATGATGAGAAACTAGAAGCACTACGACAATATTCTTAAATATATATTCTATATCCAGATGATATAATTTAAGGGACACAATTGATATATACTAGCAGGTGTGGAGACTCATTGTACGTTGAGGTACCTTCTCATTGTGTACGCCCATGGTAATTTCTAGAATGATATTGTGAGAACGAGACCCTCTAGAAGGAAATCCACATTTATATCTGTCATTAGATATTCTAATATGAGGATGTGTGTATTGGTCCTTAGATTTTAATATTATTAATAAATAGTATTATGAATTATATACATTGATGTATTGATGAAAACCATGATTACAGATGTTCATGGTGAGGTTGGATATGTTGGGTGCACCACTGAAAATACTGCATTAATGAATAATGCGATAAAATATTTATACCTTATGATATTTAATTGAAGTTAAGATCTCAGACTCCATGATATAAATGATATAGAATAAATAAATCCATAGACATGGTTTTTATTGGAATGTTCTATTTCTAGAATGTCAATGAGTGAATCATCGAGCATATTGGTTGATGGAACATGTATGAAACCTGGTTTATTTTGATATTATTCTAACGGGATTACAATACACACTATGTGTATGTAGGTATTATATTATTATGACATTAACTTTATTAACTATGGGTTCCTTAGTGTATTTCAAGATTTTAACCCTAGACATTCGGTTACATTGCCTCATTCCACTTAGAAAGAGGCCTAGATTGTCACACACTAAGTGTTTCTAGAGTCTTAGTAATATAATATATTATTTAAAAAGATGAATAAATGTTATTACTTCTTGTGGTTTACAAATTATACATGTTTTATTGATTATACATATTCACTCACAAGTTATTATAGAGAATATAATGTGAGCCAGATATATAATAAATAAATATTTATTTTTTTGAGAATATAATATTTTTTATTTAATGGGGAATAATGTAGAGATATTTACCTAATAAATAAATAGTAATTATTAAAGGATTTATAAATATTATAATGAAATAACATACTAGTATTTTAGGAAAAGTGGGAAAATAATAAATATTGAATATTATTTGTATAAATAATAATTAATTTTAATTCGTATGTTAACCACATGTCAATAAATAAAAACATTAATATTATTTTCTGGAATGGGGTTTTCACTATGATTAAAATATTAATAATGGGAACATCTATAATTATTTTATTTTAACCCTAGTGATATATAAATCAAGATATGGTATTTAATCCAAAATAAAATTAAATTTGTTTTGGTTGTGTGAAATAGAATTGTAGAATTCTATTAAGCCCTTAAGATCATCCTTCTTGAATAATTCTCCCAAGAACATAAGATCGATCATCCTCTAACTCCCATTCTCGAGTCATGAGAGTTCCAAGAGAAAACTTTGGAAGTAGTTCATGAGGCGATCAAATGCGGATGACACAAGTGCTAGGATCTACCATACTCAGACACAGAGATTCTTATAGAGAAGTTCATTGATTTGTGGTACATGTGTGGATCATCGCTAGTGGGAATATACTATGGTTAAAATAATTAAATGATGTATTGTGTATAAATTTTGTTTGATCCATCAAAAAATACAAAATTCCAGAAGGGTAATTCTTTAATTAATTAAATTTACTATAAATAATAGGTGATGATCCTCTCTCTTGGTTCTAGTGTTTTATCAACTGTCTATATTTATTTATTCAATCCTATAGATCATAGTGTTTATCATTGAGTAAATCTTGGATTAATCATCAATCATGAAAAAAATGAAATTGGGGAAACTCTCCTCATATGCATCCACATCACTCTGAACCTATATTAATATATTTGGTATGTGTGATTAAGAGAGACATTATTTAGGGAATCTTATGTTATGTGGATTTTGGGAATTTAGTGACATTCCGTCTATGTTTTTTGTCATTGAATGTGGAATTATCTGTTTTATATGAGTCTTAATATTTATTACATATGGGATTGATGAAGTAAAACATTGTAATTTATTTGAAATAATGTGAAATACTTCTTGGTTTTGTTAAAAATTTGATGGTTGAAGGAATAACTTATTGACCACATGATTTATTAAAAGTGCTTCAACCATGACAAAATATATCTTTACAATTCATTTGTAGGTGTAAGGGATGATGTGAAAATATATCAAAGCATAACAAAAGGACGAAATTATATTTATGAAATGGAAAATAATCAAGAATGTTAATTTTATAAAATGATTATTTGCATATTAAAATAATCCATTAACTCGGGGAAAAATATTTTTTAAATAAATATTATTAATTTAATTTAATTTATGATAAATCAATAGTATTTTAACTAACCACAATATTTATGACTTTTTGATTAATAAATTTATAATAAGCGTGTTCTCTATCACTCTCCATCAGAACTTGATAGTTAATTTTTTTCTATGATGTCCATGTTATCACTTTGCACTAATGCTTACCTACATGGTATCCTAGTTTCGTGGTGACATTCACGTTTCCCATTTGAACTTATTATGAGCATATTTTAGAAATCCTATTTCTTATGTTGGTTTCCTACAATGATATTTTGATGTACAAACAATTTATTTTCAAAATAAAATTTCAAATTGCGGGGAAATAATTTATTGAATTAGTGGAGAATTTAACACCTCAAATATTTTATTGTATGTCTATTTTTAAATTTAATTTCTTTTAATCATATGATTGACAAAACATCCACATTAAACCAATAATGATATGAAATTAAATGTCAATATTTTAAAATGATCATTAGAACTAAGCCATTAAATAGGTGGTAATGGATAGTATTGACCAAAATAGGAAATTTATATATTATATATTATATCAATTTTTTAAATACATAATAATTATTTTATACACATATGAATAGAATGAATCTAATTTTATATAATAATGGATATATTTTTCTTTAGGAATTTTTACTATGTATTAGTGGAGAAAATGTTTAAATATTAAATTTTGACATTTTTTTAAATTCTATTGAAAAAAATCAACTTCATTTTTCAAATTTGGATTAAAAAATTATCTTAGGTTGATATTTTGGTATATTTATGGAAAATATTTATTTTTCCATTGAATAGTGAAAAATCCCGATTTTTATAAATTTATCATTTTAATTTTATTGAAACAATATTTATAACTATAATAGAATCCTCAACTACAAAATTATACATAAAAGTTATGTAACTTATGAAAGAAAATAAAATATATTTATATTATTGAATAGGAAAAAAAATTAAAATGATAAAGTCAGTATTGTTATTGTTATGAACCATAATTGTTAATTAATAAATTTATAATTAAAATATTTATTTAAATTAAAATTTATTTTCATGAAATATTATAATAAATTAATACTCTTTTCCTTATTATTATAATATAATTTTATGATACATTAATTAATTTTGGAATGTGTCATAAAATCTTTCTAATATTCAAATGTGTATTTTTTGATTAAATAGTGTTTTTATTATAAAATAAATTTATACTATTTAGAAAATTATTTTAATAAAATGGAGCTCATTTTTTCATTCTTCATATCAAAAAATATTTATTGTAAATTTTTTGTATTTTTCTAAAATAAATTAATTATTGGTGAAAAGTAAAATACAGTAATTTATGGTATAAATACATTATAAGATAAACACACTATTCATTGAGTAATAGATGATGCAATCCCCATTAATTCAAAATCAATTTAATTATTTTAATATATTTAGTGATATTTCACAAACTATTCAATTTTTTTAGACAAAATAATAAATAAATGAATAAAATATTCAAAAAACACACCACTTCCACAATAAATACCACCACTTCTCCTCACTTTTCCTAATCCTAGACTCATGTCCAATTTATTCCAAATTACACCCCAAAACATCTACCCCATGATATGGAATTTCTAGTATTACCCAAAAGGCAATTTTTATGTTTCATAAGGAGGTTATGAAGGACATGAATTCAATAGGTAAAATCCCCTTTCGTTCTTTTAAAATTTATTTCAATTGATTTTCTTTTCTTATAAAAATATTATCTATAAAAAAAGGATTCATAACTACATAATATTTTATATAATATAATTTTTGAAATGTAAAATCTAGCATCATTTTATTCCTCAATTTTCATCTAAAATTAAAAATGTCATCCGTGATGTGATGATTTACTGAGATCATGGATGATGTGTGTTTTTTTCGATTACCAACATGAATACTGGTAATAAAACCATTATTATTGTTAATACATATTTTATTAAAAATATTATTTTTCATAAAGTTTTTTAACCAATATATATACTAAATATAAATTAATAATACATAACTAGTTCATGATAATCGATAATTCACAAAAATAAACTAATGTTCATTATTAAAATTTTATCTGTTGAATCATCCGAATATATTAAAAAAATTGTATACAAGACCATTTAATGTTATGTGAGTTATTTAATAAAATTTTATTTTAATTCTTGAGAGTTAAACCCATTTTACATTAACTTCCAAATATATATACAAGTGAACCAATCATTAATACAAAGGAAACAAACCCTTCTTAACAAAAAAAATGAATGTTATAACTCATTAAAAGGTCCATAAATTAACATAATAAAATTCTAATAAATGAAATAAAATTTTAATATGATATTAATTAAATTATCAATGAACCTAATTCCATCATCTAGGAAGTTAAGTACAATTTATTAACACATTCGTACATGAGATAAGGGTTTCTTATCTCTCTGTTATTTCTATGAGATTTCCCTTATTCACAACTTATTTATCATGTTTGAGGTATGTATTATAAAATTGGATATATAATATCATGAATATATATAACATCATGTTAATAAATATTTAATTTTATTATTATTAAATTTGTTTCATACGATTTGGTTGATTTCAATGTTGTAAGTGACTCTCCCCAAACCTCTATTTTTTATTCAGGTTACACTTTCCCACATTTTCCCCAATATAATTTTTCATTATTTATATATATATATATATTTTAAATTATAATTTTATGCTCCAATGTCCTATATATAGATTCTTTTAATTTTTTATGGGAGAATAAATTTTTTATAAGGTTCCCTTTTCAATTATTCCTATTAAGCTAGCTTGATTAAGGAGAACTTTCTAATTTCATACCGATTTTCACATACCATACATAATTTATTCTAAATAATATTATTTTTTATAAAATAACTATTTTTACATCACAAATTACCTTTTATATTCCAATATTTATATAAACAATTATCATTTTTATATTTCAAAGACTCTATTATTTTTTCGCTTAAACCCCACTAAAGTGGCCCATTTATAAATCTTCTAAAAATATATTTATATGTTTTCACTTCAATTGGGAATCATTTACACCTATGAAAATTTAATTTACATTATTTTATAATTTTTGGGATATTCATATTTACAATATGATTTTATGAAAAATAAAAATTATTTTGAAAAATAACTCTACTTTCCAATGTAAAAGGTCATTTCATAGGAATTATTTAATGATTTTATTTGTGTATTTTTATACATGATTATGATTCAAATATTTCATTATGGTATGGGAAAATTTGGTATGAGTATATTTTTTAAATAAATTATTTGACATATAAGGAATGTGTTGGACATAGCAAGTGATGGTCGGGGCACGCTATATTCCCTCAATGCATTGGTAATTATCATGAGACAAAAAAGACCATGTTTTTACACATTTATGTATGGTTTCTTGGACGAAGCATTGAGGATATGTTTATAATGTTTTAGATTATGCATTACCTCATTATAATGAAAGTAATAAATACTCCATGTGCTTATTCAACTAGTAGAATATCTATGGTTATGTTTATTTATCATGTTATTATTTATGGAATTATTTAAGTAAGTTATTTATCTACCATATTATGCTTATGATTATGTTTTAATGGATAATGTTTTTAGTTTTTCACTATTGGTTATTATTTATGTTTATTTATGTTAGGTTATAATGTATTTTTTATCTTTACTAAGAATTTAATAGCAACCCTTTATTATATTTTATTTTCCCATAGGACGAGAAGATATATATTTTTAATGACTTGTAGTTACAATAAAAGATATTATGGGTTTTACAATGGATTTGATATTTTTTTTCATTTCAATTTTCTAATATAAAAATACTATATTTATATGGGTTTAAAAATATACTAAACTATTATATCTATTTCTATTTAACATTTTTTTTTATTATTCCAGTGTAAAAAATCAATGCACTAGTTCCAGGATACTAGGGTAAGTTTATTTACATTGATCCTTTCAACCAATGCATCCATGTTTATAGAAAAATGCATAGTTTTTCTTTTCATGATAATGTGTTGGACGAAATTAGAAAAAAATGTGAAAGGGATAGTTAATTCCTTCCTAACAACACTCCTACAATATTTCATAACATCGTAATCCATTTGTAAAAAATTATAAAAATAAAAAATCACTTTCATGATAAGAATGAAATAACGTTCATGCTAACTAGGAAGGAGATTAGTTTTTTTAAACCCCAATATTTTATTGCATTATATTTTATGAAATATATATTCTTTTCAAATATATTTAATTAATTTTATAATATTCATTACATACAAAAACATGTTTTAATAAACCGTAATACTCTTTTTAAATAATTATTTAATCATAACCATTATTACCTATCTCTTAAACATGGTGGTATGAATTTTATTAAACAAATTTAAAAAAATTTGTATTAAATTTTATAATAATAAAATATTTTGATAAATAAGTACTTCATTTGGCTTAATGTCATTATATAATTCTGAAAATATATATTTTTTAAAAAATTATTTATACTTATTTTTATTTAATAAGTAAAAATTATATTTTTTATTATTTATAAAAGATATTTGACCAAAATATTTTTAACCATAATTTGAAAATTATCCTATGGATAATATTTACGATTTTTTTGAAATGATTAATTTTTTTTATGAATAGTCCAAAATACAGGTTTTATTGGGAATTTTTTTGATTAGATATTTTATAATGTTCATTTTTTTGAAATGTTTTTAAAATTAAAATTATTGAAATTATATATTGATTAATAAAATTTAGTACAATAAAAATAATTTTATATTGAGTTTTTTTATTAAAATTTTATATACTTTTGTACATTTTGTTTTTGGAAAAAACATTTTCATCACACTTGTTTGCTTAATTTTAAATGATATATTACCATTGATCTGAATTGTATTTTGAAACATGGATCCCATGTTTTGAATCAAAATAATTAATACTACCTAATATGTTCAACTTAATTTTTTAACAAAACTATTTAAAAACATAAGAACAAATTAATTTGAGTGGTAAATGTAAAAATAATTTTACCGAGAGGGGTGTTAAACTAAAAAAAAATCATGGTTCAAAAACTGACCTAGAAATTGTCAAATTCATATTAGATTGTCATATATTGACCTTATATCTTATATGGTTTGGGAATGATCCATTTTGGAGCCTTGTGACATGTGAAAAACATGGGTATAATTATTTATTTCCAAAAATTTTAATTGTATCCTCTCAGTCACATATAGAAGCTCATCCACTATCCTATCCACTTCACACCTTAAATTCCATTAGCATCAACCATGAAATTCCCAAATAAATTCTTTAAATAAATCTAGATCCCTTATTTTGATAATAAATCCATCCTATGATGGATTTTGGTGTTAACAGGAGGGCATTGTTTGATGAAGGGGAGGTTCGAACTTATACCAAGAAAGTCAAGAAAAAAGTTATGGGATTACATGTATCTTTTTTATTTATGGGAGTCATATTCTATATTCCCCACTAATTTATTTTTTTTGGTGTATGTGCTTCTCCCACATCATGTAAAATCATAAATCTCTTTCTTCTCCGAGAATTATATGTTTTTGGTGATGTTATTCTTTAATGGTCGTATGATTCGAGAGTTTCCATGGTTATATGCTATTTTTTCCCAATTTGTCTTCTTTAGAATATATGTTACCATATTAACCAACCTTATATTTTTTGTGTATATACATTCCTATGGAAATTTTATAACATTAATTTTATTAGTTTTATGATATTTTATTTTTCACTTGATGTTTTTCTTTTAAGGTGCTTATGATTTAAAGGAAGCCCAAGTGGTGATGGTTTTATGTTACCATATATTTATTTAATGGTATTTTTTTGGGTTTTGTTTCCATTTCTGAAATATTATGACATAAATACTATGAAACACATTAATTTTATTTTCCTATTTTTATTCCATGACAAGACCTTTTTTTCATTCATATTCCAAACATTATATACTTAAAATACCAAATTTATATTTCTAAGGAAAACCCACCTTATTTATCTCTTCAGTCAAGAAACCATTTTATTCTACAACCATTTTTGTAGAAAACCTAAAGAACTTTAAATGTTGAAATATGACTTGTTTAAAGTCATTTCTATCCTTGTATTAATTCTTAAGATACCGTTTAAATGAAATATTCATTTCGTTTTCCAAATATTCCCATTTTAGAATTTTGAAAAAATGAGAAATGAATCCTTGTTTTAATATGTATGTTTTGAATGTAATTTACTACTATCTCAAGACACAATGTTATAATTATTTTATTATATTTTTCTAATAATATTTTCATTGAAAATGACTTCTAATATATTTTATGAATTTCTCGTTTTCAAAAGGTGATTTTCAATGAATGGTTATTTATAATAAGAATAGTTCCAAATGAACTTTCAAAATCATTTCCATATAAAGTCACATACTATAACGGTTTGTAAGAGTTACGCATGATATATTACAATGATACAATATTTATTATTTTTATATATGTTTCATATTTATGATGACAAGTTGTTTATGAAACCCATTGCATTTATGGGGTGCTGATATGATGAATGCTTAAGAAACTGCTTTATTTTCATGGATTCTAATATGAAGATTATTTTATGGTCTCATGGAACACATATTTATGATTTTAATTATGTGATATTAATTACATTATAATAAATGATTATGGTTAAATTATTATAGAGGATGGTTGTCACATTACATCCATATAGTGGTGATTCCTATATATCCCTTAAATATATTGGTTATTTATGAATGTTATTTGAGCACAAAGGGTACATAATAATTCATAATAAACCTAAAAAAAGAGGGTACATGGGCGGTTATCCCCTGAATGAAACAAAAGGGCACAGAAGAGGTCATCCATATAATGAAATAAGGAACATGAGAGGTTATTCTAGGCCCGACATAGGTTCTCGGGTGATTAGATAAAGCCTAACATGTTAGGAAATTCACTGTAGACATGCTTGCCAAAAAATATTCTATGATTATGTGTATTCTAAAAATATATGTATATATTAAATGTTAATATCTTAGGTATTATAAAAATTTATTTATTTATAATTAAAGTCCTATATACTACTAATATTAATTCCATTACTCAATTTTATGATATATTATATACTTGTTGTGGTCTTCAAATGTTAATTTGAACAACCTAGATTTTTATTACATACATAAACATGATTTTTTAGATAAAACCTTTACTTGATACAACAAAAAATATTGAGAGGTCTAGAGTCTTTGGGGATTAGGAACATTAGATAAAAACATAAAAAATAGAACGAAACATATTATTGAAAACATCCTTCACATGATCTGTACATTCCCTCGTACTTCGTATTGCATGGGATAACCTAAGAACATGCATAAAAAGGGTGATCTATAATGACCAGTAAGGGAGTAAACAAGGAATAAAATGAATATTACAATACATTTTAGGAAATATTAATTTAAATGGAGATAAAGAGAATCAAAATCATAAAGGCATGATAAATCATGATTATAATTACATGGAAATGTGGAAACAACGCTTATCATGGAATTAGCATGAGAGAAGGTCCATTGCACAAAGAGAATGAGTAAACCATGATTTCAATTTAATATAGGACTAAATAATCATTTAATTTTAATTAAAATGAGTAAATCCTCATTTCACATGATGTATCATGATACTAATCTTTACCCAATTCATTCGAGCAATATTTGGGTGCACCCTTCGTAACCATTTCATTTCAGGAAAAAGTGTGCCACATAGATCATACAACATTGATTCATTTACATAATAATTCATTCCAAGATAAATATATGAGGAATTCATAATATTATTTCCTATATCATTAAGTAAATATGCATAAAAGTGAATACCCTTGATAGGGGTTTGGATGTGGTATTCACTACACTATGATTTTGGCATGGAAATTTTGGTGTAATTTCAGCTATCTAATGACATCAAATAATAATTTATAATATGTGTTTTTGAGAGTGAAAGGGTTATCTCATAATTTATACATTAAATTTATAGTAAGGGGATATTGGGAAATAATATACCAACATATGTAATGAAATTTAGATGCATAATATAAAATAATTTCATGAATGTAAATGATGAGAGATAAATTCCTTACAGAATTTTGGCATGGTAACAGGTGTAAATGGGAGGCATTAATGAGATGGAAAGGGCTGTATCATCATTCAAACAGAAATATAAATGTATAGGGGAGGTGAAAAATCATACCCCTACATTTATAATTGAAGATAAAAGGGAATAAAAATATTAAGAAACTTGTATAAAATGAAAAGGGATGGAATACCTTGCATGGAAGTGTGATCCCAAAGGCTTGGAAGGGGTTTGAGAGGGGCTTCTGGGGAGCTTGGAGTGACCTGAGAGGATTATAAAAAGAGGAGTGTAGAGTTTGGATGAACTCCAAAGGATTTCAGTGTAGAGTAAGTGGGAGTGTGGGTGGATTTATATAGGAAAGAATGGCGGAGTCTTTATTATTTAGGTTTGGGACACCACACATTAAACTAATCAAAACCACAAACCATACTATGGTTTTTTACCATGGTATTTCCAATGGGTGTTTGAAAACCATATTTTATATGTCCAATGGACAATTTTTTTTAAAAAATATGTTATCTTTTGTGTTGGTGAGTCACACTCTCAAGGAAATTAATTTAAAAAACTATAATGTTTTATAAGTCTTGGAGGGTTCAATAATAATTTAGAAAATAAATCAATAAAACCTAAAATCATATTATCTTAATGGTAAAACATATATTGGATGAAAATAATGTTACAGTTTTTTATGAAATCACAATTGGGTCTTTTTGATGTCAGAAGACACATAATATATTCATAAGTTATATTAGTTTTACCCAAAAATTCAACTGTCTCAGAAAATTTTGAAAAATTCATCATTTGATAATTTCAACATATTTATTACAAAAATAATTCTTAGTATATCTATAATAATTTTATAAATATGTGAATTTTTACTTCTAAAATAAAAAGTGACATTTATCCATAATTCATGGGGTTTTGACAAAAAAGACATTCAAACCATAATAAATATTACAATTGTATTCCTAAAAAATTTATACGATAATATATTCATAATAAAATGTAATTTAATAATGTTTTTTTAAAATATTATTTAATTCAAAAATCCCTTAATTTATTCGAATATATTCTTTATTATAATATTAACAAAAAATACACTTTTTCCTTTAAAATCAATTTACAATGTAACAACAAAAAATTGAATGTATATTATTTATTATATACAAAATATAATGAAAATAATCATAGTGCTAAGGTCTTAATACCAAACCCTTTGTAACACCTTCATAAGACCTTAAGGTATGGTTTATGATGGTGACAAACTCTTGGGTTGGATCAGATAACATCACTCGTGTGGAAATCGCTGTCAACATCCACTTCTCCCATAGGCGATCCCATTCAAGCTTAACATGTTGAAGCTCAACCTGGGTATGGTCAAGAGTGAATCCTAATAATTCAAACACCTTTCTGAGCTCCAAAAATGGGCTTTATACAGGGCTAGTCTACTGAATGAGCCCTCACATCCTTTTTCTAAGTAAATTGGATTTTTTAAATCCTTATATTTATAATAATCATGTGATCACTTTTCAATAGATATATTAGAAACCGTTAGAATTTTAAACAATATTTTAACAATCCAAAAACATAAATCCAAGAAGTGCATATTTTATATAACAATTTTACATAATAAGACATTTAATCAGATCTAGAGGAATTTTCATTAATGAATGTTTGGGTCATTAGAATCTTCACCCCTAATGATATTTTTCCCTTGAAATTTCCTTTTCCAACACTAAAATAGATGTGGGTAGCATTTATTCATCACTTCTTCGATCTGTTGGTTTCTCCACAACACCCTGAAGAGGGGCGCTGTCTTACATCATTGAACTTTTTCTCAACGATAGAAGTTCTTCATTGGATGCACATCGTAAGAAAGATCATCCTCTAACTATAATACCTTTTAAGAGAGAACACATGAAGGGTTTGGGATGTACGTCTTTAAGAGGGATACATGAGATACAACATGTTCATTGTCCATAGTTTGTGGAAGTGCTACTCGATAGGCCAAAACCACGACACGTTCAAGAATATCAATGGACTCGATGTACATAGGAATTAACTTACTATTATTTCCAAACCTCATGAACTTCTTCCATAGAGATATGTGTAGAAAAAACATTTCTCGATCTTTGAATTCAAGGTAACATCTTTGGTTTTCTACATTACTCTTCTGTCGACTTTGGGCTTCCTTGATATGCTGCTAAATGGTTTTTACCTTCACCACTAATTCTTCAACCATTTCAGGTCCTAGCAGCTTACTCTCACTGACTTCATCCCACCAAGCTAGTGTTCTACACCTATTCACTTAAAGGGAATCATATGGTGCCATTCAAATGCTCAAGTGGAAACTGTTTTTATAGGAGAATTCAACTAGTGGAAGTTGTTGGTCCTATCCTCCTTTGACGTCCATAGAATATGATCTTAATATATCTTCTAGTGTTTTAAAATTTCATCGAGATTAGACATTGATTTGAGGATGATAGGCCATACTGAAGTTCAGTTTAGTGCTTTTATCATTTTGGAGACTTTTCCAGAACTCTGAGGTAAATCACTGATCACAATTAGATAAAATATAGAGTGGTACTCCATAAAGCCTTACAAATTCGTTTTTGTAAATCCGTTCAAGTTTATCTAATGAGGAGTACTCATGAATTGTGATAAAGTGAGTTGTCCTCGTTATATGATCCAAAAAAACCCATATAGCACTATTTCCTGAAGATATCCATGGAAGTGTAGTGACAAAGTCAATGGTAATGTTCTTCCACTTCCATACTGATATGGGAAGTGGTTGCATCATCCCATTATACTTTTTCCTCTCAGCCTTCACTTGCTGACATACAATGCACTTTGATGTATATTCAGCAATCTCCCTTTTCATATTATCCCACCAAAAGTTTTCTCAGAGATCTTGATACATCTTTGTGCTCCCTGGGTGAATTAAGAAGGTTGAGTTATTTCTGTCATTCAGGAGATCCATCTTTATATCTAGTTTGGATGACACACGTAATGGTGACCCAAATCTCAGAATTCCATCCTTGTCAACTATGAACTCTAAGGATTTACCATTTCTGATAGCATCCACCCTTTTCAAAATTTTCACATACTTTCTTTGAGAATCCATTATCTTTTCGAAAAGAGGCAGTTGGGACATCATTTGTGCGAGGATTGATAATGTTCCATTATTTAGGATTCTCAAGTCCATCTTCATCAAAACTAAGAAGATTGTATCCCTCCCAATTATCATAAATGAAAAAATCTCTAGATCCTTTCTACTTAGAGCATCTTCCACCTTGTTCACTTTCCCAAGGTGGTAATGGATTGAGAAGTCATAATCTATGATATGCTCTAACCCTCTTCATTGGTGCATATTCAACTCTTTCTCTATGAATATATACTTGATGCTTTTGTGATCCGTTTATATTTCACACTTCTCCCCAAGAGGTAATACCTCCAAATGTTATAACACAACATCAACAAAACGAACCCTAGATCATGTGTCAGATAGTTATTCTCTCGAACTTTCAATTTCCTTGAAGCATAGGCAATGACTTTTTCATTCTGTGTTAACACACAACCTATTCCCTTTTTCAATGCATAATTGAATACCACAAAATGTACTCTACTTACAGGTAATTTGAGCATAGCTGCATTGACAGGCCTAATTTTCAACTCCTTGATTATTTCTTATTATTCATTACTCCAAAAAATCTTTACTCCCCTTTGATTTATCTTGGTAAGAGGGTTGTACAATTGTGATAAATTTCTCACAAATCATCGATACTATCCAACTAACCCCAAGAAGCTATATATATCCATTATTGATGATGGTATCAACCATCCCTCTATTGTTGTTGTCTTCAAGGGATCCATAGATATCCCATTGCTTGTGATTATATGGCCTTAGAATGAGACCTCCTTTAACTGTAACACACTCTTGGTGTACTTTTCATAGAGCTTATAATTTCAAAAGGTCTCTAGTATAGTTCTTATATTCTCCTCATGATCCAACATAGTTTTAAAATATATTATAATATCATCTATAAAAACTACCACAAATTTGTCAAGGTAATCTCTATAGACCCTATTCATCACGTCTATAACGATTGTTGGACCATTAGTGAGTTCAAAAAACATAAATAGGAATTAATAATGCATATATCTTGTACGATAAGTAGTATTGGGGTTATCTTATTTCTTCACCCTTACTCGAAAATATCCTGACCGCATGTCCACCATGGAGAAGTATTGTGCTCCGCCCAGCTAATCAAACAAGTCATAAATTAGTGGCATATGATAATTGATCTTTATCATGAATTTTTTGAGCTCACAATAATCAATACAAATGCGCATTGACCCATACTACTTCTTGACGACCAAGACAGGTGAACCCCATGGTAAAGCACTAGAGCGTATAAACCCTTTATCTGGAGTTGCCTGTAGTTGTTTCCCCAGCTACTCAAGTTCCAAAACTTCCATCGTATACATATTCTTGGATATTGCAAATTCTCCAAGTATACGTTCAGTTGAGAATTAATCATATATTCTAGGATGAAGTCCAGGTAATTCCTTGGGAAACACTTTATAAAATTCTATTACAATAGGCATGTCTCCAAGGATGGTTGCTTCCTTAGACTAAAGAATCTGATTTAGATACATGTGCTCATAGAGGAGTAATATCCATGCTTGAGATGATTGTGCTAATAAATATTCATCTTCCTCCTTGCACTTATATAGAATGGGTGGCCTATTCTTAATATGGAGAGTTATTTACCTCTCACAACAATTTATATTGGCTCTATGTAGGGAAATCCATTCCATGCCAAGAATTACATAAAATTCCACCAGAGGGAGTATGATGAGGTTAACCGGAAAGTTCAATCCACAAATTTTGATAGGATAAGAGTTATATTCATGAGATGTAGTACCTTATCCATTTTTCGTACTCACCTAAATCTTCACTTCCATGATTATTGGTGGTGTTGGGATAGTTATACTAAGCTATCAGGATATAAAAGAATGTGTAGTACCAAAATGAAAAAGCAAGTTTACTATTATTGAATGAATAATTAGTGTACCTATCACCAGTTTATTTTTGGGGTTCACTTCAGTGGTAGTGATGGAAAAAGCTCTTCCTTGATTCCTTGAAGGCTGTTAGTTACCTCTGAAAACCCTTGGATTAGGGAATTGATTGGAAAGCTTCCCCGTATCATTATAGTTGAAGCAATGAACAACGTGTTGAGAGTCGAATGGTGCGTTCCTATCCTCTCTCTCAACCTTGGTTTTTCATGTTAGAAATTAATGGCTAGGTACCCTTCTCTTATAAACCTAAAGAATTTCCCCGACCCCTTTAGGTAATTTCCAGGGTGCTTCTTTCCACACCTTTGGAAAGTGGGGTGGAATATTTTCTTAGCACCGTTGGGTTTATCAATCGGACATCCAGAATTAAAGTCCATATTATGCTTCATTTTCCCATGATACCCCTAAGATTTACTGGTCTTCATTTCTACCTTGAGGGAAAATAAGACAATTTCCTCATAGCTTTTGAAGTCATAGATCACCAGGGCTTTTTGTAGGAAAGGTTTCAACCCACAAAAGGAGTAGTCAGCCTTGTAATCAGGGGTAATGGAAAATCTAAGGGCATATCATGTAGGCCTTGTGGTGTTTTACTCATACACTCTGATGGATATTTCATCATATTACTTGAGGGAAAGGACTTACATTTCAATGTTAAGATGGACGGTGCAGGGAAAATATTTATCAATTTTTTCTTATTTTGGAAATCCTTCCATTGCAACTCTTCAATGTCCTCCTCAAGCATTTTATTTTTGATCAATGTCCACCATTGATCAGCTTCACCCTCCATATGATAAGCATCTAAACGAACCTTCTCTTTCTACAAACATTGAAGGATAGAGAATCAATTTTCAAAGGAGTTGATCCATTGTTCAGAAATTGAGGGATCAAATGATCGAATAAAAGTGGGAGGCCTTAGTCACATGAAGCACTCGAAAGCATCTTGTACTTTCTTAGGTGGTTTAAAAGTTCCTATAGACCAATGTTTCTATTCAATGATTGAGTTACATTAGTGTGTATGATGACAAAGTTACAATTATGATTCCCATCGGATTGGGAATCTCATTAGAACAGTCATCACATTGATCTTTACATGGGTTATTAGTCCGAGTCATCCTATTGCAAGACATTGGCTAGAATAAAAGAAAATTTAGGGGTAACACTAAAAGGATAATCCAAGGAAAAAATAGACAACATAAAAATAGATTTTATTTTCCAAAATTATTAATCTATATGCTTCAGTCTATGTTAAACATGATCTAATTTCTAACATATATTCTTAGGGTTATTTTTTTATTACATTAATAATGGTTCATACTAAGATTGTGAATTTACCAAAGAATATCCATAGAAAGTTTTATAACCATGAATTTATTATGGACCATTGTTTTGTACAAGTATACCCCAGGTCAAGCCCGAAACTCCTAGTCAGAGTTTTCAATCCTAGGTACATCTATCTAGAGTCGCCTCTACCAGCTCCTATCAAGATAGGGGTATATTTTCATGATAAACCACTTAAAAAATGCTGGAAAAAACATAAAAATACTTTTATTATACTTATACTTATCCCAATGTATTTCACTAGGGGTTTATAATCATATTCCTAAAAATAACTAAACATATTCTTTGATAAAAACTATAACAACCATTATTTTTATTATATACATAAACATGATTTATTAAATAAAACCGTTAATTGATACAACATATAATATTGATAGGTCTAGTGTCTTTAGGGATTAGTAACAATACATAACAACTTAATACATAGAATGAAACATCTTATTGAAAACTTCTTTTACAAGACCACTATATTCCCACATACTTAGCATTGCATGGGATAACCAGAGGACATGCATAAAAAGGGTGATCTATAAAGCCCAGTAAAGGAGTAAAATAAGTATAACATGTAAATTACTATACATGTTATGAAATACGAATATAAATGGGGATCAATAGAAACAATAACATAAAGGCATGATACAATATGATATTCAAAACATGGAAATGTGGAAACAACACTTAACATGGAATTAGAATGATCCAAGGCTCATTGTACATGGAGCATGAGTAACCCTCAATGCACTTGAATTAGCACGAGTAAATACTCATTGCACCTTAATTGGAAAGATTAAATCCTAATTTCAATTTACAAAACATGATATTAATCTTTACCAAATGCATTATAGTGTTATTAGGGAACACCCTTCACAATCATTCCATTTCATTTATAAGTGTACCACATGGATCATACAACATGGATTTATTAACATCATAATTCATTCTAAGAATACGATATTGTGAATACAAAATTTTATGTCCTCAATAAAAAAAGTACATATGCATAAAGGTGAATACTCCTGATAGAGGAGTGGGTATGGTATTCCCTACACAATGATTTTTGCATGGAAATTTTGGTGCAATTTCTGTAGCATAACGACGTCAAATAGAAATTTATAAAATGTGTTGATGAAAGTGAAATGGTTATATCATAATTTAAAAATTAAATTGATAGTAAGGATATCATAGTAAATAATATACATACATATGGAATGTAATTTAGATGCATAATTAAAAATAATTTCTTGAATATAAAAAAGGAGAGAGAAATTCCTTACAGAATTTCAGCATGGTTATAAGTGTTCATGGGAGGAATTAATGAGAGTGAAATGTGTATGTCATCATTAAAACATAAATTGGACAGTATATCGGAGGTTTTTAATAATACCAATGAATTTATAATTGAATATAAAAGGTAATAACAATATAATGAAACTTGGATAAAATGAGAAAGGAAGGAATCCCTTACAGGGAAATGGGATCCCAAAGGATTGGGAGGTGCTTGAGAGTGGGTTATTAGGAGTTTGGGGATACTTGAGAGGATTATAGAAAAAGGAAGGATGATTTTGGAATACCTATGAAGACTTTTAGTGAAGAGGAAGTGGGATCTTGGTGGATTTATATAGGGATGGAGGGGGAATTCTATATTATTTTGGTTTGGGACACCAAACATTAAACTAATCAAATCTACAAACCATAACATGGGTTTTCCCATGGATTTTTTAATAGGTCAGTGTAAAAAAATATTGTATACATGAAATGGCTGAACATCTTAAAATAATAGGGTTCCATATTTCTAGGTGAGTCACACTCTCAAAGAAAATCCATTTAAAAAGCTAAAATATTTTATAACCCTTATAGGGCCCACTAATGCTTTGTAAAATAAATAATACAGATCTAAAATAACATTATAGTATTTGGAAAACATATATTGTCCGAACATAATGTTTATAGTATTCTATTAAAAGACAATTAGGTCATTATGAAGTCATAAAACACATTTTATATTCAAACAATATTTTATTTTTAACAAAAAACTAAACTGCTTCAGAATATTATGAGACATTCACCATTGGATAATTTCTCTATACAGATTCCCAAAATAATATTCATTTTATCTAAATAATTTTCTAATTATTTTTATTTTTGATTTTAAAACAAAAACAGACATTCATTTAAAATTAATGGGTTTTGAAAAACACTGCTTTCAAACCTTAATAAATATTTCAATTGTATTCCTAAAAAATATAGGGTAACTTATAATTAGTAAAAAGAAATTTAATAGTATATTATAAATATAGTATTTAAATTGAAAATCTATTAATTTATCAAAATATATTCCTTAGTTTAATATTAACTTGAAGTACTATTTTTTTCTTTAATAACAATTTTCAACGTAACAATAAAAAAATAAATGTATATTCATTATTATATGAAACAAATGGACATAATCATGATGATAAGGTCTTTTTACAAAATCCTTTATAACACCCTCATAAGACCTTATGTTAAGGTGGGAAATGGTGATATACTCTTGGGGTGGCGTGAATAACTCTGTTCGGGTGATAATCTCTATCAACTTCTACTTCCCTCGTATGAGGTTCCATCCAAGTTTAACTTATTGTAGCATGACTTGGTCTCTGTCAAGAGATAAGCCGAATGATGCCCCCAACATTCCAAGATCCAAAAAATGAGCTTCATTTGGGGAAAGTATACTTGATGAGGCTATCACTTCCATTATCCGGGTAAATTTGATTTGATAAAGCCCTATATTAATACTAATCATGTAATCTATATTCAGCGACTATATTTGCAACTATCACAATTTCTAAAGATATTTTGAAAATAAAAAAACATAAAGCCAAAGAAGTGAATATTTTACATGATAATTTTACATAATAATACATTTAATCAGGTAAAGAGGAATTTTAATTAATGAATGTTTGGGTCATTACATTAATCTCATGTTTTTATACCCTTATACTAATATTGTGAATATACGATCATTGATGCCTCCCTTGTTTGACCGTATTGACCATAAAATCCCACACTTTCTTATGTTTCCTTTCCCCATGATATAAAAAAGGGTATTTTGTATGATATAACAAAAAAGTGTTCATGTTTTTGGAAATTAAGTGGGAGATGAAGTAAAACTCTTATGAACTAGTTGTTTTTGTTTCAAAGATCCCAATGGAACTAGAACTAAATGGTTCTTACATGATTTATTATTCTATGTAATTAATGTTTCATCTAATAAGATTTAATTTGAATTTATGATAAGTGTGGTTAACGATAGTTGGTATCAGAGAAGTGTTTAGTTAGCTTTGGTAAAATATAATGAGAAAACTTAATGAGAACCCTTAGGATCGGCCAATATTGAGGATTAAATACTAATGTTTTATAAAGTAATTTATTATTTATCTTTCCCAAAAATACATTCATATTTGGATACTATATGTGGATGTCATTTTGGATAGGTACCCATAGGCGTAATAACTCCAAAAATGAACTTCATCCTCGAACCTAGTTATAACTAGTACATGACGACGATCCTTACAGCACAGTGGGTTTGAAACTCTCAAGGGATATTATTTGGATAAATCATATTTTATTTATGATTCATCATTAACTATTTGAATAGATTATAGTCATATAAGAACTATATTGAAACAATGGTGTCATATATTTAAATAAAGGTGTCTTGATTTATATATCTAATAAATGATTCTTCATTACTATGTGATTTACCATTATGATTAGTGTTTCTAACACTATTATTTTTTGTTTTAGTCAATGCATGAAACATGGAGAAATCATGTAAATGTTCAATGTGATGGAAAATTTAGTGATTATGAGTATCCAAATCACATGATGAAGGGAGTGAAATATATCAAGAGTTTACCTAATCAACATTCAAAATATTTACAACACAAACTTCGGTGAGATTCCTAACATTTCAACTATGTGGAAGATGTAAATTTATGAATGTTTATTTGTATAGAAGATTTATGTTGATAAATTTCAAGAATGGGTTAATAAGAACCTTAAATAATATCTTACATGGAGGGGAACATGTTTTCTATGTGGAAATGATGAACATAGATACAAAATTATAGAGGATACAACATCCTTATATGTGGAGAACATGGGAATTATACATTCAATGACTTAACTCTAGAGTTAACTTCAAGACAAATGAAGTACTTATTCCGTGCCAATCATTAAATAGTAATGATTTAAGATTTAATTTTTTGGATTTATGAATATTATTTTTAAAATGTATTTTTTTCTCCAACAATATTTTGGTTATTGGAATCATGAAACATATAAGGAAAATGTTTATTTTGGAAGCATATATGTCTCTATATAAGATTTAATTAATATTTATTGATTCCAAAATGGGTTTATAAGTTTAATATTGAACATAAGTTCAAAATATTTTAAAAAAACTTTTAGGATATTATGTAAAGCGAGTTAATCATGATTAAGGATATTTTGGGATACATTTATGGTAATATAAACTTTTGGTTTTATCATGTCATATAAAACATTTATTTGCGGAGGATATACCCAAAACAACATTTCATACAATGTATGAACAATATTAGTATATAGTTATTGAATTTTGTATTACTAATTCTCAGAACATTATCATTAATTTAATGAATATAACCTTTATAGATTACCTTGATCAGTTTGTGCGAGTCTTTATAAATTAAATTTTTATGTATTTTTAGAGTACTATGCAAGAATATCACCTTCTAATTGGGTTAAATACAATAATTATGGTGAAAATATTTCAAAATTTTAAACCATGTAAAATTTGGATATAAAAATTTCATTATTGGGTCATATAATCTCATGTGAGGGTTATATATGAATTCATCAAAGGCGATGGTTACCGAAAGTATTCTTAGACCGAGTATAATAACTGAGATTCAATGTTTTCTTGGTTTATTTTATATTATTTATTTTTTATATATAATTTTTCAAGACTATCAAATCCACTACCAATGTTAACCAAGAAGAGAGTAATGTAACCCCAAATGGATTAATGTCTGTTAAATTTCATGGAACTGAAGATAATAGTAGTTATTTATCCTATCCATACATTTTCAATAAATTTATAAGGGTTTATTATCTATAGTAATTCATAAAAGAATGTATTGGAATTTTTTCTCATGATTAATGAAATTTTAATAAATTATATATCATGATTGATGAAATTTAATGTAACAAATTACCCAACTCATGATTTAGAGTTTTCTACTTTAATTTATGAATTTAAAATAGAGGGAAAATATCCTTAGGGAGAAAAGTGTGATATATATAATAATCAAAAAATTTTAATGTATATATTCCCCTAAAATAAATTTATAATTCTTCGGAGAATATTGTTTGATAAAATTAAAGATTATGATATCTCACTAAATTATAACCATATAAAACTGAATAAGGCCTATGATGATTTGATTAAAAAGGACCAATATATCATATCCATGAAGAGGATCACAAAAGATCAAATATTTTTGTACTTTTAAATGATATATCTGGAAAATAATGAAGGAAGGAGATAAATATTGTATTTCTCAAATGATTATTCAACTATATATATATGTGAAGATTAAATAGGAATAAAAGGAATATATAGCTATAGAAGAAGGTGAGAAATGTTCATTTATTTAGCTATGATTATGGTGGAATGAAAAGTTAAAAGTAACCAATTTTCCATCCTTCCATATAAGATATTAAGAATGATCTATTATGTGTGGCTCATAGTTCTTCATTCTATATTCAGTATATAAGTATAATAATGTATATATATTTGAAATAGTATTTTTGGTGGGACAACGCGAAGAGTGGTATCATATAGTCTTTATCTCGACGCATGGTATGCCATAAAGTTAAGGTTCACAGATAAAATTCAAAGGGGGTGTTACAGTCATTACAAGTACTAGAAGGGAAATGAAAAAATATCATTGTTTTTCATGTTTCATAACTCCCCAAATATTCTTTTGAGAATAATTTTATATGGTTAGTAGTTAATCACTTTTAAATTTCAACAAAAATCATTCATGTATAGAATGAAATGTCATTGGATCATCTTTCTAGGATATATATTAATTAAGTAGTATGATTTGATGGAGAAAAACATTATTCTATATCTAATTGAATAATATCTTTTCCCTTGTTGTTATGGAAAATTCTCCAATAGTCCATGTATATGGAATATGTTTCATTACCGTGTATCATAGAAAGAATAATAGTAAATATGAAAGAACAATTAAGTGCTTAAAGGATATGCTAAGATCTTGTTATATAGATTTGAATGGTGGGAGGGATCAACAACTTCCTCTGGTTTATTTTTATTAAAAAAATTGAAATTATTCTATAACTCAAATGCCATCTTATGAACCCTTATATGGATATAAGTGTATAACTCAAATGTGTTCGATTAAAGATAGAGAAACAAATATATTATGACATGAGATGTCCAAATAAATGGTTGAGAGGTTTAGATCCATTATGTATCACATCTAGGTGTCTCTAAGTTGATAATATTTATTTACCTAAAATCATCAATGTGAACAAGAATTTCATATTGGTGCGAATGTGTTTCTATGAAATTCTCTGCAGAAGATTATTATGATATTTGTAAATAATTGAAAAATACTCTTTTTATATGTATGTACCTTTAAGGTTGTTGGTCACATCAATATGTTAGATTATTCATTTGTGATCCCACCAAACATCTCTAAATTCCATGATGCGATCAACATATATCTCTTTGGATGTACATACTATAAACTACAAATGTACTCAAATCAATGTTCATACCAATTGATCATGATATTATTTATATTAAAAATCATTATAGATTATTAATTTTATATAGAAAGATCATTGATAGAAGACCACACACTTGGTTAATGTTTTATGGTGAAGTCACATCCCTGAGGAATCTATACGGGAACTTTATGATGCAATGAGGTAAAAATATCCTCAGCATTTTTTACCCAATTGAAAAAACTTTTAGGGAAAAATAAATTTTTTGTGGTGTAGAATGTTTAAATATATGATTTTATTCCCTAATAATTTAGGAATTATATTCATTTAAAATTTATTAATTTTCATAGATACCGTCTGTTATCAGTAACATTTTGTTTTAAATAACCATAATATATAATTTATTTAAAGTTGAACGTTATAGAATAGATGTTAATTTTTTTTGATATGAATAGGAATAACCACATTTAAAGGAAAAATATTAATAATTTTTTATGTAAATCTAATATGTTTATAAACATGTTTATATTTTGGGAAAAGTCTTTATATACTTCGAAAATAATGTATTCTTAGAAAAATTATTTTCATATATTTATGAAAAAAAATAATTAAATTAATAATTTATACTATTAGAAAATATATTTTTAAAAATAAATATCACTTTTGAAATCAATATGTGAAAATTAACTTAGGATTATTTTTATGGATTTTTCTGACATGATTAATTATCTAATAAATAGTGAAAATATTGATTCTTATTGAAATCTAAATTTTCATTTAATGAAATTATGATGTTATTTAAAGAAAATCTATTTAAAAGTAATATTAGTTCAGTTATATATTTAGTAATCCAATTTTTCTCATTGGAATAAATTTAATTCCATGTTCTAATATAAAAAATTTATATAGTTATCTAATTTTCTATTTCAAATAAAATATTTCATTGCGACTATGAGTTTAAATTTAAATTAATTTTCAAAATATGTTAATTTAATTTAGAAAAATATTTTTCACATTTCTAATCATACTATATATTTTTATAAAATAACTTCAATTTAATTCTATACTATAATGAATATTGAAAAAATTAAAAATTAATTACCCTGGTTAATGTATAAATGAATTTACTATGTGTTAATATAAAAATATAATGGTTAAAAATGGAAGAAAAGTTTTATAATTCATTATTATGGCCTTATTTAAAAATTTTATTTTATAATGTTCTATAATGGTTAATTTTTTAGACTTATTTTTTCTAAAAAATATGGTTATAATTATTTCATTCCAAAAAATCAAAGTGCATCCTCTCCCCTATTATAAAAGGTCAACCACTCTCCTATCCTCTTCACACTTTTAAAGCCCATTAGATTTTCCATATCTTACCCAAATAACATCTATAAATACCTCCCCATGACCTAAATCCATTTTTTTATTATAAACCCATAGGATAAATACTTTTTATGCTATCCTATGGAGGATTTCTAATGAAGAGGATGTTTGAAAATATATAAAAGAATGAAAAACTAATGGCAATGGATTCCAAGTATCTCTTTTATTTATGGTAAAAAGATTCCATATTCACCAATAATTTGTTTTAGTTGTGTATGTACTCACCCTTCATAATTTCTTATAATAAAAAACTTATTTTCATCATTTATAAATTTTTATTTTATGTTATTCTATATTGGGTCTTATGATTCAGGAGTTACCATGGTTGTAACTTTTTTCTTGTTCTGAATTTGTATTCTTTGAGACATAAGTTATATTATGCACCTACCTAGTTTTTTTATAGAATTTAATTCTATATTGAAATGTTATTTCATGAATGTTATTAGTTTTCTAATATTTAATGTTTTGTGTGTTAATAATCTTTTATTGGGCATAAAATTAAAATGGTGCCAAAGTGGTAAAGGTTTTCTGTTACAATACAATATTTTATTAGGATTTTTATGGTTTTCTTTACATTTTTTATATATTATGATCATACACTCAATAAAAAAAATTTAATCTTGTCTCATGTTGATATTTCCTGAAAATATATAATATCCTTTCATATTCCTCCCATTATGTACTTTATAGTTAACTTTTTTAAGGAAAACCAACATTATTTTTCACTTTCGTCAAAAACACATTTTATCCAACATCCATTTTCTTGAATAATGTTTTCAAGAATACTATGATGTTCATATATGATTTTTTGAATCCATATTTACACCTTTTTTACATTTTAATAAATTTTTAATAGATATCTTGATGCCTTTTTTCAAACATGTTCGATTTTGATTTTATGGAAAAGGTGAAATGAATCCATGTTTCAATGTGTACATCATGAATTAAATATCATGATATCATGAATCTCAATGTTATAAATGTTAACATATAATTTTCAGATCATTATTTCAATGAAATGGATTTATACAATATTTTATGAATTTATATTTTTTAAAATAGTGATTTTAAATGAATGTTTATTTTACTCGAGAAATTTTCCATGTGATCCTTTAATAACTCCTTCCATCTAATGTGACGAAATTTGATGTCACTGTAGATTTTATGGGAATATAATCCAAGGATATAAAATTTATTATTTCATTGGATTGTTTATGTTTATAATGTAATGATGTTTTAGATACCAAATTCATTTTCTCGGTGTGTAATATGATGAATTTTAGGGGTTATGATAAGATGAATGTTTCATGATCTCATGGAACACATATATATGGATTTCATTATATGATGGTGGTTATCTTATAAGCAAATATAGTGGTTACATTATTACTAGGGATGATTTCAAACTTATTAAAAAATATGGGTGTGACCTATAACTACCTCCATTTTATTACAAAATGATTAATTTATTTTTAGGTCAAAGGGTACATTCAAGGTTGTCCAAATCCCAAAATAATAGGGTTAATTAGAGGTTAAACTGATACTGAAACAAGTGGGTATATAATAGGCTATCCCAAGATAAAAATTTGGCAAATAAAAGGATATACCATTCCATAAGTAAGTAGAATAATGATTTATCTAAGATAACATGTTATTAATGTGTTGGTAGATAACCTCGAAACAATATTTTCGATGATTATGTATGTGACAAAAATCAATGTCTTAAGTCAATGTTATGATCTCATGGATTATGTAGTATGATTACATTATTATTCTCTTATAAAATTCAATGATTTATTCCATAACCCAATTTTATGATCTATTTTATTCTATCTATTATTTTAAACTGTTAATATCATGTTTTACTACCCTTATACTCATTTTATGGTTATGTTGTCATTGATATTTCCCCAATTCACCCTTACTAAGAACCTAATATCATAGTTTATTATTTTTCCATTCCCTATGATATGAATAAGGGTATTATGTATGATATATCAAATAACTGATATAATAATGAGAAACTAATTGATTGGTTATGTATAAATATTATGCAAAAGTTGTTTATGATTCCAATTTTCTAAAGGCACTAGATATAAACATTACTAACATGGTTCGTTATGTCTTTAATAAATGTTTCATCTAATAATATTTAATAACTATATTTGAAAAGTGTGTTTCACTATAGGTTCACTTGATAATATCCATATATGTCACATTTTTTTTCCACTGTCTCCCTTAAACAACATACCCATCCATATATGTAAGAGAAGTAGTAATAATAATAAGAATAATATTTATTAGGGAATTTAATTGGAGTGGAAAATAATTGAAAATCATAGGCAAAAAGATCCCCACATAAGATCTATTAGACAAATCCTCTAACCCAAAACATGGTTGATCCACCTATAATAAACTATTTTTTACAAAGGGACTAAATATAATTGATTATGGTTCATTAGAACCAGTTAGAGATAGAATAAGGAATACTATGAAATAAAACGCATGACTAATCACATAATTACTATATCTTTTCTATGTAGTTTTAATATTTTCTATATCAATTTCATTCCACCACACAAGGTACATCTATATAAGAAGTTATCCCCTACCTTTATTTTTCATTTCATGCCCATAAAATCATGTATTTTTTCATCTATGCATGAAAATTCATCCACCCTCTTCATGTTCAACAATCCTAGAATGAATCATGATATGCATAACATCCATCTAGAACACATTATTCTCTATCCCACATACCACGATATATGATTTTGATATATTAACAATAAAAAACACTAAATTTTTAATTTAGATAAATATAATGATGTTTTTAAAGTACATATTGTTGTTTTTTAGGTTTTTGGGCATTTTGTTGTTGTTGTTGGAATGATGAAGATGCAACCATGAAAAATATTCTAGGACACTACCAGGACCATTATCCTGAGTTGTATATGTTGAAACATTTTATTAATTTATTTAAATATATAAATTTGAAAAAATGGAAATTATGTTTTTAGAAATAGATTCACATATAGGAAATCTAATAATAATTATGATTACTATAACACATGAGAGGATCAAAGTGGGGCCTAGAGGAATGAAAACAATAATAATGATAACTTATGACCTGTTATAACTATAAAACATGATGTCATTATTTGGTTTTTAATTTTTTCATCACAACTACAATTTAACATTTCTTAAAAAGGATGTTTGGTATGCATAGTGATCTAGTAATGAATGTGAAAAATATTCCCAAAATTGAAGTGTGATAATAATTTAAATACTAATATTAGGATGAAGCATAATGAATTTTCATAAATTATGTGATGATCCTATGGTAATTAAATGACGTAATCTAGAATATAGGTCTCTTATATCAAGGATGATTATTATTACTATGACTCGATAATGAATATGTAGCTGAATATTTGGAAATTAATAAAAATATCAAGATGATTATTTGATACAAACCACAATGATAATTTTTCAATCCATTATGATTCATATAGTAAAGATAAAATTTACGATTCAATGCTGATATTGGTTTAATGGTTGATGATATTCTGTATTATTTGGGATGATTTTTCTGAAATTTCATTCTAGATAAAACATAATGGAGATATATTAGACAAGTTTGGTCACTATATGGGTTTTTTTTGGCATGGATGGTAATGGGAATACTTGGTAAGTTTAATTTACAAGATTTACATGAGTATTGTTATTTTCTCAATCATGGGTGTAATAGATTGATATTATTTCCATGAAATAGGAGCACCACAAGTGATTTCAATGTGAGTACCACTAAATAATTACAAACACAATGTGAATACCACATCATCCTAGTTTATTGATGTGGGAGTAACACTCATAATGCTAGTTGGATTACTATTGATGTATGAGATTGGATATGATATGGTATACATGAGTGGTTAAATGTATTATTATTATTTAATGTGATGTGATTTTTTATTACTATAGTACCACCACCTAAGGGAGATTATTCGAGATAAAATCCCAATTCAAACAATGTGAGAGTAATTAGGTGACCAAAATACAATAGGTATAGTCGTCCTTTTATTAATTATATGATGTTTGAGTACAAAGAAAATAGCATGAGGTGATTGTACCACACATTATATCATGTTATGTGATTAACTCATGTGATTTCAATGGGTGTTCCACTAGTTTATATAGTTTATTTCTTAATGATGTATTTTTCTGGTTAGTGTTGTCATGAGGACGAGGGAATGAGGTTGATTTGATGTATTTCAGTGGTTAGTATCAATAAAAAAATATAATAATAAATTATAGAACCATTTATAAATATTAACCATTATAGAATAATTCTTGATGAAAAAATAAAATCACAAATCATGTATTCCACACTATCTATGATGATTCATTACTAAAAATGAGTTTGATCAATAACTAGGGGGTTCCAAACTCCAATGTTATGCATTATCTGTTGTAAAAAATGACTACATTTTGACACGTTAATCATCAATGTTGTTATAACACATATATTTAAAAAATTAATGATGTGAACATATTATCGATTATGCTGGATACACTATTAATAACCATTATAATAAAAGTTAGTCCTCCAACTCTCTTAATATCACTTTAGTTCATAATGAATCAATCTATTAGAGTTACTAAATTTCATATTTTATTTATTTAGAAAACCCTTTAAATTTCATCCATTGTAATAATTAAAAATATTTTTCATGATTAATGTATGTTTTTTAAACTTTTTGAATAATAAATAAAAAATCTACCCATATTCTCTTGATGTGTTAGTAAAATAAATGAGCATGACAATCATAATAGGAGGGTTTCTTGAATGTTAGCTGATATCATTGTAAACGAAAGAAACAATGTGGTATCAAAATTGTTGAGAAGATAGAATTAAATTTCATGGTTTCTCCCATTACATCATGGTTTATACTGTAGTTCATATTTTTTCAAAATCACCAACCAACACTAAAACCTCACAGACTTATAAATTACTTTACAACAATTTAGTAAGCCACCCAAACTTCAGTAAATATATTTAGAATTTAAACTATTTTAAATTTTATAAAAAACATTCTTGAAAAATTAATCATCATTTAAATTTTATTTTTGTGACTATTAGAGACTTTTTAGCATTGAATGTAGTTATAAAATCCCCAATATATATTTATATTTAAGGAGATAAATAAAAAAATATCATTTCAAATTATGAAACAACATGGCCATTTATAATCTCAAAAAATATGCATATCTATATATAAATATGTATTATTGATTATATATATATATATCTATATTTATAATACACATGGGTATATAATACCTTATTTGATGAAATAGAGTCACAACTGGATTTAGAATAGGTTAATTTTATGTAGTCTATTTTTGACATTCGGGATTCCAAAGAATTGATAGAAAATTATGGATAAATACTTGTCAAGAAAATTATCTAAGAAGAATGGAATATACAAATTCAAAAAAATAATAATGGAAATTAATTTACTTGTTTTAATAATGTCATGGGGCCAAATGTTATACATTTCACACAAGAGGACAAATTTAATATTTTTCACACGATACTAATTAAATAATCCACAACATACCAAACATCCTTTTTATCCTCTATGCCTCAAGGATTGTATAATAAAGTTATCAAATTATTGTAATTAAAATGGTGATTATATTTTAGTTCTCATGTAATGTGGAACAATTCAAATTTTATATTGTTTTTATATCAATGTCAATTTTACATTCTGAGAGATATACATTCATGGGTCATTCCAGATGATAATTCAACAATTATTATCTCGTTATTATAAATTTTATCATATAAAATATGCCACCAAAATTAATCATAATATATCATCTTAACCCATAATAATATTTGAGGATCATGGATTTGGGATAACTCAAATTTTTTATTTTTGTGGATTTTATCAATCCATTTTTCATATAATATACACAACACACTTGAATGAGTGATAAATATAGTTTCCATCTTTTATAAAACCATTATCATTTATAAAAACAATTATTATTACATAATGTATCTCATGTATCGGAAACATAAAAACATCACATTAATCTAATGATTATTTTGTGTCGATGTTTTAGTTAATAGATCCACTAAATTATCAACAATAGCCACCAAATGTATCTCGACATCACAACTCTCAATGAATTGTTGAATGAGATGGTCTTTTAAAATATTTTTTTTCTCCCTTTGATGAGACATATATACTTTTCCCTATGAATACAATTTTTTATTTTCAAATTATATATTAATTATCACTCAATTCAAGGATCCACCCCAACTCCCCTGATGAAATTCTTAGTAAAAATATATTTTTTCACAAAATTTGAGGAGAGAATGATTTTTTTACTATTTCTTAGTTATTGAGGATTGATATTTTTGAATTTTTCAAATATATAACCATACCATTAAAGAAAAACATCAAATCCAATTTGAATATCACATCTTCCTTGTCTGTTTGGGAAACTAGAATATTTGAAATGTATTACAATTACCACATTCTATCATACTAGGGACAATAATATATCCTCATTTCTTATCATGTATTTTAATATATTATTCATCAAAATCTATAAAATCTCATTAGGATAGGATTGATTTATATTTTTCATCTCTGAAAAATAATATGTATTATGATGACTACAACCTAGAATGTATTGTTACATCCTATAGAAGAATATTAAATAATATTATCTATGTTTCCCCTCAATAACTCTATAAATATATATTGATACTTTTTGTGACTCAGTACATGAAATATTAGTGGAGACACATTTTTTTATTATCCATGATTAATCTATTTAAACTTTTACAAAGATATATGTTTTGATTCTGTACAAGAAACTTATTTTATATGTTTCAATATATCTTCCTACACAACATGTAAGATGATTCACCTTTTTCTTTTGTCAGGAAGTGTCCTTAAAAAATATTTAAAATATTTATAATAGGGAAATAATTGACAAACTGTTTTATTTCATCTACAAAAAACATTAAATACTAAAATAGTCCCACTAACATTATTTTATACACAATAACCTTCCATTTTATTGATGAAACAAAACTATTATATTGAATTGCTAAACATGATGTTCTAATGTATAGTAGATTGATATAATACGTAAATGGAATGTTTTAACATGAAAATTTTAAATGTAATATTTATCATTCCAAAACTAGTAAATTGTATTATATATGCATCCAATTATAAGTTCTCCTTAATAAAATAATTTTTAAAATCCAATTAATATATATGTAAATCAAAATAGTTTTACATGGTATATAATATCTTAATGTAATTAGTCCTCACTACTTGAAAAAAGGATGCTTCATTATTAACCATATGATTTTTTATAACCATTTTACACTACTAAATAAATTTTTAAATCATTTATACTAAACATTTCATGTTGTTTTTTAAAAACCAACATAAAAACTATGGGTATAACCCATTTTTGAAAATCCAAAAATTTCTAAACATAAATATTGTTTATGGATATCGTATTAGATCTCATAGCCTATAACAATTTCTCATAACCATAACTAATGATGGAATATTTTTAAGAATTGGTTTAATCATATATGAACATAATTTCACTATTGTTTTTATCATGAAATAATGTTGTCTTTGGATATAACTTAATCATATAAGTCATTCGAGTTCATTGGTATCCTAATTATTTTTTGTATCTCTAACCCTTTGTATAACTATTTTTTATTTCTATAATAGTAATATTTAATTTTAATTAATTTTAAACATAATATTCATACCATATAACATTGATTAGTGATATCCTTATAATGGAAAACAGAATACCAATCCAAAAATATTTTTACTTCATTTGGATTGTAAAAATAAATCCTCATAGTTTCCATACTGTGGAAAAATGAAGAACTTTTTAGATATAGATTCATCATTTTAAAAATCCAATTCTTTTTAATTTTATATTACAATAAATAGACATAAAATACAAACTGGGATGCCTCCCAGTCCATAAATCATATGGTGTGTAGCACGCTCATGCGTCGTTGGGCATGGGCGACAAACTAAAATTTATAACCTAATTACTACATAGGACTGTGGAAAGACATGGTCGAACCACAAGGAGGCCTCATGTTGTGTTTGGCAATATAGAAAACAAACTAAACAAAAACACACACAAGAACAAGAAAACACAGTTAGTGGTGGTGAAGTGGAGTGAGTGAGAATTACTGTGTGGAGAAGTGAAAGTGAAATAGTGAGTGCAAGGGTAGTAGACAGAGAAGAAAGGGAAATTTCGGTGAGAACAACTAATAGATGAGTAGGGGAAGGAAGTCCACTGGCCGATTTTTATATTTCTTAACCATGTTCATGCACAAAAATTTATGGAATATGAATCTGACTTAAAAACAATGGATATATTTTTCTTATACACAGTTTGCAATGAAACAAACATTATAGTTTTTCAACTATAACAATATTTCTATCCAACAGTGATGATGTTCGGATGTCACTGGGGTTAACATGTTAGTTGAGTTCAGTGTGTCTCTCTCATTCGAGCATAACTCACTTGTTTGTGAGTTCCTAAAATTGAAACAGTTTTCATTAAAATTCAATCAAGATAGGTTTTATCTCAACCTTGTTGTTTTGAACATAAATCCCTTATGAGTGAGAGTGGCATTCCAGGAAATGTGACAGTTCATAAATCCGAGTAAACAAAACATAACCAGCTAGCTTATACCACCCCCCCCCCCCCAAAGAAAATTTAACTGGACATAGTGGTTGGTTTTATTGCAGTAATAGAATTAGAACTAATGAAATTCATATTTAAATAAGTTGAAAAGAAAAATTGTACAATGAAAATAAAATAGTTGTTCTCCCTAGTTTATATCCCAAAAAGTTCTAATTCATGATGCTCAATGGTGTATGCAATGCTGGAGTGTGATCGATGTCCCGCCCTGGGAATCAAGTTATGAAATGCTCTAATCTTCTCCTCTAGGCACTCCAATTTGCTCCCGATAGAAGATGTTTTATGTTCCTCTCGAACTCTTCCCCCAGTCTGGATGGATCCCTCCCTTCCAATATCAATCCTCCTCCCAGTCTCGAGCTCTCTTTCACCCGCACTCCACCCTCTAGTGTCTCCCATTATCTCATGCTTGTCACAAATGAGAATTACAAGTATAAGTCTCTGGAATATTTCCCGAGATGTTACCTGGCCTCTACGTGGAACTTTCATTGTTCTAGTTCCTCTGTACCTGTTACTGGAGTAGTTTCTCTAAACTAAACGAATGAGTGCCCATGCGGTGACCCTCAACCTTCCCTCTAACAGACAAAAGATCCACGTGGCGTGATTTTATATGAACGTCACCAGATTTAAAGTGAAATACCAGTGATTGTAAACAATTACCCTACAAATACCTCACGAATAATCATGCGTCTTCCCATGAACTATTTCTTTTATACCCGATTCTACGAGTAGCTCCCCCTGCACTAAACAATAGAAAACACAAAACCCGTTAAACAAACAAAATGAAACTAAAATAACTAAATATTAGTATTATTACTTAGATTAGTTAATAAAAATACTTATTAATATATATATAATAATTAATATTATTATAACTATTATATGTAAATATAATTAATATATTTATTATTATGAAATACTATTATTATTAAGAAATATTAATACTATATACAAGCTTTTATACTTTTAACAATAGACCTATTATTATTATTATATCGTATATGATATATAACACATAATATATATTATATTATATGTTATAATAAAATAAAATAAAAAAATTAAAAACAAAGAAGAAAAATGAAAAAAAGGGCAAGGAGGTCTCGCGGTTCTGTTTGTGTTCAACCGGCACAGGGAAAGGGAAGGCGGCGATTCGAGTAGATTAAGAGCGATAAAGCAGGGAGGCATAGAGGCAGTGAGGATGAGGGATCACGGGGTTTAGATGGTCTCCAATTGCATGGGCTTTAGTGCAGGAGTAGTGTGGGTCTCTTGGTGTAGGTATGAGTTTCATGTGTGGGCCGCAGTGGTAGAGGCGGACCAGTGGGCATGTGAGAGGAGGGTTTGTGTGGTTGTTATGGGGGCACAAAGGAAGAGTACGAGGGATAGAGATGAGGCCAGGGTACAAGTTCAAGTACATATGGGATGTGAGGCTCCAATGAGGGCTTGCAGCAGGGGTAGGGGTTCGATTAGGGCAGGACGTGGCTAGGCCCTGGGGGCTTCAGCCGCAAGAAGCATCAAATTGGATCTTCTTCTTCTTATTCCTCTTCTTCTGCAATATTTTTATTTCCTTTTATTTGGATCATGTTTTTCTGATCGTTAATGCTTTGAAATTATTTTTTCTATGGTGTGTATTCTGTAGTCCCACGGAACAGTTTTGCTATTGTGCAATTTTTTTTCTCATCGATTGCGTTGATTTGTTGTGGGGATTTTTATTTCTGATTTGTGGTGATTCTGTTGTGGTGATGGTGTGCTGGGTTTGCTACGGAAGGAGGTAAGGATGAAGAAGCTGGAGGGGTGATGGTGTGAGGGTGGCGAAACGAGAATATTGAGACAGGAAAGGAGGCACCATGAAGGTGTCTCACTGCACTGTGAGTCAAACGGTGATACAGGTTGGAAGAGTGGCACCATGAAGGCTTCCCACGGTGAGACTGTAAAGAAACAATGGATGGGGGTGAAACAATGGGACAACAGCGGAAACACCATGACATCTTGAAAACGGTGGCACTGGGAAAGAGGGATCCTGAGCGACCATAACACCTGCAAAACAAACACAACAACAAATTAAATAAATAAATAATTTAATAAATTTAAAAATGTATTAATTAATTAAAAAAGTATATTAAATAAAATAGAATAAAAAAATAAATAACAAAATTTTCTACAATAAAATTAATTGTGTTTTATTTAAATGAATAGATATATTTTTATTATAATGAAATTAATTCTAGAACTTATTAAAATAGTTATAATTACATTCTTAAAATAATTAACCAATTAATTAAAGAAATAATAAAGTAAAATAAATAATAAGAAATATTAATTGAATAAAAATAAATTTGTAAAAAAAATTAATTTTTTAAATAATAAAAACTAAAATAACTTATTTATTTACAATTTAACGAATAAAGAATTAATTAATTAAATTAATAAGTTAATAAACTAACTGGTATGAAAAATTTGTAAAAATAAAAGAATAAATAAATAATATTCAAATTAGCAGAATTAATTTAATATATGAATTATTTAAAATGAAAATAATGAGTACTAAAAAACATTATTTAAACTAATCATGACTATTTTACATATCAAAGTACAAAATCACAACAATTATAAAATATTTACTAAAAAAATCATTTTGGTATAAAAAAAGTCAATAAAAAATATTTAAAGGATATGGAAAAGAGTGATAAAATAGATCCACATCATGTGTTTATAACTATTTTAGATAGTATGATATTGGTTTAGAAAATAGTTATTTTTAACCATATCCCAGGATTGATATAAAATTGTCACATTGAATAATCATCGATCGAATCATTTTTATAAACATATAATTCAAAATATTTAAACACATAAATTCACTGTTATGTTCCAGGGAGAATGAGTTGTGAATCAATTTCAAAATTCATTAAATTATTATTAAATTCCTATATAATGTTGTCACCACCCCGATCTAGTTAGATTATCATAATTTGTTTTCCTAATTGATTACCTATATTTTAGTAAAAAAATCAACAATTAATTGGTTTCAATGTTGTGGTTCATGAAAATAACACAACCGTTCCATCTAATGTTATTAATAAATTTTTTTAAGAACCTATACTTAGTAATTTTTTGAATAGTCATATCCCACATGAATCATAATTTATGAGAACTAAAATTCTACAATCCCTATCAACTTTTTAAATAAGATACTGTTTATTATTTTACTCACTAAAAAATTATTCAATTTGTTAAATTATTTATAATTGAGTTAATTCAATATTTCATCTCTTTGGAATCAATGAATTCATTTCTCATTTTTATGAACCAATTGATAATGAAAAAGATATGTGTTGTTAGATTTAACTACATTTACAGTCTTTTGATAAAGTTTATAGACATAATTAACACCATCGATAATATATAAACAATTCAAAATAATCTAAATACCATAAACGTTTTTATCCATATATATTAAAAAAATTGATTATTAAATAAAAATAAAAATTAATTAATTTCGAAACAAAATATTTTAATATAATTTATATTTGTGGATATAACATAGTGAATTATGTTCAATTATTTAAATAACGAATGATCTAAAACTGTATCATATAGAAACATATAATGAAGAAACACTATCCCCATTTGAAACACATAAGTCAAATTTTCCTTTCAAAAATTCTCTCATATTCTTGTGTCTTTTTTTGTCAAAATAAATCTGTGATGAACACTGAATATCAAATATCCATGACTTAAAATTGTTGAAATTTATTTCAATAAGATTCATATACATATTATTTGAATAATTTTCTGTGAGGACACTTCAAAACGTGAAATAAAAATCTATTTAATTATAGGTCGAATATATAAAATATATCAAGATGATGTTTATAATACAAATTATTATCTATAAAAAGATATATCATTGGGTGATAATACTATTTTATTTGTTATATGTAACTAATTTTATTTATTTCACTACCACTAAATATTATGACCCCTTATATTAGATATATTTATTAGGCCAAGATCCATATTTTACTTAATTTTAGTCTACGAGGGTGTTTATCAAAAAATAATCCACTTAACTAGGTTGTCATGATGATCAAATTAGACATGATAATTAAATATTTGAATGAAGAACCTTTTTTTAGAACCATTATATGGTTAACTCAACTCTATTCCACTAGTATCCACACACCTATGGTTTCTCAGATATGATTTACCCACCGAATTCAATGGGTCACTATCTTTTAAATCATGGACTTATCTATATTGACAATGTATTATAAAATATAATCTATTGGAACCTATAAAAATCATATACATAACTGATTGGAAGATCTAGATCATAACATGTGTTCACATTTTAAGGAAACTTTCACTTAGTATTATATGTGAGTTCCTAGTCACAATATTTTCATATACATATTTTGAATATCAATTGTAACAATTATGTCCCATGAAATATTTACAAATCATATTATCCTTATATGTATGGATTATTTTAGTTATTTAGTATTTCAATTGTTTTACTGTAACAAAATCAATATATTCCAAATATATTGACACATACCACATTATACACCAAATAAATAATGTTACTCCCCCAATGAATAAAACCAATTATATCTAGAAATACCAAAATGATTCCTAGGCACAAACTATATGAATTTATTTTTGTAAATGATTAAAGATTTATTAAATCAAAATCAAAACAATTAAATGTATTGTTTTAAGGATAGTCTTCCACCACTTTTCATAGATGAGGACCAATATACTAGGATAACAGAAATCCTAGACATAAGTCCCACAATTTCTGGATCAATACTCAATAGTGTTCTAAATTATAATAAAACACTTGCAAAAAATATATATAAATCTTATCCATCCCTTATTATTAAATTCAAAACAAAAATAACAATTCAAATCCTCAATTAAAATAAAATTTAGTATTATATATTGTATATTTTATGTATGTTTTATGTCGATTTCATGATAATTATAAGTTGAGATTTAAAATATTATATTAAATGAAAACAGAATCATTATATAAGAAATTTATATTAATAAATAAGTATATAATAAATAAATGAACAGTTCAAAATAGTTTTCATGTGATAATATTGATTTTAATAATAAATTAAATAAAAATGAATTTTCATATTGTCTAAATCTACATCAATTTTAAATCAGGCAATAAATTCTAATCGGGAGAGGTTTTTTAAAGGAAACATATTTTTTTAAATTTTGAAGAAAACAAGACCCAATTTACAAGCTATGATGTTTTGAATATGTCAATTACTCAAAGGTCCCACCTCGGACAATGACATGGTCTATAATGACAACCCATTTGTTTTATATAGTAATGTAATGAAACATGAATTTTAAATATTGAGAATGAAATATAATATTCTCATATAAATAATACATCTATTTAAAAAGACAATTTGGATCCCAAACCAAGACAAAGAAATGTAATAATTTTTTTATATATTTTATTGAATGACCACCACATATTTTTTTTAAATAAAATAAATTTTTCCATAAATTTTCTATAAAACATGAAATGATTTTATAAATAAAACTATTTTGGGGAAACAACATAGTTAACCAAAATTAATTTTTATTGCAATTGTAATGATTATATAAAAATAAAACATTGTTTTTAATTTTTAACCTTTTTATTATCAATTTTCCATCTACATCAACTTTGATACCATTAAATGATTTTTTGATACCTGTTAATTTCCAAAAAAACAAATTTAATTGAAAAACATCATATAAAATCAACTAGGATAGAAATTTTCAATATGAAATGTAAAACTATAAAATATAAATATCTAATTTTAATATATATTAATCTCTAATTATATTTTTTATTTAGTTATATATATAAAAACTATTATGTTCATATGTACAAAGACATTCAACATCCACTATAATCTTCAAACACTTAAATAAAACTCCATATTATTCAAATATTTTCCATAACCTCGTATATAAATTTAAAATAAGATAAAATAATATAGAGAGTCTATCTAATGTGAATGATAACTCTTATACTCTAATGATGTCCTTAAAAACCCATAAATAGATCTACATCATCAAATGAACATGTCTTGTAGATTTATGATATTTTTTATGTTATGAAATACCCAACCCCTTTGGATTTATACCAAATATACTATTTTCAAAAACATCCTCCATAGTGCAAGATGGATAAAAATAATTAAAAATAAATAATATTACCCTGAATTATATCATGGTTTCTCAATAAGCCATATGACAAAGATACAAATCATAAGAGAGTAGAAAAATTGATATCTCGTTGCATTGCATTTGAATATTGTGGAATCATAAAAACCCACTATATGATATAATCTACGGTGTAGTGAATCTCTCCAATTCATGGTTTATTCGTTAGTGCATATATTTTAACATGTTGTCCAGCATGACACGAGCATGTTGACTATGATGAAAAAGTTGATTGGAGTGTTTCTTGAAGACTCTTATTATTATTATTTTTTGTCAAGTGTAATTTATATATATTAATAAAAAACCATTTTTGAGAGAGTTTTATTAAATTTAATTTTTTATTTTTTTTGAATAATGTATCATACGTAGGGTTTTTCAAAAACATTTAGGATAACTTTGAAAGCCCTTAGTTTTGGATATTGGTGTGATGAGATTCCATGATGATTAATATTGTTTTATTATTTTGTCTGAATTACATGGTCTAAGTTATATAATATATTTTTTGGTTAATTGTTGATTATAAATATATACTTACCATTCTATTTAATTATAGGCGTTGGAGTTGGTACCATAGAAACAAGTGATCTTTTTTATTTTTGATAACCGTAATAAAAATAATATTTTCTTAAAATGATTGTTCTTTTCTATAACATTTATATGATAATTCCTTTATATTATTATTCACATAAAAGGGTTATAAGAGTTACCCACTAAAATTATAAAAATTAAATTCTATGAAAATATTATCAAATAACTCATATGGTATAGATTTCAAAATATGATATGACATAGATTTTGTTTGAATCCCAATTGAGAGTGGAAGATAAGAAATATAGACTTCTTATCAAGATGTTTATACATGGTTATCTCATATAAGGGATATCTTGAAGAAAGACCCTCCAATATGAATTCAATATGTTTTATATATCATTGGATATTACTATCCTTGAATATATGCACTGGTCCGTAAACATTAAATCATTATTAATGCGTATCTTGAATCAATTATTTAGATGAATATTATGTAAAAATATAATTGTGGAATGTTAATATTTATATTGTGCATCATAATTTATTTAACCTGAATTAAATAAATCAAGAAAGAATCTATACCATTTATATTAATGTAAGAAGATATATCTTTCCATTTTATTGAAATTGAACTACTTGAAAATCACCATGGTCATGATTGTTTATATTGAAGTTCATTTTTAAAAATCAAAGGAAAATAAATTGGGCATAGAGGGTGATTACACATGTATTCATCATTCCTGTTGATATATCAGGTGGAAAAGGGATTGTATTGCATAGTTTCATTTATATGAATGTTGATTTTGTATGAATATTCACTTCTTTATCTATTTATTTTTTAACAAGTTGATAGCAGATTATCTTTGAATTTCTAAAAGTTCACCAATTTCCATCTAAAAAAGGTTCCTTGAGGATAATACACTAAGCGCATCAAAAATATCATTATAATATATTTATTTTAATATTAGGAATAAATTTATTCTTATATTATAAAATTATATTTATCTATGTAAATTTGACCATATAAATTAAATGATGAGATATTTCAGTTTAAAATATGTTAGTTGAATTTTACATCTTTGTAATTTAGTCAAATGTAAATAGATTAATATTTTTTATTCATTTATTTAGTTAATTGATTAATATATATATATATATATATATATATATTAATTAATCATGTTAATAATAAAATAAGTTTTAACTCGAAATTTTATTTAATATAATATTTTTTAGGAAGACATGGATCGACTATAATGATATATTAAAAATGATATATTTTCTTAAATTAAATATCAATAAATATGAATCAATATTTTTAAGAAATGATATTTGATATATTTCCTAAAATAGGTTTTCATAATAATATAATAACTGTTATTATTGTATTTGGGTAATATAAAATTTTATATAATAGTTAAGGGCCACATTGCAATTATAATTATTTTACCCATGGAATATATTTTAAATTATTTTATTTTTCATTGGGAGATGTTTTATAAACAAGAGAGGTTCCTCTATAATTCTATAAACACCTATAAATGAATGCTTCCTTTTTTATCTGAATAACAAAATGAGAAAACATGATATTATTGTTACAATTGATGCCGAACTATCAAAATCACTAGATTCTACCACACTTGCACTCTAACTATCAAGAAGATCATCCACAGATTCACAGGGCATTGTGGATATACTTAGAAGAATTAAATCTTGGATTCTACACCAAAATGAATATAATAAATAGAGTTAACATAGAAAAGTATCTATAGGATTACCACACATGTGGTAATTGTTATTTAAATTAAAAATGGATTAAATGTGTATGATCCTCTATCGATATACTAGGGATAATTCATCAAGGTATTAAATATTTATCCATTTATGTAGATGAAATACAATAATGGGGTCTTTACTTAATACTCTCTCCATATCCCAATACCATCATGTGGTATCTAAGTGGTAACCTTTTAATTCATAATTTTTGATAAATTTTTTCATCAATTTCATACTTTTTTTGTAGTATTTCTAGTATACATTTTAATTTTAAATCAATAAATTGAAACAATTATGTAATATGAATTTATACAACTAAAAAAATTATATAAATTTACGATGACTGATTCAAGATCCCACCAAATGGTACTTTGGTCTCTTGCTACCTAACATAGTTGCATGATGTGTACTAGAAAAGTTGATATTGTGTGAGGTTTTTTTTCACCGCACATGGAAAATGTTGTGTAAATGGAAGTGTTTCATGTGGGTTAGTAATAAGAATCATTACATGCAACATAATGACTTCATACAAAGTATGGGGTTTAATAGAGACTATAAAATGTGTTTCGAGCATATACACACTTTGTAACCTCAAAAATGTTACGTGCCTCAAAATTTTTAGTGAGTCATGTGGGTATTTATGTTGAATAATTACATGCTACATATTTAATATGAGCCTCCAGAATATAAACACATGAATTATAGAATATTTAATAAAAATTTACATGTTGTGTGACACATGCCACTCTATAAAAATTATACACCTGGTCACATTAATCATATCGTGTAACTCAAAAAATGTTATAACTAAATGTAGTGTAATCAAAACCATTATAGAATTTGTACCTTTTCGTTACATGTTGTTTATTGTACAAAAAATATAGTGGTACATGCTCTGTAAATTTATGGTGTGTTGTGTGATCATAAATGCCACAAAGACTACATGTATTTAACAAATGAAAAATCATAGTGTTTACATCACAACATACCATGTAGAGTTACATGTTGTGTAGTATATGGTAAAAAGAATAGGTTTTGTTTGTTATTTCAAAAACTTGTAAGAGATTTAAGGTTACACATGAAGTACACACAACAAGACACTCATGTATACATTTTTTACTTAATTATTTTAAATTTAAATTTAAATTCATTTAATATGAATTTAATGATATAATATAATTCTTTTTGTAATAGAAATTAAGTAGATATTAATATAAAAAATCATTTATTAGGTAAATAATATATTTATTTATTCAATATAATTTTTCATAATTTGAAAAACTATAAATAGAATCTAGAAATACTATATGTGTATTTTGATACCTGTTGGAAATGATCATGAGATTTGACCATCCTCTATATAATTCCTGCCTCATTTATTAAATGCAGGACAATGTATCCATCGATTATTTTTTGTCACACTAAAACCTTGATACCTCTCACATAAATCTAACTATGTTTTTTAATGGATTAATATCCCCAATAGAGGAGATCATTTATATAATATTATAATGTAACAAAGGTTATTTTTATATTTATTTGAGTCTTTTGTGGCATTTATTATTTTATTTGTGAGGGATTGATATGGTTGAAGATGGTGTAAAAGGCTCATAGTTTGTTTCAATGCAAATTTGGTGGAATTTTGAGTTCTTACTAGTAAAGGAATATATAATTAAATTATATTGTGGGATGATATATGTTAAATTCCTTTTCAGAAGATAATAGGTTTGGTTAAAATGAAGTTTTGTGGGCAATATACTCAGTTTTTTAATATGAATAAAACAAAATTCTAATATAAAAATAATTATTCTAAACACCCCCACCAATTTTACCCATATCCTAACTATGAGACCTAATTTGGTAGATCTAATATCCCTTTAATTAATCTCAATCAACCTCACCATTGATCCTTATCCTATGTAACTTTAGTTTCTATCAATGGTACTTCCTTGGCATTTTAAGCCCATAAAATCTCCTCTAATATTCTTCTTATTATATTATTCCCTTGGATGTAGGGGTAATCGTATTTATCCAAATTCAAGGGTTTATGAAGTTAATCATTTAATTATGATATTATCATATTCAGTCATGTTAGAAGGTTTTCTTGGTGATAGCATGGTAAAGCGTTGGTTTCCATATCTAATTTCATCTCCTATCCTATGGAATTGTTATAACCTATTTGTTCCTTATATCTAGAGTGGTATTATGATTTATGTAGTGGATTCATCCCCTCCCCTAAAGCATATTAATATTTTTATTAATATATCTAGTAGGAATTACCTTAACCGCAGACATACACCCTAATATTTAGTTTTTATATGTATAATGTTCAGTGGATTAGATTGAAAATGAATGTTTTAATAATAAATTAAATTCTTAGAATATTTTCGTTAATATCCTATCTATGGTTTTTCTTTATTTATAATTTAAAATTTTTTAATCAGTATATAATATATTTTATGTCTTGCAATTGAAAAACCCCTTTTTTATCTTGGGTTTAAAATAATTGTATTACTAATTATATTGTTTTAGATAAAAGGGGAACACAACAATGTAAATATAAGGTCATTAATTTTACAAGATATTGTTTCCACGTTTTTGTTATGTTAGTTGTTGAATCATTTCCTAAATGCTAAATGATATTTAGAATATAAACAATACTGATTGTTTGGTGTATATAATATTATTTTAAGCATGAGTTGTTCTACTATGATTAGTGATACAAATTATGAGGGGGGTCAATTATTGTGATAAATGTTTCTACATTAAACCATTTTCATTCACTTTTCCTTTACACCTATTCAGTGAATGTATCCCTCAATATTTCGTTGTCCTTTTGTTATGATGCATGTAGTATAGATGGTAATGTAACAAAAAATAGACCAAATTTTTTTTGTGAGGTACACCTCTGTGATGAATGACTACATCACCCGTATATGATGGTTTTTATCCCATTCCCAATGAACTAACCTTTTATTATCAATAAGAAACTCTATTTGGGGTATATACATAAACCCACACTCTTAACAACAACAAAGTACAATGTTAGAACATAATCAAGTAATTTCAAATATATGATTTGACTTTTCTCTCCATGAAGTATGATTAATAACAGGACATACTTTTGTCCCCACTAGAATTGATGAATCAATTCATCTTCCTAAATGTGATAAAATATAAGAGTATACATCTTATCTTATTTATAACATAAAATATATGGATATCATAGGCTAGATTATTAAATATGTTTCTTGTTCATGAATTATTTGAAATTGATTAAACATATTCTTTATCCTTATCTCAATTACTTTTTAATATATAAGTATAATCACCTTCTCAAGATAATTTAATCTATTTTTCTTGAACACGTATAATCTTGGATATAACAATATGATAAACTATATATATATATATATATAATATTTCTTGTTATCTCATATGACATAAAAGATAGTAACATCATTAGATATCTACATTTTATCTTATTCTTAGTATATATATTCATAGAAACACATAAATATTTTCTCTACAATATTCATCATTTTAATATCCCTACAATTCCAATCAATATGAATCATTGAAATTATTCAAATATTATATAATATAAACATATTGATGTGTTAGTTGTTTATCTACTCAAGATAAAATAACAATCATTGATTCATCTTTATATGAGACCTAAAATTGTCTTTGGAAATGTCCCTTAAAACATCCTAAAAAATCATGAACATCAATCCCTATATATGCATGAAAAATTTATCTGTGACTGTTGCGGTGCGATAGACCATATTATGGAATGAATTATTTAGGTTTTGTATGGTATCATCATGGAAAATCTTTTAATGAATTTTTAGAGTTTATTGTCTCATTTCAGTATGGAGCCCCACTCCCACAAAATGAAAACCCAAAAAAAGTACTCTTGTAACATCTTATTCATCACAAACCAATGCTTGAAACCCACATTATGGAATAAAAAAATATAAATAAAATACAAATATATTATTCTTCTTCATATTCAGACTATTTAATAACATGAAAACATTATTTATTATGTGGAAACTCTTTTTTTAATTATCCATGAATCGTGTACTAAATCATAGTAAAAATATATTCCTATGTTATTTTTATGTTCTATATAGATATTATTGTCCTCACATTTTAACCTCATGTATTATCATTTTAGTATTCAAGATTTATTCAATTATCTGAAATAAAAATCCTCATTTATGAAATGATTATTCCTATGTATCACTTATACAAGTTCTAAATATATCACACACACATAATTATCACTTATATAACAATATAAGGTTTTTAATTAACCACTTTTTTCTTAAACCTTCAGAAAATATTTCATGTATGCCTTCAAATTTCTTACACATCAATTAAAATATTTTACAAAATTTATAAATATATTTTTTACTTCATAATTTCTGTATGTTCTAATTCTCAAGGATTATAACATCTTACATAACATATAAAATACGTTATTTTATCTATGTGAACTCTACGAAAATAAAAATGTTATTTATCCAGAGAATATATTACATATCTTAGGATGTTTTTGCACTTTATTAATCATCATGTAATCCAAAATCTTATAAATATAGGGAAGCTCTTCCATACATATTCCAAATTTTAGATTCTTAAAAATATATTACATATCATATACATTCATAACCTTCCTTAAACATACAACCTAAAATTCTCATACATATCATAGTATTCCTCACATTAACAAAAAAAATTCAAACATTTTTAATCACTTTTGAAAACATTTAAATCAATTTTCTTAATTACAAGAAATAATTAAAAGTTAATTGATCATTAAAATACTAAGTAGATTATTTAAATGGTATTCTCGTGCATTAATAAGATTTATAGCCTCTTAAAAAATCATCTTAGTATACACTTCAAAAACATTTTTATTCAAAAAATGAAGACCCTTAGGATAGAACAAATCAAAATACATAAAGATGTAATATACCTAGAAATGACCATACACTATGGAACTACACATTAATTGATGAGATCCTCAACCCTAAAAAATGAAATATCATTCTACATGAGTAAATTATACTGAGTATTTAGAATATCATTATTTTATATGAAGAATTATCCCTTCCATGTTGAACCCATTTTTCAAACATTTCAATAAAAATATAATCTTTGTATAGTGGTTAAAAAATATGAAATACATATTCAATCTTTTTTTAGAATAGGTCACTAATAATATTTAATGACACAGATCCCTTTTTATATTTTGAATTAACAAAGGTATCTTTTAATATGAGTGTTTACTAAATAAAAATTCATTATTTACAACACCGCATATAATGCCACTTTTATTGGGAACATCAACCATCTACTCATCAAAGTGATTAGGACCTCTATACTCCAAACAATATATTCTTGTTCAAAAAAAATTTACATCATGAAAATTAATGTCATCTTTATTGAAAAAATACAACTCTACAAAAAGGGGATCTCACAATTAATCCATTTTTACATGGTGTCAATAGAAATAATCATATTTAATGTAAATATGTTCTCCGGTAATTTTCTTCTCTCTAAACCTTTGTTAAAATAAATATATTAAAACTATAGAAGCAATGGTATCAACTTATTTGATTAAATATTCCATCAATTATTCAACTGTAATTATACATGGTAAATTATAATTATTGAAATAAGAGGGTTTAATCTAGAAAAAATATAACAAATTAATTTTTCAAGAGAACAATCTGTATGATAAATTACTATATAAGAAACACTGAGATCAAATGAACCATAAAATATTATTATTTCAATATTATTATTATATCCTAGCCTTTTAGTTAATGAGAAAAATAGGAATAACCAAATTTATATATATCTTTATATAAATTTTATACTCTTATAAAAATTAATCTATTATGTATTAAGAAATAAGATCCCAATTTTTTTAGAGAATACATTTTATTATGCAAAAATATGTTTCCATAAAAAATAGTTTGAAATGATTTTTATTGCCGAATATTGTAAATAATTTATTTAAATTTAAAATTATATTTGAAAAAAGGTTTTTATTTTTAATTTTATCATTCAATAGGTTTGTAATACCCCGAAATTCCATGTATTGTTTCTTGAAAATTGAATGGGACTATTTTGAGACACAATAATGAGACAGAACGTGATTATGAGGCCTTGAGCGGTAGTAAAGTATTTTCAAACTATTTTTAAAATTCATTAAATAATCATTGAGTGTATTTTTCTAACATTTAAACCTGTAACAAGATCAAAAATATGATTTCACTTTTGAACATTGAGCGTCCTGATTCTCTTAGGAGAGTTTAAACATCGACTACTAAGGGTTGAGTGAATATGTTAATTTTTGGATGTTGTAAGAGAAAAAATAAAATAAACATAAAAGGATTATTTCATTTGAAATTGCCTCACTACAATTCCACAACACATCGAATTTTACTTTCCATAAATGAATCCGTATAATGAAGCTGCAACACCAAATAATAAAAAAGTTTCTTCATAAATGAAACTATGTAACGGTGGTGGATGAACGTAATTAAAACGTTGCACTGTGTTTTCATCATTAAATGGGATAATAGGAATTGGGTATAAGATATTGATCATGAAAATCACTTAGAATCCATAGAATATCTGTTGAAGAATTATTAATGAGGAACGACTATTTTTAATAACTTTGAGAACCCCCTCCTCTTTGAGAGATCTTTCCCTCTACAATTAATCAGTGAATTTTGTGGAAAAATTTCCTTTAGTGACGCATCCTTCCTCTGATGGAATCTATTATCCATATATGAGTTTATTCTTTGTCAATTTATTTCTCATTTCTTCGTTCTAACAAAAAGAAAATAGACCAACCCACTAATAACATGATCCTCAAGTCATTTTTTCTTGCATGAATGGTTTTATTTTATAGGGAGATATGGAAAATTAGATTCATTAGAGATTTATAAACCTCATTCAAACCTTTATATGAATTCTAATGTAGAGGGATCTGGTCGGCAAAAATAAGTCCCAAATCCCTCCATTGTGGGTGTTCCTGTGTTATTCATAACCAAACCCCCAAATTGACATAAAGGAAACATTGAACCAATAGTATTGACTGAAACAATCCCTAGATCCAGGAGGCTCTCATAGGTCAAAAAACGGACCATAGAAGAAAGTTTGGTGGCCGGTGGATGGAACCACCACCTTAGCCCTAAAGTGTGTCGAGGGGGCAGAGGCTGCATATAGCGGGGGCCACAGCAGTGTAGGGGATGGTAATGTTTGGGTTCCAAATTAAGGGGAGTGGTATGCAGTGTGGGCTGCGACATGTGATGCCACACAATCCATGATGGGCCATGTGAAGAGAGAGGTGGTCTTCCATAGACGGTCGTGTCACTACACTAACCAGATGCCAACACAACGTCCGAGCTGGACCCAAGCCGACCAGCTGATGCAGGTCAGGATGATGGATTAAATAGGTCTCTTGGGTGTCTTGACTAGTTAGATTTGGTCTAACTGTGTTCGACCAATCCATATGTGATATGAGTCGCCGGCTGGACCCACGGTTGAACCAGGCTGGGTCTAGCATGGTCCAAAAATCCTTGCGACTAGGCCGGACTAGACTATGTATGTCCAAACCCAAATGATTTAGGTCAGGTCAGCCGAAACGTGTTGAGTAATGCAGGACCACTGGGCCAGGTTTGTTGGGTCCATCTGACCATGTTGGACCATTCGTGGGCACAATCGTCCCATATTTACTAAAATAAAAAATTCTTTTTATACGAGTGTCTGATTGAGGTTCCATCTATGGCGTTCAGACCCTTACAATGAGACGGTCTTGTGGGTATAATCAAAGTGAGTTTTTTTGGTTGATAAGATACAACCAATGAATTGAACTGTAGATTCTCCTAGAATGATGTTCACTAGAGATCGGGAATCATAAGACTGGTTGTGACATGAAAGATATGACTAGAAGACCTCATTGGTATAGAAGCCAAGCAATCCATAGTTGTCCAGTAGCTAAGTGGACCTCAGTGTTCAAGTAGTTGAGTAAAACGGTGTATTCCAGTATCCCAGTAGACCTCAATGGCCAAATAGAATAGGAGACCTTAGTGGTCATGTAACGAAGAAGATGCAAGAGGTAAAGTAGCCGAGCGAACCTCAGTGGTCCTGTAGTAGAGGATACCTCCATGATACAATATTAGAGAATACCACAGTGGTCTATTAGCCATGAAAACATTATTGACTAATCAGGGATGAGTCCGTCAACAGTACATGTTGATTTAACTTTCGGACTAATAACCGTACATTATATTCATTGAGTTATACCTTATGTGTGCTATGTTTTATTGGTGGTATTTCTATTGTGGTCTAGGGTCCCTAAAACAAATTGTGTAACTCACCGCTAAATGGGCTTCTCCCACACATGTAATGTCTTGTGTACATGATCGATGCTTTTATTAAGACCATGGTGGTTAGTTACTAGGTGGAACGTAGTGAGAAAGAACTGACAAGAGTACTTCTATGATTATATGCACCCACCCTTCACCTACCCTTCATGTAGGGTCTTGACTATACGGGATGTGGTAGTTGTACATTCCTTGTTAATTTTGGGATTTTATTCTGGCCCCTGTGTAGTTTTATTTTGTACAGTACTCTAATTATTTTTTCTCAATGATAGTTATGGTTTAATTTTTTATTACTTTCCTAAGTTAGAGAAATGTGTGTGTGTATATATATATACAGAAAAATTCCTTTTATTTTGGTGATATTCCTCTAGTCGCTATCCCCTGGCCTAGGGCAGGTGGGGTTAGGGTAGTCACAACATGTGCCCTAGGGAACTTTTTGTGAAAAGTGGTATCGAAAGGCGGTTAGTTCTATAGAATAACTAAGAGTCTGTAATTTTTTATGGGGAAAAATATTTAAGTGGTTCGGGTTTGTATTTTAGGATAGGGAGTCCAGTATTGGTGGGATAGTCAATGAATCAATACACCAAGAGCCTGAATTTGGATTTCTGACTCAGCTCATGATAAAAATGGTTTCCTGCATCTTTAAAGGGTTTCTTTAAGATTATTGTCTTAGAGTCAGCTCATTAGGTATAATCATCTAATATTGATTCATCTTGATCTCGTTCAAGATGCCTCCATGTAGCCAGCCATCCAGGATTCAATTGCGTAACAACTTGGATGGTCCCTAGTGTGATAAGGCTATGGTATATGGACCATTTCTCATGACGGTGCCTTCAAGAAATGTCCCTGTGATACAATTTCCCATTTTTTAATAGTTACTACCTTCTCTACTGGTAGAGGAAGCATGCAGATTTAGTTCTTTACTAGAGATCTAAAGATAGAGAACATCCAAATTCAAGGGAAAGATTTATCCTCATGTTTATGAGGAATTTATGGAGGTAGTGAGACGAGTATTCTTCTTGGTGAAGAAACCACTTAAGGAGATGTATGTTCTTGCCACAAGCATTCTGCAGGGTGCGATAGGGAGATGTTGGATTTTGATGATCCAGAAGCATTATGAAGAGACCCTCCTTGGGTTTGACTTCATGTGACTTTTCATACATGATTTATTTCATGAAAAATTTCACTCAGTGCACATACATGAGATGCTTCACCTAAAAAAGGAATCATAATAGTGCTCGGGGACTCTACAATGTTCAGAAACCACTCCCATTAATCTAAGGATATGGTACATGACCCTTGCTTTAGGTCCCATACCATTGAGTAGAGAATCCGATGGGAGATCCGGGAATCAATGATTACCCGCAGCATCCCTACACAGGTTCAGGAGTTGCAGTAAGGTCTACTAGTGGAGAGAATCAACATGAAGTAGGAAAAGACAGTGAGAGATATCATCGTGTGATAGGTGGTTGAGTCATCCATGGCAGGTAGAGGATAGATAATGTAGATCCCCAAATAGGCTAGGCCATTTAGAGGATGACCCCAGGACTCAGGGTTAGCGGTATAAGGATACTCCATATAGAGGGAGTCATTAGAGGAGAAGAGTATGCTATGCATGTGGATGGAAGAGGAAAATGGATAATGATAGCCCGACTCACCACAAAGAGGACTAACATATGGGAGAGGGACCGCCAAGGCAGTGATAGCGACAAGAACTTGGAAATCATCCAAAAGGAAGACATGAAAGTGGAGTGGGATGAGCGGTAGGAGGTGGGTGTAGGTATGGGGTAATATGAACACCACTCCCTTGTGGTCTACCACGGGTTCCTAGAATAGGTGGCCGGTGGCTGGACCAGCTTAAAGAAATTGAGGACTGCTGTCCTGACTTCCCATAGAATATACAAGGTATTATCTATGTCATATCCACTTTAGATGTATTTCTTATAGACATATATTCCCATAACTCATTCCATTAAACATACCTTTTAAGAAGCCTGATGATTCTGATTGAGCCATTGGCTCAATCCTCACGATTAGAGACTCCTTTGGGTGGAGATTCGATGATCACACACTTGTTCCAAAAGTGTGTTATTACTCTTTTAGGTGAGATATTCGACTGGGATATCCTAGTAGTGGCATTGAGGACTTATTATTGAATTCTGTTTAGGGAATGGCTATTAGAAGATCATGATTAGATCTTCTATTTTAGGAACACCATTTGGTTTGTCCACGGAGATGGGAACCATTTTTCCTCTGTGAGCTATAAGGAAAATGGAGCAGTGCGGGATGGACTCACACATAAGAGGGTGTAGCTGATCACTCATCAATTGGCTTGGATTACCCTCACAGCATAGTATATGATAAGTCCATAGTTTCCTACTATGGTGGAAGTGTGCGGGGTTTTATTTCTAAAGGATCTTTAGGTACAACCACCTCAAAGAGAGGTAGACATCAAAATGGATTTCTACTAGAGGTCAAAACCGATATCTACCACTACATATTAGATATCTCCCACAGAGCTCTTGGAGGCAAGGTTACAGTTGGAGGACTTTCCGAGGAATGCATTCATATAGCCCATCGTTTCACCATGGGAATCCCTAGTGTTGTTCCCTAAGAAGGAAGATGGATTCTTGTGGTCTTGTGTGGAATTTTAATGCCTGAACTAGGTGACCTTGAAGAAAAACATTCCTCTGCCATTGATTGTTCACCTCTTCGATCGGCTAAAGGGAGTGAGATGGTTCTCTATGATAGACATCAGATTAGGATATCAATAGCTTCACGTACGAGATGAGGATATCTTGTAAATGAACATTAGGTATCTCTAAAACCACTATAAGTATTTAGTGACTCCATTTCACATAAATAACACCCTAACAATGTTCAAGGGACTCATGAATAGAATCTTCCAACCATACATAGACTAGGTTGTATTGGTCTTTTTGGATGAAATCTTAGTGTATTCAACATCTAAGGAGGATCACGTGATATAACTGAGTATAGTTCTAGAAACACTCTAAGAGCACCGGATTTAAAGAAATCTTTCAAAGTATGATGATTTTATATGAAATGTCCACGTTTTGGAGATTTCCTCTCATAGGCGAGTGTTGGGGTGGATCCAGAAAATATCGATTTGGTGTTTTCTTGTGAACCACCCAAGAGCATTACCATGGTGCGGAGTTCCCTTGGGTTCGTTGAGAACTATCGAAGGGTTGTACCCGATTTCTCTAGGGTGAAAGCACCCATGAAGGCATTCATGTCAAAGGGAAAAAAAATTTGTGTGAACAAAAAGATGACATCAAATATTTTAGTAGCTAAGGCAGAGCATGAAGAGTTCTCCTATCATGAGGCTTCCATAAGAGGGAACCGAAAACACGGTGTTCTATGACCCATTAGGAACTTGTTTTGGCTGTGTTTGGAAATAGAGGGAAATAAATCATTTCTTTTGTCTCATGACAATTTTAATATCATTAGATTATCTATGAAACTCACGGACTTAATTTGGTAGTGTCAATCTTCACACTGAAGATGTAGCGATACTACCTTGTGGGAGAACAATTCATCGTCTATTATGACCAGGATAACAAGTTCATAACTACTAAATGAGGCCATAGAGAAACTGAAATCACTGTAGTTATCCTTCATGGATAGAAAGGATATAGCTTCTCTTCATATTATGGCAGGTTCCCCTTGACTCTTACAATGACTTATGGAGGCGCAAATCAGAGATGCCAACTATGTGACTAAATGTGACCAGATGTCCATAGGACATTCCCTTTATGGTTAATCGAAATATGAGAATCTCTTAATCCTTTTAAGATGAAATACCATAGTATCGGTTGTATTGGGGGAAGAGGTATTGATTGAGTTCCATAAATTCCCTTTGTTGGTATATCTAGGTGCGATGAAGCTGAGGGATGCCTATACGGTTCCCCGTGACACCATTAGGGTTCAAGAATTTTGAACCTAGCTCTCAATATTTGGGAATGATGATTGTTGACAAGTCAATTCATGATTATCATTCAAACAAATCCTTTTGTTCGAATAGTTTGGATCAAAAAAAATAAAATGATCTGTTTTGACGAAGATTTACCGGTATTCCCAATGCTATTATTGGTCATTGAGGATGAAGAAGGAATTGACATAGTCTATCTCGAGATGCCTCATATTTTAGAAAGTTAATGGTGAACACCAATTTCTAGAATGTTTGAAACAACCCCTAAAGGTATCAAAGTGGAAGTGGGAGGGGATATAAATGGGATTCATGACCTGATTACCACATACATCCATAGGGCATAATACCATCTGTGTGATGGAAGACCAACTCACCAAGTCGGCCCACAACCTACCCATTTGAGAGAAGTGTTCAGTAGAGATTCTGGGATGCCTATCACTGAAGGAGATAATTTGACTCCATGAAGTCCCATGTATGATATTCTTATATAATGTTGCACGAACTAAATCTAGATTGTGGAATGGATTTTAGGTGGCAATTGGGAAACAAGTGCATTTAAGCACAACCTTTCACCCAAAGACATATGGCCACACAAAGTAGACCATACAAACCTCGGGGGACTAAATTAAAACTTAAATTCTTGATTTTGGTTGCAGTTGGTGGGACCACATACCACTAGTGGAGTTTTCATAAAAAAAAAGAGACTACTCCACCATCGGTATGACACCATTTGAGGAAATATACAGATGAACATGTCGGTCACCATTATGATGCAAAGACCAAAGGGATTCCGCACTCATGGGTCCAGAGATGATACATACATCCACTAAAGAAGTTTCAAGTCTTCCATGAGTGAATGAAGATTACAAAAAGATGACAGATGTCCTATGATGATATTTAAGAGAGACCCTTACAGTTTGAGGGGGCCCACATATTCCAAAGGGTCTATCCTCGACAAGGAATACAATGATTAGGTTTGGGAGAAAATTTATCTCAGAGGTTCATCACGCCTTTCTTTATACTATGTATGGTGGGAAGGTGGGGTACCCCTTGGATCTACCACCACATTTATAGATGGTGCATGATGTCATCCATGTATCATAGATGAGGAGATACGTGAACAACCCTTTTAACATGATCAACCACAACAAACTGGATATTGATGACGAGATGACATTTGTAGAGTACCCGGTGGAGATAGAGGTTCAATAGGAGGGGATCCTTCAGGAACGGTCAAATCCTCTGGTGAATGTTTTTTGGCAACACGAGAATCTCTACGAGAGCACGTGGGAGTGGGAGGCCCAGATTCATGATCAATACCACCATTTTCTTATACTAGTTCTATCATTCGAGGTCGTAAATCGCAAAAGGTTAGGGAAATCTAATACCCCAAAAATCTATGTAAAATTTTCAAAAATTAAATGTGATTAATTCAAGACCATGATCTGATACGGAACATTATTCTATGTCTTGGAGTGACCAAAATAAACTTTCTTACTATTTTTAATGTTCATTAAATATTCAGCTGAGTGGGTCATTATAATACTAAACTGGTTCTTGAATCAAAATTTAGAGGGTACCATTGAACATGGATGGTTGCGACTCACCTAGGATGGGATTATGCTTTAACAATGCGAGTCGAGGGAAAAAGTTAATTTTAAGACATATTAAAGAAAAAATAAAATAAAAATAAAAACATTATTTTAATGAAAATTGTTTCGCTACAACAGAATGATGAGCTGACTGTTTGTTTACATAATTGAGTCCACATAACGACACAATAGTAAAAATTAATTGAAATAATATTTCATAAATTAAACAGTGAAAAGGCAGTGACTCAGCGTAATGGAAATTCTTCAAAGAGTTTTCATCATTAAATGAGATAATCAAAATTAGTGATCATATCATGATTTTTTAAATCGCTCTAAATCTCTGAAGGATAATTATTTATGAATTAATTATGACGCATGATGGTAACAAATAACTTTGAACAATCCCCCTCCTCTTAGAGAGGTCTCTCCATCAAAAATAGATCATGGAATATCACTGAGGGATCACCTTTAGTGATGAATCCTTCCTCCAATCGAACCTATTCTCCAGGTAGGGGTTTATTGTTTGTGATGTTATTTCCCTTTAATTATTTCTATAACAACGAACGCAGACCAACAAAGTAACATGTTGATTAATGGTTTTATTTTTCTTACGGGAAAGAGTTTTTTTAGTTGAGAAGAAATGGAAAATTAGGTCCATTATGGATTATTAAACCACCTCCAAAACATATTATGAATTTTTACATGGAGTGATTAGGCTGACACGAACAAGGCTTAGATCCCTTTGCTGTGGTAATTCTTGTGTTCTTTATGATGAAACCCCAGATGAACGACAAGGAAACATTGAACCCATTATAGTGATTGGAACGATCCCAATATCCCCGAGGAGCTCGTGGGATAGAAAAAAGACTACCGCAGCAAGTCTAGGGGCATGTGGAAGGAACAACAGGAGAGCCAATGCTAGTGGCGGCCAATGGTGGCCTAGGGAAATGGCCATGGGTGGAAGGCAACATACCCTGGTAGTGCATAGAAGAAGTAGAGGTTGTGGCCAGTGGGGTCATGATGGTGTAGGGGGGTGATGCCTGTCGGGGTGCCTCCTCATGGGGAGCAGCCTACGGGACGGGTCATGACATGTGAAGGCATGTAGTTCACACTGGGCCGCATGACGAGGGAGGTGTATAGCATCATTTGGTCACCTTTCTAAAAAAAATGGGCACCAGGGTATCTTCTAGGATGTACGCAAGCCAGCCCACCAATGTGGCCCATGATGATAGAAGAAATAGTGCCACAGGGTAGCCTAGGCAGGAGAGTACCAACCCATTAATGCATGCCTGGACTGATGGGAAAATGGGTCGTTGGACAGTGTGTATGGTCAGACGTTGTCTGACTAAGTCATACAGGAACATATGAGAACCAGGTCGCTAAGTGATAAAGTAGACTGGACCAATTATTGAACCATGCCACATCTGGCATTGCCAAATTAGCATGACCATTGGGCCAAGAGAGACAAAGTTGTCTAGAATAAACTGGGTTAGTTTTGGGTCTGATCAAATGGGTTGAGTCATGCGAGACCCCACTGTCGGGTTGTTCGGGTTGGTCCAACCATGTCTGACCAGGCCCGAGCTCAACAGAGCCATATTTACTAAAAAAAATATATTTTATACCATGCTTCTGATCGACACAATGTCTATATTATTGTGACCCTTTGTGTGATACATTCTTTTGTGTATACTCTAAGTGTGTTTTTGTGGTAGAAAAGATACTGAAGATGGATTGAGTAGTAGTTTCTCCTAGAATCAATCTCATTTGAGAGTAGGAGTACAACGGATCACTGTGATAATAAGGATATAACGAGCATACCTAAGTGGTACAGTAGCTGAGCAGACCCCTGTGGTCTAGTAACCAAGAAGATATTAGTGTTATAGTAGCTTAGAATACCTTAGTTGTCCAGTAGCAAAGCGAACCTCAGTGGTCTAGTAGCGGAGCAGACCTCGGTGGTCGAGTAGTTGGGAGGACCTCAATTGTCTTGTAGCAGTGCATACATTAGTGATCCAGTATTTGAGATAATCTCAGTGAATCATCAAGGATGATTCCCTCAAGATTACATAATGATTCAGCTTTACATCTGATAATCTTACATTATATAGATTGAGTTATACCTGGTGTGAGCTGTCTTTAGATTTTGGTCTTTCCTTTTTGGTTTGGAGTTTCTACTATATTTGTTACTCACCCATGCGTTATCCTCACCCACACATGTAGTGTATCATGAAATTGATCAGTGCTTCAATAGAGACTTCGGTGGTCTGGGAATAGGTGGTTCTCAGTGTGACATAACAGACCAGCATACTTCTACAGTTACATGAAATTACCCTTCCCCAACCCTCTAGGTAGGGTCTCAAGTGGACAAACCATGGTAGTTTTAATTTAATTTCAGGTTTTGGGCATGTATTATGGCCCTTTTTCACACTCAGTTTGCGTTGTACTCCCATTAGTTGTCTTAGTGACTATTGTGGTTTACTTTTTGTTTACATTCCATTGATTGAGCATTGTGCACGTGTACATGTTTAATAGAAAATTCCTTACCTTTTTGTGATATTCCTACAAACCGCTAGTTTCCATCCCTTGAACTATGGAATTCATGCTTGGGGTAGTCATGACATGGGCCCTAGGGGATGGGTCACAAACAATTATTTTATAATGAATTTTTAGAATATCTTTAAATATATATTTGTTCGAAAAACAAATAAAAATAGTAATTTATATTGAAAACTATATTTCTATTTAAATATTATAAGAAGTTTCATTTTTTATAATGGTTTAAAAGTAATTTAATTTATCTATAATTTAAAAAAATTAAAATCATTGTAATTAGTTTTTCGTTGAATATAATATAAAAACATTTTTAAAATTCCATTTTTATAAAAAAGTCATTTTTATTTTATTTTCCTTTTTTATCTTAAGATTGTCTGTACAAATTCCAAAAATTGAATATAGAAAATATCGATTAAATATTCGGAATTGTGAGGTCTAAACTTGGTAAATTGTTCATTTTTATTTTTGGTTATTTAGAATAATAGAATTGGTCAATATTTTGTAGCTCGTTATCTATAAAATAGGTAAAAAATATTTAATACTTTAGGACAAGACTTTAAAATTTCTAGAACACATACTTTTACACTATAAGATGTGTGGATTTTTGAAAATTAAGAACCAGTTTCAATGTCACGGAATCATGGAGCCATTATTATTTGATATTTACATTTACAATAATTAAGTATATAATAATCAATAATATCACTTTTTTATTTTTAATATCATTAATATGTTTTGACAGAAATGAAATCATATCATGTTTGTTTATAAATATTTATTTAATATTTGATAGAATTTTATTTTTGTTGTTATATTCTTTAATTTTAGTGAGGAATTTGTTACATTAAATTCATATGTAAGGCAGCTATAGAACATGATCGTGAAGTATGAAAATAATGAATATTATTTCTAAAACAGTAATAGTGATATTAATTAGGTTATTTAAAGTGCCCCATAATTTTATAATATAAATATAACTCATTAGATATTTGAAAACGTTAATATTTTAATTACATTGATGTAATATTCCCATTAATGTGTAATATGTGAATTCATTATAAAATGAAATTTATAGTACATTTTATTAAATATATTATAGTATACCATTAAAAAATAAAAAAATCATGAAATAAGAAAATTTGGATGTGAAATGGTAAACACTCTCATTACTCTATTACTTATGAACCAATATTCTCTATATAAGTATAATTAAAATCTTTTAATTTTAAAAAATCCATTACCAAGTATGAGGTTAATTTGTTTTAACCTAATGGTTAAATCAAGTGATAAGGTTTAAAATGATTTCTAATACTATATTATTTTTTAATGATTATATTAATACAATATATTCGTTATATTACAATCCTCGTTATTTCAGAACCATTTTACATGAGCTAGACCAATATTATATTATAATATTTTATGTATTTCCAATAATGACATTAATTATATATTATGATAAAAAATATTTTATTAAATGATTTAAAATTCATAAAAATATGATATTCATCCAATATAATGTGATATGTTTTATAATACCAACCATGGTCAATTTATGGGTCACAATTGTTTTCTAGTAATACTCATTACCGCTAAAATTTAAAAACCATTGTTATTGTGGTATTTTTCAAAAGGGTTAACGGGCGGTTAAAGCAAAATTATAATGGCGATACAATAACAAAAAATTCTTGGAAATTTATTTGATTAAAGTATTTAAATATTAAATAATATTATTTTTAATTTTATTAATTTTTATCTATTTGAACGTAGAATGTAATTTATATTAACACAATTCATTAGGAAATTCTAGGAATTCACTTCCCTCTTTCATAAAAGGGAATCCCTATCCTCATATATCCACAAATAAAGTTCGATTTTATTTATAAAATACTTAAAATAATAGCTTACAATATTATTACACACTACATAGATATTATTTAACTTCTAAAATTCTACCCCTCAAGGGCTAAGTTGTAATCCCTGGAATGTTTTCTCATTAATGAGGTATAAATTATAACCAGACATTTTAAATTTGTTTCTCATTATAACTAATATTAACATGTGGTTTTATACCTAAAATAATTATTTGATTATCCTAAATATAAAATTATTATTATTATTATTTAAACAGAAATATGTTCTTGGTCTATTTTAAATGGAATGTGAAAGTAACACTCTATCATATGTCTGGAATACGACCTCCACAAATAGATACATTTATTTTCTATTTCAATAACTCATGAATGCTTATTATTATGGTTTTAGTATTAATAAATTATATTTAATATTTAATTATTATTATATAATTTTAATATCATATATTCTAAATTACCTTTATATATTCTTTTGAAAATGACAAATTTTCTTGTGCCCATGTGTTGACAACAACCTCTACAAAGAGATGTGTCTTTTTTTCATTTTTACTTCACATGGATGGTAATAAGTGTATATGTAAAGAATATAAATTATTTATATGATAAAATAATGATTATTTAATTGTTTATTAATACTGATCATTATTTTGTTCTATATATAAAAAATTTAAAACAATGTTCATGCGTATGTACGCCTTACCATCTCCCTGAACAATGTCATTTATTTAGTCAGATATATCCTTTGTGGATATCTCCAAATATATATATAATTAATATTTAATATATTTATATCATTAGTAAAATTAATTATATTCTGTAACCATGATAAAATTTCGAGGATAAAAACTACCAATCAAAAAGTTTCATAAAAAATTAAACATTTGACACCCAAAAACAACGATTTAAATTAGAAACTCTCAATAAATATGTGTTGAAATGTTATAAGATGATCATATAAGATATTAAAAGTATGTAAATTATTATTTTTAAAAATTTTAATGAATTAAAATTTATTATATATTATGGTAAAGTGAATTTGATGCAGTTCTATATCGAGGCATGAGTTTATCTTAAAAAATTTTCTAATCCGAGACATACATATGTTATGATCAAATATTTTGTAATGAGATTTCATTAATTCCAATTTAAATTTATATTGTGAATTTAATTCTATTAATGGAATGTAATTATTTCATTTATGTTATTATTTCATGGTTATTATGAATCAAAGTGACAAAAGAGGTAAGGGGTTAATTTTAAAATCTCATTGTTCAATAAAATTGATTTTCATCATATTTATAATGATGAAATTTAATGATTGGTATCTCAATAATCCGATGAATATTATTATCCTAGGGTTATTTCTAGATATTTAATGTTTTAATATCATTTTACACACTTTTATTAATCTTGAAAAAAACTAATATATTTAAGGAAAATTGACTTTATTTATCCATTCAGTCAAAAATCCAATTTCTTCTATGTCGATGTTTTTTAAAATTATAAATTTTGTTTATTTTAATATAATTGTTTAAATAAATTTTTACACATAAATATATTTTTATAAATTCGTTTAAAATTGTTCTTCTTTTCATTTCATCAATGTTGTACTTTTTAAAATTCTAAAAGAAATTTTCAGAGGAATTTTTGCTTTTAACATATACAGTACGAATGGTATTTCCCTCCTTCAAAGAATCTTAATGATTTTAAGAGTACATTAAACGTTTTATAGTTTATTTTTGAATAATTATTTCATTAATATTTTGGATATTTTTAGGTTTTTATTAAGTGTATTCAAATTGAAACGAGTATTTTCCTCAATAAATTTTCTAACTAATCATTAAATGGAAATTTTAGTACATTAAAACATAATTTAATTATATGTATGTTTTAATGAGGATATATATTTTTTATAGTATAATTATTATTTATTTGGTTTTTTTTGTGATTAATATGGATAGATGATTGTGAAACCCATATCTTTTCCATGGGTTATGGTATGAGATAATGACAAAATTTTTATGCAATCAATTTCTTTTCCATTGGTTATGCTATGATGAAATTATAATGAAACCAATTTAATTTATATGATTTATTCTATGATGAATGTTTTAGGATCATTTGTGAACCATATATATTATTTAAATTATCTTATGTGTGGGTACATAATTATATATAATTTTAATTCATTACAGAATGATTGATATCTGATGAGGTAATATGGAATAAAACAGAGAGTGTACCTAGTTCAGAAAGAGAATCTATCAATTATTATAGTCTTAAGAGTGATTCTTTACTAATATGATGGTTTAGGGAGTGAACCCAATCCATAATTATAGTCTTATTATTGATTCATTTCTACTAGTGAAATGATTTTGTATGTTTATATGTATGCCAAAAACTTCTATCTTATACCAATGTTAAGATTCCACGGATCTTGTTCATTTATTACTTTATGATTCATGTATTATAAAATACAATTATATATTGGATGTCTCAGGATTTTTATCCATGATATCAATGGAATGGTTTTCAACTATTACTCTCATGTCTTCATGTCCCTATGATAATATTGTTCTTGTGTGATCATTAATATATCCATTTTTTACTATACAAAGTATATGAGATCACCCTTAATTATGGTTATATTACAAATGATATAAAGAAATGTTTTATTTATGAGATGTATAATAAGGGTTTTATTTTTGAATATATTAGTGGGAGATGATGTTTATCTCTTCGAATAAGTTTTTTATGTATCCATGTTTCGAAAGTACACTTAACATATGCTATTCTAACAAGGATCTGTATTTTATGTATTAAAAATTATTACAATAATATGTAATATTTATGTATGAAAGTCATGGGTCACTATAGTTTGTATCATTGTAGGATTTTTTCAATATTTCGAGATTAGGATTAGGGAAATTTATTGAAAACACCAAGGATAAGTCCATGTATAGGATACTATGATAATTATATTGATAGGTATGATATTATGTGGTTTTCCTAGAAATAAATCCCTATCTAGATACTACTTATTTAATAGGATTTTGAAACATATGAATATAGGTGTAATAACACTAAAAATAGTTTGTTAAGTGTATCTTAACAATAATTTTGGGGTATGATGAGTGTGACCTTACTACACACCTAGATTATAGCACCCATGGGATATGATAAAGATAATTCACATTTACGTAATGAACCATTATAAAAGATTTAAATATAAGATGAATATTGATGAATTAGGATAATCCTAATGTTTAATTGATTTAAAATTTGACGTCATGATTTAGATATAAAATATTTTGTTATGGATTCCTCAATATAAATATTTTCTATCATGCTATGATTTTTTGTTTTATTCAGTGGTTGGTAACATGTGGATTTTTGTTAACACTTATGGATAATGGAATTATTTTTCTAATGAGGGACCAAAGGAAATGAGATATAGATGTGAAAAATTATTATTATTTGTAAAAAAATATCCAATTATAATTTAACAACATCTACTTGGGTGTGTTTCTTGACACTCATAATTAGAGAATGATATTATTTCTTGAATACCCTAGAGAAAAGAAGATTCAACATTATAAATAGGGTGAAAATGTGAAGATTCACTCAAGGGAATGTATTAGAGGAACATGAGGATGTTTTAAATGTGTAATTTAAGGTCATATTGAGAGTAATTGCTAAAGAAAAAACGAAGAGTTCGATGATGGGGATTGATGTTTATCCTAATGTACCATTTATATAAAATTGTATCTTGAGTGGGGTTAAATTAAGTGTTTTGAAAAAAATATGTGGGTTTACATGTTTAAAGTTGATTATTGTTTCAAAGGAATCACCATACCACTTTAAGGTTTTATGTGATGTAATTTTAATGAAATTTTAACTATTTATATGGTTTTGGGAATATTACACTATCAATTTATAAATAATAGTTTGGGTTAGTGTACGATTCTATGCAATGTAAATTATGGTCTATTTGATAGTGGTATATTGATAATATATTTTTTGGAAAGCCATCAATTTTGATGGAAGTATTTTTGATGATATTTATAGAAATATAAGGATTACCTTTTAAGTGATTATATAAACTCGATTAATTAATTTTTGTGAAATTCCTTATATTATTAAAAAATATTGTTATTTATCCTAATGCATAATGTTATTTTGGGTTTTGGTATATGTTTCCAATAGGTTTAACATTCTATTTAACTTAAAAAATGTTTTTGAAAAAAGAGAATCCATTTTTTGGTATACAAGTTGAATTGTATGAGATAACCATTAGGGTTGAAAAATTTCTTATTTTTTAGGATTTTGATGTATTTTTAGTTATAGGGTTATTTATTTGTAGAATGATCTGGGTTAAAATATTAATGTTATTGTTTAATGTTGGAGTAAAATTTATTATTTGTTCACATGACGTTTTATACATTTTGGATATTATTTTCTTTAATTCAAACCATTTTTTTATACTATTTAAATATAGGAGGAATACCATCTTATCCTTTTTTGGGAATATTTGATAAATTAATGTTTTGATTTATTGGTCCATGCATGAAAATTTATTATTGAATATTAATGGGTATTATAAAATATGAGATTGTGGTGGAAATTTATTAAAATATGAAATTTTACTTGTAAAGTAAGTAAATTACCATATTTAATGGTTATATATTGTAATTTAATTACTCAAATCCAAGAAAAAGGATAAATATTATTTCAAAATACAATTATTTTATATGAAAATACTGTCTTTTCACACAACATTGGTTTTTATTTTTGTGGCTGTCAAATTCCTCATTATCACTAACTTTATTGTGATCAATGTTTGTTGTCACTATCCATAATTTTTCAGACACATTTTTTCTCCATATCAATTTTTTCACTCACTAATAATGTTATCGTATTTGGAAGCATACAAATTTTTTTTCTGAATTACATTTTTATTTTTATTTCCCTCTTTTAAGGGTATATTTTATTAACCCATTTTAGGCTATTGGGTTTCAACAAATGAATTTTCAAATATTTGACCTATAGGAAATCAGTTTTTATATCTGTTATGAATCCATTTATATTTATTTTAATGCTTTATTTTTTTTAATATGGATGTCTAATGGGTTCAAAAAGGATTCATAGGTGTCCAGGGCTTTTTTGATGCTTGGAAACCTGGATAGTGGAGAAATTAAATGGTCCAAACAGTTAGTAGAAACTATGCACCTAGGTCACCTGGTCTCTAATAACTGTATGCGGTTAGAAAATGGTGTGAAAATGGGCACAAGGATATTTCCAAACATGACCTAAGGTCTGCACACACATTAAAATACTACACACATTTTAGAAAAAATGTTTTAAATTATTGGTAATTTTTTCTCTAACCATGTGGTATATCCAGTCAAAGTGCCCCTCCATATATTTGATGGTGGATGGTTGGAACATGATTTGGTAAACCATGTAGTCAAACCGTGCAACTCAGGTTTTTAGGTAAAAATGATTTTATTTACCTTAATGATATAATTTAACATAGCATTTCTCTTCCACGGATCAATCTCAAGGATGAAGGCCTCCATTTTCCCATTTTGGATCTCCCAATACCTCTTCCATGGGTTTTGATCATGAGATCTAATTTGAAGTCCAAATCAATCCTCATTCATTATGTTTGATGAAAATTGGTAAGAAATCAATTCAACATGATCCATTAGTGTTTCTTCATTCTATTGGAGGTGATATGTAAATGTATGCTCAGATTCTATATTTTCAATTCATTGACTTGTTATTGAAATCACATTCAATGATTGAAAAAAATAAATACTGACACTAGAAGAGGAGGGTCATATGATTCTAAATTAGATAGTCTATAACTCATCACTTATACTTACTCATTTTATAAATTGTCATCTGGGCACAAAAATATCATCTAGAATGACATGTTAAGTTCTTTCACCGTGATTATATTTTTTAGAACCATATTCTATGTGTTGTTTCTTATATGTTATCCATCATTGGATGTTATGCACTCAATGTAAACCACCAAAAGTAGAGAGTTTCTATGTTTATTCATTTAGATTCATGTTAATCCTATCTGCGCCACATCTCGTGTGAGATGTGACTTAAAATTGTTAAAGGAAATTGTTTCTAATTAAATTTTTTAATCATAAATGGTTGTTGCATGTATATATAACCTGACCCTTCTATGTAAAATGTTGTAATTAATGAATGAATTTTTAAATGGGTAAATGGAATGTATACTGTGTATATGTCTTATAATATTTAAATAATGAAATTGAATTACTTGGTTTTAGGTATATAGCACCCCTTTCCATGTATAATTGATAGTAGTTGAGTGAAAATAATGTCATAATTATGATTTATGTAATCTAATAATGGTTTAATGTTCTACTAGCCTTGTCACACTAATGAAATGTATGGAATGAACCCTCAGATTAAATAAATGGAATCATTATTATAAGTCCATAATTAATTTATTAATCATGTGTATGGTACCTATTTTATATGGACCATTACCTTATTGTAAGAGTAGTCAAGCAAGAAAACACCCTGGATTCCTGGGTGAATTATTCGAGAACTCATGGATTCTATTCCAATTTAGGGATGTCGATTTCCATGGTTGATACACACCTTGGAATTAGATATTTTTTATTTTTGGATGCCTGGTACGAAACCCTAGGATTTCTCCATTATCATTATAATATTACATGGATACACTCATTAGATCTAGAAGGATGTATATATACATGAGGATTCATAGTTACACACATCGGTTCCAATCATGATTTATCCCATTTTACCTTGAATAAATTCATTAGACTCAATTAGAATAATTATTTTGGAATGCCTTATGTGATTCCAATTAGATTACATTGTTACCCCTTTAGCCATAAAATTTATTATTACCAAATGTTCTCAACCCCTGAGGTCAAAGAATCCATGGTTATTACCTTGGATCATCTTAAGAAGTATTTTTATAATGGATTCCTTGTTATAACCTGGATCCTTTATCAATATTGTTGTCATATATGGAAATCAGTTATACTTATACCTCTAATGAATAATTATATAAATTGGAAGATAAATAATTTATGAAATGATATCATATTTAGAGACATTTTTAGTTGTGGCTAAAGTAGGTACCTGGGTATTTTCATTGGTGTACAACATTAGTTACATATAAACATATATATACATGGATACAAACTTTTTTAGATTACACCACATTGAATGGATGTTTTTATATGCACTTGGGGGTGTCCAATAGTGATTTATCTCACATCATATCTGGGCCTCCACTGTTGCCGAAGAAGATTACTTGAATTTAGTTATTGAAAAGGGGAAGATTCATATATTGGACACACGATATTTTCATCTTTATTAGGATAGTGTGTGGTAATAGATGACCTGGATAAGGCTATAGATGCTGGATATTTTTTTGTTCAATTATTTACTCTTATATAGAATGTATTGTACTACTTCTTGTTTCATTGTATTGATGATTTCATTCTCTATAGATACATGGAATACATTATCATCTTATCAAGTATTGTTATAAGTTATTTAGATATTTAATTGTTTTGTTTTCATCTATTGTTACATTTATTTTTTTGTACTGCTTCCACTATTTAATTGTTATTATATTTATTTTATGTGCTAACATTTGATAATGATGGCATATTATCTCCCAAAAGCACACCCTATGACCTCCCATCTATTTTATACGAAATAGAATTCAGGGAGACGTGCTTGAACCCATGTGGTAAAACTGGATCATGGAATCATTGAGTGGAAATAGGGGTAGAGATGTCACAAACTATTATAAGAGGTTTCATTTATTTCTTTTCTATATAGAGACAATAATTAGTATATTAGAAATGCATTAGAACTTGGTTATAAGTCATTATTGAGAATATCTAACCCATGTGTCTGTTAATTCTAAGTTCATTGGCATTATAATTGTTCTTTCTTTTTACTATTACCATTGATATCATTTCCCCATTGGGTAACACATATGATATGTTTTGTTTATTGTTATATTTTTTTTTCTGATAGAGGTTTTAATTTTCTCCTTGGACCTATTATATGAGGTAAAGGAGTGCCAATCATGCATAATTATAGGCACTTGTATTCACATTTCATGCATAGACAACAACATATTTGTGCATTTATGTAATTTTATTTTATTTTTAGTAATCCCTATATATATACATGTTCCCCTCTCTGGAAATGATTGAGTGACATTTAGTTTCAATTTAGGAGGAGTATGGTACCTCGTTGGTTGGAAGGAGTAGTTTATTGAGTAAATACATCGAAAAAAACACATCAAATTTTGAGATAACATGTAGATGGTGTTAAATTGAGAATACATGGGTGTTTCCTTCAGTGATACAGAAATTAGAATCTATTTTGATCATATTTTTGGAATAAATATATAATAAAATAAAAACATATATGCAAAATATTGACTTATAAAATGAAATGGTTTTTATTAATGAGTGTGGAAAGGTATAGAAGACCCTTCTCCAAATGGAATTCTCTATAATTTAAACATGAACACTTACCAATACATTGTCTTCTAAGTGGGTTGTTGGGTTACTATTCCGTAGGAAGTGACCCTTTATTCTACGTTATAATTATTATAATGTAGATATCTTATTATATAATTATCAGAGGCTTCTTCTTGGTTGTTTTAGACCAATGTCACTATGACATCATTATTTCATTCACATGGTGGGTGGTGATGACCATGCTCTAGACATGGATGGCCAAAATTTTCCAGACACATCAGTAGGAGTTACACTTAATGCATCAAAAACTATACCAGATCTAGTAACTAATGCATGGATCATGAGAGTTTCTTATGCCCAATGCAGTCTTTGAAATCTAGGCCATAATATACACCTATAGTGGCTAATGTTACTTGTCAATTCTACCAGCAACATCCTCCAACATTCTTGGTGGATGGAGGTCTACAGGTTGTTGATATAAGGAAAGAGGCCACATTATAAATCTTTGAGCATCTGGAGATGCCTCCAAAAAAGAAGGTCAAGATTTCTAATTATATACGTCAGGATTCGGCCAAGCGCTGGAGAGATTTTATTATCTAGGTTGGTCGATATTAGTGAATTTTGTGGGATTATTTCCATACTTCTTTATATGATCATTTCTTTCTTAGGCGCTGAGGGATGATTGTGATAGAAATTTCATGTATCTAGAGAATGGTGCTATGTCACTCATTAAGTATTATTAAAACATTATGGAGATAATTTTCTTTTGATAACTATTATCTGGTGATGAGAATCCACATGCTAGATGCTTTTAAGATGGGCTTCAATATTTCATCTGTACTCTAGTGAATTAATTTCACATACCAACATTAGTTGATATCATTGATGATAATAATATCATTGAGAAAAACCTGATTGATGGAGACAATATTGGTCATAGAGGATCAATGCTGAGGTAGGCCAGTAGTTCTTCTTATGGAAAGAAACACTCCCGCAAGGTTACACATCAAATCAGTGGAAGTTATATAAACTACACTAGAAGTTCCATTTTATTCTATTTTTGTGGTTGGTAGGGGAATTTGAAGCCTTTGTGTTATAGAGACCTGATAGATTGCAATGTTTGTATCCATAGGGGGCATGTTTAGAGATCATGTTAGTCTTTTCCATCTATATTCAGTGGAAGAGGTTCCACACTATCTCTATATTCAAGTGAAGGTTATTTTACCGCACATCGAGTGGGGGGTAGGATTGTCACTGATAGAAATAGACCAAGAGGTTATTTTTATTATGGTGTCTAGAAATATAGATCATCAGCTCCCATAGTGTGATCACACATAGTGATGTCTAGCTAGATCATGGGGGCATGGATTAGGCCAATTTCTTGAATTAAAACTGACATTTGAGGACCAAAGTGAAAGACAATATATTGTATGAGGTCCTTTTTTAGTATACATCATTATAATATCTTAATCATTTATATTGTTTCATCAAATAATTTCATTTTCTAATCCAACATGGAAATTATGGGGCTTAAAATTCACTAATACTCTGCCCAAATAACACTGGACACACCATTGGGAGTACATTCAGAGAGAGTAAGCCAATTTAGGTACTTTCCCACTGAGGGAGGTAGTTAATATTTTTTGTGGGACATCTTTATTCTAGAGATGTCTAACTTAGATGTCATTATATGGAGGGATTGTTTGGTTCTTTATCATGCATTTGTAGACTCATGGTATAGATTATATCCGGAGAGGGTAGATATTATCTTCACATAGGTGAGTGGGATTTCCTGGATAGTAGTGCTAGATTAGTATATATTGGTGTAGGGGTAGACACCACCATGATTGATAATCATTTCATTGAGGGTCCTATTTTACATTTGGATGAACTCCATCTTTTATTAGTTAAATTTCGGGATGTATTTCCCATGATGTTTCAAGACTACCCCCTAAGAGATAGTAAGTTTTTAGGATTTGAATTGTTCAAGGATCATCTTGAATGTCCATTACTCTATATAGGATAGAACCTACTAAGATCCATGATCAGAATATTTAGTAGTAGAATTTATAGTCTAATGGGTTATATGGTCTAGTGCTTCCTCTTGGGGTTCACCCCAGTTTTTTCCCAAGAAGGAGAATCTTAATCTTCACATATGTTCCAATTATAAATGGTTGAACATCCTTATATTCAAGAACTAGATTCCACTTCATCAGAAAGATGATATCTTCTTCCATATTTAATGAGCTAGGGTGTTTTCTAAGATCGACCAGTGAATTTTCTATCATCTTGTCTGATTCAGATCATCATACTAACCTCTTACATCTTTTTGTAGTAGGTATAGTCTATAGGAGTATCTCATTATGATGTTTGGTCTTATGAAAAATCCCACTATTTTCATGGATTTGATGAATAGGGGTTTTTGGTTGTATATGGATTCATTTTCATGTTCACTATGTATGATATATTAGTGTATTCATAGACTTATAGATACAATGATAAGTACCTTGAGATCATTATGAGTACACTAAGATAGAATCATATTTATTCTAATCTTTATAATATCCACTTATCGATCAAAATAATTTCACTTCGTTATTCATATAATATCAGAATCAGGACTGTCAATTGATCTTGAGAAGTTCTTTGTTATTGTTTCCTTGGATAATCCCAATAATGTGATTGATATATGGGGTTTCTTTTGGATTTATAGTTATTATTGCAATTTTATACAATAATAATCATGCCTTAAATCACCAATAAATACTATTACAAATAAGGGTGTCATGTTTTTATGGTAAAAAAATGTGACAAACATTTCAGATGATATAATGAATGATTGTATTGGTACATATTCTAGTTTTTTAGAGCTTGGAATTGGTAGTACAATAAACTGTGATACATAAATCATAGGGATAAAACATGTGATGATGTAATAGAATAGAGGCTTTGTATATATATATCGGTATTTGAGTCCTCATGAGATAAATATCCTAGGAGAATACCTAGAGAGGGAATTCGTTTTCCATTCCTTACATTGCTGGATACAATAACTATTCTGTGAGGGATTTGTGGTGTATATGGACCAAAATATAGTCTAATATATTTCTTATTAAATTAATTGAATATCAGAGGGAGAATATGGCGTCAATATATTTTTCCTTCTATTTTGAGATTTCCTATACACCCAGAAAGGGAAATGTAGTAGTTGATGGGATGAGTCAAAAAACTCAGGAAGTGTGAAGCCATTGATGAAGGAAAATTTATATCCCTCACCATTATCCTATCTTTTTAATTTAATGATTTTCATAATAATTATTATATATCATCCATGCAATTTACCGTATTCTTCCTTGAGAAGTCGATGTTTTGTAAATTTTCATATCTTGAAGGCTTGATTTTATATGATAAAATTTTATAGAGGACCCAACTTTGAATTTGTCTCTGGAGAGGGAACTAATCCTACAAATGCATGGATGTGTCTAGGTCCCTACGACTATGAGATAAAAACTGACGTGTGAGTCCCATTCTTCACTGTTGGTTGTTCATTCATCAATTTCTATGTTGTATTGAGATATACAATTATAGAATTGATGTCCTTGGATGAAACATTAATGAACCAGATTTTTCAGGAGGTGTTCCACCTTTCATCAGGTGAATTCTAAGAGCTAGATATCTAATAGCTAGTTACAACAAATTCTAGTCCTATAATGGAAATTGTAAGTGTTTTATATGGAATATATAGTGGGATTACTGAGGTTATATATATGTAGTGACATTATATGGGTAACCACTAACATACTAAATAAATTATCCCACTTATGTCATATTCTGGAAACATTATCCGTTGATGGGCTAGGAAGATTTCATGTTTGTGAGATAATCCAACTAAATGTGGTCCCTCATAAAATCAATTAAGATATGGAAACTATATTCTTTTTATTATTATAGAAGTGGTTGAAGATTGAAATGGGAACACCTGTGCTTCTGAGCATAACCCTTCACACTCAAACCCATTATCTATCAGAAGGACAATACAGGTTCTAGAGGATATTATTTGAGAACGATAAATTTATTTTGGTGGTTCTTGGGAGAACCATATCCATCTCTTCTATTTCACTTACAATAATTTATTTCTTGTGATAATTCATATGGATCATTTTGAGTTCTTGTAAGGTATGTTGTGTCATTCATCCGTAAATTTTATAGATATATTCATGGAAACACTTCTAAGTACTTATCTTCTTCAAGATACATCGAGTAATGTTTTACTAATCTAGAAGTGTATGTCTACTACTCAATCTTGAAAAAAATATTATGAAGTTAATCATTGACGTCTTTGGGATTTTTAGGTCATGGATCTTTTTTCCAACAGGTATCACCCAGGATTTGGAATATGTAGATACAGAGGCAAGGGATGATGTCACCTTGTTATGTTGGGTAATTTCATATTCTTCAGAGTTTCATTATGGTATCCTATAAGTTGATACTATCTCATAGGTACAATTCCATGAATAAAATCTTCCATGTTTTACTGCATAACCATTTTCATAGGGACCCATCTAATACTTTTGATGTTGAGGAAGTTGAACCAGATGCTAATGGTTCATTTGGTGAGTATACTATACTTATCTTTGAATAGATCATAAATGCTCTCTAAGGATGCTTTGTATATTTAGTATGGGTTCCAATGGAAGAACTACGATGTACCAGATGAGTATCGTGAGAACTAGGATTGGGTATATGCCTAATGGCTAGAATTATTCTTTGACAATATTTCAGTAACACTAAAAGTTGATCATAGTGATTAATTCCTTTATGGGAGAAAACGATTATTATATTATGTAAAAATGCATTTTAATTATCTATAATGATTTATCATGTTCCTAATAAGGATTCCTAATGTGGTTGGGAAGGTTTTAGGGTTGATCAGTGCTTGATCAAATCTTGGAACCCTAACAGGTGGTGAAAAAGCTAGGATCAAGATTAATAGAAATTTTTTTCATAGCACGCAAGACCTCTTATAACATTTCGAGGCTTGATAATGGGGAACCAAAGTGAATAGTTTTCCTTAATAGTGCTCTAGGGTCCATACACCTATGAAAAAACTAGTGGCCTTTTAGCAGTGGTATTTTCTTGGTAGGTTCATGGTTTTTATAACCATGTGACATAACCATGTGAAGTTACCCTCCTTGTAGAAGAAGACGCATTATTGGAACATTATTTAAAAAAATGAAAGGAGAAACCATACATCCATATACAGGTAAAATCACTATATTATACATTATTATATAATTAAATAAACAATCGAGGGTGAAATATAGGGTTTTTGGAGGTCCCCCGTGATGGGAGATTATAGAGGTGATGTTCCATTGTACACCATCATCTCTTCCCCTATCATTCATTTTGGGATTCTTGATCTTGGTGGATCAGTGTTCTCAGACTCTTGGGTTGGAAAAAACTCTGATAAGATCCTGTAATATGTTCCTCACACTTGAATTTGATTACCCTTTTTTGGTATTTGGTTGTTGGATGGGATTTTGATATTGTCTTGGGTTAGCTTGTCCTCAGGACGTAATAATAAAGCGTTGGCAGCATCTAGAAAGAATGTAGCACCTTCTCTACTCAGCTGTATTAGATGCAATAACACAATTGTCATTGATGGTAAAATATTTCTCTGTTTGGATTAGGGGGTCTTATAAATTTTAAAATTTAATATGGATTACAGTGGAGATATCTAGCACGTACATGGAGCCATCTCTCATTGGATGTGATAGAGGAAAAAATGAAAAGATGGTGATAATGGCGAATTCATGGTCCATCACATGACATTGCTTCCATCAAATTTTTTGTCATGTTATGATCACGCATATAGGTGCTTGGCGGGGATTGTTATTTTGGTGTCTTAGATGTGTACTACTATGTCTTAGAGGAGTAAATTTTTTATTATGTGGTTTGTTGATATCTTGTATCTCATGCTAATATTTTCAAGTGGATCCTTGGTTCTTCCCTCAAATCCACTACTATTTTTTCTTCAATTGGATGGTGATCTATGGTGTAATATGATCTGTGAATGGTGATTGGGTATCTCAACACTGCAAATTGGAACTTCATTGGGTTTTCAAATACTATACCATGGTGCATTATAAGGTTGATGAAAGTTGTTTGGTTAGGCTTCAGGTTGTTTCATTTCTAGGTGAGGGGGTTTTGGTGCATTGTTGAATACTGGATAATTTTTAGGTGGTGGAGAGCAGTGTTGGTTCTCTTACCTCATTATTTCATGGACGTATCATTTTTTCTAATGATGAATATTGTTTTCACAAAGTGGGTTAAATATATGTTGTGGTATTTTATTATTCAATGAAGGTTTTCAGATGGGGGTTTTCAAACGAGGTTCATGATCTTGGCAAAGGTTGTGGCCCGACGTTGAATCTTCGTCAACTCAAAATCAACTCGAGTTTTTTGTTCCAATGACCCTTCCCAAGTCGTCCTAGGAAATTTTTTCTCTTTGAGGCTTTGGGATGTGATGTTCATGTATTCATCCATGGTCTAGGAAGTTGAAATCTATGATTTCTTCCTCCTACCTCTAGGTTTTGGATGACAGTGCACAATAGGTTTCCTATTATTTGATCACCTCACGAAATAGAACCTAGCTATATTTTCAAGGAAAAAGGTTTCTATTTTTTATTATTATTCTGGGTCAACATTATGACATGATGCCCTCATTGATGTTATAGATATCGATGATAGGGGTGGATTGTCACGTTGTTCAGTCATGGTGTGATGTGAAAAATCTGTGGATTTTGAGGTTATTTTTATTTTGAATTTCTATTTTTGAAATGTGAATTTTTGTGGAATGTGGGGTAGTGGTGGTTACAAATGTGATTTTTAATTTTCTATTTCGAATCCTAATTTTTATTAGTTTTTTGAATTATGATCATACTGATTAATATTTTATACTTTTTTGATTCTGTATTTATAATTGGTTCATATAAAACATAAAAGTGGGTTTATAAAAAAAGAAATTTGGATATAATTAAACCTACAATTTCTCTTCCATGGATTATTTTAGTGTTTTAAGGCCTCATTTCACCCATTTTGGAGATATAAAGATACATTCTAATGGTTTTTATCCTGATCATAAATCTAATATTGAATTCCATCTTAGTTATTATGATAGATTCATGTTAGTTTGTAATCAATTAAACATGAGACACATTTCATTCAGCTTTATGTCGATGATGCAATTTAGATACAGGTTCATATAAGCTATTTTTAGTGCATTGATCGGTTATTAAAATATCTTCCAATTTGGGCCAAATTAAAAACTGAAAGTAGATGAAGAGAGTCATATATGCAAAATATATTTGATCAACAAATCATCCATTATATTTAATTGTTTTGTAAATTCACACTTTTGTAGGCGTATTTCATTATGAATGGTGTATTAATTTCACGTATAAATCATATAGTCACTATAATTCTATTAAATGTCTCTTTCCACATAAGTTATCCATCATTGGAGTTTACATCATCAATGTTAGTCACCCCAAGTAGAGTGTTTCTATATTTATGCTTTTAATAGCTTGTTAAGCCTATCTACCCCACCGTTTTGGTGAGAAGTGACTTAAACTTGAAAAAGGTAAGGGTATCGAATTAAATGAATGAATCATAAATGGGTTTAACATGTATATATTACTCAGACCTTATATTGTATGTTTTTATTTTTTTATTTAATTTTTAAATGGTTAATTGGAAAGTATACCATTTATATGGATTTCTATTTAAATGAATGCAGTAGAATCAATTGGTTTCATGTACATAGAACCCCATTCCAGGTTTAATGGAATGTGGGGGAGTAAAATTAATAGATTAATTATGATTTATCTAAACTAATAAATGTTTTGTTTTTCTATTAACATTTTTCACACTAATGAAAGGAATAAAATGAACCGTTTGACTAATTAAATGGAATGAGTATTACATGGACATAATTAATTAATGATTCCAGTGTATGGTGCCTATGTATATAGACCATGATATTATTATAGGTTTAGTGGAAATCATGATATCTGTGGATTCTCAATGGAATTACTAGTACACTTGAGGATGGCATTTTGATTTAGGGATATGAGTTTCCATGGTTGGTACCCACCATGGATCCCAATCCTTGTCTATTTTATATTCCTAATATGATCCCATAGGATCAATCTATTATCATTATTTTACTCCTTGGATAAAATACATAGATGTTGAATGGTGTCTAAGGAAATGATACACCATGGTAACACCCATCAGGACCAATAATCATTTATCCCATTTTATCTTCCATGAATTCCTAGACCTGATTGGAATCATTATTGTTGAATAAGTTAAGCGATGCACTAAATATTACAATATTTCCGTTTTAAAAAAAATACACTTGATTTTAGGGTTTACTTGAACCACAAGGATGAGGATGTGTCGGGTATTACCTTGGATCCTCATAATTATTATGGTCAACATTAATGTTATCATATACCCTAGATCCTTTATATTATTATCATTTTAGAATGGTAGTTCCATATATACCTCACATGTATTATTATATTGATAGAAACATAAATAATTAATGAGATTATCTCATGATCAGTGAATTTATGAGATGGGGTTAAGGAATTTACTTCAGTAATTACATTACTGTTCTACCTTACACACACACACAGATATATATATATATATATATATATGCTTATCTGCAAACTATATCAATTTATATTACACAAAATAGATGTTATAGACATTGTTGTTGGTGGACTACTGAGATTTATCACACACCCTCTCTAGGACTCCGTAGGGAAAAGATAATATTACATGATTGTAGTTATTAACAAGGAGAATATTTCTAATTTGGTCACCTTATACTGCTTGATTTCTTATGGTGGATCATGGTAGTAGATGAGTGTTCAATGGATTTAAAGGATGGATAGTTTTTGGTTTATTTTTTTTTTAATTTTATATTGCATGTATTTTATGACAAACTTCTTATTTCTATTTAGTTTTTCATTCTTATAGATACATGATATACATTATCATCTTATTGAGTATTTTTATCAAATTTTTCTTTTATTAATTATTATTGCATGATTTTACTATTCCATCTATTTATTTATATTACTTATGCTCTTTACATATTAATAGACATATCCACTATGCTACAATCTGGTAATGAGGCCATAGACTCTCCACAAACACACCCTATACCCTCACTACTATTCATTTGCCACTAGAATTATGGAAGACTTGCTTGTGGCCATGTGATCAACTAGACTCGAAGCACCATTGAGTGGAACCTGAGATCAGGACATCACAATGTTGTATTAGAGGATTATTCCTTACATTAATTTTTTCATACAACTGACATGATATTTGGAACTCTTTGGAACATGGTTATAATTCATTCTTAGGTGTACCTGAATAATGTTCAGTGTAGTTCTGATTTCCCATGAATTATAATTGTTTTTGTGTTTATTCTTATTATTGTTCATATCATTTCCCTATTGGGAAACAAAGATGCTGTGTATTGATTATTATTATTATTATTATTATTATTGAGTTATTTATTTTACCCTTGGACCAATTATACAATGACAAGGAGAATAAATAATTTATCATTATATGAATCTGATCTGGGCAGACATGCATAGATTTTTGAGAGTTTCCAACATCTGATGAAGTCTATATTGGGTGATCATTATCATGCACATACAATGGCTAATCTGACAGGAGAATTATAGAAGTAGCATCCTCACAACTTTTAAGGGGATAGAGTTCCATAGGCTACCATGTATTATATAGAGGAAACCTTATCTATATTTGAGAATTTTGGGATGCCTCCAGTGTAGAGGGTTTATCTTGGAATATATACTGTGTGATTTGGGAAAACTATGATGGTATTTTTTTACCCCGTTTGGTCACCATTTGGGAAAGGTGTGGGAAGATTTATATACTAATTTCTATTATTAATTAATCCCAATGTTGATTAAGTATGGCAATGATGTAGTTTTCATGCATTTAATGTAGGGTTCTATGTCATTCATGGAGCATTCAGTGTGTATTTTTGGCGATACAACACTTTTCACTATGTCAACACAGTGACGATGTTTCACATGGTAGAAGCTTCAAGGACGGGATTCAGTATTCCACCCATACTCTGGTGAATGTATTTAACCTACCTAAATTATCTAGGATCATCATTCAGGCTCTTATCATTGAGTTAATCCTGAGTGAATGATACAATACTAGGCATAGATGATCGTTGTTGAGGCATGTCAGTAGTTTTTCTGGTAGCAAGAAATATTCCATTGAGAATTCACGTCAATGTAGTGGTGATGATAGTTACTGCACTACCAAATATTTTATATTCCATCAATGTGGATGGTAAGGGAATATGAAGCATATATGCGATAGAGACCTGATGGAGTTTCTTTTCATGTGGCTATAATGGGAATCTTCATAGAAGCTATCAAACCATTACATCTAATTCCATTTGAAGTGGCTGTTCACTAGATCCACCGATAGGTGTAGTTTATTTTACAATACTTCGAGTAAGGAGTTGTTTTGAACTAGATGGAATCACCGAGGAGGAGGTTCTATCCATGGTATACAAACATAAAATCATTGGTTCCAAAAGATTATTCAATGTTAGTTTAGTCTAGCATCATCACATTGCCATGGATTTCATTAGTTTCATGTCTTATTGATGATACCCATGTATCCATGTGTAGGACCATCTACAGTATGAAGTACTTTTCTTCTAGTATCCACTATAATATATTCCTTGTTTGATAGAGGTTCATTATACTCCTTTTTCTCCAAATATACAATAGAATTATTGGGGTATGAAATTTGATATTTATGAGTATTAATGGACTTGGATACACAATTAGAATTATAGCCACATAGAATATGCCAATTTAGGTACTGACCCCTTTAGGTGGGTAGTTTCCCTTTCTTTTGTGACCTTTTTGTTTCTTAGCTCATAGGATTTAATGTGATTATTTGGGATGGATTGGTTCTTTCTTTATCACAATGATGAAGAATACTATCTCCTTAAGGTATCTTTTACATTAGATGATAGAAAACATTCTCTACACAATGGTTACTTGGATGTCTACGATAGGACATTTGGACCCAAGCATCATGGTGTAGGTGGAGTGACCGACAATATTTTGAATCTATTCAAGGAGAATCTGGGTTTATATCAAGATGAATTCCCTCCAAAAATATATTATTTTAGTAATTTATTTCATGATTATTTTAAGTGTTTCCCTCCTAAAAAATAGGTATATGTTATTATTGATATTATTCTCAAAGCTACACCATGTTCCATTCCTCTATACATGATGAAACCAACTGTTCTTCATGAGAACATGATGAAGTTGGACGATTTAGATGAAAAAAGTTTTATACTGCCTATGAATTTCTCTTGGGGTTCAGTAATGATTTTCTCTTAGAAGGAGGATGTGTATCCTTGTCTATGAATTGATTATAGATGGTTGAACAATATTAGATTCAAGAAATTGTGTCCACTACCTTATAGAGATGATCACATTTACTAGATCTAAGGATATTGTGTGTTTTCTATGATTTACAGGAGATCAGGAAGTCATCATGTGTGAGTCAAACAATCTAAAAAACTACATATATAATTCTATAGTAGTTGCAGTATATGTGATTATATTGTTATGAAACAACGTCTTAAAAATGCATATACCATTTTCATGGCTCGAATAAGTAATCTTTATGTCTATATCAAGATTCTTTTTTTGTGGTCTTCGTTGATGACATATTTATGTATTCTCACACTCGTAGAGACCATGATAACCACCTTGATAAATTTTTATGTACACTAAGTGAGAATCATATTAATACCAATATTTCTAAGTGGAACTTTTGGATTGAAAAATTTCTCTTTTTATGTAATATAATCAGAGAATTAGGAGTATCAAATTACCTACAGAGTTGAGTACTATGGTTTCATGGTTGTCTACCACAAACATGTTATATATAAAGAGATTATTGGGGATGGATGGATATTATAGGAATTTAATACTGGACATCAAATGATTTTCATTACCTCTTACTGGTATTACAATGAAGGGTGTCAAGAACCTATGGTCAGAAGAGTGTGAGAAATACTTTAATGAGTTGAATGTAAGGATTCTATTGATAGCTATTCTAATTATTCAATATATGGTAGAGGTTATATAGTTTTATTTTATTTATATAATATTGGGATAGGTTTATTACTAAAGAATGATGATAGAATAATTATATACATATCTTAGTAGTTGAGACCTCACGGGATAAAATACTTGATCATGAACTTGAGTTAGAAGTAGTAATTCATTCCTTACATTTCTAGAGACACAATATAGGGGGTGGGAACATTGTGGTGTAAATATAAAATTGGTTCTTGAATTATATCAATATTCTATTTATCATTAATTCTATACAATCAATATGGGTATAATATACTTTGTAATTCAATTTTTATCTTTCCTATACGTTTGGAAAGGGAAATGAAATATCTGATGTGTTGTGTTAGAAAACTAAGTAGAATATGGTTATCCAAGAATTAATAGAAATTGATGGATCTCTTCTCTGAGATACATATGAATTTTCATGAAATTCCATGGAAATCTTATATCTTATCCATTATTGTTACCTCTTCTCTCCTTGATAACATAAAGATTAAAAAAAATTCAGATCCTAAAATATTGATTCTCTAAGAGAGCATTGAATAAGAGGACCTATATATAGATTGTTCTATAGAAAGAGATGTCATCCTATATATACATGGGTATTTATATGTTCCAAAATATATCAGAGAGGAAATGATACACGATTCCAATGCTTCTATGTTTGGTAGATAATTTAGGAGTCTTTAGAACATATCGAGATATGTGAAACCCATATTGGAGGCCTTGGATGAGACATCAGATGGTATGATTTATCATTAGGCCTTCCACCTATGTAGTAGGAGAATTTGGAGAACTAGAGACCTTTGGGTGTGTAAAATAAACATTTAGTCCCATAATGGAAATGGGATGATGATTCCATGGACGATTTAGTCGAATTAATAAGATCATCAAGAGGAATCAATGCTATATGGGTAGTCATTGACTGACTGATGAAACTATCCCACTACCTTCCTATCCAAGAGACTTTTTCATTGGATGCTATTGGATGATTTCATTTTCATGAGATCATCCAACTACTTTGGGTCACTCGTAAAATTGTTTAAAAAAGATAATTTATTCACATCACCATTATGGAAGGGGTTGTTGACGAATATGGGTACATAAATGATTTTGAGCATAGCCTGTCACCCTTAGACAGATGGTCAATCAGAATAATCAAAACATGTTCTATATGACATGCTCCAAGAATTCGTCTCGAATTTCTATGCTTCGTTGGAGAAGAATATACCTCCTATATATTCATCCTTCTATACTAGCTTTTAGGATAAAATTTCAATGTATCATTTTGATTCCTTGTTTGTTAGGTCGTGTGTTTCACCCCTTGTGTTTCTATAGGTACGAGAGTTATTGCTACTAGGTCCTCATCTGGTGTAGATGTCTTCAGAGTCCGTTCAATAGATCATAATGTGAATGTCTATCGTTTACTCTAGCCAAAAATCTTATATCATTCACTATCAGTGACATTTGGATGTCATGTATGAGGATAGGATTTTCATGATGGTATCACCCCTTCTTTGGAATATAATTATAATGAATAAATAAAAATTTTCTCCTCGTTATGTATGATACTTTGAGATTTCTGAGAGAGGGATGCGATTATCCTATCCGTTGATACTAACTCATAGGTATCATCCAAAAAAATATGTATTCTATATTTCAAAAAGTCACCATTATCATTCTGACCCATTACATTATTTTGATAATGAGTAGGTTGATTTAGATGTTGATGATTATTTTGAAGTGTATCCAATACACATAGTTTACTGGGGAACTAAGGCTCCCCATGGAAATTCTATCTCTCTAGAATGGGTGTTTTAATAAGAAAGCCCTGTATAGGATGAGACATGGTGGTGGGAGGCAAACGTATGTGCCTTGTGTACAAATTGGTTCTTAGATAGTGTTTCTCTACCCTTGGAATGTGAAATTAGGGATGCATTCCTTTAAGTGGGAGGACTCTAAGGACCCTGTTTTTATCTCGAGTATATATCAATTTAAAATTGGAATAATTATTTATTTTTGATATAATATGGTTCATTAATGAGGTTATTATAGTTTTGAGTTTTTTGGGGGGTTGTTTTGAGTACATAACCTCGACCGGTGGATAAAAATAATGTGTCACTTGGTTAGTAGACACCGTGCGACCCATCCTTCAAGACCTGTCCTAACCATATGGGGGTAGACAATTTGGTGAATTAGGGAACATAGATTTCCCAAAATGAGCTCCTGGGGATAGATTAACATGGAAATAATAAACATTTTAGTGAAGGTGTTTTGTGTGGTTGGATCACGATATCTCTAGATTTGTAGCCTAACTATGCAACCCAGGTTTTTTGGTAAAATGATAATATTGAAATTATGGAACTAATTCAACATAACCCTTCTCTTTCATGGCTCAATCTATTATATGAAGGAATCATTTATCTCATTTTGGAGATCTGAAGCCATATTCCATAGGATTTCATCCCAAGAACCATTCTAAAGTGTAACTTGATCCCTCTTAATCATATTGGATGCACATCAGTAAGTACTCGATTCATATTGAGTCATTTTTCATTCTTATATATATCGATGATTATTTTCAGATGCATGATCATATGTCCTATTATTAGGGTATTGATCTTGTCTATATATCTGTTAAAATACAATAAAAATTAAAGGCTAACACTAGTTGGTGAGAGTCATATGATCCTATGTTAGGTGGTCTATAACTAATCCCTTATGTTTCAACACATTATAAATTGTTATACATACACATTTATTTCATCATGCATTATGATTTAAATTGATTTTCAATGTTTATAGTAATTAAAATCATATTGTAAGAATATTTTAAAATATTTTATCCGTTATTTAAATTTACATAGCCAATGGAGACTTCCCCATGTATCATGATTCCATATATATTATTTTAGAATATTGATAAACCTATCTAAGTTACTGTTTGGGTGAGCTAGGACATGGCCACTTTAATGGAACATGTTTGAAATTAAATGAATGAAACATAAATTGATGTCACACAAATATATAACTCAAATTTTATAAGGAAAGTGTTTTAATTAATTAATGGGTGTTTAAATTGTTATTTATAAAGTATATTATACATATGACTTTGCATATTTAAATGAATGTAATAGAATTACTTGGTTGTATGTACTTAAAGCCCATTAACATATATAATGGAAGGTATATGAGTGATCGTAATTAATTAATTATGGTTTATCAAAACAAATTATTTTTTTAATGTCATATTAGCATTATCACAAAAATTAATGTCATGGAATGAACAGTTTGAGTAATTTACTGAATGGATGAAGTCCTTCTTTTTTATTGATTTTTTGATTAGTCACCTTTCCAGGAATAAGGGGATCCCATAAAAGGCTCGTATTCTTAGGTATTACATTTCATGTAGGCTTGTAGAAATTACATGACCCAAAGGTCTCCAAGAAATCATACACACAATGACTACTTTAAACTGCTCCTCCGTGGCATCTGCATCGTCATCAGCTCTTTGCCATTTCATGAATATTCAACTCGAATGTCCATGTGTAGATGTACAAAACCGCAGTAACGATTGAAAATTCCATACCCTCTCACTCTTCCTAGGTCCGTTTTAGCCTGGCTCTGGTGAATGAGCCCTACTCTTTCCTCCTCTGGAGAGGTTCCTTGTAGAATTTGTCTGTGGAACTACAAATTAGGTGGCCCTGAAGGCCTTGAGGTGGCACAAAGGCCATGAGGTGGCCTGAAAGCCTTACTAACCCATAATCCTAGGTTGACTGAAGTCCTTAAGAAATCCAAGCCCAAACTACTGGCCCATGGTGAATAGATCCGGCTGCTATAGTACCAAAAAATACCTACTACAATAACAACTACAATATCTGCTACAGTGCCTACTTCATTACTGCTACAATAAAAAAATTATCCCTCTCCCTGGTTTTGAACTGAATTCTCGTGGGTTCACTTAGAGAGAATTCATTGAGTTCTCATGGACTCCATTTCTATTCAAGGATGCCCATTTCAAAAGTTGAAACCCATATTAGAACCTGATCCTTATCTACTTATCGATTAGTAATATATAGAAAAATAATCCCTAAATTATCATTATTGGATTTCTTGGATACACTCAGAGGATCTATCATGATATCTATGTAAATGATATACTAGGTTTCATCGGCCAGACCCCATCAGTGCTAGCCCCGTTTTACCCTGGCCGAATTCATTGGACTAAGTTAGAATTAGGATTGTGGAATACCTTGGGTGATTCCCATTATATTAAAATCTCACCCTTTTAACTAATATATATATTACTACTGTTTTTATTAAACCCTTGAGTTTATCGTTGTTGTGGTCCTTACCTTGTATCATCTCAGTTATTATTGTCAACAGGGATGCCTTATTGTACCTTGGAACCTTAATCATCATTACTATCATGTCTGAAAATCTGTGATGGTTATATCTATCAACAATTATTATTTATATTAGAAAATCAATAATTAAAGAAATTATATCCTATCCAGATTCATTACTAGCTGAGGATGAAGTTGGTACTTGGGTATTTACATTACTGTACTACTTTTCATATATATATATATGCATACATACACAAAATTTCAATTTATATTATATGGAATTTATGTTATAGATTCTATTGGGGGTGGTTTAATGAAATCTATCTCACACCCAATATGGGCCTCCATTTTTAACATTACAAATTCAATATTTTTAGTTATTAATAAGGGGAAGCATCATGCTATAGACACATAATATTACTTGCTAGATTATAATGGGGCATGGTAGTAGATGACCAAGCTAGGGATCAGGATGTTTGATAGTTTTTGGTTTCTTTTTTCTACTATTGTATAGAATGTAATTTTCTACTACCTCTTTATTTTAACCATTTGTTATTGCTTTATAGAAAAATGAAATACATTATAATCTCCATCAGTATCATAATCATTTCATTAGTTATTTATTATCTATATTTTCTTCTACTCTTCCATCTATTTATTTTCATTACATTCACTATTTACCAATTATTATATTTATACAATGTGCTACACTCTAGTAATGAAGGAATTTTCTTCGCAGAAAAATACCCAAGTCCCTAACTACTAGTAATTAGCCTTTGGAATTTGGGGAGAGGCATTTGAGGCCATGTGGAAGGTTATGCTCGGGGAAACATTGAGTGTCACTTAGGTTCGAGAATTCACATAGACCATGATTAATTTGAACAATTTAAAATTATGAGTATTTAATTTATTAAATGTTGGATAATGTAAAACCCTATGATTTTTTAAAGAACAGTATATTTAATAGAAAAAAATATATGCAAGACTGTGCATAAAAAACTATGAAATATTATTATTTTATTATAAAAATTATAAACTAGAAATTGAATTAGAGGGTATAAATTTGAATAATAAATTTATTTAATATAGATAAATTTCATACTCAATGTATCTAGAATTATTATTTTTAATGAAATATAAACCCAATTTATTTAATAAATTCATTTTATTCTTCATAATTTAAAGTCGTTAAAAATTTTATTTTATTTCTTTTTATGAGAAAATATCATAATTAGATTCTGGAACATCTAGAGAATATATTTAAAAAATGTTCTTTTTTGAATATATTTTTTTAAATTCATATTATTAATAAATTTTTAGTTTTTATAAAAAAAATTCATTTTTCATTGAATAATGAAAAATACTGATTTTAATTGAAAACTACATTTTTGTTTGAAACATTTAAAATGAACCATATTTTTTCAATTGAATAAAACATATAATTAGTTATAATACATTATTAATAATTTACTTAATTTCTTCTGAACCAATTTTAAGGATTAAATTTGTATAAATACATTTGAAAGAAGGTATTTATATAAAAAACTATTTTTTATTTCATTTTTTAGTTTTTCATATTTAATTATTTTTTTTCTATTTTAAAAATCATACATGAAAAAATGGAGTCTGTATTTGGAATCAAAAGTCCTACCTTTGTAAAATATTTCCCTTTTACTATTTAAAAATTATGAATAATATGATTATTCAATATTTTTCACCATGGTAATGGTAAAATGTATAAAACATGGGTAAATATTTATGATGAGGCATAAGACTTTACACAGAAAATACGTTTATCCTATTGGATTATTTTATTTTCTCCATTTAGATCAATTTTTAAAAAAAATCAAAATTTTGAGCCACTTTTTTAATTTTGACCTTTATAATATTTATATAATAGATAAAGTCATAAGTAACACTTTATTTAATTTAAGATCATAAATATCTTGTTGAAAGGTTAAAAATAAATTATGTTCATATATAAATATTTTTTTTAAATATGAATGATTTTTTATCATATAAATTTAATTTTAAATATTTATAATGAATTAACTATCTTAAATTCTTGACCAGTGCTAACATAATGCTCTTGTGAGAAGTATAAGAAGTAATTATATCATTTTAAAAACATTATATATATTATTGTTTTCTAACATAATTGTACCATGAATTTTTAAGGTAAATTTATCATATCATAGATTTTGTAATGTTTTATATTAATATTACTTTTCCTTCATGTTTGTTTCAAAGACTAATTATATGAATATTTCATTAAATGACATTAATATTATTTTTGGATAAATATATTTCTTTAAAAAAAATATCATTGGACCTTGAAATAGGATTATTTGGATGATATAGGATAAAAAAATTAATTCTAATTCCATTTATGATAAAATGTCCACATTATAAGTAAAATTATGACCCTCTAATATTGGAAATGTCATTATAATGGTCACTAGTTCAAATTTGTTTACAAATGAGTTAAATGAAAATATAAATCTTAAAATTATAAAAAATATTCACCAATATTTTATTGGATGATTATATTAAGAGAAATATTATATATATTTTAATTTGTGCAAATTTATAATAATTTTACATAATTTATAAAAATAATACATTATAATATTTAATGTATTTCCAGAAATCATATTATGGATATTTTATAACAAATAATATTTTAATAATGTTTTTGACAATCAATAAATCATATATTAAGAAACATTAAGTTTATATGGATTATAGTTAAAACAATTGTCTATTTATGTGTTAATTTTACTTTAATATAATTTTAAATGAGCCTAAATAGTAAAATACTATGATACCATGATTTTTGTCAAAAGGGTTAATGGAAAGTTAAAATATAAATATAACGGCTAATACATCATATAATTTTTTTCAATTTTTATGTGATGATAGGATTTAAAATCATAATAATATTATATTATAATTTCACCAATTTTAATCCATTTGAGAAATAAAATTAATTTATATTAATTTAATGCTTTATGAATTTCCAATAATTCCTTTTCCTTTCTTATAAAAGGGATCCCCATATCATCCTCTCTACAGTAATAAAGAGATTTTTTTTCCAGACAATACATACCACAATACCTTCCTATGATCCTTCCCCGAATCTTATATCTTATTTTATTTCCAAAATACAATCCCTTCAAGGCATAAGTTGTAGTCCCAAAAGTGGTTTCTCCACAAGGAGGTATATCTCTTTACGAAGTATTTTCAATTCATTTCATGTTATAACTCATATAAATATGTGTTAATAATCATTAAATAATATATTATGAATAAAGAAAAAACAAAATGTTTTTATTATAATAAAAACACTAATACCCACCCTATTTTCCATCAAATGGGATGTGAAACTATCACTTCTCCTATATATGTGGACTGCCACCTCCACATAACGATACAATTCATTTTCTATATCCATCATTCATGGATTGTTATTTTTATGTGTTAAATGTTAATAAATGATATTTATGATATAATTTAGATTTTGTAATTATAATATCATGTCATATAACATATATTTACATCTATTGGAAAAATATAATGTCACTCGTGCATATGCGTTGACTACCACCTACATAAAGTGATGTGAGTATTTTTTTCATTTATTATTTAAAATAATGGTAATGAAGATAAATTTAATTATTATATATGATATATATGATATAATAATTATTCCTAAATGTTTAATTATTATTTTCCTCTTTTTAATTTTATGAATTAAAAATTGAAAACAACCTTCATCTGTACATATAACTTACCATTTCCCTGAACGGTGTAATTAATTTTTATATCTATATAATTTATGGATGAATATATATATATAGATATATTAAACATATTATATTTATAATATGAATAAAATCATGAATACTATGAAACCATGATCAATGTACCTGTACCGTAACTACTATAGAAAAATTCTGCATAAAAATTAAATAGTTAACCCCATGAAATGATGATATTAAAATGGAATTATTAATAATTTTTTTTTTGAAATATTAGAATTGGAAAAAGTTGATAATATAATTATATAATAATTATATTAGTGAATAATATTAAATTTTTATTTACTATATTTGAGGTCAGAGTTTTTTTTAAGAATGTTTAACTTGATGTAAGGGATTAATATCTCAAATTTTATTCCTTGAGGAATATGTTTTGTTATTCGTTTATGTTATTTTATGAGGTGTAAGTAAAAAAAATTATAATTTATATCAAGAGTTTATATAATTTATTGTTATTTTATTTTTCCTTTAATGCAATTATTTCATTGGGCATATGATTTAAATGATACTAATGTGGTAAGTGATTTATTTTACATTCTCATTATTTATTATGAATTTTTAATATCCATATTTCTATAATGATTTTATATGATATATCCATAAGAAAAAACCATTGATATTATTATACTATCTTTATTCCTAGATATTTCGGTTCTACCATTCATTGACATCTCTTTACGTTCTCAAGAGACTGAAATAATAATTTCAATGAAAAATGAAATTATTTACATCTTCGTTAGAAAATAACTTCTCTTCTATATCTAGGTATTAAATAATTAAATAATTTTATAAATATTCTCCTATTACTTTTTAAATTTATATCTACTCATGATTTAAATTGTACAAAATTATTTAAAATGAATCAACTTTTCCTTGTATGAATGAGGTAATTTTCTATTTATTTTTAAAACATATGAAATGAATTTTTTCTTTTATCTTAAATGTAAGAATATAACTTACTGTCACCATGAACACTAAATTAATTGAATATTACATTAAAATTTCCATGTTTTTTTAAAATCAAATATTTTATCTAATACTTGAGAAATATTTTGATTTCAAATAAATTAATTCAATTTTAAAAGTGTATTTTCCAAATGAATTGATATAAGTGATTCTTTAAAGATATTTGTAATCTATGATAAAATATTTATGGGTTATTTATGTTTTACTCAGGGTATAGTTCAATTATAAACACATTCTTCATTATTTATGTGTTTTAGGATCTTGTTTATAATATACAAATAAAATTCATTTTATTTCAACGGGTTATGCTATGATGAAATGATTAATGTTTTATGAGTCCCAATTCTTTTTCAAGGGTTATTTTATGATATAATTTTTATGAGACCTATTTCAATAACATGGTTTATACTATGATAAATGTTTTGTGATATTTTGGATGAAATGTTTATTTTTTTGTAATTGGTGGTCATAGAATTGTATATCCCTACAATGATTTGCATAATTATTGATATCTCATTAGATAATACTGATTGCAATAGGGAGTTAACCTAAATGAAGAAGGGTATCAGTCTTCTATGTTAGTCTTGGAAGTGATCCTTGATTAACATGATTCATTGGGGAGTGAGATCGATCTTCTACAATAGTCTTTTATGTGATCATTATATACTAAAAAATTATTTTCTATTCTTAAGTGAACGACACAAACATATATCCTATTCCAATGTTACACTTTGACGACAAATGTTATTTGATTCCATTTTAATTCACATCTCCTAAAATTCCACGATTTATGTCATGACATAAAATTTTTGACTATTTTATGTAGGGTATGGTTTTAAAATATCATTAAAATGTACTCATAACCTTATGGACATGTTATGCTTATATGATCATCAACATATCCATTGTTTACCCTTACTGCATGTCTTTTCTCACACTCTGTTATGTTTCCTCTCCCCATGTTATGATGAATTTTTAATGAATTATATTCGTATGAAGGGTTCTAGTTTTGAATATATAAATGGGATATGAATTTTTACTCTTATTAATAGGATTTTTATGTTTCCAAGTGTCCGAATACACTAAAACAATATGATTCTAACTTGGAGAAAAATATTTTGTATTGGACATTCTTATAGTAAGATTCAATAGTTTATATATATGAGTCTCTTAAAAAATTTATCCATAAACAAACTAGAATATGATTTCAACAAGAAAAATCATTTATCAAGGGATGTTAACATTTTTATATATTTTTATAAAATTATTGGATAAATTCTTAGTATGTTTTAAAATGATATGGTAACATTCCTGACTAGGTGATATCCATCTTGGGTGAGTCGGGTGGGTTATGTGACCATAGGTGAAACTCCTTATATATCAGAGGCTAGATAATAGTGATAAGGGTATAAGTATTTAAATGAGGAGACTACACCCTCTATTATGAATTTATAATAATAAAAAAATATAATAACACATTAACAAAAATAGTGGAAAATTATAAATAATTAAACATTCATTCGTTGTAGTAACATTTAAAAGAAAATAATCCCATAATTATTAAATCATGTAATGATATGATGAAATGTATCTAAATTAAATTAATTATTTAAAAAAAACAAAGGAAAATATTTGGAAAGATAAATGACTCCAAAAGCCCTAGTCCCATGCCCCTTGTTGGTCATATCTTCCAAATATTTCCCATCTAGAAAGAAAAAATCAACAACAATGTATCTTTCACTTATCTATACATATATCCATTAAATAATCTTATGTTTTAAATGGAATCCCAAAAATGGTGTATTTATAACTCCATAGGAAAATAACCAAGGTTTCTAAACAAATCAAATATGAAAATACAGATCATGAAATAATGTAATAAACTTGGGACCTGTTTCAATAAACTAATACTACTATCAATATAAAATTTCTCACCCTCATACATTGTGATGAAACCCTAGGTTATCTGATATATTTTCAACACCATGTTAGATACCTATATCATGGGGTGGATCCTTTGGTGTTTGGACAAATAAACCAAGCCGATGGCCGATCCTCATGTGTCATGAAGAATCACCAATATCATGACTCTATTAATCCACTTGGATCCATTAGATTTCCTTTTTGAAGATCCTATTACATATTCTTGAGGTGAACATCAACATGGGGAGAATAATATATAAGCCCACACTCAAATCCATGTGAATTCCCATATTGGAGTCTCTCTTATACTCCTATGTGGATATCAAAAAAGGCCAAATATCATCTCATCACATGATATGGATTCTATTATTTTTGGAAAAATCATCCGGGCTATGTCTCATGATTTAGTGGATCAATCCCTTAGCAATCATTTTGTCAATATCAACTGATACCTTGTGAAAAATTTAGATTTATGACAATTCACATGTCTTCCCAAGTAGATTATTTTATTCAATTATCAAATAATATGTAATTTTTGGGTACACCCTCCTATAATAGGATGTGTTAATTATATGGAAATACTTCAAGTTACCATTTACCATAAATTAAATCTTAATTAAAAATCATGTTTTTAAGGAAGCTAGCTCAATTCAAGATCGAGGATATGCTAACCTTTCGGGTGGCCGCCAATCTTGTCTCTACACCACTAGACTAGATGCATTAACATGGTAGGTCCAGCCCCGAGGATTTCATTATGAATTGAATTATCTAATTCATTATGTTTCAAACATAGTGATTCAATGAAGTCTACTTTAATTAACATACTATTTGAAATTTAAACATAATATTAGAGAGTTTTTCTAGACCACACACAATAAAATTATATAAGATTCCAAAAATTATCAATGACTGAGGTAAATATGGGTTCCTCCTTTCATTTGTTGAAAAAAAAAATGAAAATATCTTGACATAAATATAATCTAGTTAGGCTATCCTGCTATAGGTTTATATTCATGGAAAAAACAAAAGCGTTGAAAAGTAGATTTAGAACCACAACGATTAGCTATGTTCACTTTGTCTTGAACACCACGATTCATAGAGATAAATATTCTAGACCGAGGATGATTCCTAGAAGTCATCTACTGAAGGTATGAAAATCAGGAGTGGATGGAAGATCATGTTATCAGAATACATGACACATTATGTTGGATATTAAGGGGGAGCATCAATAATTCATGGAATAGATAGGTAATTCATATCTTGAAAACCATGATTTTTCATATCCTCAAAAAAAAAATTGTTTGGGAACAAAAATAGAGAATAAAATATTTTATTTCCCAAATCCATTAAATTATGTAAATATTAGAATCCTATAATTACTCAATGAAATTATGAGTTGATTATTTTTTATTGGTTATGTTTGAAAATTTAAATCACATCATAAATTAATAATTTACGTCTTGAATCTACTATGGTTCCTGCACATCATACACTTCTATAACACTTACCTAAAACCATCCCTACTCATTTAAATACTCATTAGAAAACACTCAAACTAAATACAATCAAAATATAAATGGTTATTCACAACATAAATGGGTATGTAATTACACAAATGTTTCATAAATCCTCCTCACCATAAAACATATAATCTATTAGTTTTTCTACAATGTATCTTAGTGGGTATTAAAAAATAAATATTTCCACAATGTCCACATGTATGACTCCATCTCATAGTTCTCGTATCTTTGACACCAATTATACAAAAACCCCCATAAATGTGGTACATTTGTCCCTTAATGATTTTTATCACTATGGTCCATGATACGAATTAGCTGACCCTCGAAGGATTAATCAACATCGATTTTGATTTAATCCACATACATCATGTAATAAAAGATAGGAGGATATATACGATGTTGTGACTTGTGAAACAAATCATCTATGGAGTTAGAACTCTCTGTAATGTCCAATTTGTATAACACCAGAATCAAACTTTCCAATATATCAAATGGTCTAATGAACATGAGCTCTAAGTTCCCATGTTACCTCGTATGACATTACCTAGTCCCATGTGACACCAGAAGAAATACATGATGATAAAACACAAGCTCCGTAGGTTGAATTAAATGGTTAGAATTTTTTTCTATAGGCTATGCATGATCACCAACGAATTTCTATTAAATTGAACCTACTCATATTTTTTTTTCATGACACTAGATCGATCCACCAAAGACTCTCCTATCTCTAACAATAAAAGTGTAAAAAAAGTTTACCATTTTTACAATGCCTCTAATGAAACAATTTTTATTGATTTGTGGATTTTGATATTATATGTGAACTCCATGAGGTCTAGATGTTACCAAGAAGAACAACTAAAATCCAAAACATCGCTTCACAAAATATCCCTAAAAATCTAGATTTTATACTATAATTGGGTGTTCGTATATTGATGATTGGATTTACATAGAAAAATCCATGATCCCAAAGTCATTTTAATACCATACCAAAGATGATATGTGAATTTGGTTCTTGATAAGAAATGATATTCCATGTAACACCATGTATTAGTACACTTTATCACATATAGAGACTTTTGATATCATCAACAATGATGGTCTACCTAATAAAAAAAGTGGGATTCCTTCACTAGTCGATGCATGATCTCCCATGATGAATAAGTGTGGAAGGGTGTATTGCTTAATCCTATCATGATTCATCATTGTGTTACATGGAAGTACAAACCATTTTGAAGAGTGAAACACCCACATCAGCTCTAAATGAAATCCTGTAGTATTCCAAATAAGGCTTTATAGAAGAAGAACATCACTACTACAAAGGGACTATCCTACTTGTATATAACAACCATATAAGATACCCCCAAAATCTATGAACTCTAGATCAAATAAATACTCTATCTTGATTCAGTATTGAATCACATGTATATTAGATGTCTAAGTTAGTACTACTCATCCCTAAGACTCATGATCTTCTAGATACAAGTCCATAAGGAGTGACATTTGCTTCCACTCATATTAAATATCGTATATTGCCTCTATCTACATATTAGGACTAATGGAATCAGTAATTATGTTTCTTTTTATGGTGTTTATGATATATACAATTAAAAAATATATAGATACACAACACACTACCATCACTAAAGGTTTTGGTCACTCTTAGAAAACATGTATTTTAGGATCTTATTTTTCATGTACACAAAAACAATCTAACCCAATATATAGTATATCACATGTGTCAATGTGTGTACAACATTATAACACTCTGGATCATGAGTAGGGTAATTCCTCTTATGCGGTATCACCTATTTAGAGCTATAAAAAAAACTATGTCCACCTATATTAAAACAACTTTCATTAAAATTTTGGATGATTAAGAGTAAAAAGTATATTTTTTACTAAGTAGTTGTAACAATATGATCTATGATAAGGTCAAACTATACTTTATCACTTGTAAATCCTTCTCACAAGAATCTGACCAAAAACACATCACCACTTTATTGGCCATCCATACCATTGGTACTACTAGAAGGGAGAGTCTTGGATGAAATGTTGATAGATACTAGCTAGACCAAGAAAACACCAAAATCAATGATATTATTGGGTCAATCAAAATACAACAAATTTTTATCCTTCCATGGGTCTAAAAACACTCTAGACTCTGATATAACATATCCTATGATGTTTAAATCATTAATATGGAAACTACATTTAGATATATTTGCATAAAGTTAGTGCTCTCTATGTTTTCCCAAGATGATTTCATGATTCTGGTATTCATCATATATATATATATATATAAGTATTATACCAATATTTCATCAAAAAGAACTACCAAAATATTTACTATTAAATGATGAAAAAACTGATTAATCTTGTCCATGAATACTACTACTGTAATTGTTAGTCTAAAAAACATCACTATAAACGCGTATAAGCCATAAAAACTCCTAAAAGAAGTTCGGGCTCTGTTTTACGGTCTAAAATTTAGCTGGTGGTATCATTACCTCACATTAATCCTATAGATGATCATAGTACATCTCATTTGATTGAATATGTCATTGTTTCATGGATTTAGATAATGGTCTTTCCCATAGTATGGATTATTCTCCCATAATCCCCATATAATCAAAATATCCCATCATTACTCTTTGGGAAATAATTGAATAACAACACATAGATTTACTAGTCTATATGAATCCATTTTCATTTATATCATCCATGAAAAATAGCTACTCTTGATGCTATGATATTTCCATTCCATAAGGCATGATATAATTCTACTCTACATCCGAAACAAATTACATAGTTATCCCGATCTCTCAAATGAGTGGTATGACATTGAACTCTTCAGAATGGATTTCAGAAACATTTTTTACTATAGGGGGAATAGTATCCTACTATATTTCACTATTTTCAAGAACTAGTATTGTCATCTGGTCTGGGAGAAAATACAGGATGCATAAAATTGGTCACACATGACCATCCTAGGATCCCACTCACCCTATAGAGTGTCTCTTCCCCCTTATGGAGATATAAATGTTACTATCCTAAAAAATGTGACATTTGAATTATCCAGTACAAGAAAATACTACGCAATGGTCAAATATAAAACCATGAATTATAATGGATAATGTTCCCAAATGAAATAATAGCAAAAAATTTGAAGATAAAACTATATGAAAATGTTTGAAATCCATTTTCCATACTCCTAATGAGGTTTGGCACTCATTAATCCATCCAAGATCCACATAAATAACCCCTAATAAAATTTAAATTTGAATTGATAAAATAGAATTTGATTATCTATTATCATGCAAAACACAACAAACAGTAGATGATATAATAATCATACCCCTGAAGGTAGAGGGTCCCATATCCAAACTACATAGAGTATACTTCATAGAGTTTATCTGAATCAACCTTCTACATTATGTTTTATTATATCTCAAATTTTATAATACCTCTTATTATTAAAATAACTCCCTTTTGGGGTACTACATCTCCTACAACTTCTTTAATGTCTGGTGGAATTATACCAACTTGTTGTCTATGTGGTAGTTGAATCCCTTCTGGATTCATGTTTATATCGGGATCCCATTCCATTATTCTAGCGATATAGAAACTTATAGAACATCTTAATATGGAAAATCAGACTATATTATTGGATATTTTTTGGAGGAACAGGCATTGATGCTTCCTGTTCCAAGTCTTACTACTTTTAAATCAATCTAACATGTTGTGATTTGGAGAAGGAAACCAGTTTACCTATTTTCTCATCCCACAACAACCTAGGTGGTAACATTCATAATTTCCCTTCAAACTAAAAGAATAATATATTACAGATCACCATAATGAAATTTAATAACCCCACATGGGGAATATCTCAGCTTCCCCTCTCTGATAAGAGCCTAATTGATCACATTTCCAAAACTTCTAAAGACAAATAAATTCACCTATGACTATTTCTCATATCGAATCGCATGATAGAAATGTTTCACCCCATTGATCCCATCTACATCCAAATACATAGAAAAAAAACTGAACATTGAGACTTCTAGTTACGTCCATCAATTAAATAATCACCTTTAATAAGTTCATGAAATTGTGATCCCTCTCATCCTTCATTGTATCTAAATATAATTGTATTAGTAATTTCAACCTAATGGCCATATAGGTTATCTCCATTTTCTATCCGATTTCACAAAACAATTATATCCATATCGTGAATGGTCGTTAATGTATGTATGAAACATGAATTACAATCATATATGTGGGTTCCCCATTAGTATTTAATATTTTCTAGACATACTCAATTGAAAACTCAACATTCATAAGCTTCCCATAGTAATAATCACTGAATACAACAATTGGAGATCACTTGTCATCTCATACATCAAAGGTACAATGAAAACAATATCCCATTAGACAGTTGTATGACCCGCATGATGTTTCCCTGTATTTGATTCTCCACATTATTTTTTTATAATAGTAGGACGTTTTGTCTTGAAAGCATTAGAATCATGATGATTACCACTCTCTCGGTACTCTATTAAAATAAGGAAATGATACAATTTCTCTAAAATGAATAAGGAACACTTTATAACATAGTATTTACAAAAATTTCAAACATAAAATGATATAACAATAGAGTATCACTGGACCAGGGTCCCTATATACTTTATTTTAATTTTAATTTGTATAATTAATACGTTTCTTTCCATTATTTTCAACATGTATATCAAATGTTTTCATTTAATATATCATATTGGGAAAAAATTACATGTAATAAATTATTCACTAAATGACAATAAATGTCAATGGAACTCCATGGATTTGGACTATCTCTTAAATATAGAGGTGTCCAATGATATCTACTGAACTATACTCTCAGATAGGATACATTTTGGCCATCATTATGAGTCTTACAGTGATCACAAATATTCCATAGTGTCCCCTAGAATTACATTTAAAACCCTTCACAAAGTCTACAGATACACCATCCCACATCCACTCAGACACTTCAAGGGGATGAACTGAACCAACTAGAACATAGTGTACAACCATCAATTTAAGATAAGAATGGGATCAATAGACCAAATATGTAACTTATTTATTCGTCCCTAGTTTCTAGAATTAATGTTGGAGGTCCTAGTAAATCCTTTCCACGCCTTTATGTACAACCAATGGATATTTATGAAACTCACCAAGAACCTCCTCCTGCAACATCACTGGTACCATCATGTGTTCTTTGAAAAAAATTACATAGTCCCCAACAATATAAAATCCATCTAGAGAATTTATAGTGGATATATGAGTACATAGGGTCTCATATGTAGCTTCACCAAGTGTTTCCTCAATAACTCAATAAAAGATTAGAGTGATGAAGACCATTGACTAGAGGTAAGCTTCTTTATCTCCATAAAAAAAATAACTACAAAGAGGCTGATTTCTCAGATTCCTCATTACGAAACCCTGAATGTGGTCATCTAATGAGATCATCTACTGCAATGTTTCCATTCCATGTGGTAGAGAAAAAATCAATTTCATAATCTATAAGGATCTTGATCCATTTACAATGTCTCATGTTAAGATCCTCCTGAGAGAATATATACTTGAGACTCTAAGGATCATAATAGACAACAAACCACTCACCCATCTAGTCGCATCACTACATATTTAGTAAGAAGACTAACATTTCTAAATCAAGATTTTTGGTCATGTAGTTCTTCCCACATTGTGTCATCTAATATGAAATATTGGAAATCACCTCCTTCCACTACATTAAAACCAAACCAAATCCTTTTTCTGATACATCATAAATTAATGTATATTCAACACCCTTTCATAGAAATATCAAGATCAGAGTTCTTGTTAAAATATTCCTCAAATACCAAATAGCCTAAAAATACCGTTGTCCACACAAAAGGCTATCCCTTCCAGGTAAAATATACAATTGGAGTCGATATCCTAGAGAAATTAGGTAAAAATATCTGTTAATATCCTAACAACACCAGGATGGTAAAACCCTCAGCAGTGGGTAATTATTATTATATGTCACCTAGTTCAAGGACATGTAGTCCACACATAAGCTCAATATCCTTTCCACATTCATAGTGATCAAAATTAAGGCTTCCTGGGATGAAACAGTAGGTCTATCAAATCGCATTCCTTGCAAATCCTCAAACATAACCCTCAACTCACGAAGCTCTATGGGATCCATATAACATGCTAGCACATATATCAGGGTTGTCCTGATGAGTAGATCATTAAATTAGGTTATCTCTTAGTGTGGAGGTAAAACTATAACATCATCATGGAATATGATCTCATAATCCACTACACAAGTAGGTAAATAAAAATTCACAACATCCACAACTCCAATGTCTAGGATAGATAACTAACAAGTAATCGGTTTCACCCTCTTATTCACGAGTCCTTAATGCACTGCAAGGGATTAATTTTCACACAAAAAAGCACACTAAGTTCTTTTACTATGAACACACCATATATTTTTCCTAAAAAACTCAATATAGGAATGAATTTTATATTATAAGTCCCTACCTAATATGACATCTTAATCCCTTATCAATAGTAATAAGATATACCAATATATACTATCCCCTACAAGAGTTAGGTCAGACAATTGAAATATGAGTGTGATCACCAAGTCATATTAAGTGGGTGTATACAAGAACAATGTTTAAGATAAGGGCTCAATTGTAATAACTATGTATTGAACATGATATGTTGAATGTATATAATTTCAATAACTAGTGTCTATTATTGCTAAAACTAAGGTAGCAAAGACACTAATCATACCACATATCTTTCCTACATCCTCTATTTAATAATCCTCAACCACCTATAACTTTTTCCACGCCTATCATCTAGCTACATATGCCTGGTATGGAAAACCTAGTTGTGGTGGTGGTAATATGTTAAATAATCTACTATATAATGATTATCTCACATCTCTTCTTCTATTTTCTCTATCCAATGAACCTTTCTATTTCATTCAAATATTCTTTCTTGGAATCCCATACAATGTTTCCTAGTAACCGTATGATGGGTCGGAAAATCTCATAAAAGATGTATGCCTCCACCACATTAGTAGCATCACCTCTCACTAGGCTAACTAAACCAATCATGAGAGACATAAACCATAGAAGCTATATCCTGGGACCTCCTCCTAAAATTTACCACATGTCCATGTATATAATAATTTTGTCTAATCCTTTTTATGAATGTTTCCCCTCTCCCTTTCCCAATGCTATCAACCACTATATGTGTCTTGTCATACACTAAAAACTCAACCAGAAAATCTCTCTATATCACCACAATATAGGTATAAATTCATAGTCAAATAATATTATATTAGATGTTACTATAGATTACTCACTCAATTTTCTGATTCCAGAAGAACTAATCATGAACAATATCCATTGAGTTCCCGTAGAGGTTGGTAAAACATTATGGATACAAGCTATGATCAGGCTTCCCTATGGGAGTTACAAAAGATCATGGACATGAACATCCATCTTCACAACTGGAGATAACTCCTCTATAAAAAGGAACTCAAACATTGACTATGGTAGAGTCACCTCATTGTAATAATTTTTCACTAACCCCCAATATCATATTATTATCCATGGAGAGGGGTCACCACCTGGACCACCACCAGATCTATTAGTGTCCTAACCAGATTGAAAGGTTAGGTCACCACCTCAATCCAGCCCTTGGGTTTATGTGGGTCAGTCTCACCTTAAAACCTGAGGGGTTTCTATAACTGTTACCAATAAAGTGTTCTCAAACTACACAAATAATCATCTCGTCCTTTCGGTACCATTTTATACTCTACAAGTTCTAGAATAGCTAGTCAACCACTTGGAGGTATCACCTCTAGAACTAGTCCTTATATCGACAACTTATTACTAAAATTATCATCCTCATGATTCTGACACTGAATCCTAACTAGCATACATCATCGAGGAATCCTGAAAATAAACATGATCTACAATGGTTAATGTTTATATATTAAGATGTAACTCAAGAAGGAATGAAAACCACAACCCATTCTTATACGATGCATGTAAAAATGAATTATATACATACAATGTTTACATCTACTAAGTCAAAAGGAATGCGATTAGAGTATTTTTGTATGGATACATTGGTCACTATACCCACACTGGAGTCCTTTCTCTGAATTTCAAAAAAAAAAACACTTAATAATTTTACCACAAACCAATATCACTAATTCTAGTTCTAAGGTATAAATGGAATCTCTAATACAACTCTATCATGACCATTCCTAATAAGGCCTATTCCATGACTCCCCATGCCAACATAAAATAGGCAAGTGGTTGGAGACTATCATAATGTAGGCATATCACTAAAACTGGAGGCCTTAGCCTATATACATAGACACACACACACACATACATATCCAAGACCATATAATGATGAAACATATAAATAAATGAACAACCATGCATGAATAAATATAAATTTCACAAACATAGTATGATAGAAAGTAATGGTAAATAAATAGTTCAAAATATAATCCCACAAAAAATAGTTTGAAAATAAGTCCCACATGAAAATAATATTGGTGACTGTTTTGAAGATACCATAGGAATGAACATCAGTATTTATGGTCTCACTATGAAACACCTAGTCCTTGTATGTCTAGGAATTTTTAAAAAGGTCGATCATATACAAAAGATAGGACCCATGTTGGAAAAACCCATGAATGGATGTGTATAACAATACCCAGTAGGACACCCGAAAATCACAAAGCATACAATAAAAAAATAACATCTATACCTACAATGGTATATGTCTACTACAAATATAACATGAATATATACATATATTCAAAAAATAAACACAGTCTAGAGGAAAAGTCAATGTTAAACATCCATTATAGGATTCCGTCTCAATGGTTCCACAAAGCACTCATCTGGGAGAACACACTACATGAGTTTGGTAGTAATAATGATGTTCATATGATTGGTAGTTCTAATTTTTTCAAACTATAGGATGTACATGCTAGAGGTCTAATGAGATACGATACACAAATGCAAATAAATCCTAAGACCGTGGGTTATACCAACACATCAATCTGGATTAACCTGCTAAGTAGATGATCGATATATATATAGTGTTGGTTATGACGATACAAATATCTCCACATAGACCAAGAATATGAATAAAGGATCTAACTCCCAGCCTCATTAACAGATTCCAAAAAATCTATCCAATAAATTATATAAAGGTGGTCTATATTCTATGTGATAGAGAAAATTCCATGAAAACCCACAAGGAATGGATATGGGTGACACAACCTAATGGAACAAGTCTATGATATAGAGGACATGGTCTCCAAGAAAATATTAAAAGGGTACGTGACATGTTGTAGTGTTACACACCATGTCCCTTCAACCACAGGTCCTACCAATGTTAAAAACCCATGTTTGTGTCCATATGGAAGTATAATATGTGATGTTTTCAACGTAATTGTACACATCTTAGCATATGTACCTTTATTCCAGGCCTTATCAAGGTGGGAGTACGCAATGGGCCCTTTCCCATGTACTACAGCCAACGTCATTGTACCCTCCAAGGTTTTTGCGAAGCTATTAGTGGGGGGACATAAACCATATGAAAATTTCACATGCCATGTGATACTAAAATCCCTAAAAAATCCCTAATTTTTTGGTGGTTACCTTTCAGTGTGTCATTCTAACCTACAAGCCGTGTATTAATTTTTTTTCCAAATTTTATGATCCAGATGTTGTGTCATCTAATAGTCCTTTATCCTTCATTATTGCATATAGACATATAGGAAATCCTGATCCATGTTCTGATGAGTCACACAATCATTGAAAAAAACATTATTTCCCCTCAATTCGTTCAGAAAACACCTTTGAATGGTGTTTTTCATTATGCAGTAAATGTCACAATATCTTGTATCAAAATCATCTGATCTATCTTATATTATATTATCACAACACTATTGTGTCATGTAAATCCGGGATGTACAATATTGAATAATTTTTTTATGAAATAGGAGAGTTAAAATCACTTTCATGATATATATCAAAACATGGTCCAAATTAGGAATGTCTATGATGATCGACGAAAAAATCCACAACTGCAAAAACAATGAAGGAAGCATGATTTTTTGTGATTTAGTTGATCTATCCCCATTATAAAAAAATTATAAATCAAGGATAATGAAGAAATTATTCCTATAAAATACACTCACTAAATCTATCCCTCAAGATGACCAAATATTAGATAAATCTATAGGTTGATTTGTTTTCATTCATTATAGGAAAAAAACACGGAACAAGTCCAATAAAAATAAAAGTACTAAACTGATTTAGATTGATCAATGATAATGAATGAATGACATACATGATTTTTGGGAGATCCTCTGATTTTCTCTCGCACTGATCGTAGGTCATAGATATGGTCATTATCTTCTAATTATATCTATTTCAACAGATCACTAATGGTCCTCTAGATCTCAATATTTTTGAGTAAAATGATAGTAATTCTCAATTACTATTAATATAAATAATTAGTTCGGTATAACTATAAGTGAAATGAAATGAAATGAAATAATTTTTTATTTTATTCATTTTATGCATATAATGAATTTTCTACAAACACCCCACACCGACCAAGGTTATATCATCGCTAGGGTAAAATCTTGGATCTAATCTCAATGTTTTACTCACTTTTATAAATCAGGATCAAAGTTAAAATTTATTTCAATTTCTTATGAAAACAATGTAGCTGTGTATTTTATAATTTTTAATAAATCTAAATCATTTATTCTAGGAACATTGGGCCACATAATAACATGCCTTCTCAGTGTATGGTCTTAAATGTAATTCATACAATATGTAAAAATAATACATGTAATATATGAGTCTATAAACTGTGATATATAAAATTTGAGATCCTACCTATCTTCAAACTATCTCACTAGTAACTCAATAGAAAAAGAGAATCCTACAAAGCTACTTCCATTTACCTAATGTAAATACGTATCGAAATCTACAACTTATTCACTATAGGTTAAGAAGAAACTACAAAAAAATGATCACCGAGATGAAATGATCACACAACCCAACTCGACTGATACTCATCTTTGAAGTCTTTATTTAAGTGTATTTTAATGAGTTCCTTATATTCTACCATTTCTCTCACTGATTCCATATTAAAAATCTCTCTAAACAAGAGAACATGAAGATGAATATTCCCACCACCAAAGGAGAAGACGACCACCAAATGAGGAAAGCACAACTAAATTTGTGCTTCCACATGGATATCCAATCACACCATTGAATATTTTCGATGAAGAATCATTGAAGTATAATATATGAATCACGTTTCTTGATCATTCCATTCAAATAAAATAGAAATAATAAGGTACCTCAACCTGTGTGATAATGAAAAATCAATGCAATTCATAATCATAGATTATGATATGTTAAAGAATAAAAAGACACACCACCATGTGGAAATCTAACCCAATTTAAGAACCACATTTCCTCATTGATTTTAGAGATGATAAAAACAAAGAAGAAACATAGTGACATGCCATGACTATCATTGGCGAAGATTCCTTATTATTCATAAAGATTAATGCCACTATTTAAGACCTAAACCCAAACCATCATGGAAGATTTATATTTTTAGTTGGAAAATATGAAAACACTTGTTTCTAAGAAATACATATAATAAAATATATAAAAAAAATCTTTTGACATTGAGGAATTCTGACATTGACTGGATGAATTCCACGAAGAAACAAAGAGAAAATGAGATGGAACCAAAGGCCTTTAAAGAAGTTTCCAACCCTGATAAAGTTGAATATATTACTAAATAATTGTTATTATTTTGTGGATATTTATTTGATCCAATTATAACAATTTTAATATGTTAAAGGTCTCAATAAATTTTAACTAGCCATATAGATGTTCCTAGGGGAGGGAACATAATGTGATTGTCTAAATGACACAGTGAAATCATGTTTATCTTTATTAGAATGTTATTTTTTATTTCAATATTGAGTATCAATCATGAAATAATTGTTACAATAAAAAATGAAGGTGACTTGATCATTACCATCATGAGTGTAAAGAGGATATCTCAACGTACAAGATTATTATATCAATACCTGATGTCACTATACTTATATAATGTGAAATCTTGTAGGAATAATATGTTCATACCCACTTTACAGTAAGTTAAGTCCCACGAAGAAGCTAATATTTCATCATGAATAAATTATAGAATATTTACACTAGAATAATGGAACATAGGAACAATTATTCTTTATTATTCATGAATATAAGTGATAGAGATAGTTGGAAAATGATACTCCCAACAGAATTCATATAAACCATCAGTTGCGACACATAGATCCTACTTGGGATCTTAGGTAATTTCATTATGAAAACTCATTATTATTAAAATTATCATTATTTTAATCATGATGATCGATAATTTACTTCAACGATTTTTATCATGCTTCTCATGTTTGTATCATCATAGTGATTTCAATCTCCTTTATAATGGAGAAGTAACCCATTGCGGGTGGTCTGAGGGGAATTACAAATGTGTTGTTGAATTTATACATTTATTTATTAATATATGTCCTCTTTAATACTAATTTTCTAGTGTAAGTAATGTCTAAAGGATGAAATTTTCAATATATAATTCATCAACATAGTAACAATCTTCCAACTATTATACTTCAATGTATCCCTCCCATTTGGATCACACTACATAATAGCATAGTCGTGTGTGTTGAATGGAAGAATGTTATGTGATTTCTTAAAGGTGTGTTTGTATGTTAATTAACCCCATAGAGTAATAGGTTACCCATTAACAAAGGAGAATAAATAGAATTACTGATATTTTAAAAGTCTCTTAATTGGATTACTGGTTCCATTAAAAGGACTAAACTGGAGGGATGGTAGGTGAATGATATTAAACCTTATTATTGAATTTTATTATTTATAACAAAAGTAAATAATTTCAAATCACCCTATAATTCCTCATTAGGAACATTTTTATATATGAAATTAATTTTGTGTTCATCTACATTTCTACATTTTTTGGTATTCATACTAAAATAAAAAAACAAACAAAAAACCCCACTGACTGCTTTAGAAATTATGAAATTTAAAAAAGCACATAATTTATGGTGTTGTGAAGTTACCATATTCTAATTCTTGAAAAAAATACCCAATTCATCGACTAGAGTTCATGAAAAAGAATTAATTGTTTTGAAAATGGCCTTTAAAAACCATGAAATCAACATGGAGTCATTTATTAGGAGCAAGGGTTGAGTTTTCACTCTCTTGAACTGTAGTGTGTGTTTTTTATTTTTCTATATTTTTTTGTTTTCTTATGTCTTTGTTTTCTCTCTATTTAGAATAATCTCCATAATGGGACTAATCATTAATGTATCCAAGCCCCAATTTCTAGTTTAAAATCTAAAAATAATCCATGTGGATGATCACTTAGTGGTGTCACTATCATCAACCATTGGCATACATAAATGTGTTGGAGGATAAATGATACTACATGAATATTCACAACATACATCAAAAACAAATTCCCACACACCATCAAACTAAATAATATTCCAAATTGGAGGAAATTTAGAGCCACTCCTCATTGTTGAGGTACACAAACTGAAAGAGAAACCAAAATTGAACGAACAAAAAAAATGATAAAGGAATTGAGTAGAAGGTCAGTTATAATAGTGACATAATTAAAAGGTATCAAAGAACAGAGTTCTAGTTTCCAATGAAATGAAACACAATGTAAAAAGTCTTTATGGACACCATTTTAAAAAATTATTCTATGTTTTTATAAAATAAAAAATATCTTCCAACCTCCCTCATATTGTATACGAAATCACAGGACTATAATTTTTTTCACACTCATGACACAAAAGATGAATTTGATAAGATAAATATTTAATAGGAGTTTGAGTAGACACTAATGTACTCATCCAAACAAGAAAAACTTCAAAGTGGAATTACACTTAGAAAATGATCTTCATGTTATCACTATATATGGAGATACAACTTAACTGAATTTATTTAAATTTATGTTTTATGATAGTAGAATTATCTATTAATAAACGAATTAATAATTTTAATGATTCAACCCAACCGATTCCTTTTTTAGACGATAATGAGTAAACATCTGAGGGATAGTAGTCTAAGGGTAGAATTGATGAACCACAATCCCCAAGCATTTGAAATGAAAATTCAAGGGTATTTAATGAAAAAAATGAGTATCATCCTAGGTCATATGTGGGAGTAAATATATCATTAAGATCATTTTAGTTTTAAAAATACATTCAACATCTTCATCTCAATAGTTTTCAGATTCTAGAACAAGGTGAATTTTCGAATAACCATGAAAAAAATAAAGATCATTTGGTAGATCCCCATGAATATAAACCAAATTTTGTAATTATAAAAGAAAAAATCTTGTCCAATGAATAAATATAGTTGGATGTTGAATAATTTTCCAATCATCTTTAATCCACTCTTGAGAAATACTACGGTGATGACAAAAGGGAAGTGGTTTCTGAAGATGAATCAACTTTGGGACCGATGGTGAATCCACTAATCATTCAACAACACACTCTGAATCAGCTAGAGGGAGGGAAATATTATAATAGGAATTAATTGTGGCTTCAAATGAAAAGATATATGAACACGATTAAATATATGTTGGGGAAGAATTTGAGATAAATAAAACTTATTTTATTATTATTCTTCTTTAATTATTTAGTGAAGCTTATTTACCATACTATGAATCAACATTAATGGACCATCAATTGGACAAACATGTATCCACAATATTCGTGGTAGAATATGAGGAGACACCATACCTAATCCTTCCACCACCATATTATGAATGACATCATACATTTGAGGGTGTGGACATAAAGATATGTATTCAGGGGAGTCTATGAGGGGGAGGACCTGAAGAGTTGTTTTCAGGCGTGTATACAAGAAATATAGCTGGTCAATTCCAGATATAGTAAAATGTTGTGGGATGCAACACATGAATTCAATAATCCGATGGATTTTGGGTAACCATAATGATTTATTATTATGGATATTATTAATGAATCCATTAATGGGAGGGATACTAAAAGAATATATGCACTATCATTTCTTTTTCTATTTTCCTATATTTACTTTTTAATAAAAAAAATTATAATTTATTATTAAATTATATATAGGTTTTTTCTAAATGAAAAAAACTAATGACATTAGCCTATGTATTAAAAAAATTCTCTTAGGGGAGAGCTTACCTCAAGCTTTATGGATAAATAAGAAACACTAGTTTATATCTTTCCAAACCATATATTTTTAACATTAACAACTGATAATATTCACTACACTGAGAAATTTCATATTAAAAACCATTCAAGTTAGTGCCTTTAATTAGTCTGTGGTAGAGAACATGACCTTTTTAGTTATTGAAATTTTTTTAGTTCATTTCATAATTTCATTGAATAAAAATGTGTTTATTGTTTTTAGTATGTTTTTAGTCAATATTTTATGAAAACATATAAAAACTGTTTTTCAAATACTGTAAATTTATTTTTTATTGTATTTATTATGATTTGAGAAACCTTAATTATACAATTATTTCATGAATTAATGTTTTAAAATTTCATGCAAGAGTTGAGAAATTCACCTATTCCAAAATTGTAATGCTTAGATAATAGATGAGTGAAAATTTTATACTATTCATATGATAATTTGATCTTAGAAATGGGAAAGGGAGTGTGAGTGAAAATATTTATAATTTCTTAGAAATATAACTTTCGGTTGCTTGGAATTAATACTTAATTTGAGATAAATTGACTTTTTAAGAAGAAAATCATTAGAGTGCCAAATCAAAATTAATTAGACTCATTCCTTTTCAAATAGATTAAAATTAGAATTTGGGATCTCACATTGAATATTAGAGTCATTTGGAAATGTGTTTCTATGATTAGAAACTATATAAATATTCAAATAATTTATTTTGTAGTGATATGGACATACAACGAAGTGAATGATTAAAAAAATAATTGATAAAGATACCAATTTTCCAAAATGTGTTCATTAAGGAGAGGGTAATATTGAATCAAAATGAAGAAGGGGACAATTGACTTATAAAAAATTCAATTGACTGTCATCTAACAACTAATTTCACTTGAAATTTTCAAATGATCATGGACAACGTACCATGTTAATTATTTTTTAAAGGAAAGAAATGACCTTACAATAACAATCAGTATACCTACCATAGTAATACACTTCATGTGACTACACTTATTTAACTGCCAGCCATAGTATCTTACCAAATGATTAGAATTTATTTTCAAACACACCCAACCAGTTCCCATGGTCACTTAAGTGACCATGAAATTTTTTTCATGGGCACATGATTCTCGGTAAGGTACCACAATAGAAACTCAACTAACCATGATCCACACTCACAACCACATATATCATCCTAGAATGTATTATTCTACAAATCTACCACATATTCATGCTTATGTTCACATCAACTTTTCTCATTTATTCCATTCAATAAAATATTCATTAGTTGTTTTTAAAATTAAGAAATCAAAATAAAAAATATAGAAGTGATAGGATTATGATACATAGAAACCCTACTCATTGAGAGGAATCAATATTCATCTAATAAAATTCATTAATATACTTTACTTATTTATTTGAATATGTCAAACAACTATAAAATTATCATACCAGTTCTAGATATTTGATCATCGTATATCAGGTTAGAAATCTCTAGGTAAACATTGGAAGGAATACAAATCATATCACATGTTTTCATATGTTTGATTATTTTATAATTAGATCAATTAATGATTCACACTATCTTTAAAATTAATAAAAAATAAATTATCATCCTATATATTTATTATTAATGATTAGGGCAGTATGGCCCAAAATATGATTCGTTGAGTAGAAAGATTAGTTATTTAAAAGAATAACCAAATTTATCAATTCATTATTATTATGTCAAAATAATGTTATGATTTTATAGTTTATTTTATAAGGATGTTATATATGATCCTAAAAAATTTTATAAAAAATTTTTTATATTTCTTTAGAACTATTTTAAAATAATATTTGATTAACTAATGGTTTAACAAAAAATGTTTTAAAATAGGAAGTATTTTGATAAATAAATATGTAATGGAGAGAGGAATGAAGGTTGGAAATTATATTTGGAATCCAACATTAAATATTTTATAAGAAAATAATGGTGAGGAGAATTTTTTTAACAATTTTATTGTATAATTTTCCTCCGAGATGATCACTTTCTACTAAGAATGAATAGATGGACGAGCACAATGCCTAAGAAAGACCATCATTAAACGTCCATGATCTGAGACATAATTCCAAAACACAAAAAAAACTGAATCATAGTATATCTCAATTGGAATTTATGTGTAATAATGTTACCCAAACCATTTGTGTTGGTATTATATAGAAATTAGTCAGCGAGACGATTCCATATAACTATTCCCTATTTTACAAAAATGAATTACCAAAAAAACATCATGTGCATGTGTTCATTCATATTCATAGTAGGGACACTAAATGATGTTGGGATCATATGATAGAGGTGGTATGTGATTAATGTAATTCTTGGTGAAAAATTGATTGAGTGGAGTTAAGTTAGGGTAATATAATATAGGGATACTATTGAAAATGTTTTTTTGATTTTTTATTATTTAAATTGAACTCCTGTGAGGTGTTATAAATGTAATAATCCTAGCCTTATGAAGCACAATTATTCTGTAGTTGTAACAAAATGTCACTCAGGTAGGGAGTTCTCAACTTTTAGAGGTTTTTTCACTGTAGTGTGTATAAGAGTATTAAGTGGTGGCCTCCATTGACCTAGGAGTCACAAAATCATTTATATTTTTTATTATTAGTAGTGATATACCATCTTCTAAGAGACTGGGTTTTGGATGATGTAGGTAAAATGTATGATAGTTAGAAACTATATAGTCATATATGTAGGGGTGTTTCCTCCTAGCTTTATAGAATTGTTTATATAGATTTGGTGCTAAAAACCTATAATAGATGAGGGATTAGATATATCAGATATTTATATTACTATTTTTGTATAACCTTATTAAAAATTGTTTATGTTTTGTAAATTTATGTCACATTATTTTATTTCTATTTATTTAAAAACACTTTTCAATCACAATCGGGTGCCAGATATTCTTACACGAGTTCTAAAACATCTAGGAAAGAGAATACATCTTTTGATGAAGTGTTTTATCTAGTGATTTATTAGTGACATCATAAAAAATATATAGTATCTTATGGTTCTAAATATGAACCCATACAATTTCATTCTTGGGATGGATTGGTTGATCCAACATTGAGAAAAAAATGATTTTTTTGTAAGAATAGTATCATTATAATCTAAAACTGTTGTTCAGTATAAAATCCTTAGGGAATAATAGATAAAATCTATCAGAGTAAATCATAACTAGAAAAAATGTGGGATTATAAATGATATAATGGATTTCTATGACATTGGAGAAGTGGATAATAATGGACTAGAATTTATTTCCTCCAATTTTGGATAATTACACTGATGTATTCGAAGAAATATTTTTACATCCTCATATAAAGTGATATATAAAGTTCATTATTGATATTATACCTTTAAATGAACCAGACTGAACCCCTCTTTACTGTATGGATCAATGAAAATTGAGTTATTTGAAGATAGTTATAGTGTATCATGTGGAAAAATTATTCATTAGGATAACAATATCTCTATTCGGTTATTTGGTTATTTTTTCATAGATGATTGACATATACACCTATTTATAAAATATAGGATGATAAAATAGGTATTAATTATGAACCATAATAAATTCATAAGATAGATGATCTCACAAATCATTAAAAGTGGAAATGTATTTTTTTTAATTTGGTGAATGTTTAGATTATAGTTGGGTTATGGTTAGGCTAGATGATATTTGAAAACCCAGTTTTGAAAGTATGTATGGGAATTTTAAATACAATATAAAGAAATTTTTTTCCAAAAAAATAAACCATTGATATTCATGGGAATAATGAAAATGATATTTCAACCTTTCATGAAATTATTTTATAGTAATTGTGGGTGATATTTTGGTCCACCTTAGTTCTAGTGATGAGTATGAAAAACACTTAGGAATTATTCTTGAGATTTATAGGATCGTCAACTATAATCCAAGATTTTTAAACATACATTCACGATCAATGAGTTGTTATTCCATAAAAAATTGATGTTAAAAGTTGGAAAATATATTTCCCATAAATAGTGGAATATTGAATGAATTAGATGTTAAATTCTAATAAGATCAAAATTTTAGGTTTTTTTGAGTAGCGTGGTATTAATGACACATCATCCATTATGTTTTTAGTATATCTACTCCTATTATTTTTATAATTATGAAGGGGGTATATTTTTTGTAACCATAGAAATATGAACCATCCCTAAAAGAGTTAAATAGGAAGTTAACCTCATCACCAATTTTGGTACATTCTTGTTGAGGTGGGGGATTTCATATGTTCCATGATGACTTATATATTAGCCTCAATTTAATTCTTATTCATTTTAAAAGGTGATAGCCCATACTTTGAGAAAAATCCATCCTTAGATTTTGAATTGTCCTACCCATGATACATAATTTCTTATAATTGTGATTTCCATAGATTATTGGAGGAATTATAATTTTTATGAGAATTTTGTTTTATTTAATGACCACATTATCATGAAATACATCTTCATATAATGAATATTAGTTCTCAAAAAATTTCTTTAGGTGGAATAACATCAATCATTTGTCATTGAATTTTTTTGTACTACTAGTAATGAAAATGTTGTTGTTAATGACATGAGGAAAAATTTTATCTCTTACAAGGAATTAAAGGCTAAATTGGAATGAAAATTGTTGTCACTGAGGTAAGAGTTTTAGGGGACCCAAGTTCAAGATGAATATTTTTAACATTTTTTATAATTTAAATATTACATGTAAAAAATAATATTTATTTACCAAAACCAAATATTTTAATGTTATTGGATATTATCTACATAATGATATTATTTCACATATGTATTCAACATCTTCAATTCACATGTAAAAATAAATATTCCATATATACATAGTTATTCATATAATATATAGGAGAAATGTGAACCAAAATAAAGAGTGATCTTCAAATTCTCTGTATTGTAAACATTATGAGCAATTCATAATGGGTAAGACAAATGAGATTTAAGAAGAAATGATCATGAGAGAAATATTAAATTAAAAGTATCATTAAATCATAAAGATAATAATCATATAAAGAGAACATAATATTATAGAAGTATCATTGTGGAAGTACAAAAAAATACCTTGGATTGGAAATATAAAAATATAATTTGAAATAAATATTGAAAAATGAAATTGTAAAATCGTGAACATAGATAAAAATAATTATTACCACACAAAATGTTGTGACTTGAAATATACATTATTCATATCCATTAACAAGGTTGTGAAAATAGTTAATAAAATAACAATTTCCACATACAAAGTTATGTACATAGGAAAACAATCATGTATATGTGCAATATATTTTTACAAATAGGTATAAAAGATTAAATAATTAATTGGATGTATATAAAAGATACAAACCATGACATAATTTTAAACCATACTTATATATTATTCAATGACATAAAATAAACCATCAATCGATCACAACTTAATAAAAATGTGAAAATAATTAAATTTAAGAAGATTTACACAAAACATCAATTTAAGAAATATTGAAAAAGAAGGTGGATTTCATTATTAGAGGAAATTATCATTTAATAAATGTCATAAAGGTATTCGCACTTATAATTAAAATACTTTTAAATAATAATTATAAATATTAATTTATAAAAAAGATAAAATATCATTCTCTTTTGGAAATTTTTTATAAACAAAAAATTAACAGATAAATTGGAATAAATTTTTTTTATGAAGAGACATTTAAATGAGGATATAAATATAATAAAAAAATTTCAAACATGATTAATGTAAAATGTGGTTTATTGGTATATGTAATAAATCATTCTTTTCACCCCCTTGAAAATGATAGTTAAAAAACATGTATTAATATTGTTAATTATATATATTTTTAATCCTTTGCAATAGATGTCAAATATATTTGAAAATTACACTATAAAATGAATGAAATATATTAATGAAATGTATTGGAAAGGAATGAACAATATAAATATGGATGAAAAAGAGTTTGGTAAACGAATTTAAAATTTTAAAGTAATTATTAAAATAAAATACCTTATAACCTTGGAAATAAAAACCATCCTGAGAGTAATAAAAGTTCATTGAAATAAAAATTAAATAATTATGAATATATTAATGATAAAATATGTAAATTAAGAGTTATATACACAATAATAAAATAAAAATATTTGTATAGTTTAAATCGTGTCTCAATTAAGGGAAAGTGAGATAAAAACCCTTCTCTCATGTAATGACTCTCTTGGTGCATGTGTCTATCCTACTAAAAAACAAAATTATGTTCATTAGATAATATTTAGAACATTTTATGGCATTTTACATTTTGTGGTCTCTTTGTTGTATTATTTAAATAATTTTTATTATTATTCTGGTTCGCTCATCATTTTTGGGTTGTTCAGTTAATTCTAAAAACATTACACCACTATATTGACTATGGTTAAAGGGTTTATAAATTAGTTTCATCATAATTATAATATATAGAAATATTTATAATATATTTATAATATTACAAAAGTGATATAGTTAAATAGTATGTTAAAATGGATTTATATTGAAAAAGTATATCGATATGTATATTTTAGGTGGTATGATTTTCGATTAGAATTTATTTTTATCATATTAATAAAATTAAAAAATATTCTATATAAATTTTTAAATATTTATAAAATATCATATTCATATATTAAATTAATTTTTATAATAATCCACGTAAGGTGGTGATGAAAATAGAAATACTACATTTTATAGAATTGAATTTTTTCATGTTACAGTAGCCTAGTCTTAATTTTCTATGGAATGTGAAGATGATAGGTAATGTTTATTACATAAAAATGATGAATTTTGTGTATTATTATGAAATTTTTTTCATTATATCTTGATTAATTTTTTTGTAGATACAATAAGAACGAAAGTGGAATGAACTCGTAAAAAACTATGAGCTCTTCCTCAGATATCCACCTTGGTTCTTATAACTAACCACTCTGAGATTGTTCTTTTCATGTGAGGAAAACCTCTAGTACAAGAAAAAGAGTATTGAGAGGAAATTTTATTAATTTTTTAAAGATATAATAAGGTTTATGTGTGAGGATAATTGGGGTATTGTAGGGGTCCATTTATAGAAGGGAATAATGTTGCTATTTGAAATACTCATTTATAAAAATAAAAGTAAGAAAAAGAATCAATTCATGTTTTAAAAATATAACCATTTTTAAAATATAGGATATGATAGGTTGATAATAAACTATTAAAATCAATTTTAAATATTGGTTTCTGAAATATTTTACCTAAAATATTAATTTAAACTGTTGTTATTATTTTATACCTTTACCGAGTTGAGTAATTTTTACTATGGAATATTTTAATAAAATTAAAAAAAAGAATATATTACTATATTTAAAAATATTTATTGAAAGTATAAAAACCATTTTACCATTTTCAGTCTATATTTTTGGTAAAATTTAGTTTCAATAATTGTTTAGTTATCGCAATAAAAATCGTATATAGAAAAAACCCAGATTTAAGAATAAAAAAAATTTGGACTAAATTCATATTTATTATTGATTAAAATTAAATATATTAGTCTCTGAATAAAATTGTAAGTGTTTATTTAATAATGAAAAAAATTAATTTATTATTATTAATACTTAATTAAAATTAAACGAAATTTTTTTTTCATTATAATAAAATATATCATTGTTTACAAAAAAGTCAAAGAAAGATATCCAATTTCAGTATATTTTGTTGTAATGAAATATTTTTTAATATAATTTAATTTTCAATTGATGATATTATTTTATATTTTTTATGTCATGATTTTATCATATTAATTTCAAAAAAATTTAGGTGTTTTTTTAACATGAATTTTAACCATTCAAATAAAAATAATGTTTTAAAAATTAATTGGAAAAATTCTATCTTTGGTAATCCATTCATTACTAGTTCAGAAATGAAATTTATTTTACCAAATAATAATTATAAGCATGAAGAAATATTTTTTTATATAATAACATAATATTTTGTTTTTATAAAATATATTTTTATACATAAAATGAATTTTATCAGATCCTTTGTTTAAAAATCCCTAATAACATAAATAATTACATGATTATGTTATCATAAACATCCCTCATGACCCATACATAATATATTAGTGTATTATATTCATATATGGTATTCAAAGTCGGGGGGTTCATCTTTCAAGGATTTCATAGTTATTTACATGAGCATGAACATCTCTAGTGGGAGATACTACTCAATATGTACTTGTTAAATTATTAGATAGACATTGTCTAGGGAAAATCATACATCGTACAAGACCATTCCATGATTTTGGAATTATTATTTTTAAGGAATAATTCAAATAATTATATAAATTTAAATTGTTTTCAGGATGAATTTAATTCAATTTATACCTGCTAACTGAATAACTATATTATAGTTGTCATAATTAGTACCTATATATTGTATTATGGGTTTGTAGATGTCCATATAATTTTGAACAACTTATTATAAAGTTTTTTATAGAGAACTATATTATAAAATAATGATTTGTCACATACTATCACCCATAAAAATAATTTCTTCTTTTAAATTCCATTACATGGATAGAAAAAGAGTGGGTAAATTTGTCTCATTATTTCCTTAGGTTACCACCATACATTCTAAAATATATGATTTAACAAAAAATATTTTAGTTGGTTGGTGTAATATTTTCAAAACACTTTATCTCTTTGATCTAGGATCTCCACTGGTTATTCCTCATATTACAGATCATGTTCCAATTACATGGCATCTGAGTTATGTACATGTGATGGATATGGTATTTACTTCAGTAAAAGTGATACAATGAACAAAAATTGTATTTTTGATAGATTAGTATTGAGTAATATGTGATAAGTTATAACCATGGCCTGATCATGAATCTAAAATTGAGAAATATAACTAGGTATTGACATCACCTTATACGAACATCTCATAACCAACCCACAATGAGATATTTGTTGGAACACCTTGTAACCAACATTGAAATCTGGATCCCATTGATGATTATAAACATATATCATCAATAGATATTTTCTCTTTCATATTTTAAATGTTTCAAACCTTTTCCCTTATTTATTAGTTAAGAACAGGTCATAATAGTTTCCTTTCACCAAATTTATCCCAGTAGGTTTTAGTTATATTTATTTTTCCATATTGAGACTCATTTACTCTCATAAAGATTCTAGAGGGGAAATAATTATTATAGAAATTTTATTATAGTGGGAAATATTAATCCCATAATCCATTAAATATTTTGAGAAAGATCTTAGCATATCTTATAACGTTGTAATGGTCCTTTTAGATTGACCATCAGATTATGGGTAGTTTTACATTAAAAATCCTTACCTCATATTTTATATATAACATTGATTATTTATTGAATAATAAAGAATCCAAAATCATAATGAAGTGTGTAGACTTTTTTATTCGATCAACCACTACTATGATTAAATTGGTCATTTTTTGAGTATTTGAGAGTATTATGATAAAATAAATAGTGATATTATCCATCATTTAAATTTTTATACGTAGTGGGTTGGCAGTTCCATTAAAATTATGAAATTAAATACTTACCTGTTGATATAAAATGAATTAAGACACATACATTCAAATTTCCCTCTTTATGTTGTCCCACCATAAATACTACTCAATATATCTATACATGGTTATTATTTCTTGATGAATATATAAGGACTATGTGTATATATCACTAAATTTTTAATTATTCAATTATTTTTTGATTGGAAAATTTTTTGTTTTTTTAACATCGAAATTTAATTTTTATCAAATTTGAACTCAAGATTATTTTAATATACTTTTGTTGTTCCATATCAGCATTCAAAAATTCCATAGTATTTACATATATTGATGATAAGGGATTTTTTTTGGATATGTAGGTTTTTATCCAAGACATTATGATTTCTATATCGGTCTTATAAATATTCGTAAATATTTGGTCCATTTTAAAATACTCCATTGATAAGGTTGAATGATTGTTTCATTTTAGAGAATACACAAACTCGTTTTCTTTATCTGTATGGTAATGTATTTAGAAATTATGGTATTTTATAAATTAAAACCATCTCAATTAGTTCATGTTCAAATACTTATGTTTGAATATATTTCTTATGATATTGTGATTAATTTATATGTAATAATATTTACTCTAGAGGTAATCGTATGAATTCTGTAATGAAATGAAAACTGCTTCAAGATTCATATAATGTTTCCATTATTTTTATTCATGGTATTTATGTCTAATTATTAAATTAGCTAATACCTTATTATTTTTATTCATTATGCATCAAAGTCCCTTATTTGGGGTAATCTGTTTAGTTTAAAATATTTTCCCACAACATGGAAATGTATATACATGTGTAGAGAGCATCACCATATTAACATTCTTAAATATTTCATCATATTATTATATTTATTGGAATTTAACTCCCTTAATAATTAAAATGGTTAGTTTATTTTAAAGTCTGGTGAAATCTATCATGAAGAGTAAATAATATTTAACCAAGAATTAGAAAATATCAGATCTTATTTATCACATTTATTTCATAACTATTTTCAATAACCTCCATAATGGAAGGATCTATATATATTACCTCACATTGGATTACATAGACCAATAATGATACTTTTAGTATCCCGATTTTACATTTTATTAATTTGATATACTATTCTCCTTTCTCTTGAACATTAGAAAAAACCTCAAATTATCTTCTTGATCTTCCTCTAACTTTGAGTAAATAATAACACCATCTATGAATACCACTATAGATTAAAATATGTTGTTTATAAAGAATATATTAGTCATATATATCAATATTAAATAGGAATTTTTAATTCTCGAATGAATCACAGTGAATTAATTATCTTCATACATCGTACATAAGGATAACTTGGGAATATATTCTCTTTTTACCCATAACTGATGATATGAATATTGAATTTCAATCTTTGGGAGGTATTGTACCCTTTTGAATTAATAAAATAATTCATTAAAATAGGTTAGACAATATTAGTTCATGATAGTTATTTTTTATGTTCACAATTATCAATGAAAAGACACATTGATCCATTCTTCAAATTGAAAAAGAAGATCAGTGCACACCATAGTGAAGCACTAGGGAATATTTAACTCACATGTAGAATCTCATTGAAGTTTATTATATAATTAATCAAAATATATGGGTTAAATTTGAGGATGAATATTTGATATAAACACAGAACATTGTATGAGTTCAATTGAAAACACAACATCACATTCATGGGGAAGATGGGGTAGTTCATCATGGAAAATATTACCATTGTTTGATACAATATAAATATATTAATTTTTTATTTCTCCTCAACCATTTGAGCAAAGGGTCCCTCATAAATGAGTATTATAAAAAAGATTATATAATTAAATTCAATGTGGGTGTGGAATCATCATTGCATCATTATATGATAATGGGATGATTCAAGATATAAAATTAAAATTCATTATACTTATAATTTATATGAAATATATGTAGTGATATCAAATATACTACCAGTATCACATTTAATTTAACTAATGGTAGAAGAACTAGATTTTAGGGATTATATTCTTAAAAAACCTCGTTCATAGAAAAATTTTAAACACTTAATATATTACATATATCAGTAGTTATTTTCAACTAGAACTCTGTATATAATGTTTTTGGTGGTGAATAAATATTCTTAGAAAACATTCCTGAGAGAAAATAATATTTATAACAAGAAATAAATAATAAAATCATAATTTTAGTGGAGACTAAGTGTACCATTAACCACATCTTTATCACGGAACACTCTTGAGGTAGTGAATTTATATGTTCTTCCCTATTCAATTGGTATAAGAGGTTATAACTACTTATTTTTCACGTTTTCCCTAGTATTGGGGAATTGATATGAAAATTTACATAAGCCCTTGCATTCGATGAATTCAATTGTTGGTGGTGATTTAGTTAGAGATTTCTTCTCCTATATTGGATTTATAATATTGTTCATCCCTCTTCAGTAGTCATCATCATAATTTATAATCCTTTCATATAGAAAATGTCACAACCCGACCTCAGGGCCCGTGCCGTGACTACCCCAGGCCCGCCTTCCATAGGCCAGGGGCTGGCGACTAGCACCAAGGCGTAAAATCCCGGTAAACAGTGAAGGCATTGCCTTTATAAGTAACAACCACCACAGAGTCAGCAAGCGGAAAGTAACTACAAAGTGCAGAAAAGTAAAGGGGGCCGGAATACAAGCCCAACTGAAAGTACAACTGAAAAGGTAAAGAACAGCAACTGAAGAAAAGACGACGGCCTCGTGTCGTCCACTGGCAATCCCACCTGAAGGGTGGGTACAGATAGCCTCCAGGCTCCTCGGGTCCCACGTCCGCTCCGAGCACGTCCCGCCCAGTGGTCCACCTCCAGGTACCGTCCTGCTCCACGCCCCAACTGAGATCAGCGCTGTCCGTCGTCTGCATCCAACACAACAAAGTGCGGGCATAGCCTGTGCAGGGGTGTGTATAAACTACTCAGTAAGGAACCCGAGACCCCCAAAGGTCTCCCGAAATCCACAAAGGATATAGCACAAAAGAAAGGGGCAACCACGAAGAACAACTGACTCGACTTAGGTATATGCCCATACATATACCTAAGTCCCCATTTCTAGCTCTGCTCTCAAACTCAAGGTCAACTCGATCCACACAGGAAAGCAAGACTCAAATCCACCAGGGAGAGTAAATAGTAAATCCACAAAGGATGGTTCAACACAATCCACAATGGAGAGTAACATAAGATTCAGCTCAACCAGGTATACTTTTTCAGATGACGACAAGATGATCACTGAACCATCTAAGTCGTCGGACCCACGAAGGATCGATAGGTACTAACCTCGGCAATGACCCACACAGGATCGTGCCCACACAGGACCTGTAGCAATGGCTCACACAGAACCGTAAGAGATGACCCACACAGGATCGGGCCCACACAGGACCTGTAGTCAAGGCTCACACAGAACCGTAAGGTGATGACCCACACAGGATCAGGCCTACACAGGACCTGTAGCACTGATCGACGTAGGATCGCTGAGTGCAGTAGTCGACGCAGTCCACTGAGGATCTTTGCACAGTCGTCACCGCAGTCCACGAAGGATCTCTGCTCTGTCGTCGTCGCAGTCCACGGAGGATCTCTGCTCTCTCGTCGAAGTCACAGCCAGCGCTAGGGTTCCCGCACACAGCGAGCTCGTCTAGGAGGTTCCGCTCCACGAGCCAAGAGGCTGATACATCAACTGACACGTAGTCCGAAGTTGATGTATCCAAAAGTTCCATATCGACAACAGGATCTCAATGCAACAGACGGGGCGGGTCAATCGGACGCCCGGTCTGAGAGTTATTGGCATTTTCGTCCCAGGGGCCCGGTTGGTTTTTAGGGCAAAACCAACCCGACCGTACTATGCCTGTGTCCGATCCTCGGTCGGAGTATGCCAAAAGTTCTATCTCACTTAGAGGAAACCTCCACAGCTGACGGTACGTCGATCAGACGTCCGCAGCTCGAGTTATGAGCGTTTCCGCTCCGAGGGCCCGGTTGGTTTCGCGTACGAACCAACCCGGCCGAACCCAAAGTCTTCCGAAACCTTGAGTGTAATATACCGAAATGACCGTCTCGATCCAAGGATCACGTAGCCGCTGACGGTTCGTCAATCGGAGGTCCAAGGCCCAAGATACGGGCAAAAGACCGAAGAGGGCCCGAAAACGGGGGTTCTGGGCCCGGGGCGACCCGGCCCGAACCCCCCCTGGATCGGCCGAACTGGGTCGACCCAACCCGGTTGGACCGGGTCCGGTCCGGCTCGGGAGTGGCCCGGCCGGTCGGACCGGCTCGGCCGATCGGCCGAGCGCGGCTGCCGCGGGGCGCCGCCCCCGCGGCTGGGTGGAAGGCGCGGCCCCGCGGAGGGGGGCCGCCTGTCACGCGGACGCGGCCGGGCCGCCGCTTCCGTTCCCGGTTCCGCGCGGCCTTGGAACCGGCCGCCGCCGCCGTGGCTGAAGCCGCGGCGGATTTCCTCCACGGCTGCGCGCCGGGAGCCGCCACCTCCTGCCGCCGGAGATGCTCCGGTGGCCCGATTCCTTTCCCGCCTGCGCCGTTATTCCTCCCGGGACGCGTCCTTCACTACGGAATCAACAATTGGCCCTTGCATCGTGCTTTTTCCGTCGCCCGCCAAATCCACATAAAAAGGAAGATCGGCGGAGGGTTGTCGGGCCTTGTTTGTTAGGCCCGCACACTCCGCGTTAGGTAAAATCAGCCGGAGGGAAAAGAAATAACCAACAACGATTTTAAATAAATTAAAATTGTTCCGAGATCGGGTTCTTTATTTTAAAAGAATAAACACGGGAAATAAAATATTCCAAACAACCCCTACCTCGCAGCTGTCGTTGCCGAACAGGGGATCGTCACGGGATTGCTCGTCGCGGAAGAAGGGGATCGTAGCGTCGTCGCGGTATCCGGCGTCGCGTCGCCAATCTTTAACCGTCGATCGTAGGTCCGCCGCGGAAGAAGAGGCACCGAAGAAGAAGAAGAAGAAGGTCGCGGAAAAGATTGTTGACGTCGCAGATCGTGCGTCGTCGAATTCCGGTTCCGGCGTTCTTCGCGTTCTTCACGTTCTTCGCGTTCTTCGCGAGGAGGGTGGAGGTTTAGAGGATCTCGCACAACAGGAGGATCCTCCAAAATAGGCAAGTTTGTCTATTTTATTATTTCGCCAACAATGCGTAAGTAACGACCCATCAATTCGTTGAATTAATTCAACGAATGAAACAGCCCATTTAATTCCCGAAGTAAACCGCCCAATTAAATGGTCTGTTAAGAATTAAGGAAAACGCGTCGGTTGACCTTTCAGTTACTTGACGGGTTTTCGCGGGTGCGTTACTTAGCGAAAGAAACGGCGGGGCTCGTGCGGGCCCCACCTCACAAATATCCTACCAAGGGGTAGGGTATTTCTGGATAGCACCCTATCCGCTTTAACTCAGTTCATGTGGCTTCCAAGTGACTTCCAAGCGGCTTAAGTGAAATAAAATAAAGTTGTCACACAACCTTTATTTTATTTCCGACTTAAAGCCCAAATATTTTTTAAAAACCACGGTTGAGCAAACGCAACTCCGGAAGAGGCGTTTCTAAGCAAATACCGGCGCTGCGATTTCATTGGTGCCCTCAGAATTCGATTCCGGGCACCGGTTCAAAAGATAGAAAAACCCGCTCGTCCGTTCACTGAACGTACCCGAGCCAAACTTCGGAAATTGATTCCGGGCACACCGGGCCTCGGAATCAGGTGCTGTCTGAAGCTGCGCTCTTGTAAAATTCCAAAGAAAATTAAGAAAAAAAAATTTCATTGAAATTTGCAGGTCTTTACATTACTCCCACCTCAGGGCTTTACGTCCCCGTAAAGATACATCAAAAACTAGGGGAACAAATGGGGGTACTGAGCACGCATCTGAGCCTCCCGCTCCCAAGTGCTCTCCTGGAGGTTTCTGTGCTGCCATCTGACGCGCACAAGAGGAATCGACCGCCCACGTAGGACCCGCTCCTGTCGATCCTCGATCTCCACTGGGACCTCCGCAAAAGTCGCCCCATCGTCCACGTCCAGCTCCCCAAAGTCGATGATGTGCGTCGGGTCGTGCACGTATCTCCTCAGCTGAGACACGTGGAAAACGTCGTGCACCCGGTGCAACTGAGGTGGTAGAGCCAGGCGATAAGCCACCTCTCCTATCCTGCTGAGGACCTGTAAAGGCCCGATGAAGCGTGGAGACAACTTGCCGCCTCGGCCAAATCTCCGTAAACCACGTCGAGGTGAGACACGCAAAAAGACATGGTCGCCATCCTCGAACTCTAGTGGCCTCCGCCTCCTGTCAGCATATGACTTCTGCCGGCTCTGAGCTGTCCTCATCCTCTCCTGGATGATCTGGACCTTCTCTGTCGTGCCTCGGACCATCTCTGGTCCCACGAGTGCTGACTCCCCAGGGTCTGTCCAGCACAACGGTGATCTGCAGGGTCTGCCGTACAACGCCTCGTATGGTGCCATCCCGATGGTGGAGTGGTAGTTGTTGTTGTATGCGAACTCCACCAAGGGTAGGTGGTCCTCCCAGCTGCGACCAAAGTCGAGAACACATGCACGGAGCATGTCCTCGAGTGTCTGTATGGTCCTCTCCGTCTGACCATCTGTCTGAGGGTGGAAGGCTGTGCTCAGATGGAGCCGCGTCCCAAACGCCTCCTGCAACCCCTTCCAAAGCCGGGAAGTGAAACGAGCATCTCGATCGGAGATGATAGACGATGGCACACCGTGAAGTCGTACGATCTCATGGACGTAAAGACGTCCCAAGCTCTCCACTGAGCCCCGCTCTCTGATGGGTAAGAAGTGTGCCGACTTGGTGAGTCGGTCGACAATCACCCAAATGGAGTCGTGACCTCTGGAAGTGCGTGGAAGTCCAGTCACGAAGTCCATAGATATCCCGTCCCACTTCCACTCCGGGACCTCCAAGGGCTGTACCAAGCCTGCTGGAACCTGATGCTCTGCCTTCACCTGCTGGCAGGTGAGGCATTGTGAAACGAACTCTGCCACAGCTTTCTTCATGCCCGGCCACCAGTGCTGTCGTCTGAGATCCTGATACATCTTCGCCGCTCCGGGATGTACCGCCAAGGGAGAAGTGTGAAACTCTCTCAGCACCTCCTCTCGTAAAGCGACTGGTACGAAGGTATGTCCTCTGAAAAGGATGTCGTGCTCTGCTCCAAGGGAGAAACCATCAGGCGCCTGACCTGAGGATATCAGTGCACGCCGGGTCTCACAGTCAGCGTCCCCACGCTGAGCCTCTCTGACCCGCTGTAGAAGTGGAGGATAGACTGTGAGAGACTGAAGAAAGGCTGCTCCGTCTCTATCCACGAAGGATATCTGTAAGGAGGCTAGCTACTCCATCGCCTCCTCAAGTAGCTGAATGCCCGTCCTCCTGATGAGGGCATCGGCTACCACGTTCCCCTTCCCACGAGTATAGACTATCTCAAAGTCATAGTCCTGGAGGAACTCAAGCCATCTCCGCTGTCTCAGGTTCAGGTCCTTCTGACAGAAGATATACCTGAGACTCTGGTGGTCAGAAAAGACTGTGAAGCGCTCGCCCATCAGATAGTGCCGCCAAGTCTTCAGAGCGAAGACCACTACTGCTAACTCCAGGTCATGAGTGGCGTAGTTCTGCTCATGCGGCCTCAACTGACGTGATCCGTAGGCGATCACGGCCCGCTCCTGCATCAGAACGCACCCTAGTCCAGTCCCTGATGCATCGCAGTAAACTACGTATCCAACTCCCTCCTCAGGCAACCTCAAGATAGGTGCGCTTGTCAATCTCTGTCTCAGCTTCTGGAAGCTCTGCTGACATCTGTCTGACCACACAAAGGGTTTCCCCTTCTTTGTCAAGGCTGAGATTGGTGCCGCAACACTGGAGAAGTCTGGCACAAATCTCCGATAGTATCCGACTAGGCCCAAGAAGCTCCGCAACTCCGTCACGCTCCTGGGTGGCTCCCAAGCTAGCACTGCCTCGATCTTCGCGGGATCCACTGCAACTCCCGCCTCAGAGATGACGTGCCCCAAGAAATGGACCTCGCGTAACCAGAACTGGCATTTTGAGAGCTTGCCATAAAGCTGGTGCTCTCGGAGTGTGTCTAGCACAACTCGCAGGTGGTAGGCATGCTCCTCCTCAGTCATCGAGTATACCAAAATGTCGTCAATGAAGACCACGACAAATCGGTCGAGGTATGGCTGGAAGATCCTGTTCATGAGGCTCATGAACACTGCTGGAGCATTGGTTACACCGAATGGCATAACCAAGAACTCATAATGGCCATACGGACACCTGAAGGTCGTCTTCTGCACGTCCTCGTCTCGAACTCTGAGCTGATGATAGCCTGACCGAAGGTCTATCTTCGAGAACCACCACGCTCCCTTGAGCTGATCGAAGAGGTCATCAATCCGTGGCAGCGGATACTTGTTCCTCAACGTCACCTGGTTCAGGCGACGATAGTCGACACACAGTCGCAAGCTCCCGTCCGCCTTCTTGGCGAACAATAACGGGGAAGCCCAGGGTGAAACACTGGGTCGGATAAACCCCTTGCTCTGCAAGTCCTCCAACTATACCTGCAGCTCTCGAAGCTCGGCGGGGGCCATCCGATATGCTGGAGTAGATATCGGGGCTGTCCCGGGGTACAATTCGATGTAAAAGTCTACCTCTCTACGAGGAGGTAGCCCTGGAACGTCGTCGGGAAAGACGTCCACGTACTGGTCCACCACTGCAGGAAAAACTGGACTCCGCACGTCCACTGCTCCTAGGATGAGACTAGCTAACTGATGAGAGATGGGCTGCACTCTCCTCCGCATAATTCCATCCTGTGCTGCAAAGGTTCCCTTCTCGCCGGTGAAGGTAAACCTGCTCCCGTCGGTGCGAACACATCTCACCTTGCGCCTAAAACAGTCGATCTGGGCACGAACCGTGGATAGCCAATCCATGCCCAAGATGACGTCGTAAGGCCTCGACGCCGCTACAAGGAGATCCCAGCCGAAGCTCTCGCCACCTAGAGTAAGCTCACACTGCCGGCACCAGTGCGTAATCGTCGAGTCTGCTCCCGTAGGAGTCTCTAGCCGTAAGGATCGAGCCAACGGCTCAGTCGGAATCTCCGAGCTCCGAACAAGGGCAGAGGCTATGAAAGAGTGACTCGCTACTGTGTCTATAAGTACTACAGCAAGGGTGGAATAGACACCGATCGTACCTCGAATCATCTCTGGCATGTCGGGGTCGTAAGCCTCCACTGCCTGGAGCTGGGCCTGTCCCTGCCCGCCAGCTCCCTGTGGTCGAGGTGGCCCTCCTGCTGGTGGTGGGGGTAGAGCCTGGAAGCGTCGCCCACCACCCGCTGCTCGGCCAGCTCCTCTGCCTCGTCCGCCTCCTCCCTGCGGACCGCCACGGTCGACCCTCTGCCTGGGTGGCTCCTCCACCGTCTGCTGCTCCTCTGATCGACGAGTCGGGCAGTCACGAGCCATGTAACCCTGCCCGCCGCAGGAGTAGCACTGCCTGCCTCTCGGAAGGCTGGCACTCCGCTGTGTGCCCCGCACTGCTGAGCCGGTGTCCTGAGGCCGTCTGCGTGGGGGTCTGGTCTACCTGGACCCGAGAGTCATCCGTCGGCTACCTGCTGCCGATGACTCATCTACCTGCCGCCCTGCGCTAGGTCTCGCCGCCGAAGAAGGATCTGCCAGGAAGCTCTCGATCAGGAGGGCTCGCTCCAGTACTCCCGCCTGGGTCGGAATGCTGAGGGAGATCAGCGACGCCCGAATCTCCTGCCGCAAGCCCTGCTCGAAGGTCCGGGCCCAGAAGAAGGGGTCTCGTACCATGTCGGTCGAGTAGCGAGATAGGTCAGTGAACCTCGCCGCGTACTGAGCGACCGTCATGCTGCCCTGGCGCAGCTGGAGAAGCTCCTGGATGCGCACTGCTCGGAGGGTGGCCAGGACGAACTCAGAGTGGAAGAGGCTCTCGAAGTCCGTCCAGAGCAAGGATGCCTCATCGTGAACCTGGAGCATCAAGCTCCACCATCGTCCTGTCGCCGCCTGCAGGAGGCTCGCCGCGAGAATCGCCATGAGATCCGCTCGTGTCCTCACTAGCCTAAAGATCCGTACCACCGCCTCTAGCCAGTCCTTGGCGGCCTGGGGGTCCGCCTCACCGCGAAACCTGGGCAGTCGCTGGCTCTAGAACTCATGCAGTGCCCTGAGGCGACGTGCATCGTCAGCGTCGGGTACTGGTAGCATCGGTGGCTCGGCGGGTAAAGCTGCCGCCGGTGCCACTGCTGGTAAAGGGCCCTGCACCGAGGCCTCGTCGCTCGGTGGGCTGCCGTCACGCCCTACACTCGGAACCCTAGCTGGCTGTCGTCGCGGGGCCATCCTGAAAAGGAGAACAAGAGTACCATAGTCAGAACAGTATACCTGGTGAGCTGGCACAAGTAATCACAAATAAAACATGAGACTTTCATGAAGCAGATCAGTATACCCGGTGAGCTGACACATGTAATCACAAAGAAAACTTGAAACACACACGCAATCAATGTTTTCATGCATTAAGTCGGAAATCAGGAGTCAGGGTCCTGGTGTACGAATACGTCGGCCGCCGCACCAACACTGGGCTCCCTGAACTGATAACCACACTCAATACACTAAACACTATTGCTTCATATAGAAAGAAAAGACGATCAGAGTCTGCGGTAGAACCGACCGCCTCTGATACCAATTTGTCACGACCCGACCTCGTGGACCGTGCCGTGACTACCCCAAGCCCGCCTTCCATAGGCCAGGGGCTGGCGACTAGCACCAAGGCGTAAAATCACGGTAAACAGGGAAGGCATTGCCTTTATAAGTAACAACCACCACAGAGTCAGCAAGCGGAAAGTAACTACAAAGTGCAGAAAAGTAAAGGGGGCCGGAATACAAGCCCAACTGAAAGTACAACAGAAAAGGTAAAGAACAGCAACTGAAGAAAATAAGGCGGCCTCGTGTCGTCCACTGGCAATCCCACCTGAAGGGTGGGTACAGATAGCCTCCAGGCTCCTCGGGTCCCACGTCCGCTCCGAGCACGTCCCGCCCAGTGGTCCGCCTCCAGGTACCGTCCTGCTCCACGCCCCAACCGAGATCAACGTTGTCCGTCGTCTGCATCCAACACAACAAAGTGCGGGCATAGCCCGTGCAGGGGTGAGTATAAACTACTCAGTAAGGACCCTGAGACCCCCGAAGGTCTCCCGAAATCCACAAAGGATATAGCACAAAAGAAAGGGGCAACCACGAAGAACAACTGACTCGACTTAGGTATATGCCCATACATATACCTAAGTCCCCATTTCTAGCTCTGCTCTCGAGCTCATGGTCAACTCGATCCACACAGGAAAGCAAGACTCAAATACACCAGGGAGAGTAAATAGTAAATCCAGAAAGGATGGTTCAACACAATCCACAAAGGAGAGTAACATAAGATTCAGCTCAACCAGGTATACTTTTTCAGATGACGACATGATGATCACCGAACCATCTAAGTCGTCGGACCCACGAAGGATCGATAGGTACTAACCTCGGCAATGACCCACACAGGATCGGGCCCACACAGGACCTGTAGCAATGGCTCACACAGAACCGTAAGAGATGACCCACACAGGATCGGGCACACATAGGACCTGTAGTCAAGGCTCACACAGAACCGTAAGGTGATGACCCACACAGGATCGGGCCTACACAGGACCTGTAGCACTGATCCACGTAGGATTGCTGAGTGCAGTAGTCGACGCAGTCCACTGAGGATCTCTGCACAGTCGTCACCGCAGTCCACGAAGGATCTCTGCTCTGTCGTCGTCGCAGTCCACGGAGGATCTCTGCTCTGTCGTCGAAGTCACAGCCAGCGCTAGGGTTCCCGCACACAGCGAGCTCGTCTAGGAGGGTCCGCTCCACGAGCCGAGAGGCTGATACATCAACTGACACGTAGTCCGATGTTGATGTATCCAAAAGTTCCGTATCGACAACAGGATCTCAACGCAACAGACGGCGCGTCAATCGGACGCCCGGTCTGAGAGTTATTGGCATTTTCGTCCCAGGGGCCCGGTTTGTTTTTAGGGCAAAACCAACCCGACCGTACTCTGCCTGTGTCCGATCCTCGGGCGGAGTATGCCAAAAGTTCCGTCTCACTTAGAGGAAACCTCCACAGATGACGGTACGTCGATCGGACGTCCGCAGCTCGAGTTATGAGCGTTTCCGCTCCGAGGGCCCGGTTGATTTCGCGTACGAACCAACCTGGCCGAACCCAAAGTCTTCTGAAACCTTGAGTGTAATATACCGAAATGACCGTCTCCATCCAAGGATCGCGTAGCCACTGACGGTTCGTCAATCGGAGGTACCAGGCCCAAGATACGGGCAAAAGACCGAAGAGGGCCCGAAAACGGGGGTTCTGGGCCCGGGGCGACCCGGCCCGAACCCCCCTGGGTCGGCCGAACCGGGTCGACCCGACCCGGTTGGACCGGGTCCGGTCCGGCTCGGGCGCGGCCTGGCCGGTCGGACCGGCTCGGCCGATCGGCCGAGCGCGGCTGCCGCGATGCGCCGCCCCCGCGGCTGGGTGGAAGGCGCAGCCCCGCGGAGGGGGGCCGCCTGTCACGCGGACGAGGCCGGGCCACCGCGGCTTCAGCCGCGGCAGATTTCCTCCACGGCGGCGCGCCGGGCGCCGCCGCCTCCGGCCACCGGAGATGCTCCGGTGGCCCGATTCCTTTCCCGCCTGCGCCGTTATTCCTCCCGGGATGCGTCCTTCACTGTGGAATCAACAATTGCCCCTTGCATCGTGCTTTTGCCGTCGCTCGCCAAATCCGCACAAAAAGGAAGATCGGCGGAGGGTTGTCGGGCCTTGTTTGTTAGGCCCGCACCCTCCGCGTTAGGTAAAATCAGCGGGAGGGAAAAGAAATAACCAACAACAATTTTAAATAAATTAAAATTGTTCCGAGATCGGGTTCTTTATTTTAAAAGAATAAACATGGGAAATAAAATATTCCAAACAACCCCTACCTCGCAGCTGTCGTTGCCGAACGGGGGATCGTCGCGGGATTGCTCGTCGCGGAAGAAGGGGATCGTCGCGTCGTCGCGGTATCCGGCGTCGCTTCGCCAATCTTTAACCGCCGATCGTAGGTCCGCCGCGGAAGAAGAGGCGCCGAAGAAGAAGAAGAAGAAGGTCGCGGAAAAGTTTGTTGACGTCGCGGATCGTGCGTCGTCGAATTCCGATTCCGGCGTTCTTCGCGTTCTTCACGTTCTTCGCGTTCTTCGCGAGGAGGGTGGAGGTTTAGAGGATCTCGCACAACAGGAGGATCTTCCAAAATAGACAAGTTTGTCTATTTTATTATTTCGCCAACAACGCGTAAGTAACGACCCATCAATTCGTTGAATTAATTCAACGAATGAAACAACCCATTTAATTCCCTAAGTAAACCGCCCAATTAAATGGTCTGTTAAGAATTAAGGAAAACGCGTCGGTTGACCTTTCAGTTACTTGACGGGTTTTCGCGGGTGCGTTACTTAGCGAAAGAAACAGCGGGTCTTGTGCGGGCCCCACCTCACAAATATCCTACCAAGGGGTAGGGTATTTCCGGATAGCACCCTATCCGCTTTAACTCAGTTCAAGTGGCTTCCAAGTGACTTCCAAGCGGCTTAAGTGAAATAAAATAAAGTTGTCGCACAACCTTAATTTTATTTCCGACTTAAAGCCCAAATTTTTTTTAAAAAACCACGGTTGAGAAAACGCAACTCCGGAAGATGCGTTTCTAAGAAAATACCGGCGTTGCGATTTCATCGGTGCCCTCAGAATTCGATTTCGGGCACCGGTTCAAAAGATAGAAAAACGCGCTCGTCAGTTCACTGAACGTACCCGAGCCAAACTTCGGAAATTGATTCCGGGCACACCGGACCTCGGAATCAGGTGCCGTCTGAAGCTGCGCTCTTGTAAAATTCCAAATAAAATTAAGAAAAAAAAATTTCCTTGAAATTTGCGGGTCTTTACATAAAACCTTATATGTTCCTTTTTTACTAGTTCATGGATACTTAGTCCCACATGTTTTGAATGTAGGTGGTTGGAATCTAATTCCACTATGTGATATATCATTTGAGTATTCTTGACTATATATTTTTAATTTTTTATTTCTATCAACATGATAATGATAATAATATCCAATTTCTATTCATACCATAAGAATACACTGAATAATTTGTGTTTATATTGATATATAATAGAGACAATTACTTTCAGTTAAATGGTTTTATGCCTCTAAAGAATCTATCAATATTTATTTTACTTTTAGTCATAAAAATGAATATATAAATTTTGAGTCTCATGATGTTTTCATCGTCGGTTCTATTGAATTATTCCTCATTTTGTTTCAGCTATCATAATTCAAATTATATTTTTATTTGAAGTCTTTATGTCAAATATTTGGTGGAGAATAATTTCCTAATATCCTACCATTCCACAATGTCACATTCTTCCTTTTACATCATATTTATAATGATTTTCCACCATTGGTCAACCTCGCCACTTATTCAAGAAAATTTTAAATAAATATTCATGGACCGAGAACTATATAATAGAATATATCTTCATTATTTCATCAATACATCTACTGATAATTAGTGGGTTTGAATACCAATTATAAAAAAGTGTCTGATTTTGTATAAATTAAATGATATCATATTGATCATACCACAGATTGATTATGAGATTAATATTAATTTCATTATTTTTCATTGTTTAAGATAGGTGAGTTATCCCTACAACATAGTTCTATAGTCAATCTCTTATCCCATTTGGTTATTGGGGGGAATAATCACCACCTAATCCTTCACAGTAATTTTAACATATTTTATCATAGTTTAATCATTTAAAAAAATAAATATTATGATTATATGATTTAATATAAACAGAGTGAGTAAATATATATATTCTAATAAATCATATTATGAATGAATTATTCTAAGTGACATTTATAATAAACAATGATACATTCATATAAATTTTAGTATAAATTATTTCACATTTGGTTCTAACATGGTTTAATTGATTTGTTATCTTAAACATTAAAATATAATACAAAAAAATAACTAAACCCCACTCTAATATCATCAATGGTGAACTAAGCTAATAATTTATATATTTTATATTAATTTCATTATTTAAACATTAGATCTGGAAAAATTATCTTGATACAATATCCGAATGGTTTAGTAAATACGAATATTTGTTAAAGAAACATATGATTATAATCATTTCTATACAATTTTCTATGAAAATTATATTTAAAATATCATTATATATATATATATTGTATATAATTCCCTTTTGAAAACAAGAAACAAAATAATGAGTGATATAAAAATGGTCAGTAGGGAAAAATTATCAATGAGTCATAAGAGGTTAAATCATAAGCATGTGGGATGACATGAACATTGGATAAATATATAATTAAAATGATCGTTGAATGAAAATTGATAATCATTGTTGATGTGATAATAATACAACAATATTATAATTGTGGAATCAAAAAATATACACCATGGATTGGAAATATATCATTGTAATGTGGAATAAACATTGAAGTATGAAATCATAACATTATATACATATCTATACATAATCACCGCTATGAACTCGTTAGGGGCGTTGCATGAGAGTTCTCCCCATGACAACCTAGAGTTCTGCTTCCTAGGGTTTGTGATGCCTTTAGAACATCCGCTACCGACTTCATCTGAGACGGGATAGAGTCTAGATTATGACCCATCAGCCTCCCCCTGGTTCTTTTCACTAACAAAGACCCCATGACCTCCCCATCTAGCTCTATTCACAACTTCTTCACGACCAATGCTGATCACGACGACCTCCCTCCTAGATCCTTCCAGAATGAGGTCACTTTCTTCGAGTGCACCCTTCAGCCCCCGGATCCTAAGACTCTTCTTTGAGAGCATTGGGCCTCTTCATGATCCCGCCACTATGAGGCTGACGGCATTGTGCACTCTTGGTCCCCCAGATCCTCTGTGTGACTGTGATGTATCATGTGGAAGAGACCTTTCCTTATTCGGTGTTCATATCCATCCAGTTTCGGTCGCAGTTTTGAGTGCAGAAGGCCTCCTCTAAGCCAATTATGCACCATGATTCCAACATATTCCCTCTTGGATTGTGTCTAGAACACCTTGAGAAACCCATCTACATATTGCCAATTAAGACACTGCGACTCCCCTGAGCAATGATGTCTTCTCCCCCAAGCAGCACTATCAACGCCGATGCTTTCCTCCTGGATCTCACTGCTATGAGGAAGGAAACGTCGAGCACTTCCTTCAGCCCCCGGATCCTGTGTGTGGTGGAGTTTGCAGTCATCTGGAAGATGAATCATATTGGAGCCCCATTGTTCCCTTGTTCTGGAATCCTCGGTGTTGTCTCTTGAGAGTTATGTCTATGAACCACGTCAGTTGATCATTCACCTTTGATGGGGCAATACCTCTGTGGAACTTGTTCTGGTTTCATATCTTCTCCTAAAACATTTTAGATGCAGGTTTGACTCAGACTCTCAGTTCACTGATCCCCTCGTTCTGCATTTGGAGGTCTTTCAATGAATCCAATGCTGTTGTCCACCCTTCTTTTTGGTTATGCATGTGGGAATCTGCATACTGGATTGCATGTGGTCTTGATCCAGCATTGTTTTTCCCCTTGTAGCCTGCTTATTTTTCTTTGGATCTACTATTAATTAGCCCTCCTCTTCCAATTTCGTATTGTTCCTCTGCACATGACCCCATACTAGTTAGGCTCAATGGTTTCATGGCATTTTGGGATGCTGTTGGTTGGTTCTAGTAATGGCAGTCTAATCATGAGGTTTTCATCTTGTTTTTCTTGTTCGGTTTACACATATCCATAATGTGATGGTCATGTGTTTTTGTGGTGTTTTCTAGATGGGATTGATCCTAGATAGGGTTCTTGGCCTAACCTATCCATTCCACTTTGTGATGGCTTGATGGTTCTTACATAGCCTCAATGTGATTTTGTACTCGTTGGTTCTCACTTAGAAAAAAAATGTTTTTCAAAATAATGAAATGAATTTTCATCCAGTATATACATAATCATGTGAACAAAAAAATGTCAATAAAATAGTTATACAATTGTTTGGTCCATGCATAGGGTTGTGAACAACACCAAATAACAATCATGTCTACACCCAAAGTTGGGAAAATAGAAAAATACAATCATTTAATTGCATTGAATCTTTATGTAATGTGGTATAAAAATATATAAAATGCATAATAGAGATATATAGGAATCATCCCATAATATAATGATAAAATGTAATTATTAATTCAATAAGAACATAACATAATTATTCATTACATCAAAACATAATTATCTCTTTTAAAATAAACGGGTTTCATGAAAATTTCCTCAAGAAAATATCCTAATACATCTAGAGGAAAAAGGATAATGGTTTTATTATAAAATTACCCTAGTGAAGAAATAAAAGATCATTAAATGATGTTTATATGGTTGAAAAATATTTTATAAAGGCATCAAAAATATACTTTAAAAACAATGAAGTAATATCCTATTATTTTCATAATATTTACAAACCGAAATTTTCCAAGAATTGTTGGAACAGTATTTTCCTTCATAAATAATGAAAGACTAGAATGTAAACTCCAAAAAGAAGAAAAATATATTAAAATGGTAAATATTTTTCGATTGGTAAACATTAAGGATAACATTTTTTCTCCCATTTATATAGAATTCCAAAAAATAATACGTAGTAAAGACTTTAATTTTTTTTTATTTGTAATGATTATAATTTTATTCATTGTTTAATTAAAAAAATGAAATATAAATAAGATTATTCTTGATACATTATAAAAATTATAGATATGGAGGAAATGAATTTTCATATGAGACATATATACTTATAAAACATTGATTTGAAATAAAATACTTTAAAGTTTTATGATTGAAAACCATAAAGAAATGAAAAATGATAGGGGACAGAAAATGACATTATTATAAATAGGATGATGAAATTATATATATTACAGGTACTATAGACACCATATAATTATAAATAGGTGCATAATATAAATCAAGTATTAATGATGGAAAATTTAGACTAAAAACCCATACCCTATGTCCCAAATTGCTTTCTCCATGCATATAACCTCTAGAATAAAACAAATATATTAAATAATATATTAAAGTTTTTTTTTCATGATTTCATCATTTGTTAGTCTATTTAATATCATAATCCATTCATTTATTATATATATTTTTCTATTATAAGCTAGTTGGGGTTGTTCGGCCAATTATACTAAAAAATCGATATTCAAAACATGGATAAATGAATTATATAAATTTTTCATAAAAAATATAAATTTTTGAAATATTAATTTATAATTATTATTTAAAATGATTTATATAGTTTAATAGGTTAAAATAAACTAATGTAATGAAAAGCGACCTAGTAAGCTCATTTTAGGTTTTTAGATTTACAATGAAAATTTAATTATTATAATGATAATAAAATGCAATAATTTTGTTTATATAATAATGATGATGTTATAAATATCATATTTAGGCATTAAAATAATTTTTATAACCATCCATATATGTTCCTGATGAAAAATGGAATATTTCAACTTTTGTTGAGGTGGTGGTCCAAATTTACAAGAGCAATGTTTTTAATTTTCTGTTGAATTATAGAATGGTAAATTATGGTTATTATAATGAAATAATAACATTTAATCATACTAATGAAAATAATCTAATTATATAATGAATAATGTATAATAGTTTTTAGAGTTATGAGATGAAATAAACTATACATATCTCTAAAAAATAAATTTTCACATCATTTGATGTCCTCCTCTGGGAATTTCCATAAAACATTATAGATTATTATTTTTGTGAGACACAAAATAATAGGATGCATAAAATATGGTTATATATATTTTTAAAAATATATAGGTTGAGAAGTGGTGATTAATTTGTGTGGATATGTTCGATGGTGAGGGGGACATTTTATAGTATGTAGGAGTGACACATGTGGAAGTAATCATTTATAAAAATAAAAATAAGTTCACTCTCAACTAATTTTTCTCAAAAATGGAAAAATAACAAAGATAAAATGATAGAGATAAATAATCCAATCATCCCACAAATTATAGTCACTTTTTGGTCAAATTTGTGTCCATATGTATTGTTTAATCCACTTCTTAACCATTTAAACCATGGTAAAGGTAACCAAATTTTACTATCATAATTATGTATAGATGAAAGTAAAATGTAACATATCACCTAGTATGTAAATGATAAAACTAAATTTTCAACCAATTTAAATGGTTCACTCTGATAAATTGTTAAAAACTAATATTAATAAAAGTATACTTTACCAATAAAACTAATTTTCTAGAAATATATTGTTCTGTGCATAAAATTGATTCAAAAAAAATCAAGTTTATTATTGATTACCAAGTCATTTATTCATTTATGATTAAAATAATAAGTTATTTTTCTCTTAAAAAGTTATCCAAAAATAATCGATCATTATGAATACTTATTTAAAAGAAAAGGACATGAAAAATTTATTATTTGAATAACATATAAAATAGTTTCAAAAGGGTAAACAATAGATTTATAAATTCATTATATTAACCTAAAATATATTATTTCACTCCTAAAATTTAATTTTTGATCATATAAATCTTTTATAATATTTTAATTCATTCTTATATTATAATTATGTCATAAAAGTTGAAGTATATGTGAATAGTTTATTTTCACAGTCTACTTTAAAATAATAAAACTTATAAAAAAGTAGAAATTAAGCCTAATATAATTTTTTAATATTTAATAAAAAATTTATTTCATTTAATAAAATTAAAATTATAAAGGAGATAAGATATAATTTTAATATAATAACCCATTTTTTGAGGAAACAAAATATTGAATGCTTTTATAAACTAGAGTAAAAGGGGGGAAGATGAAAACAATGAAGATTGGGAGGCACAATGGCTTACATTTATATGGAAATGGTTCTAACATCCACTAATATGACGAAATTTTTTATTAATTTATTAGTAGAATTATATTGTGATTTCCTAGTGTCATGCACACATATAAAGACCCTATCTATAATTATCTCCAAATCTACATGATAAAATTGTGGAAACAACCAAAAATTAAATACATTGTCCCACAATGATTAGTGGAAAGATGTATATACATCAACAACCATCCAATACTCTACCAATTTGATCTTTATCTAGATTAATAATATGATTCAATGATATTGGCTTAGAAAACATCTTTAATATGATATCCTCCTTCTATTCAATAGAATGTGTATGATTTCCCTTCAGAAATTAAATTTCAAGATGGAGATTGATGAAATAGATACTATTTTTACTTCCATGATTCTATTGTGTTCTCCTATTTTATGCACCTCATCCTCTATTAATTAAAGGAGACTAATAATGGCATAAAATTTCTTCCAACTCTCTATTACCACATTCTTAATAAATATTCCCAAAATATATTTAGTTTCACTAATATTAAATAATTTTAGTAACCTATCTTGAATTATGAATTAGATAAAATTCAAATTCTACTGAATTCACTTCACATGGGCATGAAACAAAATGTTATTTGAAATATGCATAACACTCTAACTACTATAGTGTCATATATTTTATTACTAAATTATATACATCTCTTGTAAGATGTTTTCATACATAACATATCCTTGTTGACATCTGTTATAGAACAATATTCTACCTCTATGGTGAATAAATCAACTACCATCTATAATTGAGATATCTATATTACTATAAGTACAACATAATTAAACAAACAATTTTTTCTACACTTCATGATATTGACATCACCTCCATGGTTCACATCTAAATAAATATATAATTAATTTCTTTTTCTAAATCAAAGAGATAATTCTATGATTTACATTAATTATCACATGAACCACATCATAGATAAATAAAATTAGAATCCTCTATTATACATATACATCCTCAGAAGTCATAATACATAATATATTCAATCTTAATTACAGATCATGGGATGTGTCCAACATACAATATTTGATGCATGTGGAACCTTTTCCATATAATCAATTTGTTCAACCACCTTTGATGTGTTCTCCTTTAACAAGAAGAAATGTTTTCCAAGGGGAATAGAAAATCACTTTATTTCTAGAAAACTATGTTTTATTTGAACCTTTTTAATATAGGCAACCTACAATAACATCATAGATCCATATATGTGGTCTATCTTGCTCTTCATCCCCAAAATCACCCCAAATTCCCTAAGATCATTCATCTTTATATCCTTTACCAGATTCCCTCTTATATAATCAGTGTTCTACGTAAATGATCATGGAATTAGTATGACATCTATATACAGAATCAATATAAGGTATCCATCAGTAGAATTCCTAATAAAAAACCTTGAAATATGAAACATTATAGGTATTAATGTTCTATTCAATAATGCATAAAATTATTATTCCACTACAAAGGGCCCCTCAATGACCCATAAAAGCTCTTATGGAGTTTTGAAAGTAGGCATTCTGTCCCTGAATCAACATATTATTCAAAATTATATATAAAAATATAATATGTTATATCTAAATTAATGAATTTTTTAATTACATCATGTTTCTCAAGATTCACATCCCATGATGAAACAACACTATTGACCACCAATGGGCTGATAAAATTCTATACAATTGATAAAATATCATTGAGGCTCATTCATATATTTTGATGAAATACTATCACTTCCAGCCTCTCCTTGTAACTCATCTTATGATCATGATACTACTTGTCATGGTACACCAATTTATTCCTCAATTAATACTTCCTTGTGTAAAATGTGTCATATACCATTTATAATAATAATATAAAAATATAAATATCCTCTTTGAGAAAAATTTCCCACTTACTCAAATCCTTTTGTAGCACATCCACGTTAAAAAATTATAACTTTAGATGATCTGTTAATAATAAATAATAAAAGGATGATTAGTAAATACCCATAGGATTTCTCACACATGTTGATATAATCAACTCCACTCAAAGAGTAAGATACACAAGTTTCAGTGTCTCATCATCAATTAAATATTGAATCTTCACTTTCTATTGAAAATATAATTCATCATTCCAACTATCAATTTTAACTGCATAATAGTCCTTGTAAGTGAGACCTTTAAAAAATAACACACCATATATCCCAATGAACAAATTTTTCTTATCATTATAAAACTAAAAACCAAAATCATTAGAAACCTAATAAATAAATTAACATTATTTGGACATAGAATCCAATTTTTACCTCACATTAGTATCTATTTTTACATATACTAACGAACAAAAATATAGTAAATGTGAGATTCTTAACTTATTTCCAATATATATATCATTAAGTTGATATTCTCTCACTGGGAAATAGAAAACCATATTGATATAATATGATATAATTTTTACATCCCCTTTCTAATAAGTATTGTGTAATGCTTATTATAGCCAATGATATTGGACCATTAATTCAGTTTCTTATTCATCCTTTTAGCAACACCATTTGGTTTTGGTGTACCTAGAAGAGTCATATACCATTAAATTCTTATATTATCATAAAATTCATAAAATTACTTACTGTCACACTCTCCTCCCTTGGTTGGACTATAATATATTTATCTTTTATCCTGACCCATTACCCACCATAGTATTCATCTTATAAATTTTTTTGATCAGATCAGATATTATTTTCAGAAAGTAAATTAATTGGTTAATTTTTTATACATTGATGAATATAAAAAATGGTATCTCAATCTGGTAATGTACTTGTACCGACCCCCAAATATCATTTTTCACCAGTTCTACCTTCACAACCTTCAGTGTTCTACCTCCTTTTATAAAGGATAAATTATTATTGTTTTAAATGATAGAATCATCACTTAACCCAAATTCCCCAGAATTCAAATATGATAGCATAATTTTTTTCAAACACCCTTTTACCATTGTCACTCATGTGGGGTATCCTGTAGTTCCTCATCTAGGAACCCCCAATAAAGTTTTTGTTCCAAAAATGTCCACGTAAATCCCTGTAATATTGTATATGGTTTCATTATTTACACTATAGTCTTTGATTATAACTCGATTAGTAATCATCCATGCACTGTCAGTTAATGTGGTGATAAAAACTAAATCATTTAGTTACCTAATAGAATAAATATTTCATCTTAGTCTAGGAATAGTAATTGGACTCCACAAAAATAGAAAACTCCAACAGTTTCTTGTAATCCATGCAACTATCTTCTATACAATATATAATGGTTCATCATCAGTAACATATAAATTACTAAAATTTAATAGAAAATAATTGTTAAGAAAACCATTCATGGAATTGGAATGAAAATATTACCATGATTTTGGAATTTGAAATTTCATAGAGTTATCCATACTCAATAGAAATACTTCATCTATTCCATCTACCTTCATGTTTACTTTTTTGGTTTTAGGCACATTCCATTTTTCCATGTACTACTTCTTGACATGTCCTTTCTACCAAATAATCTACCAAATTATTTTCTATCAATAACATAAATGATAATAAAATATTTCACGTATCTTATAACCAAATTATATTCCTCAAAATAAAATCATCAATGTTGTAGTAGATTCCAAATTTCCATGTAAAAAATATAGAAAAAAAAGATAACATAACTCAACATAAAACAGAATTATCAAAAATAAAAACTGACATGTTATGGTTCTAAATTTGAGTATGTGATCAGAAGAATATTCCCTTTAATCATATTAATTTTTAATAATTGTCAAATAAGATATATATTTTTCGATTCATTTGGCCTCTCCAAAATATTAACAATTTATTTCATCTACCTAGACATTTTCCACTCCTCATTGTTATTGAATTTTATATTTTTTCCAACAAGTTTTCAAAAATCCAAGAAACAATTGATTTAGTAACTCCTAGTCCATATTTCCCATATTGAATGGGTGTTCACCTAATTGATGTTTGTGGACATATTATGATAATGATATCCTTAAATAATTAACATCTAGTAATTTAATTTAATTTCATTAATTTGATCAATATTCACCTTAACTTATTCTATATACATTATTAAATTAATGAAAATTGAACTTTTCCTTCTTAACATAGGATCTAATAATAGTTACTGTGTGAACATTGGAAGTAACTATAAGGATTTATTTTATAAATGAGATTTTAATGAGAAAACAACACTAAGAAGACCATTGACATGAATATTTACATTGTTTGGAAAATTATGCATATATCCCTGTAGTGGTAAAAAAATTCATAAATTTAGGAGCAAAATTATAAGGTGATTTCAGAGAATCATGAATTTATAAATGACATATTGAATTAACATATAAATGATTAGTGAAACTATGAAACCTCCCAAATAATAATGCACTATGCTATAGTTCATTATGGTTGGAATTCCATTGATCTATGTTACTATTGTCTCTTAATTCAGATATAATATATTAACAATGTAAATGCTGAAACTACTATAGTTCCCTATTGATGTTTTTGGTCAGTTACATAACACTAGAAACTAAAAGATACAGGTCAACGAATAGGTTATATCGCCAAAAATGAAATTTGGGCCCTCAAGAGATGGAACAACTTTATCCAAGGATCATGATATAATAGTCTAATAAATTTTATATACATGTTGTTTGTATAAAAAATATTTTTAAGTGTAAAATTATTTTCATTCTAATATTTGTAAAAAAAATGATTATTTATATTAATAATTACATGTTTAAAATATCTTAAAACCCTTTCATGGACTCCATATAATATCTAATGATATTATATTCTTTGGTGGGAGTACTAGGTTGTGGTTTAACAAACATGGAACTCATAGTGATTTCCATATACTTGGTCTACTGAAAAAAATATTTATCTCAAGATGTACTTTTTAATGTTCAAATTTTAATTTATCCAGGGAAGACCATAGTAATTCCATATCACTTTTATGACCAAAAAATGATCGTTGTAAGGAAAAATAATACTACATAAATCAATTTATAATGGCTTCATAATACAGTTAGTTCAATTTATAGAGGATAAATCAACACCTATATTATAATGATAATATTTAATATTTATAAATTGTATGGTCCATTTATTAATTTTATATTGAATGATTAAAATGATATTCAATAAAATTTATTTTAGATGAAATATATATTAAAATTATGGTTTTCTTTAAAGCATCATATGGATATGGTATAAGATCGCAATGGTATAAATATTCAATTAATTTATATATCCAATTCTTTACAGGAGTGATCTAGTAACATATTAATTTTTTATAATGATCATACTATTATTCATGAAAGATTAAATTTTGATGAGATCCTTGATAATTGGTTCCATGATCCTTATTCCTTAAAATATATCTATCAGAGGCATGACATTTAATCATGTATGGAAGAGGTGGAAAAGTTAATACATTATCCCATGATGATGATGATGTAATATGATATACACTACATGTTTTGGGAGCTAATAATGAAGAATATATTTTTTTACTTACTAATGTTTATAATATTATTTCAGTCTAAGAAGCACCCATGAAGAAAAAGTTCAAGGAGGACGAAAATAATGATGTCCTAGTGTACAGTCCCTAAAAATACTGATATAAGAAGTGGTAAGAGATTAGTTGGTGGGAAATAAATTGCTTTAGTCCCCCATCTCATTCCATGAATCTAGGAAATCCACCAAATATTTTCCCTAACACTGTGTATGAAATAACATCACTCATGGATGATGGAGCTTTTTTCGATTTTAGATTAGATAAGTGATCAACCATTGACTTATGAACTTATCCTAAAAGACTCCATTGATCACCATTGATTTCATTTCCACCGATTGATATTAGATATTATTTTCATGAAATATCTTGGAACCCCAAAACATCACATTGGCCACCTCCAAAAGTGAGATCCCTTACACAAATCCAATGCTAAACGCTTGAATCAACACCCCTTTGTGATCTTGAACCACCCCTCCCCACTATATATGAACTGACACACAAGTACCAACAACATTGAGAATCGTGAAATTTTTTGTTGGACCCCACCACAACCATCATCCCTATTTGATATGATTTTGAAGATTAGATCATGTATATTTTACATCTATGAATTTATTTAGAGAAGGCAATCCATCCTATCATTTGATCAACAATACAAGTTACACTACAATTCTTTTATTATTAACCATATTTTCAAGTCACAGGTGTGGGAGGCTAGTGTTCCATCTTCGATTTCTCTCCCCCCCAAGGGCCTGTAGTATACTACAATATGAACTGCCTAAGTATATACATCTTATGCATTGTCGTCTATCCCAAAAAGCCAGTATGAAAGGAACGATTCATGGGAGGATATTTTGTGCCCCTACCCAATTTACCTGCCCCTACACATTTCATATTGAATCATCCCACTTTTTTGCAAGGATTAGGGGATCAATATATTACATTTCTATAAGAGTCCTTAGTATCTGATGATGTCCATTCATTTATTGTAGTGATTAATATAGGTCCTCTTAGACTCTTTCTTCCCTTATATTTTTATTCCAATCCTATTGTTGAAGGAAAATATCCAACTAAAAATATCCTCCAATGAATCATTCCATTTCGTGATGTGTACTGTAATTCTCTCAACAATCCAATTGAAATGGTTTATAATTATACCCCCTAGTAAAAAAAAATCACCATTTTTCTCCAAGGGGAAGGTTCTCTTATGAATACCAAGACCTTCCTAAATTCTCATCACCTGCCTCATTGAACACAATTTAGAGATGAATGCACTACTCTTAGGCCGATTTATATATTAGACACTCCACTTAAAATAGGTTTCCCTTGTTCTATTTCACTTTCAAATGTTTCTACTATTACCATAATGGAAGAATATGAATTCAGCTGTGAAAAACATATAAAAATATTACTATATATCGCTCTACCATGGTAAGGTCATAGAAGGCCAATGGAAGTATTCCTCTCCACATATCTACTTAGAGTGTCTTCTCAAAAGTAAAAAAGGCTAGGATATTAATTAAATCTTTTTCTAAGTCCCCTAGTAGTCTTGAAGAACCAATACATCATCCCTGTAAATGAAATATCAAACAAAGGTGAGATTAAATCTATAAGGAAAATGTCTACTTCCCGATTTGATAAACCCATAGCATTTAGCACCCTATTGATAAAAATTGACTCGGTGTTTTCATAGGCTTTATGCATATCAACCAAGAACACCACATTGAAACCATATGTTTTTTCTTGATGTCTGTGATCATTTATTCCCCCATTGAGATAGAGTTATGAGTTGATCTACCATTGATAAATCATTATTGATTATCTGATACCTTGGTGGTGATATAATCCTCAAGTATTCTATTTATAATTTTTGCATGGACATCATATGAAATATTTCTCATCCTTATTGGAATATAATGGATAAGTAATGATCGATCTTCAACTATCATAATGAAGAAAGGCCTAATGATAATAATACTAGGGGAATCACACTCATTGAATGTTGTATTGGATTTTCACTACTAGCATTCAATTAACCATATTCATGAAATAATAATATAAGGGAAGAAAGAGTCTAAGAGGACCTATATTAATAACTGCAATAAAAGAATGGACATCATCAGATACAAAGGAATCTCCTTTTATTATAAAATTATTTTAAAATAATTGATATCTATGGTCTTTACAGGTAGCCCTGTATGACACATTATATGGAATACAATGTTTCTCTAAACTTTATTTCACATTGATCCATAAATATTGAAATTTTTTACCTAATATAGTCTCTTATATGATTTAGTAGGAAATGCTAAATACGAAATTCCATGAAAAACATAAAAACTGGAAGATTTTTTAGGTTCACAATTAGAATACAGAGTTGGTGTTCATGATTTTTGTTATGTTTCACCCCAGTTGGTTAACTATCATCTAGGAAATTATTGTATATTGAATCCAATATAATTTAGAACTATTTAAATCCTTAGAAAATAAAACAATGTTTAAAATAATATTGACATAGATTTGATATTCATGTTATGAAAAAAATTATCCATGTGTCTCAATTAATAAGTCATTTTCTTGAATCCTTACACATGATATGATAAGATGATATCAATATTTAAATTTATAATTCCAATGTGGGGTATATTTTTTTATTGTTGGTCTGAGTTATAATTTTCATAAAGGTAAGTTCATTCAACTTATGTGAGATAGGTGGAAAAATAAAAAACCCCAAAATGATATCTTGGGCTGGGATTATAATATAAAGAGGTGACAAATGCAATTATATAATTTAGATACTGGTTGAATCTTCTAAGGGATGATATGCCAAATGGTCGGGTGGTTAAAAATGTAACAACCTAGAAAGTCTTATTATTTTATTTATTTGAGTATTATGATTCATTTTAGGTTGTATGGTTGATCTTTTGAGAGGGGATAGAGATTTTTTGAGGGAATGAGTTTGGGAAGGGGTGTTTCTCTTTATGTAAGGATCCTTTTTAATACCACACATCACCTTAATCAACCACATAATTAAGATTACATGTGTCATATAATGTCCTTTCCATTATAGAGACACATGGAAGGAACTATCCTCTGCCATCTAGGATTTTATTCCACCTCCCCTGAAACATGAACTCGGGACCTAGGTCATATGTTTCCACAATGATAAATTTTTGTGTACCAGTCATCCCAGTGATAATTATAATTCTCCTTGGTGGACAGTTATTCTAGAGGTCTAATGTTTGAGATATAGGGAATGTGGAATAAAAACCTACATATTAGTTTAAAATTATGTCAATGTGGTTGTATAGTGAAGAGGCATTTGGCCTCTATCTGTAAGACAAATTATGTATCTGATTAAGGTGTGGAGTGGGGTCCATAAAAGATCATTACATAAAAATGTCAATCCAAATTCTTTTACAAGCCTTCATGAAAGCCTAGGGAGGATGGGAGAGGATAAAACTCTAGCCCGTAGAAGTTCAAGTGGATTATACCATTATTACTTTGTGAATAATATAATTTTTCTTCAAGTGGAATAAATTTAATATTTAATCCAAAATACAAAAATTTAACTCTTAAAACATCCAAATTTACTTCCTCTTCATTTTATAAGAGATACCTACTAAATATTCTCCACCATCCTTGAATTTATTTTATGGAATGTAAACTTGGATCATTCTCCAAAGAAACTCTCATTGGTCACAATAGATCTTCATCAACCTGGTAAGAGCATAAAAACTCATATAATATTCTTCTTTTCTATTTAGTTAAATTTTAGAAAGGGAAATATTCTATGCCAAATTACTATCCCCCTAGAATTATTCCTTTCTTTCAGATAACATTTGGTTTGTTTATAAATAATAGTTATATTAAATGATATTAAGTAAAATTTCGGATTTACTTATCTAATTTAATGTTTCAGTTGAATTATATGTTAATCACTAATTTATCCACGGATATATGATAGAACTAAGATTCATGTGGGGGTTCAATCCATTTCTATTGAACCTATAATGTTCCTCTACAATCCTTCTGGTTAGAAAAATCCTCTACCCTCCCATACATCAAATGTTCTAATATGGAATCAGTATAGGGATGGGTGGATTTTGTTTAAAATTAACAATGCATTGATAGACTAAATACTAAAGTAACATTATTTAAATGATATAGTTGGTTTTGATATATTTTATGTCTACATTTTTTTTCAAACATGACATTGTTGATTTTTTTGTTTCACTTTCAATATTACAATTTTCATTTTAAAAAGAAACTAAATCCATTAATTATAAGAATTTTTTTGAAAAGGGATCCTTAATCATGACTTCTTTATTTTTAAGGTGTTATGGTCAATATTTTAGGTATTTAATTCGTTTTTTGGAAAATCAATTTATAATATAATCTTGATATTATTTAAGTTCACGAGAATTGGTATCTTTTTATTCTAATTCATCTATGTTTGTTTATCATGAAATGGAAATGAATACTAGGATGGGCCCATGAATCCCACACATTTTATTACCCCTCATCTTTCCCTAAGATGGATTAAGGCCCTGAAATTGTAAACACCATCCATTTCACCATGATATGGGCTGGGGCCCTTGCCACATATATGAATATACCTAGAAATGATAATCATAATAACTTCCGTAAAATCTACATAACTTTATATTGGGATTTCTCTTAGTGTTTAAGTAATGTTCTGGACCCTCTATATAAAATGAGTTATTCATTTTGTTAAATTTCCTATAAATTTTAATATGTTATAAATTTTCCTCTACACTAATTTTATATTTATCCATATTCTTTTTATGAATGAACTTATATTTATTAAATGTTTTTAGGGGTTGGGTGGGGAAAATATATTTATTTACCAAAATCATACCCTTCACGCACTACTATAAAATATAACATTAATTGTGATAAAAATTTACATTATTACTACTATAGGAGAGCTGAATACTGGTGTGAGATTAATAAACAATGTCTTTTAGTAGTGTAAAAAACGCTGAAAAATGACCTTTTATCAGCACTTGTAAAAGTGCTGATAAAGGTACATAATAAATAGTACATTAACAGCTCACCACAACACCGTTGAAGTGTGTTGTAACATCATACCGTAAAACTGAAAACACAATGAAATAATCAAAATCATGTATTAATATATATTTAAACACACTAGAAAACAATATAGGCTCATTTTTTAGGTTTTGATGATTTGATATCCATTGTAAACTAAAATGAAACATATATATTGAAAAAATTAACCTATAGTAACACTAGTCACATCATTACTAAAATTGAGGGTCATAAGACTCTTACACGTCTCAAGTGTCTTATACATCATTTTTAGAATGTATATAATCAATTTTTATTTTTTTCTCAGTTTTTAGTAAGTCAATTGTCCTTTTTAATAAAATGTCATTTTAAACTAGAAAAAATATTTGAATCATACATGTCATTTTGTTTGTTAGTTTAACATGATATGAATTTCCACTTGTCCCAAATGAGTTATGAATCATTTTACTAACTTATTAAGACAATATGATCACATTTTCTAGGTTTCCCATTAGTGACATTATTTTAACTGAAATGTTTATTTTAAACTGATAAGGGATAATTTGATTCATACCAGACACAAATTGTATTAGAAGGAGGTGTCGATGATTCTTACCCATCAGAAAATATATATGTATCATTTTCCTAAAGTAAAAAAAATAAGAATTTGGTTTCTTAATATTTAGTATGATAGTTATCCTTTTTACTAAAATTGATCTTAATATTATTTAAAAAGACACCCTTGAACTCATATCCATCAAATAATGAATCTGATTGAGGTGAAGATAATTATTAATAATCCCAAATAGATTATATATCGTTTTTATAAAGTATAAAAATAATCCATATTTGGTTACATAGATTTCAGTACTTCATGAGTGTTTTTTTATAAAATGCCATTTAAAAGTTGAAACAAGAACATTGACTCATATCGATCACATCGTGTATTAGTTTAACGTGAGACATACTCCTACATGTTAAAAATGATCTATGAATCAATGTACTATATTATCATGAAAATATGGTAGTGTTTTCATTGTTTTTAGTTAGTGGCATTTGTTTAACTAAATAGTCGATTTTAAACTATTAATAGACACATTGAGTGATACTGGTCACATCATGTATCAGATTATGGTGAAGATGATTTCTACATGTATCAAATTACTTATGGATAATTTAAATAATCTTTAAAATAAATATGAATTCATTTTCATAATTTTTTCAAGGTCTGTTGTAATTTTTTTTAAAGTTGATTTAATTTTTAAATAAGAAGCACTTGGATCCATTCTGGTCACACTGTGTGTTAGTTTGAGGAATGGTTGACTCATAAATATTTCAAATTACTTATGGATCAATTTAATAATGTATCAAACCAATAAAAATTATTTTTCTTAGGTTTGAGTAGGTTTGTTTTCCATTTAATTAATACTGATGTAATTTCTAAATAAAAATATGTAGTCAGAATCATAATGGTCACCCCGTGCCTTGGATTGAGGTACAACTGATTCCAAAAAATATAAAATTTCATATGGATCATTTTATGAATATATCAAAACATATGAATGTCAGATCTTAGTTTTTAGGACGTCACTTTGTTTTTAATGAATTGTCATTTTGTACTGGAAACATGAACTTTGACCTATACTGATGACATAATGTATCTGTTTGACATGAGATTAATTCCTAGACATCAGAAATGAATTAACAATTGATTTCATAAATTATAAAGAAAATACCAGAAAGTTTTTTATTCTTTTAGTGGGGGATATTTTAGGAAAAAATGCCAATTTTTATCTGATAACGGACAAATTGAGTCATTGATGTTACATTGTGCATCAAATTAAAATGAGGATTGATCCTATATGTCAAAAATTACTTATAGATCATTCCCTAAAATATGAAGACAACATGAATTTGTTTTCCAAATATTGAGTATGTATGTTGCCCATTTTATTAAAATTAAAGTCAAATTTAAATAAAAATAATCACTTAGAGTCATACCAGTCACACTGATTGTTGGATCGAGGGGTGGATGATTCTTACACATCACAATGTTGCAAAAAAATACTGAATACAAATTTTAACATGTTCCCATTATCATTATATGATAAAATACAAAAAATCCATATTGACTTAATGTTCATATCCAAAAAACCATTCTAGTTGTCGAATTTCAAAAGAGATGATGTTTTCCACAATAAGAATAGATTTGAAGATATTAACATTGAACCAATATATAGTTTTAAATGTTCAAAAAAATAAAGGAAATGAAAATGGAAAACACGGTAACATTGGGAGAAAAAATCATTTATATGTTTTTTGTCCAGTTGCAGATATTTGAATGAAAAATATGACTTCTCAAAATATCTCTGAAAAAAATAGCACTAACTAAAAATGATAATTAAAATAAATTAAAAATAGTAGATAAAATGATGAAATACATAATTAGAAAATTTCTATGAATAAAAATATTCGTAATGGTTGTATAAATTATTGACACATTTTCTTTGTAGGAATTATCTTATTTTCAAGATAGAAGTCCAATCACCCATGATCATGTGAATATTGGAAAAAACCAACCCAATTCAAACAAAATAATCCCCTTATATGAGAGAGAAATTATTATATGACTAAAACATAATATAAATAAATTAAAAATAAATATTACAAAATATATTAATTCTATGGATAATTTTTTTTGAAAACATTATTGATCATAAGGGTCTGATGATGGTAATGATATAATGATGATAAAAAAATTTCAAATAGATCTTTCCAAACAATTAATCAACAAGTGAGCATAATTAGAAGCATGTAACATAAATTATATCAAATCTTTTAATCACCTTAGAGAATTTGATGACATTTTTCTGGGTTCATAAAACCTCAATGTTTCCATGTAGAGCCTAAATCACTCGGAGAGGATGAAAATGATGATAATTGGATCAAACCAATGCATATAGAGCATAACCCGAATAAGTACAATGTGACAAAAGGAGTATGATCACAATAAAAACAATTAAGGCTTCCTATAAACAATTTTGATCGATATATTGTTCTAAAAACACCTATTACTTTAAAAATGCATGAGTTTTGTAGTTAATATTTCCCAATTCTATAAAACTATTAACAGAAAAGGTCATGGTATTGTATTGTAATGAGTCATTTTTATGTCATGTAATTGAGATGGTCACATCTATTGGGCATTATATTACCACTAGAAGGAAATATAAAAATGAATTTATGTTTATATTCCTAAACCATAAAAATCAATAGAATTATGAATCCACAGTGAACATTGTATGCCATTAAATTATTAAATACAAACTGATAATGATGATTTGAATTGGTATTATAAAGCTATAATAATTTTATCATTGTAAAATAATTTTTGTTAACAACATAGATTCTATTAAAATGTATTTATGAAATTTATATCAATCAATGCAAATAATTTATATAATCAAAATTCAATAAATCTTGTGGTATATGATTTATTAATGAATGAATTAAAACATTCTTTAAAATTTAAATAATTGAATTCTTATATCATTAAAAATGATAATTTTATAATAAAATATCAAATTTTTAAAAATATTAATCAATAATAATGTATCGAGAACAATAAATTTTATCAACAATTTTCTCTTATTATGCCCCACAAAATGAAAATGTATTTTTTTCTTAAAACACATTGATTCTAGGGTTTTCCCTAGAAAATGACCCCTTCAAATTGTTTATATTTTAATATGTTTCAACGACCAAAATAAACATACAAATTAAATTATACTCAAAAATCAGTTTTTTTGTTTAATATAGTCCAAGGATTATAAAACATTAAAACTATTTAATTTTTAATTTTATTACATTTAATTATTATAATTTAATGTCATATTGAAATATTTCATAAATAAAAACAGGAGACATTATATTTTCTCAAGAAGTAGTTTTACAAAAATGACAACAAATCAATCATATATAATGTTTTTATTTTTTGATTTTATAGATTCATCAGAATCAGTTGATTATTAAATTTCACAAGTTACCCATAAATATATCTTAAGACTAATGAAATAGTTCACATTCATTCAAAATAAATCCATTAATTTTATACCATATTTTATTTCTCAATATACTAGGGAATAATTTCATCAAAAAATCTTTATATAGTTTTTCCAATGTGTCAGAAATTCCATCATCAATTTTTTGGAAACCTCAAATAGAAATAACTTTAAAAAATAAGGGTATAATCCTATATTTCAATCCCTACTCACTCATCCATCTTAGTTACAATTCCTACCTAAGATAATATAAGACACCAAGGAAATTAGATATTTCATCCACTAAGGGATTTTCAATGAAATAATCTAAAATAATGAATACAATGACTACTATATGGATTATTTTTTCAAAATATTATGATTAAAAAGAGGTATATGTTAGGAAAGATTATTATTGGGGCCCTATTATAACTAAAAAAATAGGAACCAACATTGGGTTTGATATATTTCATCTTTCACAGTACAAATATTATACTAATGAGACCCACACGATATCAGGTAGAAGATTCATTAATTCCTCTAAGAAATGATGAATCATGGGATGTTTTATTATAGGATAGTGCAACTAGGATTTTCAGGACACATGGTGGTGGTATGATAAGGATAAATGGATAATTAAGGGAAATTAAAGATATTAAAATACCTTGATTTCATTCGATTTGGGGTTACGTTCAACTGTTGAATCAACTGAGACTTAGATTCAATCCATGGAAGAGTTGGAGCCTTGATTCTATACTAGATTAGATAATGGAATAAACAATTATGATCATTGATAGTAGTTTTTCTCCATAGAGAGCTTCATATATTTCGAATTGGTTCATGAAGGTTAGGGTTATTAAAATAGATTGTGATGCTTTTATCAGAGCTTAAAAATAACAGATAAAGATGTCGTTTTTCAACATTCTGTTAATAAGTGCTGAAAAAATTTATATTTATCGATTCTAAAATTTGTAGATAAAATCCATCTTTATCAGCTCTAAAAAAGCACCGATAAATATTAATAAATATTATTTTTAAAATAATTTTTTTAATGAAAGTATCCTTATTAAATATATAATTATTACACATAGAAAAATAATCTTTAGAAAATAATTATTTAATACGTAATTGAATATATAATTATTTATTTTTAATTATATAAATAATTTTTTGAAAAATAATATTTATATCTTTATATATATTAATATAATTATATATATATAGAAAACAAATATATTCATTATTTAAATAAAATTACTATAATTTCATAATTATTTTATTATAAATTAAAAAACTTATTCAAGTATTATTTATTTATTTATTATTATAAATTTTAAATAATATTAAATATAAATTTTTTAATATATTTCTACAAATATATTTCTTATATTTTTAATGAATATTTAATCTTAAGTTCATGCATAATAAAAACAAGTAAGATTTATTAACGAAAAATGATTACAAATTTCGAAATTTGGATACATTTGATTAATATGAATCAATAAAATATGGACATATATTTAAATATAAATGAATAAATATTGAAATAAAAAAATGTATATATATATATAATAATAAATATAAATTGATTAAATTAAAAAAAATTGTTACTGAGTATGTATATTAAAATTAATTAATTATATATATGTGAAATCAATATAATAGTTTTGATCTATATTATAAATTGATAAAAATGACACTCCATTTTTTCCATTACTCAATGCAATTAGAGAGTGTTTTTAAATCATATTAATTTTTAATCTGAAACCCTTATTCACTAAATATATTACAATTAAATGAAAAGAATAAATAATAATTTTTATAATATTAATCATATTTATGAAAATTAATATATATGAATATATTTATTATATAAAATTTATTAACATTATCAATAGTTATATTATTAATATTTTAATTAATATTTTTCTCATTTACCTGATTTTCAATTTTAATATCTTAAATTTTTATTTTTGATATATCAATGTATTTAATACAAAGAAATTATTAGTTTTTATAATTTATATATAGTATAATAAATTTAGTCATTTTTATTAATAACTATTTAATTAATAAAATTTATAAAACTTTCTCATAAACTGCATTTATTATTTATTTATTTTATTTTCACTATTTAGACATGTATCAGTGCTAAAAAAGTATTGATAAATTATTTTTTTATGTGCATTAAAAATATATCACTGAAAAAATAGTACCCTTTATCTATGCTAAAAATAAATAGTTGATAAGATGGGACCCTTTATCAATGCTATAAAAAGAACTGATAAGGGGATAAGCTAATCAACAATTTAATTACCGCTGATAAAGATTTCCTTTTATCAGTACATTTTTCTAGTGCTGATAAATTCCACGAAAATTAAATGTCTGTTTTTTAGAACTGAAATTCCCCTTGGGGATTCACGAAGTCCTTATTATTCATGATTATGGAGAGAAAAATAATCGGATCATGGGTTCTATAACTTATGTATTCTAGAGTATGGGTGATTTTTTTGGTAATTTTGAATGGATATTGGAGAATATATATAAAGGATTGATTATGAGTTTTATATTGGTATTTACACCTATGAGAATCCATGTTAATCACTTTAGAATACTTTTTGTTGGTCCTATTAATGTGACATGTATTTTTTACACAATTTAACTTTTAAAGAATTTATATCTGTTTTGGAACCTTTACATTGTATATAAGGATTATCGTATAGTTATTTCCATATTTTATTGGTTGTATTGTATGATAAATCCATACTTGTGGAATATCCAAATATATTTTGGGAATGATAATTCATCAAAATCACGAATCATTAAAAATATATTTTGTGAATTACCTATTGTTTAATTTAGTTTCAAATGGGAAATTTCACCCACCACATATCTATTATTTAACTCACGGTTTTTATAATAGCCTCTAGTCATTGATTGGTGTACATGTAGTATTTGGGAGTCCCGTCCAATGTTTTCTCTTATGATTAAGTCATGGTTATTTCAGTTCAAGATCTGATCCAAAATTAATGCCACAAGTGAGATACAAAGGAAAAGGGTGAATAATACATCTAAAAAATGGATAGGGTTCGAGGATTTCCCCATATAGTCGTGTTTTATATATGACCACAAAAGAAAAATTGTTGATAAAATTTTAATATTATAATAATTATTTTTATATTTTCTTCAGAATGGTTATTTATATATTTATGAATTTTAAGATCTATTAAAATGATTAAACTGAGATACAACGGAAAAGGGTGAATAATACATCTCAAAAATGGATAGGGTTCGAGGATTTCCCCTATAGTCGTGTTTTGTATATGACCACAAAGGAAAAACTTGTTGATAAAATTTTAATATTATAATAATTATTTTCATATTTTTTTCAGAATGGTTATTTATATATTTATGAATTTTAAGATCTATTAAAATGATTAAACATGATTAAAAAAAATTTATTCATGATCATTATTAGACATAATATAAAAAATTTATATGATTTATTTTATTTTTTTAATGTAAATAACTCTTCTCATTTCCCATATAAATTAATTAATAAATATAAATAAATGATAGAAAAATATCTTATATAAACTCAATTAATATTTATACATTTCTTTTTTAAATAATAGTCAATTATTTATGTAAACATCGCATCAAATTAATGAGTTTATAAGGAATCAAATAAGGTATATATACATATAATAAAAAAATTCCCCAACTAAAATATTAGGTTATCAAAACACCTTTCATCACTTTAGTTTTATTACAACTACAGTTCAATGTGTTCATATAGCCACAATTAGGTTAATATAAATTATTGGGTATTTTCGACGAATGTATTAGGTTTTCTTAACCAGTATAGAATCTTAAGATGATTTCCTTATAAGGACGTGGTTATTCTAGGAGGAACATGTTGGCATAATCTGTATTGAGTCAATAAGGTTTCTTTATGACTTTTCTATTTCTCCATGTTTTGAAAATCACAAACACCCTATCTTAAGGAAAATTTCATTTCCACAATGTTCATTTTTCATAAGGAAAATTTTCCATCCCCATGGAAAATATATCCTTACATGTTATTGACTGTTTATATTTTAGTTTCTCTAAATCTAAATCTTTTAATTCCAAAGTAACAAATTCGGTTTCATATCTAAAATCTCGTAATTCTATAAATACTTATATATAGTGTATTATGTTTTCAGGATATGAATTTTGGTAAGGAATTTTCTGAAATTCAGAATCAAAATTCCATGAAATTCAGACTACGAATTCTCTAAAATTCAGAATTCGAAATTCTCTAAAATTCAGAATGTGAATTCTATGAAATTCAGACTCCAATTTCTATGATATTTAGACTCTTAATTCTCTGATATTCAGAATCTGAATTCTATGAAATTAAGACTCTTAATTATTTATTATATAGGATCCGATTTCCAATGAATTTAGGGTCCGAATTCCTTAGAATATAGTGTACGGATTCCATTGAATTTGGACTCTTAATTCCTTAGAATTCAGAATCCTAATTCTATATAATTCAAAATTCGATTTCCAATGATTTTAGATTCCAAATTCCTTAGAATAAATGTTCTGAATTCATTATAATTTATGTTCTGAATTATATATAATTCATACTCCTAATTCCTTAGAATTCAGGTTCCAAATTCCTTAGAATTCAAACTCAGAATTCCTTATAATTCAGACTCTGAATTCCTTAGAATACATACTACAAATTCTTTAGAATTCAGACTTTGAAATCTATAGAATATTGATCAAAATTCCTTGAAAAACAGAATCTGGATATCATTTTAATATAGACACTGAAGGTTTATTTACATAGAGACCAAATTTAATTTTTTTTCCTTGGACTCTAAAAAATGGATTTGGATGAGCAACCATTTTTCACTTAATCTCGTAATAGTAATAAGACGATGTCATGAATTCGGTTTCTAACTAACTATTGTTTATGTGACACATGTACAGGTCCCTCCAAAACTCAAAGAAAAATATGACTGTTGGAGGAGGGAGCTGACCGATAGATATGTTCATATAAATAAGAGATCATTTGATTGAGCTCAATACTATTCTGAAAATCTAGATATTCCATGTTGCTGAAGTGATTTCTTGAGAGATACTCTCAAGATTTGTGCGTACTAAACATCTTGTTCGGAATTGATTTTTGTGACTCCGATTTTCAGAGTGAACAATAGAGGGCTTCTAGGGATAAGAATACAGAGGTGCCAACTAACATAATGTTCAAGGACTTTCTTAATAAGGATGAATGAGGTGCCAACTATCATGAAGTTCGAGGGCTTCCGGGGATAACAAGACACACTCTGATATTCCTATCGAAGGCTTACAATGGTGTGGGTAAGACAGTCTTTCTTGAAATTAAAATCAAGTGGCCTTTATCCAAGGTTGTTGGTTACCCTAATCTCTGGGTTAAAACATTTCATACTTGATACTTGTATTATTTAAAGTTTGTTTTCCACTGCATTTTTATTAATGATAATTTTATAACTATCTTATATTTTCATATATTAGTATACAATAATTATTAAGATTCTAAATGATTTAAGGTTGAATCTTTGTCTTTGTAAAAATTTCATCAGTTTTATTTTCAGAATGATATTTCCTGAATCTAGCAGGTTTGTAGAACTAATAGGTCTTGTGAATTTACCTTGTCTAACTTTGAAAAAAAATTAAAATATTTATACAAACTTTAATGGTTCCAAAAGAAATTTTAATGTATATAATGGAACCACATATTGTATATTGATCATCTACTTCATTATTTATATCACACAATTTGTATGACAGCTGGTCTCTGAGAAAATTATATTCACAAATAAGTTTTATTGTTCATGTTTTCATTGTTATATATTTTCCATGCTTAGGATATTTTTATCCTACTTTAAAAAATATTTATTGCTAACATAATTTTCGGGAAATATATTTTCTTTTAAATGGAAGGAAGGAATGCTAGTTCGATTGAGAATCATAATCCTACTGGACCACCTTTATTTGATGGGAATGATTATGAGTATTGGAGAGATTTTATGAAGACTTTTTTTATTAATACTGGAGTGGAAAAATTTATAATGAATATTAGAGGTTACATGATTCCTAATAAAGATGTCAGAACTTTTACTAATCAATAAAATTATAAATATGAACATAACTATAAGGTACACAATAATTTTTTGTATTCGATGACTAGAAATATATATAACTAGATTTCTTCTTGCGAAGCAAAAAATTTTATTTTTAAGATGCTTGAAGTAACTCATTTAGGGACTTCCAATGTTATTGAATCTAGAAGATATATGATTAGAGCCGAGTATCATGGTTTTTTCTTTTCTTATGGAGAACCAGTTTGTAAGTCACAACAATGGTTTATGACCATTGTTAATTGTTTTCAATCCATGGGTGAAAAATATTTAGATGATGAGGCACTTGAGTACAAGATTATAAACATCATACCTAATGAGTGGGAATCTTAGAGAACTTCTATTGATGAGAATAAGAACGTCTCACAGATTACTACTGATGATATTTTTGGAACTAATCATCAACATGAGACTAGAATGAAGAGATATTATGATCTAAATTAGAAGAAGAATAGAAATGGAAGTGTTTATTTTAAATCTACTTCAAATCGTTATAAATCTAGGAATCCTAAGAGTGTTAAGAGATCTAAATCTAATATGGTCATTATTTTATCTGAATCAAGTGAAATTGATAATTCTGAGAATGAATTAGCTAATATTTCTCGAAGGATGAACAAGATAGTTGGGAACAATTATTTTCAGTACAGATATAAGTAGAAAGAAATAATGGACAATAAATACTTTGATGTTTTATGCTATGAATGAAAGAGAGAAAGGCATATAAAGCCAGATTGTCTTATGATTAAGAGAAAAGATAGAAATGAAAAGTATTTTGAGAGGAATAGAAAGAAGTACTACAAAGCTAAATCTAAGAAGGTTTTGAATGACAAAGACACATAGAGTTATAGTGTTGGTGACTTTTCTGATGAATCCTCAGAGTATGAATATTCTAGTCATAATAATCTTGGACTACATTCCATGTTACCTATTGAAAATCATTGATTAATGGATAAGGACAACGTTGTTGAATCCATCACTAATGTATCCTTGAACACTAATTATAGTGATAGTAAATATTATCAATATTTATATGAACAATTTTTTTGATTAACATTATACTCTACAGACTAATAAATAAGTTTCTAGGTTATCTAAACTCCTGGAGAATGAAAATGTTAATATCAAGAAAAAGGATGATAAAAAAATTCAAGGGTTTTTATTCTCACTAATGAAATATTAGATCTTTCTAATGATCATGATAAGAAAACCCATGGTTTTGAAACTATTTCAAAAACCATTAGGAAGTTAATTCTGAGAAGAATAAACTTTCTAAGGATCTAAAAAAATTATTTCTAAGAAAAATGGTTGTGATACTAATTCTAGTAATAAAACTAATTTTTTGAGGATAAAAACATAGTTATTAGAAAAGTCAAAAATATTATCCTTGAAAAAGTGTTTGTATAACATTACCTTGGGTAAGGAAAATTTTGATAAGGTTTATTCCCAAATTCAACCTCTATGGAATAATTGTGGATTTGGTTATACTCATTAAAAACTGATTTTTACTAATAATTATTGAGTTCCTCAAAGTTCTCCATTCTTTTGAAAGTATCAGTGTAGTGGGAATTGGGAAAAAATTATTCATTAAACAAAAAATAGTCATTAGTTTTTCATAAAGATTATTTTTCAATGAAAATGTGGTTTCATAAAATTATTCTTTCTAATTTTTCCGGATCAAAGAATGTTTGGGTTCTGAAAGTCTAACACTCTTGTTTTCAGGAAAGTAAAAAAATTACTATCAATAATATATGGTACATGAATAGTGGATGTTCCCGTCACATGATTGGTTATAAAAACTTCTTTCAAAAGATTATCAACATGATGAGAGGAAAAGTAACATTCAGAGATAATGCTTATGGAGAAATTATTGTTATAGGTAACATTTCCCTTCATGGAAAAATGATGATTTTAAATTTTTTTCATTGTTAAGGGTCTTAAGCACAACCTCATTAGCATATATCAGTTATGTGATGAAGGTTACCTTGTAAATTTTTGGAATGACTAGTGTTTAGTACACAATTCTAAGGAAGTGTTTATTCTTTCATCCCATAGGTAAGAGAATGTGTACACACTAAACATATAAGACCTTAGGAGCCACGATCTACCTTCTCATAATGAAATGGAAGATCATTCATGGTTTTGGAATTGAATTTTAGGACACTATAACCTTAGAAACCAATGTAAAATATCTATGAAAATATTAGTTAAGGATCTACCAGAGCTTAGTATTGATTCTTCAAAATATTATGATCCTTGTCAATATGGAAAGACACATAAATCAAGTTTTAAATCAATCAGTGTTGTCTCAACCACTGATGCATTACAGTTAGTGCATATGGATCTTATTGGTCCAATACAAATTGGAAGAATTGGAGGCAAATATTATGTATTTTTTCTAGTTTATGATTGCACTAGATTTAAGGGGGTCTATTATTAAGAAAATAAATCTGATGATTTTTCTTATTTCAAAAGTTTTATAGCCCAAGATAAAAATGAGAAAAACTATACATTGATATCTATTCATAGCGATCATGGAGGAGAATTTCAAAATTATGATATTGAAACATTTTGAAGTGGAAATGAAATTACTAATAACTTATCACTACCACGAACACCTTAAAAATGGTTTTTTTGAAAGAAGATATAGAATTACTCAAGAGATAACAAGAATAATTTTGAGTGAATATTCTGTAGCCAAACATTTTTGGATGAAGCTGTATGTACTGGTTCTATACTATAAATCGGTTTTTGATTTGAAATTTTCTTAATAAAACTCCATATGAGTTATGGAATGGTAGAAAACCTAGACATTCATACTTCAAGGTTCTTGGTCCCATGGTATTCATTATAAAGACTAAAGATAATATACAGAAATTCACACCCAAATCTGATGATGGAATTTTCTTAGGCTACTCCACAACATCAAAGGGTTAAAGAGTTTTCAATATAAATACTTGTACTGTTGAAGAAATAGTACATGAAAAATTTGATGAAATTGAACCTTTGGTTTTTAAACATCTTCAACCTACATTTTCATATGTGTGTTCAAAAAATGATTATGAACCCTTGATAGAAGATCCCTTTGATTAAAAAAATGTGAAAGAAAATGTCTCTAAATCATTTACCCTAGAATATTTCCTACCATTCATTGATGAACATGTTTTACAAAACCCAAATTAGTTGTTTCTTAAGAATCCATCCATTTATAGTATCATTGGTGATGTAAACCAACCTGTAAGGACAAGAATTTCATTAAGAAATAAAGTAGAACATCTAGTATTCCATTACCAATTTGAACCAAAAAGAATGGATGATGTTCTAGGTTATGATGATAAGATAAAGGATATGCACAGATAGCTAAATGAGTCCGAAAGGAATAATGTGTGGATCTAGGATGAATGAACTACAAAAAATTCTTTTATTTGAGTAAAATGGATCTTCAGAAATAATTGTGATGAAAATGGAATAATACTATGATATAATGATATATTGTTTGAAAACGACTATCCCTAACAAGAATGAATAGACTAGAAAGCATCTTATGCTCTAGTATCTAATCTTGAATCTACTCGTATACTACTTTCCTTTGAAGAATTATTCAATTTCAAAAATTTTAAAATGGAAGTTAAATGTGCTTTCTTTTATTGTTATGTTAAAGATGAAGTTTTCTTAAAAAACCTCCTGGATTTGAAGATAGAAAATATCCTGGCCATGTTTTTAAACATACCAAACCTTTATATGGACTTAAAGTAGCACCAAGAGCTTGGTATGATAGACTTACAAGAATATTTCTTCAAAATAATTATGTTAAGGTAAATGATGATCCAACCCTTTTTTATAATTAAATACATGAAAAATGATTTGATTGTTCAACTTTATGTTGACGAAAGTATATTTTGTTCAATTCAAAAATCTTTAACTGATTACTTTACGGATCTAATGAAATCTGAGTTTGAAATGAATATGATGGATGTGTTAACATTTTTCCTTGGTTATCAAATCTATCAAAAACCAGAAAGAATCTATAAATCCCATCACTATTATATTAACGATATTCTTAAAAATTATTGATATGACAATACTAAGAGTATATGTACTCCCATTGGTACCTCAAATTCACTAGATCATGATGAAACTGGGAAACTAGAAGATCAAAAATAATTTAGAGGTATGATAAGGAGTCTAGATTACCTGATAGCCAGTTTTCCAGAAAGAATGTTTTCGGTATTCTTATGTACAAGATATCAATCCAGTCCAAAGGAATCTCATTTAAAGTCAGTGAAAAGGATTTTTCACTTCTTAAAGGGATCAATGGATCTAGGACTCTTTTATACTTCATGAAATGATTTTTTTTAAATTTCTTTCAGATGATGACTTTAGTGGATATATAATGGATAAGAAAATTACATCTGGAACTTGTCATTTTATAGGATATTTATTAGTTTCTTGGTCATGAAAAAAACAATAATCAGTATCACTTTCCACTACTGAAGCTGAAAATTTAGTAGCTGGAAGTTATAGTGCTCAAGTGTTGTGGATACAACACACACTCATAGAATATGGTATGAGTTTTATCCAAAACAAAAATATTTTGTGATAATACTATTTTCATTTCCATAAGAATAAACCCTGCACATCACTCTCATTCAAAAAACATATATATTTGGCATCAATTTCATACGGTTCACAGACAAAAAAGAGATATCATTCTTCAATTTATCAGAACGCATGATCAACTGGCTGATATTTTCACAAAATAATTACCTTCTAATAGATTTGAATACATTAAACAAGATCAAGGAATGATAAACATAAGGTAATATTCCATAATAACTTCTTGCTGAAACCTATCTCCTTATAGTAAGAAACTAATTTTTCATAGGGGGAGTATATTTGTTTATTATCCAATATTTTCTTATTTAAAAATTTCGTACTTAAAAATTTTGTAGTTAAAATATTTGTAGTTAGAATTTTCATAGTCAAAATTTTCATCGTTAAAATTTTTGTAATCAAAATTTTTATAGTTAAAATTTTTGTAGGTAAAATTTTTCATTGTTAGAATTTCAGAATCTAAAGTTATTCAAAAAGAATTTTCATCCGTACGAATAATCTTCCGTGCAATCTGATAGGTATGTTTTCCTTATTATGTATTTGCAATCAATTTTTTTCCTTGATGGTGTTTATATTTGTTTTTAAACTATTTTTATTCAATTATTCTTAAATCCAAATTTTTTATCATAAAGACATGAAAAGATTAGAATCATTCAAAATCTTTCTTTGGATATCAAATCAACAATCAGATATTCTCATGAATTTTTCTACTGTTAGATAAATTAGGAAAGCTAAACCATCACTTAAATTGCCTATATAAAGGATCCCCAATATTCATCCCACATCGAATTACAAGCCTTCACCTGCTGAATCTCTGCCTCTGTTTTTAAAGTTGTTCTGGATCTTTAATGATTCCTTACATCCGAATTTCTTTTGAAACCTCTTCTCAGAAATAATTGACAACTGTTAAGGAAATATCTGCGTGGGAGATCTACTGAGAATGGTAAGTCATTCTGATGTTTTATTCCATGTATGATACAATTGTTCCTATGAATGTCATGCTGAATAGTTGAGAAAGTGTTTGACTATCAAATCCAAGAGCATAGGATCCGGTGTATTCCGATTTTTTGGTTTAATTCTTTGATACAATCAGTTTTTTCAATGAAGAAGGAAGAGATAAAATTTCATTCATCATCTATGTAAAGACATATTCTTTTTCTTATAACATGTCCGAAAATATGATAGGAATTATTTAAGAGTTAGAAGCATAGTTTTTCTCACACAACCTACCTGATGTAATAAGATCTTTTGACAAAAAAAGGCTATAGCTTGTCTCGGTCTTGAGGAAGTGAAGACTCTGAAAATTATTCATCTCTCTACAAATCATTGGATTATTTAGCTATGGGTTCAATGTTTTATCATTATGATTAAATGGGACAAGGACACCTTGAAAAAAATTGAAATCTATTTTCTAGATTTCCTAGTGAACCTAAGAAAGATAAACCTAGTTAAGCATATCTTAACTATGATTTTTAATATAAATAATGTAAATCTGATGTCTTAGATTATCATATATCCTGTCATTCTTTCGAAGATCATTGTTCTTTGTCTTCCGTCATTCAAGATTCATTGTAGTTCTATTCCGTGAAATTTTAAGGTGATTCTTTTTAGTGGTGATACTCTAATGTGGATAAATATTTTCATTAATAGTCAATCTAGATAATTTCATGCTTTTTAGGAAGCAGAAGTTGATGCCCTATCAAAGAAAATGGAGGTAACTAAAACCTCTAAAAATTTTGGAATGAAGAGGAAGGTTAATGAACCAGAAGGAAAAGTGAAAACACCGATGGAGAAGGAAACTTAATCAACAACCTAAAAACCAAAGAATCCAAAGACGTATACTGATGAAGTTTCTACTAAATGGAGAGAGGACAAGAAAAACAAAAAATAAGGGGAGATTAGTTATGGTTTGGATCTTGCTGAGGAGAATTCCTTGAAGTTAAATAGTTCTAAAGATCTTGAGAAGTAAAAAATGTGAATAAGTAAAAGAAGAAGATGTCTGAGGCTGATATAGTGAAATCCCTTCTTAAGGGTGCTGAAAAAGACATTGAACAAATTCGAGTTCCATATTTTTTTTGATAGAACCTTAACCAGAGACTTAGGGAAAGAAGTTAGTGATTCCAGAACAAGAGAAAGTACATGAAATAGTTCAGGAAGAAGAACTGGAAGAAGTAGAAGAAGAAGTGAGTGGTGATATAGAAGATATTATAATGTAGGAAAAAGATTGTCCTGGGGAGATTCCTTTTGAGAAGTTAACAATCCAAACATATGTAGTCAAGTCTTTTAAACATGATACTCCAAGAAAAGATGAGATGGGTGAGGAAGAAGTGAATAAGTTGTCTGAAAATAAAAGTAGCAATCATGATTTTATTCACCCTGGGGATGTTAAGGTAGGATCCGAGAAGGAAGAAGTTGATAAAGGTAAAGTTGTTCAGCTATCATATAGTGATGATATATCTCCTAATCAAGTTTAAATCATTATTATAGATGATAATGGAAAAGGGAGGTAAGTTATACACCTAGAAAAATTGTGGTAAAGAAGAAAGAAGATGGTGCTTCCTCAAAGAGGAAGGCTGCTGAATTAGAAAATGAAATCTGACCAATGATGTCTAGGATTCAGAATCATCCTCACATAGACATGATTATGTAGTTCATTTTTTTCAGAAATATTACTGGTACTATTCTAATATATCTTAGTATAGACTTGAGATGCTAGATTATTCAGAATACATTATATAAAATATCGAATTAAGTATCCATGTTGACGAAAAAATGTGTTAGTCTCGAGGGAGATTTCAAATGATTTTTTATTAGCTATGAGGCTCATAAAAGATCTTGCAAGAAGATGACATGATGGTCCAAGAAGAAAATAGAAGAGATGAGAATCTTTGATGAATTACATGAAAGTGTCAATGATGCTTTTTACACTGATCATTTGAAGATGTAGGATCTCACTAATTGTTTTTAGGAAAAGATAACTCTTGAATAGACTTATCGGAAGAAAGAGGATAAAGATATGAAAGGGAAGCTGAATTCACTTTCTTAGAGTTGGAAGAGGGAAAGGGATATCAGAATTGAGATTGAAGAGATGCTTGCTAAGTAAAAAGATGTTCTGAATTCTCAAGCATAATCTCTTAAGGCTCAGGAAGAGAAAATTAAATCCTAAAGGAAGAAAATAGATAATCGCAATCAGTATCACAAGCATGTGGAAGGGGATCACAAAATGAACATGAAGTTAAAAACCATTGTGATGAAGCTGATGCCAAAGGAGAAGGAAGGATAATTTAATTCTAAATCCGATCTTTGGTTGTATTTTCAAGTTGTAAAAATTCTTTCAATTATAATGAAATTCTTGTAGCTCATACCATTTTTGGTTGTTTAGTACTAATATTTCTTGTATATTATTTTTCATTCTATTCCCTGTATTTATTTTTGAAAATCTCAAAGGGGGTGAATGGAATGTCAAAAAGTATACTAAGTAAAGAAGATATTTCCCTATGTAAGGGGGAGTTCATATAAGGTGGAGTTTTCATCATGATGATTTTCATATGAAAGAAAATGAAAAATCTCATTTAGGAAACTCAGAATATGATCCTTAGGGTTTCCAAAGCCTAAGGAGGAGTTATTAGTATTAACTTTGATCCATAAGTAAACAGTGATAAGTTTTTATTTACAAGTCCTTAAATTTTCTATACCTTATTTTATTTTTCGTAAGGATGGTTGTGCTTTCCAAAAAGGGGGTGATTTTTGAGTCAATAAGGATTCCTTATTATTTTTCCACTCCATTATGTTTTGAAAATCACAAACACATTACCTTAAGGAAAATTAGAATTTCCCTGTGGATTATTTAATAAGGAAAATTTTCATTGCCCAAGGAATGTTGATCTTTACTTGTTTTTCATTGTTCATATTTTAGATTCTCTAAATCTAAATCTTTTTATTCCTAAGTTAAAAATTCAGTTTCAAATCTAAAACCTCGTAATTCTATAAATTCTTATATATAGGGTATTCTTTTCTAAGGATCCAAATTCAGGTTCTGAATTCTCCGAAATTCAGAATCCGAATTCTCTGAAATTCAAAATTGGAATTCTATGAAATTTAGTGTCTGAATTATCTGAATTTCATACTATAAAATCCTTATAATTCAGGATCTTATTTCTATAGAATTCAGGATCCGAATTCCATATAATTAAGATTTATAATTCCATTAAATTCAGGTTCTGATGATTTTAGAATTCATACTCCAAATTCCTTTGAATTTAGACTCTGAATTCCTTAGAATTCAGACTTTGAATTCATGAGAGTTCAGATAATTAATTCCTTATAATTAAATTTTCAAATTCATTAGAATCCAGGTTTCGAATTCCTTAGAATTTAGACTCCTAATTGATTAGAATTTAGGTTCTGAATTCCTTAGAATTCAGACTCCGAATTCCATAGAATTTAGACTCCAAATTATTTATAATTCGGACTCCGAATTCCTTAGAATTAAAACTCTTAGATCTATAGAACTCTAATATTGAATTCCTTGAATAATAGAATCTTAATATCCTTGTAATATAGACTCCGAAGGTTTATTTTCTTTGACACCAAATTTTTTTTCTTCCTTAGACTCTGATAGATTGATTTGGTTGAGCTTTCATTTTTTAGTTACTATTGTTATAGTTATAAAGTGATGTCATGAATTATATTTCTAAATAACCATTGTTTGAGGGACATGAGTATAGGTCCCTCTGATATTCATTGATAAATATGACCATTGGAGGAGGGAGTCGACCATTAGAGATGTGACTACAAATAGGATATCATTTGAACGATCTCCATAATGTTATATGAATCTATAGATTACATTATGTTGAGGTGATTTCTAGAGAGAGAATCTCATGCCTTGTGCGTAGTAAACATCTTGTTCAGAATTTCTTTGTGCGACTCCGATTGTTGGGTGTACAATCATGGGCTTCTGGAGATAAGAAGACAGAGGTACCGACTACCTTAATGTTCGAGGACTTTCTTGAAATGGAAGATATAGGTGCCGATTACCTTGATGTTTTGGTGCTTTTTAGGATAGCAAGATAGATTCTGATATTCTTATCGAGGGATTAATTTGGCGTGGGTAAGACCAAATTTCTTGAAAGTATAAATCAAGGGACCTTTATACAAGGTAGTTAGATACCCAATATTTTGGGTTAATATATTTCATACATGTTATTTGTATTGTTTCATGTCTATTTTCTGATGCATTTTTATCAATAAGGAATGTATAACTATCTTATACTTCCTTGTATTTGTATAGTCTGATTAGTATGATTCAATACGCTTTAAGGTAAAATCATTGTCTTTGAAACCTTTTCTTATGTTTCATTTATGGAACCATATTTCTGGAATCTAGAAAGTTTGTAGAACTAAGAGATCTTATGAAATTAACTTGTTTAACTTTGTAAAAAAATATAATGTTTTATACCAATATAAAAGGTTCCAAAGGAATTTTTAATGTATACAATTCACCCCTCTTGTTTATTGAGCATCTGCATCATTATTTCGATCCTAGAATCTGAGTATAGGATAATTAAAAAATGATATTTGAATTAATAAAATTGGAAAACAAGTATATATAAAATCCTTTTGAATAATTTTATAAGTAATCTATATTAGTTATTTGAAATTATAGCTGGATCCTTTCTTTAAGGATATCCAAGAAAAATGGTATTCTAAATATAACAGTGAGGTATTTAGGCATATGATAAAATAGTGGGAGACTTAATTAAAATATTCATTATGTTATAATCAACTATAAAGATATGATACTAAAATATGAATTCATTTATTATCGATAACGTCAATTAACTCAATAACATCACATATCTTTTGATCCAAATTGGTGAAAGTGAATATCATCATCAATGTAAAATTTTATGTTTATAGCAATTGCCTTTGAATTTTACTTCCTTATAAGAGAAAGATTCAAATAATAAAATACCCTCTCCCTTGTGAGGATTCTAAAGAGGCATGTGAGGATAAGAGAAAGAACTTTTGAAAAAATGTGGATAATGAATTTGATTTATGATTCATCATGTTATCATATATGACTAATGAGATTTAGAAGCATCATAAAGGAGTGGATTTTTACTCCATGATTCATTAACTCCATGATCCTAATCAAGAAAATTAATGATATGATAGGTATGAGATCTTTAATCATATAATTTTATGCATATTTAGAGAAGGTGTCTGAGAGAAACCTCATAAAGTGAAGTACATTTCATATATTTATCATGTATAAATTATAGTTTCTGATATATCCAATAAACATTGAGTAGAAACCTTAATAATCACACATATTTTGATATTATTATTTTTTATTATGAATTTTAAAATGGTAAATAAAGGTAACCCTTTCCCTAGTAATTCTACTTCAATTCTCTAAGTGGAAAAATACATGAATCCTGAAAAAACCCATTATCATTATATTGAAAAAAACTAAATGCATGGTTAAAAGTTATATTAAAGTGTAAAAAACAAATGTAACATCACGCTTCCTTTAGAAGAAAACTAAAATCTATAGGGAGGAAAAATATAATAATTTTTCAAGTTTTTTCTTGTGGAATGAAATACCATTGTATAATAATTGTTACTTAATATTGATGAATGTAATGATTCAAGTACATTTATTATTATGTTTCATATTTTAGTTTTTACAAATTATGAAATATATATATTTATATCACACAATCGTATCCAAATTATTCTTTAGTTCCCTAGGGGTCCTTGAAGATGAACCTAGGGAGGATAAATATGGTTTAGATTTATTTTATAAAACACAAAATTCTTCTTTTTTGTTCGATCACTTTTAAATTTTATAGTCTATCAATGTTTTGGTTTTTAATGAAACTCAATTTATTTTACAACCCGATAAACCAAAATGTAATGTAGATTTTAAATGTAAAAATTTCAAGGTTATTTTTACATGGTTCATTATTAATGTGGTAAACCTTCCCCATTCGTTCTAAACCCATCTATAGTCATGGATTCAACAATATAATTAATTCACCAATTACAATGAGAGTCTAAGGATCATTCTGAAACATTATTCCACCAAATATTATAGGTCGGGTTACCATATTACACTGATGGAAGGACTCCTCTATATTGTGAAAGTGACAATTTATTTATACATCTTTCAAAACCATAATCTCATGATATATAACTTTTTCATTCACTTTGATGTATATATTCTCTATAATCCAGGTTGATTTGTATCTGTAATATCATAAATGTTTCATTACATATGATTATTCAACTACAAAATTATATTTAAACATTTCTAATCCATATTATCATCTTAAATTATCATTAGATTTTAGATCATCATAGAATATTTATATGGAAACTCAACACACATTCATCGTCTACATTGAGTCCTCATAGGTTACATATGATCAAAATTAACTTATCAAATATTCAAAATGCTATAAGGGTTAGTCTTAAATTTAATTATGATTACTTGTAACCTCAATTTCCCAGTTTTCACTTAAATAAAACCCTCATTAAAGATGCCTCTTCTTCTTTTTTTTCTTCCTCTCAATCAAATCATCATATCACATAAACATTTATAAAAAATGAATGAATTGATGAATTTTTAAATAAGGTAATTTGTATATTGAGAAGGAAAAACATCTACTAATGAAAATGAAAAATGAAAGAATAACCCCATTATATTCCCATGTTTCCTTAGAAATTTATTTTTCTACTCATGTAGTACTCTACAAAAATGGATTTATAAATCCTATACATTGAATAAAAAATATAATAGAAGTATTATTTTAATCATCTAAAGGGAAATTTTAATTCATAATAATATCAATGTTTTACACATAATCTAAAATTTATGCATACCAAAAAATTTTAATAAAGAGACAAATAAAACAGACCTATAACATGGAAATCATCTTTTATATAATGATTAATCATATATGGAAGATATCCCATTTTTCTGTCAACATAAAATTCTCATAAGTTGATATATGTTCCTTATAAACAATTAAACACCCTCAAATCAACATGATGTTAGGTTATACAGGTAGTAGCATTACCATTTATGCTTCTTCCATTTAATTATTCATTAAAACCATATAAAATAAACATTATAAACATGAAATTTATGCCTCGTAAATACTCTTCCATTTTTCCACAATAAATTCTTCAGCCATAGATTTACAATGATTTATCAGATTTTTAACTCAAATGAAAATCTCATGAGTATAGAAATATATAATTACTTATAAATAAATAATAATAGATATTATTATTTTTCATTTTTTGTTGATATTACCATTCCCTAGATGAAGATAAATTTCATTTTATTCTCAGGCCTCAGAATATAAAGAAATATTGTATTTTTTTATTTTAATATAATAAAAGAAAAAATTCTGCATCTTCCCATTTATTTCATCCCCATAAGATTAAATATTTTAAAACTTAGGTTAATATACTTTAGAAACATTTAATTTTCACTAAGTGATTATGACTTTTACTGAGAACTCAAAAGCTTTAAATTTTCTGACATATATTCTAAATCCATATAATTATCTGGTTTCATTTTGAAAAAGTTTGTATGTATTTCAGCTTTATTCTTATCCAAAGTATTATTTTGAGGCCATAAAAGAAGTATTTTCAGATAAACAATACATATGATCTTAATTTTATCAATTGTTATTGGAAATCAAAGATATACCATTACTATGGAAGCTTTACGATGAATTCATATTATAGAGAAAGTATTAATATCCTAAAAGTGATACACTGGAGAAAAAATCCTTATAGTTACCTCAATTTTTTTTCAAAAAACCAAATCCATATACAATATATGATCTACAAAATAACATATTAGTAAAATAAATACACTTAATAATTATCTATTTTTCATGAAAATCAAAATAGAAATGTCAACAAGTATCATCGAATGATATACTTATATGATTTCAACTACCAACTCAATTTCATCTCCTCTTAATTCAATCATTATCCATTAATATTTAGCTTCAACCATCATCCATGAATATATAATCACAAATTTAAAAAACACAAAAAACATTACTCCTCATATAGGTTCTAAAACATTAGGATCCATGGAATATTCCAAGAAAAATATTCTAAGTATATATTATTTTCATCTTTGTAATTCCTTTCTCATGGAAGGAACACCTGTAACATTTATAAAAATTCAAATATTCACCAAACACATAATTTTTACATGAAATTAAACTATTGGAATGAAAATTTACAAAAAATTCAATAAAAAACCATTGGGATCTTAAATCTACCCCTTTTTGTTTGATTTCAAAAAATATCACATTCTTGATCAATGATATTCTCTCCCCCTTTTAAAAATATATTAAATTTTTACGATACTTTCCCCTTTATATAAAATAAGATTATACCTCAATTTATTATAACTCATTAATGTATAATACAACTTTAATCTAATTCCACTTTAAATACAAATTTTAAAAAAGGGATGGATTTTCCTCCTATTTCTCTCCCACTGTTGATTTCCATCCAATATGAATGTAACAACCTACCTCCAATACATATTATTTCTATCCCACATTAAAGATCCAATCAACACCCAATTTATAGAAGTAAAAATTTTATAATCATCAACTTCTAATTTCATGTGACTATGAAAAATAAATGACTACACATCATCATCTATTATTAACATGCAATCACATTTATTTTAAAAACATTGCATCAAAAAACCAATTCTATGTATATGAATATGATTAAAAGAATTAGAGACAATTTTTTTTCTTTATATCACATAATTTGTGACTAAGTTTTCTAAATAGAATATTGGGAGTAGAATATATATATTTTCATGAACATTAGAACCATTAATAGCTAGAAAAAAAATATAAAAAAAATTCATATTCTAGGTCTTCTCCACTTGTTATATAATCACTCCCAATTCTTAGAAAATTACATAAATTTTAAAATATATATGGAATAATGGAATCCTTCTAAATCTATTATATTTTTATGGGGATATCTATATTTATAGATTAATGTTAAAATATAAATCTATACTATCATCACACATTTCTAGAGCACCCTGAAAAGGGATACTCACAATCCTTCATCTTCTCTTATACTACCATTTAAAAATCCACATTAAAATTTATGGTGAGGGTGGATCTTCCAAAAGATCATTAATTTATGAAACATGGTTTAAATAGATTTATCATCCTGAAAACATTATTATTCAATGGGATGAAATGTGATGATCTTTTTAGGAAAGACACATCCTTCAGTAATAATCTTTTTTTTGGAAAGCATACATATTTCTATTTTTTATCAATCTTCTTAGCTAGAGTGGATTTCGTGAATTGATATAATATAGAAGACTCATTATTTTATATTGTTCTATATTTTATGTAAAGACCCGGAAATTTCAATGATTTTTTTTCTTAATTTCTTTGAAGTTTTACGAGTGGAAAGTCTCTGACGGCACCTGATTCTGCAGCCCGGTGTTCCCAGAATCAATTTTTGATGTTTAGCTCAGGTAAATTCAGTGGTCGAATTAGCGGGTTTTTCTATCTTTTGAACCGGTTCTCGAAATTGAAATCTGTGGGCACTGATGAAACTACAACACCTATAATTGCTAAAGAGGACCTTTACTAAAGATATGTTTTCTTGGGAGGAGTTGTTAAAAAATTGTGGATTAATAAAGAATGGAATAAAAATTGTGGAAATTTTTTTAATTAATTTGTTAACTTAGTGGTTATATCCAACTTGTTGTAGTTAGGGTGGGAGCCACAACCCCTAACTACCCTTGTGAGGATATTGGTGAGGTGGAGCCCACACGAGCCCCACCCCTTCACATTTCCCATAACACCTCACCCCCCTCTTAACTTCCTAACTCCCTCTATAATTTTGTTAACTCATCTTTATTTGAATAACCTTTCCTCTCCCTCCATCAGACAATTAATGTTGCAAAACTAATATTTTTAATTAATCAAACATCCTTTTAATTAATTAACAGTTTTGGTTTATGAATTTTGAAATGCATGTCAAGGTAAATTAAAATAAGGTAAGGACTTATTTTAATGGATATTCCTTATTGTATGACAATTGGGAGAGAACTCTTTAGAAGAAGAAGTGGTTTTCTCCTTTGTTGAAGTTATTCATCCTAGAATGAGGAACGAATCTCCATTCTTTTTATCCTTTGATGAAGGAGTGTTCATCTACATTGTCAAATAACGACCATCCTTCTCGATGAAGAACACTCCCCGGTTTTCCATCAAGGGAGGAGACAACGCTGCGGGGTATTCGCAAATGACGACTTCACCTTCCGACGTCAACGAACCGACACCCGCTCCCTTTCATCATATCGTCAACAAACGACGAACGACACGAGGTAAGGGATTTTTTTTATTTTCTATTTATGTTTTGAGAAAAGAATGATGAGCGCAGACCGACCTATGCCCAGATGATCTACAGATCACTCATTCATGCGGGTTGGGTGTGGGGTTAATTTTCGGGTTTGGATTTGAGTTTGTTCTTGATTGAAAACCTCTAACATGGAGGGCACGAGCTAAAAAACAATCCCAGACCCTCCGTAGATTATTTTTTGTGTGTGGATTGAAGGTGATGATGAAATATGACTACAAAGGTAATTTGAGGCCTCTGTAGTGAATTTTGGGTCCCGAGGTGACCTTAGGAAATTACAGCGAGCAAAAAGGACCATCGGAGTGCGTCCGGTGGTCAGCGGAAGATGCTGCAGGCACGGCTCACCGGCACATCGGCACTATCAATAGGAGGCAGCGGTTAGTGGTGGCCGGCCGCCTGGTGGTGGCGGTGCCCAGCATGCCTCTGAGGAAGATCCATCGCGGCTGTGCTGCAGCAGCGAGGCCGTAGATCTTGTGTGGCCGTTGGATCTGGGACGATGCGGAGTGAAAAACACTGCCGTCGTCAATCAACGGCAGGGGGGGCCTCGCCCCCCGCTCCACGGCATCCTCTCGTCCACACTGGTCGAGCCACTGCGGGCCACATGGCCAGATCGCGCCAACTAGGCTGCGCCGTGCCATCCAGGCCAGGAAGCGCTCAACCGGGCCGGACCGGGACCCGGTTTAGGTCGACCCGGTTTGGGCTGACCCAGGGGGTATTGGGCCGGGTCGGACCGGGCTCGAACTCCCTATTTGCAAACTAGGTTCATTCAAATGCCCATATCTTGGGTTAAGAACCTATTATCGATGCACTGTCAGTTGCGTAGGGATCCTTTGATCGAGTTGGTCATTTTGGTATATTATACTCAAGATTTCGGCGATGTTTGGGTATGTCCGGGTTTGTTCGAAAACGAATCCAACCGGGCCTTCGGAACAGAAACAGTTTTAACTTGAGCTCCAAACTTCTGATTGGCGTGCTGTCAACTCTATTGGTTTCCTTTTAGTGAGACGAATCTTTTGGTATAATTCATCTGATGTTTGGATTTATTTGGATTATGGCCGGGTTGGATTGTTCCAGCAATCCAACCGGGCCCCTAGAATGGAAAAGCTGATAACTTTCAGACCAGACGTCAGTTTGACAAACTGTCAGCGATGTTAGTTATCTCGTTGAGAAAAGGTCCCTATGAGTATACCCTATGAGAGTTTGGGGTATTATTGAGATACGGTCGGGTTGGTTCGTACACGAATCCAACTGGGACCACGGGACGAAAAGGCTAATAACTCCTAGACCAGGCGTCTGATTGACGTGCCGTCTGTTGCATTGAGACCCATGTGATGAGGCAGTCCTTTGTGATACATCTTCGTGGAGATTTGTGATACTTGGAGTATAGACCTGTAGCTCATGGAGCATATCCTCCTAGAGTCAATCATACGGAGTGTAGAGACCTAGTAGCTGTTGACTTGACGACTGGTTGACTGATTCGACATGGAGTGAGTCGACTAGCCTAGTGGACAGAGCTCCCGGTATTTGGCGGCAGACCCACGGCGGACAGAGCGCCTGGTAGTTGGCAGTAGACCCACGGTACTCGGCATGAGGAGTACCACTGTAGGCTATTGGACGACAAACCCCTGGCGAGGAGCACTATTGTGTTTGGGTGCAGACTCGCGGTACACGACAGGAGGAGTACCTCAGCAGTCTATGGATAGTGAGTAGCACCTCAGAGTAGTGAAAAGACTATTGTACTCGATAGAGGAGGATTACTCCAGTAGTTGTGGTTTTGGTATCATTAATGAAAATCCTGGTTTTAGATGAGTCAATGACCTTTTTGATTTCTTCATGATTGAGATTTGTTACTTGATAACTTAGGTATAATTATGGGATTATACCTAAGTAAGGGCTATATGTGAAATCATTCTTTGTGGTTATCCTTGTTGGATTTAGTGAGACCTTGAGGGTCTTAGGGTCCCAACTAAGTATCATTATATTCACACCTACACGGGCTATGCCCGCACATTGTTGTGTTGGCTGTAGATGACAGACAACCCTGACAGGGCCGAGTGATCGAGGACTAGAGGGTACCCGGAGGTGGACCTCACAACGAGTCAGTACCCGGAGGTGGACCTCCTTATTAGTCAGTATCCAGAGGTGGACTTCATGACAAGATGGTACTCAGAGGAGGTTGGCGGGTGAGAGCGTTGGGGAGGCAATCAGTACCTACCCTTCAGGTTGGATGCAAAGTGGACAACCTAGTAGCTGCTTCTTTTTCCCAGCTTCTTGTCTTTTCTATTGTACTTTTATTCAGTTGTAGTTGTAATTTTCAGTTGGGTTTGTATTCTGGCCCATTTGATTTTTAGTACATTCTTTTATACTTAGTGTATTACTTCCTCTTGTACTCTGTTTGGATGTGTTTATGTTTATAAAGGCAATGCCTTCCCAGATATCGAGATTTATTCCTTTGGTTCTAGTCCCCAGCCCCTAGCCTATGGAAGGCGGGCTTGGGGTAGTCACGGAACGGGCCTCGAAGATGGTTCATGAAATTTTCATTGACTCTAGCTAGTAGGTCCAAATGGTATGTACCTTAGTTGGTTTATGTTAATACTTGTGAGCGGGTTCATATTCATTCCTTATAGTGTATGATTATAAACAATAGACTATAATTTCTCTACAATTTGATTTAATATTATCTTCTAATTGAGTTAGATATCTTATAAACCTAAAATAACTATGTATTTAATCTATACACCTTCCACAAAAATCATTATCAACCTTCACTTCTAACTTCTTATGCCACTTCTCTACTTCCTCAAAACAATTTTCAACAACTAATTTGATCCTAGAACCTCTCTATTGGATGAATTATCTTCTTAATTTTATCTTTCTCCCATTTTCCATGAAATCAAAAATCATATTTCATTATTGTGTGATGTGAAATCTCTTGTAAAAATAAAATAATTTCTTTCATATAGGTTGATCCTATTAGATAACATTTTTAATTTTCATTTAGGTAGTATTTTTTATATCTAATTTTATACAATTATCACCCAAGGAACATTCATGATATTGTTTTACATTATTCACATAGTATGGTATTCATATTTTTGATTTTATATGTTGATGAAACTATATTGTATTGAATCATCATTCATCATAGATGTTTTACCCAATATTTTGTATCTCACATAAATATTTCAATCATTCAAATATATTTATTGAATAAAAATTATTGACATTATTCAAGGAATGATTCTTTTGAATAGTCTGTTTCATTTAATCAAATTTTCTCCACCTATATTTAGTTCTTTTAGGATTCCCATATACAAAAATATTTGGTCATAAATCATTTCCTTGTTCTTGAACATCTATTATAACTAACGACTTAATAATAATCCTCCCTCTTTCCACTTATGGAGAAATAAATAATTATTTTACTGGTTGATTTTTTAAATTAGAAAACTGGTATTTGAGGAATATTTTGGAGAATATGCATTCATTGAAGTTACAGCCCATGTTCTTAACATATTGGTTTTTATCAGAAAAATATTTACCCTTCCACATTTGTAATTTTTTTTTCATTAATTTAGATAATATTATAATTTAGTGAAAGAAATATGATCTGATCAATAGGTTTCCTTTTTTACATGAAATTTTGGTGGAGTATTTTATATTTGAAATAAAAATATTTCAAACATATTTGTGAGACTCATTTTAAATATAATTTTATAATGTTTGAGAGTCCATACACTTATCTTCAGTAGATTGGAATGTCCCAACGTTATCTTATAAATATTTTAATTTTATATTTGAAAACTATAAATTCTAGGTTGATATTGTTCTTATCATTTTCTATTGATCTCAAATTATTTTCCCAATAATTATTTTTTTGAATTTTATCTTCCAAAAACAAATTTTTCTACATCAGTTACATGTATATTCAAATATTTTAATATAAAAAAAATATCTGATTAAATATTTTTCATTATTATGAATCTTTTTGATATAATATTGTCATTGAGTATCAATTGAAATGATAAGGTCATAAATATTCTTGTATATGATGATAACCTTGAAATTATCTGAATATATAATTTAACATAGTTATATGGTTAAATAAAATTCAATGATATGTATTATTGTATATAAACTGTCTAGTGTAAGTTCTCATAACTAGATGTTTTTTCTTATTCTAATGATCACACATTATAATATCTGAGATGATAGATTATGAGAAAAACCCTCCACTAGGAATTCTATAAATTTTTGTGTCACCAAGTATTCATATACATGAAAATCTGTATTAGTCTATAGATTTTATGATTATCATTAGTGAATATTGTGACTCGTGTAATTAAATTTACTAATAAAAATCATTATACCATAAGTTTGTGGGAAGTGGTGTATGTTTGGAGTATCATGAATGACATGTTATTAATGGATATGTTAATTAAAGATTTTTTACATTACATATTTATGTAATTTGATATGTCAGATCTTTTCAATGAATAGAACTACTATCTTAAATTCTATTTCTATGGTGGGAATGTGTGTTAATTTCAGATGGTCAAATAAAGATATATTTTTCATATATGTTGATGAAAAAGATGTGAATCCTTCTTTGATATGATATGAAGACAATGATATTATATAACGAAATTAGTTTTTGTATGTGTTTTTCTATATTATGAAACTATGTTCTTATTATTTGGTGTAGTGACGTATTTCTCGTCAGAAATCCTAGAAATCAGGAAAGCCAGCCTCATTCCAATGAGAAGGATTACCATATGGTCCCACGATAAGTGTTCACATTTATGTAGAATAAATTATACAATAATTTAATTTTGGAATATATATTATGTTCATGATTTGGGAGTAATTTTAATCCTGTTTTATTGATCAATAATATTCTCAAGTTAATAAATAATTATTTTTTCTTTAAAAAATAAATTATTTGATTATGGGATTACTTGATAAATATTTATTAATTAGATTGTGAATAAAATATTTTTTTTGTTTAATGAATTTTTAAGAAATATATAAATTTCAAACAAATAGTGTTATATTCATTTATAAATAAAATATATATTCAGTATTCAATAACTGTCGAGGAGTTCACGTTGACCAAGATCTTATTCATTGTTATATATTAATTCACATGCGAGTCAGATAATATTTATAATTATGATACTTACTGAACTCAATCAATGAGTTATAATAATAATAAGTTTATATTTCATGGGGATTGATAAGTATGATAATATTATTAATGTTTTACTATAAAATTAAATAAATTTTACCGTAAACCCTAACTTTATAAATATATGGTTACTACAATTGTGTAGGGTTAAAGGATAACTAATAATCATTGTTCATAAAGTAATTATCTTTTAAATTATTTCTACTTTTATCTTATAAAGAATGAAAATAAAACCTTTTAAACCAAAATGATCATGAATCAAACAATATGAACAAAAAATTTGACCGATTCACCTCAGTTGCACTCGTAAATTGATCAGTGTTATTATAAGATCAATGGATCATGTGTGGATGAAATGTAGATGTATTATATATTTGGATCCTCCCTACACAATGAAGGTAATATTAGATGGTTTTCTGAATATAGAAAATATTATTCAAAAAATATCATAAAAAGAGGTATTCATTACATCCAATAATATTTAAATTAATTACATATTTAATTTGAAAATATCATTTCTCAGGACTCCATGTTCTCCTATGAAAATATTTGGTCATATAATTTCATTGTATACGACATTTAAATCCTGTACAATGTAGAAAGTGATTCATTGAATTGAAGAAAAACATTATGTTTATTCTCATTCCATGGTGCTTCAATTATGACTTGAACCATGAAGCGATATCAGAGGGGTCATATTTTAAATTTGTAACTATTTATTTTATTATGGTTCAATTTTGTGAAATGGTGGTTAGATATTTAATTTCCAGAATATTATCATGTTATTATAATTATATTTAACATGATTTATATATATTAATTATCAAAATTTAGGTTTTCATTTTCTTAAAGAAATAAGAACAAGTAATGATAGAACTAAGATTCAGTGTAGGTGTGCCATGGATATTTTGGGTAAGTCTGGGTTACATGACATGTTGCCATAGTGCATGTTGTGTATCCAAGTTCACAATATATGGAAATGATTTTGAATACATTAATATAATGGTAGTAACTAATGATAGGGAATTTATTACACAACAATATATATATGATCCTAACTTTAAACATTTATTCATAGATTACATGGAATGTAGTGTCTGTACAAGTCATGAAGTCCACATGGGTTATGAAATTAATTAAAACGGGGTGGCCGAGTACATTGTGAAACGTCACATGATACTAAAATCCTAGATAATTAATGGGAAACCCAATCTGTTGTTCTAGTACATGATATATATTTAATTATTTCCAAAATATGATATTGTCACAAAATAATTTCATCAATTATAAGAACTCATTGTTAATAGAATACATGACATATAGTTGGAGTAAAAATTGTGTGGTACGACATCCAAAGAAAATGTTGAGTTATTTGGTGGGTTATGTATACACATGGAAGTGTGAGGCATAACATGTATCTGGCTAGTACACGTCGTGTAGCCAAGCAGAGGTACATAACAATTCCCTCAAACATTTACCAAGTGTACATGACATTATAAGAACATGGAGTTTAGTTCATACATAAATATAGTGTAGTCTCCCAATAAAGGATTTAATTAAATTACATTAAATAGTTAACAAAATAATTAAAAAATTATTACATAGAATTTACTAGATGTATTTGATAATTTAGTAAGGGTTTTATTGAATAAAATGTGATCAATTGATATAATGATATTATGTATAATTATTGGTTATTCCATTTATTTTCAATAAATTTATATAATGGATATATCCATGAGAAATTATATGACCAATAATATTATTGTTAATTACATTATTATTTAATGAAATATTTTTTATCAAAATTATAAATAATTATTAAAAATATATGGTGTCCTGTTTACTTTTTTATATGCATTTCATGTGTATGTTCAACCATGAGCTTCAAAAAGATTTTTATTGGTCTAGGATTAATTTAATTATTTATTTTATTTTTTTGATATTATTAATTAGTAATTTATATAAGATTTTATGTGATTAATCCCTCCCTCCATTATTATGTCGAACATGCATGTCCTAGGTGATTCATGAAATTACCCTTATCAAATCCATTGGATTCCATCACTTGTGTGTGAATTATAAAAACATGAAATAAATGGTGTATTACTACGAATTTCAATGTGGTTCAAGATGTAACCAAAATGATAGAATATCTTATGATACACTGATAGATAGGCTGAATGTTGCAACTCGTGTGGAGACATGAAAAAAGAGTTTTACCCCTCTGTCTAGGATTAATTTATTTTATGCTAAGTAAATTGACCATTAGATAATCTAACAATAATGGAATTTATTTATTTGTTTTTTTGTTATGAATTATTTAATTTTTTAATGCAAGACCATGATCAAATAAATAATTGAACTAATGTGAAATTTTTTAATAGAAATTAATTTATTAATCTAATTTTTTAACAAAAATGGTTAATCACTGAAGTATAATACACTTAATATTAAGAATAATTATAAAAGGAAAAAGAAACAAACAATTTATACCCAATAAACAGATTCCTCATTTTAATATTAAGTCATTATATTTTTTCAATTATATAATTATAAATGAAACCATTTAAATTAACAATTTGATATAACTATTTTGGCACACTCAACTTTATTATTGGATAAATTATGATGTTATTGGGTTGACATAACCATTTTACGTCATGAAGGGTATCTCATTCTGTACATGTTGTAAATAGGATGAAATTGATGTTTAATTACTAGTTATGATGTCAAGATTGTGGAATAAACTAAATGGATTAAGGGGATACTACACTATAGTTTGAAATAAATATACATACTTAAATACCATAATTTTTCATGAAAAACCTTATTGGGTTTATGAGAAAGAAAAAAATAGTACTTTACTCTTGAATAACCATGAAACTAGAAATTATGATTTCAATGGACATGGGTATTGGGACGTGCTAAAATAATTAGAAACCTATTAATATTAATTTTTATCTCCAAATTAAATAATAACTAATTAATGTAACAATAATATTTATTTTTTTAATTCTAAAAAAATGTAGTTTTCATTATTAACATTTTCTCAATGATCAATTTTGAAGAAGATCAATCTCCATACTTGAGGTAACTTCTAGAAATGGTTCAAAATATTTGGTTTTTTTGCACCTTTAATCTAAATAATATATATTAGAATACTCATGACCTCATCCAATTTCTATTGAGGGTAGTTATTAAGAGTTATATATAAATGAATAAAATTGAATTATATGGCATATAATCATTTTTAATGGATTCTTCCACGTCCTTTAACAATAGGATGACTAGAATAAACATGAATTACATAACATGATAATGAATATCCATGTCCATTACCATGAGTGAGAAAGATAGGGATGTTTTGAGATATACAATGTGTGTTGATATAGTATTTATACATCTTTCTTTTCCATTCCCTTTGGTTTAAAAATAAAAAAAGTTACTCTTAATTTTTTTACAAATTTGTTATGTCTAAAGTGTTTTTTAGGTTTTTGTAGAACAAATTACCATTTAACATACTAATAATATGATCTTAATTATTACATATATAAAAATATAAATTAATAACTATGATTTCATGAGTTAAGGATAACTATAAAATAATAATAATAATAATACTCTATGGAAGGAATTTGATAAATATAACAATATTTTGTATATATTGGTGAGAAATTGAAGAATATTTTATCCTAAAATTTAAATATATAAATATATCCTTATTTATATTGTATTGGGTTAATAATTAATTGAGAATCATTGTGTATAAGTGAATTATATCTCAAATTATTAATTCTCACATATTCATAAGAAAAAAATACATCAAACCAAATGAAACATGAGGTGATAAAGAAACACAAGATAAGTTATCCTATGTTCTATCCCTTAGTAATTATTCTATTTAATACAAGAGGGATCCTTAAATAAGATCCTCCCTAAAAAATGATGGTAATCAGCAACGTTGTTTCAAAAGATCAAAAACATCATCAATGATAGATCTTAATATGATGAAATCATTAATTCTGATCATATTTTAATTAATTATATATTTACTGTTATAAAATCTTCTCTGAAGGATAGGGGTTCTATTATTCCAAAATTATGCAGAAGAACTTCGTTGGTTATAATTCTTATATCTTATACAATGTTGCGAATGATCCATCAAATCAACAAAAAATTATAGTTATTACCCCACCATAATTCTTCCATTGATCTTGGATCCTTCTATTCAAATATTCGTATCGATCCTCATCCTTTCAATTTATATCATGGATTTTTTATCATTCTATTTCACAAAATTTTCTTTGATATCACAATGGGAAAAATGTATCTCCATTAAGACATTATGAACTTTTTTAAATTCACGGAACACTTACTTTTCAACATTATTAAAAACATTTCAGTAATATAAGGATATATGAAATCATAATCAAATTTAAAATAAAATTTCATTGATAATTAGGAAAATTATATCCTTTCCTTTTTTAATCATAGTGATTGTGTTGTTGGCGCCCATACTCTTTACCAATTATTCTTCTACTTCTGTAGACTCTTCATCAAGCACAGATTTTTCATTACCCAGTCCCTTGAAATATATGAATATATATACAAAAGAGAATATTCAGGGATATTTTTCTAATAATATATATCTTCATATTAATAGTCCCTATTTAACTCATCAATTTAATCTTCTTTACATATTAATACACATTAACTATTGGTGAAATTATTTATTTATTTATTGAATTTCTGCCAACTGTAACTACCTAATTCTAGTGGTTGTTCCTCCTGGTTTTTAAATACCATTATTTATATTCTTTTATAATACAAAGGTTTACCAATAAAGGATTTATAGGGACCTCCAAATCATCATTGAGAGTGATGGAATTTGAATTTCCCATTTGAGTCACTTCTTCAATCATGTGAAATTGGAGCATCATATATATCAACTAAAATTACTGGGATAAAAGTTTCAATGCTTAAAAAAGGAAGTATGTTATTATTATTCAATACATATGATCCAAAAGATCAAATAAAAGATAATTTGTGTTTTTTACCACATGTGTGCCCCAGTAGACTATATAGACACACCAAGGGGTGGGGTGAAACAAGTGTAGACTAGTTTTAACAAAAAATATATATTCTATATTCCAAATAAAACCATCGAGGTTTTAAATTAATTCACCTATTATTATGAAAATTAATCACTTTTTATTTTACCCTAATAAACATTAACATTCATTAATGATTATAAAATTAAAAAATAAAACATGTAGTTTTACAAGGTTTATCCCTACTATTGGAAACCAACTCATTATAGTATCAAATCCTATTGAGTCAAAAATTGTATAAAATAATTGATCGTCCAATTAAAAGGGTTATCTAGGGATATTACTCAACCATTATTCCACCATATTACATTAGTGTGGTAACCATATTACATAGGAAACAATCGTATATTATATGGCATAACTGATGGGGCCTTTATACTATTCTATAGTCTCCATATCCTACTATTTCTATTCATCATTCCTACTTGTGAATTATATCTTATCTATTAAATAAGGGGATATGAACCAATAATATCAGCCTTGTTTACCAACATAGGAGTCATAAACTTATTATATATCTTTAAACCAATCTCATACCACACACCTAATGAAAGTATCTACGAATCCAAGTATTGCACCAAATATATAGCTAAAAACTAAAATCAATTAAATATTATATTCTTTAATAACAAACTAGTTTCACAAACTTAATTTATATCATATATTTCAATATATGACATAGTATCTTCTTCATCTTCATCTATTTTAGAACTAATTCTTTGCGTTTCTTGATTCTCTATACCGTAGAACCACTATTCCAACAACTCCTCCTACAATTTATTATTCTTTTACTCTTCTCCTCGATCTATTTAACAGATAATGATTATAGTTATGAATAATGAATAATCTATTTGATTGTAGAAATCTATAAAAAATATTACATAATTTGTGTTTTTTTCCCATCCATTTCTTCTTCAAGTCATTATAAATTCCACGAATTCCAAAAATTAAATCTCCTTATTTATTAAATATGACCAAATCAAATATTATTTTATACTTCTTCATCAACTAATTCCTCTGAAATATAATTTAAAAAATATATCCACTAAATATGCACTTAATTAATATCCTTCACTCCAAAAAAATACACAGTAAACATATAAATGGATGAAAAATAATATATCAATTCACGATTTACACCATATAGATGAAATATAAATTTTTTTGACAAATTCTTAAACAGACATATTTGTTTCTTATAAACAATTGAAGGGCCTCATTTATACTTGATGAAGGATTAGATAAATAATTTATCGATCCTTCATGGTTCTTCTTCTTAATTATTCTTGAAAACAAAATAATACTAATTTCAATATTAAAAATATATATATAGTGGAACTACTCCAATAATATTACTCAAAATAGGATTTGATCAAAGATTTATAATGATTTATGATGTTTTTAATTCAAAATAACATCATAATAATCAACAGATTTGTATTTCCTCAAAGGTAATGAATATTAGAAAATCAAATATTCAATTTTTTATCATCCATTTCCATATGTGAATATCATCTTTAATTTCATCTCATATATGAATTACACACTAATCAATTTTTTTATGATGATTATACCATGATGGATAAAATATTCCATCAACCCATTTATTTTATCATCATTATATTTGAAACATAAAATAATTTTTTTTCGTCCAATAGAAAATATTCATTTTCACAAATTTTAATGTCTTACATTTGGGTGTTCAAAGAATTATAATCTCTAAAACAAATTTTGGATCCCATTGAATAACAAAAATTCTATAAAAATTTTAATAAGTAATAAACCATTACTCTCATGAAATGATTTATAATAGGGAATGAAAATATTTATAGAGGGAGGTATATGTTTTACAATAAATCGTTTTTTAGTTATCACTGACATAAAATCATTACAATGAGTATGGAAGATTTACGAGGTTACATGTTATAACCATAATTACAGATGGAAAATCCATTTCGGGGATCAAAAAGCTACTTGATTTCATCAATGATTTTCATTGAAAACTACATGACTTATTTTCAACATCAGTGACTTATAATCACAGTTTAAACTCCTTACACACAAGAATTTTCCATTTTTCATGAACTTTAAATTATAAACTGATCTAGGTATCATTGAATGACCTTTTTATTACTATAGGGAATGAATAACCATATCAAATAATATTTAAATTTTAAAAATTATTTTTATAATTATAAAATAATTTCATAAAAATTACAAAACATTACCAAGGTGTTGAAAAAATAAAATAATAAATTTAGAGGATTGATAATAATTAAAATGCTAGCATAGGAGAAACTCCTCTCAAGTCAATCTTGGGTCATCTTTTTTCATCATAAAGTTTATTTCAAGGATATATAAACGTATATTATAGTTTACCAAATAATTTATACTTATTTGATGACTAATAAAACATTATGAATTCAGGAATCATTTAAGTTATCAATACCAATGACCTATTATTTTTATCTTTTTTATTTTGTCATCATGGTAAAAAGAGCTCTCGTATCCAATATAAATTTCAATAATCATTCTCATGGAAAAATATTATGTTAATTGTCTGTTTCACATGGAACACAATAGTAAAAAAACCTACAATAGATTAGGTAATAAAATTATAACAATTATAAAACATATTATAGATAAATGGATAATAATAAATAAAAGATTATTATTGAATATGATTAATAACATTTAATAATTAGACAATTTATTTATCCAATAATTTATTTTATTTATAACATTTATATTTATTTAATATATAACTGTAGAAATTATACAATTTTAATTTTTCTAAAATAATTTATTTTTTATTAAATAATCTAAAATTAAAATTGAAATTAATTTTGATAATTTTTAAAAATAATTAATTTAGATGTGAATAGTGAAAAAAAAAATTTATCCAAAAATATAAAATTAATTAACATATTATTAAATATGAAATATCTAAATGTTTATAAAACACTATAATTGTTAATATATTAGTTTAAGGAGTACATGTCAGTATTTTTAAATAATATGATAATCCTTGTAAAATCATGTTCATAATTTTAAAACATTAGTAACATTTAATTCAAATTTCAAAAGATTTTTTAGCATAATTTTTTTTAAAAAAAATTTATTGGTGGTATTTATTTAAAAATATATTTATTTGTGACATATGTTTTTTTAAAATAAAACAATATTTATGTGTAATGTTTTTTAAATTGATCAATTCGCAGTACACATAAATTTTAATCTAATATTTTTAATAATGGGTTTTATTTTTTTTCATATTGATATTTAAATTATCCTTTAAAAACATAATAAATTTTATTTTATGAATATATTATCATATTTTAAATAATAATGTTCAAATTTAGTAATAAGGCCAATATTAATTTTGTTCAAAAAAATTTATTAGCATGGTTAGAAAATAAATTTTCATGGTAAAATTTTAAATGGTTAAAAAGAGTTTCACTACATCTAAAAAAACTAGACAGTTAAAAACATTTATCTCAATATTCTATATACTAGATAGATTTTAGAAATCCCAAACTATCTATTATGTTGAAATGTATTGGGTACTTCTAAAATTACCTTTCTATTCAGTTTTGAAAGGGGATCACTTCTATGATTTCATAGTACACCTATAACATTGAATTACAAAATTATAATCTTAAACTTTTCTCCCCCTAAAAGAATTTATAATTTGAATTAGCCTTGGTTATCAATTATGTATCATAATTCCATGATTTCTATGTATATTTTAAAAACTAAATCTCATGTTTTAAACGTGACCATTCCTTATATGTAAACCTTATATCATAGAATCCCTATTATCAAATTTTTATTTACAATTTAATATAATTAATAATTATTATTAATATAATATAATTTATTAATCTTAGTGGATAATCAATATTTAATCCATTCTAGTGTCTAGGAAAATAAAAGCAACATTTATTATGCGTACATGTAGAATTCAACCTTCACAAAGAGATATTGTAATGTTTTCATAATCTAGTCTCATGAAGAGAAAAATTCCTCTCCTCATTGAAAAAATATATTTAATATGTGAAAATTTGTATTCTTAAATTCAAACTTATCAAATTATTTCATTCAATCACATTCATCGAGAAATGTAAATTATAATTTTGCATATGTGATGACTTCCAACTCTACGAATGACGATTTTAATTTTTCATCACCAACCTTAAGGTATGGTTATAGGAATGAATTGAATAAATATATATGATATTTAAGAGAATATTATAATTATTCAAGAATATATTGGACAACATAATAGTTATATGAACATTAAACTAGCGTAGTAAACTCAACCACCAAACAATTTTCCATAAATGTGAACCAATATTAATATGAATCCATTTAGAAAACTCAAATAAATTTATATTTTTTAATAAAATAATATAATAAATTTACCTAAAAAAGTATGTATATTATTATGATTTTAAACACAATTTTTATGTTGATAAATATACTGAGGATGTTTCTGAGAAACCAACTGAACCACCTCACATTACCCCCACAAGTGACAAATGTTTTATAAATAAATAAAATAGGATAATAAATAGAACTTCTAAAAGGAAATTTAATACATAAAGTTTTATAATAATAATTTTTTATTTAAAAAAATATTATTATGAAGTGTGTTATGAACACTTGTATAATGAAGAAGGACCTGAGGTAAGGGTTTCATTATTAGTCTTATAAATACATGGGACACATTTTATTTTTGTAACAAAAATTTATATGGTGTATAGACTACACATTTGAGATTATATATAATGATTTTTCATTTATTAATGGTATATAAAGTCCAATTTCATGTTACATTTTTAATGATGTTGTAATTAAAAGTTTACTCAAACCATAAGGTTTTGTTTCTAATTTTATTTTTATGAGAATTTTAAAAATATAAACCAATTGAAGAAATTTTATTATTCATAATACACCTCATCATTGTCATTGGTTATTCATGGGGGTTTCCATTTTCCATAAATATTTAATTTTATCTTGAATAATATTTTACCAAAAGAGTTTATTGTAAATGAAATCTGCCCATCTTATATTCTTGGCCTCAAACCTACCATTTCTATTTTTTAATTTTTTTTATTTTGATAATTTATTTATATATGCTCTATTAATTGATTAAGTTTTTTTCTAGTAATTTTAATTTCATTATGAATTTGTAAATTGTTTATATTTTCTTTATGTTATTGTTTAATAAATGTGAGAAAAGACTATATTTTTATCATTTTTCCTCTGAAGAAATATTTATGCAATTTTTTATTTTTATATGAATCATCCACTCCACAAAATCTAAGCTTCTAAAAAAATTTAGTATTTTATGTTCTATAATATATATCTTTTTTTGAAATAAATACTTATAAAATATCAAGGATATTATTATTGGTCAAAGAATAATGATAATATGGGGTGGGTGGGTTGGTGAAAATTCCATTGTAAAACTGAAGTATATTTAAAAATATTAATGATGAAATTATGAAATAAAATTATATAAAATGGAATATACCACAATGAAATGATTAATTTATATTATAAATTAAAATAAATACACAAATTTATAATATAGTTTGATAATAACTCAATATGTGTCCCTATGTATGCTCAAATAAAAATTAATCGGTTTTATATTAAAAACCATGAAATTAGAGGTATCCAAGATACAAAGGAATGAATAAATACAAATTATTTTCAATAGTGAAATCAATAACTCAATTCAAAAGTATATTTTGGATATAGTATTCCTGAATACCAAGACCCTCACTATGGTGGTTTTGATCACCTAAGAGAAGAATAATATGAGGATGAGAGTTAAATAGAGTAAAAACCATTCAATAAACTCTTAAATGTGTTGAAAATTTTGGTAAATTATGAACGAGTAAACTAGAGAAGAATAAATGAGAGATATGTTTTGTAGAATAATTAATAAAAACAGTATTCTCAAGAGAAGGTTAAAGTGGACTATATTCACATATGATTGATATTTGGTCCATATTTATTAATGTCAAAGCCCCATAATTGTTCCTTTTAAATCCACAAAACATCCATTGTTTTTTATAGAGATGTCATGGTTGTAATATGTATTTACATAATGATTTAATGTAGTGGGGAACACTTCAAACAAAAACATTTATTTCACCCTCTGGCTAGCGGGAGAATCTATTTTTCTAGTCGTTGTAACCACCAACAATCATTTGGGTGAACACATAATAACAAATGGGCTTTCCAGTGATGCATTAATCATGTGTTTTCTACTGATTGATCGTTGATTCTCCACCTAGTATATAGTAGTATTGAAAATGGATTGGATCACCTAAATATTCCTCTGACTAGTCAGCATCTCGAATGTAGCTAATCTTTTCTCTCCCCAATTAGGGTCTTCATTTCAACTCATTAGTCAAATTTTGGTTCATTCATATTATTATTAAAGAAATATACATTATATAATTTTTTAAATAAAGTACTATAAATTAATGTATTATAAAAACAATTGGTTTTGTGATCATTAAAATAACTATGGTACAATAATATGTACCATTTTAAGGATAAAAAATAGTTAACATAAAAATAAGTATACTCGATAAATGTTATAAAATATTCTAATAAAACATATTTGCAGTGTAGATTTAAAAAAATTCATAATAAAATATAAAAAAATATATTTTAAAAAATTATAATTCTAAGATATATATTTTAATCCTTCACAATTTCTTGTAATTATTGTGTGAATTATAAAAAAATATTCCTCAGCATTTTAAAAAAATTATGTGGTAATGATCCTATAATAATGTACAATTTTTATATTAGTGAAATACCTAATTGAACTATTTTAGGATTAATAAGCCTAATTAAATATGAGATATAACCAAATTCACTTTTTTTTATCTAGATAAAAATGTATTTTCTAGGAATTTTATTGTCACGTTACATTAAAATTTTCAAAATAAAATATCTTAAAAAGGAAAGGTCCATTTCTCACACATTTTTATTAAAAAAAACTATCCCACAAAAATGAAATTCATTTCAAATTAAATATATATATCCTCACTATAAAATTTATAAATTTTTTAAAATCTTAATATAATTTAAAATATAATAATAACTCAATTTTTTTTATATAAAAACATTTTCTAAAAAAACAAAAATTTGCCCTAAATCATTCTTAATAAAATTGTTAATGTCTTAAGAGTAACATTTCTAACCGTAGGATCAAAATAATGATAAATACTCAATATACAAGAGGGGGGTGAATTGTATACTATAAAAATTTCCTTAAACAAAGGAAAGAGCTATGTTTAACAAAGTTAAACTAAGAAAATTCACAACACCTCTAACAGCAATTGAAAAATTGGAATAATGAATGAAGTTATAAACTTCAAGTTCTATGTACTTGATTAAAACTAGAAAGAGATTCTGAATGTAGGTTCCAAAAATATGGATCCGGAAATTGAAACTTAACTAAAGATCACAATATGATATTCTACCTAAAAGAATATAGAATATAAATTTATTAAAGTACAAGTAATGAAGTATAAGAATGTTATACTTTCCTTACAATACAATACACAGCGGAAACAAACAAGTAGTAAAACTACAAGTAACAATATATAAGTCTTTTAATCCAAAGAGAAGGGTATCCAATAACCATGGAGAAAGGTCCCTTGATTTATACTTTTAAGCAAGTCTATTTTACCCACACCAGGGTAATCCCTCGATATGAATATCGGAATCTCTATCTTGATATCCCTGCAAGCCCTCAACATCAAGGTAGTTGGAACCTCTGTCTTCCTCAGTAAGGAAGCCCTCGATCTTCATGGTAGTCGGCACCTCTATCTTCCTATCCCTGGAAGTCCACGAATGTAATCACTAACATTCAGAGTCGCACGAAGCAAAAAACTCAACGAGCGGTTCAGTACGCACAAGGCATGAAAAGATTTCTCTCTCTAGAAATCACCTTAGCAGCGTGTGGTGTCTAGATCGATCGAACATCATTGTCTTGAGCTCTTTCAAATGGGCTCCTATTTATAGGTTTGGTCAGCCTCATTTCCAACAGTCATATCTTCCTTAAAATTGGGAGGGACATGTACACGTGTCACTTAACTAACGGTTAGTTTATAACGGAATATATGAAATAATTTTATAACAAAAAAAGTGTAAAAGAATGTACGACATCATTTTAAGATTAACTAAAATGTTCGTAGTGAACGTTCGGAGTCTAAGCAAAATGAATGTTCAGAGTCTAAATAAATTCAGTGTGTATAAAACAAAGACGATCTTACTCTGTTTAACAGAAGAATTCGGAATGAGAATTCAGAATGAGAATTCGTAATGAGAATTTGTAATTCGAATTCATAATGGGAATTCATAATCAGAATTCGTCATTAGAATTTGGTGTCGAACTTCATGAGAGTTCGTATCCAGAATTCGGAGCCTAAAACAGAATGCTTCATATCAATGTTTTAAATGATTTCGAAAATACAGAAATGAATCCGATTCTTATACTTAAGAAAAATATGGATATAGATAATGATAATATGATAAGTATAATTTTCCTTACAAAAGCGATTTTCCTTACAAAAGCGATTTTCCTTGTAAAAGCAATTTTCCTTATAAAAACAATTTTCCTTATAAAAGCAATTTTCCTTATAAAATCAATTTTCCTTATAAAAGCATTTTTCCTTAATGATAAGGTGTTTGTGATTTTCAAAACATAAATGAATGGAAATGTCATAAAGAAAACCATATTGACTCAACAATCTCCCCCTTTTGGAAAGCACACACATCTTTATGAAAAAGAAAGACCAAGTAAAAAGAAAGAAAAAATGAAAACATTAAAGCTTATCTCCCTTTGCTTATAGAATTTGATGAATACGTCTAACTCCCCCTTAGTCTTTGAAACTCTAAGAATCGTATTCTAGATTTACAGATTGATATTTCATTAAGAAAAAGAATGTCTTCTTTAATGAAGTACTCCCCCTTGGATAAATTCTATTAGAGATCTTTTTCTTTCTCACCCTTTGATATGGTTTTTTTCCTTATCCCCCTTTGCTAGGGTTCTTTTTCCTTCTCCCCCGTTGTGATTTTCAAAAAGAATTCGAGGTAATGGAAAATATAACAAAGTACCTGAAAAATTAGTAACAACAACAAAAGAGACGAGCAAGAAAAATTTTCATTAAGTTTGAATGTTCAAAAACAAGGAAGCCACGATACAACAAAAGATCAGATATGTCTATTTTGGATCTTTTTCCTTCTCTATGAGACCCTTGAGAATAGTCTTTATCTTCTTCAAGTCTTTATGATCTTCCTCGGATTTCTTCTCTAACACAATTATTCTTGCACTTTGAGCTTTTATCTTTTCTTCTTGGGCATAAAGCTTTTCTTTATGAGCTTTCAAAACTTTTTCTTATTTTAACAACTTCTCTTCAATCTCAATCCGACAATCCCTTTAATTCCTCCAGTTTTGAGGAACTGAATTCAACTTCCCATTCTGATCTCTATCTTCTTGAATCCGGGAATTCTTCTCAGCTGTCAACTTTTCTTCAAATGAAGAAGTAAGTTCATTTAGATTCCTGTCTTCTATCTCAAAAGAATCCTTAACATTATATTGGAATTCATCAAAGAGCCTCATCTCTTCTATAGTTTTCCTCGACCAACTAGTCATTCTCTTACAAGACCTTTTGTGGGCTACAGAGCCGACAAAAAAAGTATTGAACTGAGCCTCTATCTCAACACATTTGTCCATAACCATGGATATGAAGTCTATTTTCTGATTCAATGTATGTTGAAGCATCTGGAATCTTGAATCAATACGTGAGAAGGTCGAAATGGAACCCACCAACTTCTTTAATGACTGAACAAAAAAGTCATTCCCCGACGAAGATGACTCGAAATCTGAGTCTTTTCTTGGAGAATTTTATTCTTCAATTTGATTATCCTTGTTCTTAGAAGAATCACCAACTTACTATCACTTTACATCCACTGAGCTCGGGGTATCGACAAAAAGTTTCTTTCCCTTGTCCTTTTTCGGAATGGATTCCTGTTCCGGGGTTTTCTGTTCACTATCAGACACTTGAACAATATTGTCTTCATCATCAATAACTTTTTAAGAACCATCATATACATTCTCCATTTGAGAAATATCATGTAGAAGTTGTTCTTCCTCTCTATGATAAGCTACTTCTTGTTTTCCTTTTTCCTTATCCATCCCTATAGTGACTAACATAGAGGACTCAGCTTCTGAAGTTCGGAGCGACACATGTTCCAAAGGTGTCTCCTTATAATCGTCTACTTGATTCAATAGATCTCTGGTTTCACCACTACCTTTAGCAACTGCTTCTTCCTCAACATCTTGTTCAAAGTGGTCAACTTCCATTACATGCTCAGCTACTGCCTCTTCCGGAGTGACATAGTATCTTCCTGGAGTTTTAGGTAAAGATTCCACAGAGAATGATTTCGGAACTGAAATGTTTGCGGAGACCATCTCATTAAACATCAACAAAGTCTGAGCTACCTAAACATCTGACATCTTATTCTTAAGCTTCTTTTTTTCACTTGTTTTTCTAATTCATCCGTTGTTTTTTCTTTCAAGGCCTTAGCCTCTGCAGGATCCAATTCAAACTGTGGCTCCCCTTGCACTCGCTTCTCTTTTATTTACATCCACTTATCAACTACCTCATCAGGGTAAGCTTTCTTCTTCTTCGGTATTGGAGGTGCGGAATGAACTTCCTAAGATTTGGGATTCCCTGCTTCAACTTCACCTTCTTTTCACTTTCGCTTCTTCACTGGCATGGAAGATTCAGGTTCACAAACATTCGGAACCGCTTCTTCTTGAACTGGTAAATCAAAGAACTCACTAGTCTTCTTGTCGAAGGCAACATCCATCCTTTTGTGGGTACCATCACTCACCAACATAATTTTTCAAACCCTTGTCTTAGACTTGCAAGCCTCCTTGAAAGACTCAAGGAAACGAACTATTAACTTCGAGATGATTTCTGAATACATTATGATCTGAGCTCTCAGATTCCCTTTCTTAGCATTCTCAATGGTAACAAGAATGTGTTTCATCAGATTAAACTTCCTTATATTTATCATAAAATCTACAATATAGATCTCTCTCTTCTTCAAACTATCTTTTTCACCTTTTCTCGGTATGATAAATCCTTGTATACATAATTCTAGAATCCGAAAATTCATAGATAGGGTAGAAATCTTTGGAGCCTTGTCATCTGCCAGTCCGAGAGTCTTCAACGCCTTTTCCTTATTGAAGCTTCCTTTTGAATATGGTAAAACATGAGAGATGAACTCAACATCTCCTTCATAGGTCATCTCTACCAAGCTAGGTGCCATGACATTAGAAAGCTTATAAGTATTTATATAAGAATTAAACAAAAATTTCTCCCTATCATTTTCCTTAAATAAGGAAACCGTCTCATAGAACTCAAAAAGAAAGTCTGAAAATACTTCATCTTGATTCCCAGGAATAGACACAACAACATCTTCCCATCTGTTAAGCTTTATGTTCTTGGATATAAGAGAATCATACTTGTTGATGAAATCAGGATGAACCAACCTTTCTCTATATACTAACCACTTGGAAATCGTCTTAGAGTAAGACATGTGTTGAGAAGCTGCTTCCAAAGACATTCAGATCTGATAACTTCTGAGAAGTATGGAATGGAGATTACTGAACATTGGAACGACCTTAAAACAGAGAGGCAGTGCTTCAGGATGCTAGAGCTTGAAAAATCGTTGTGGGACGACATTTGGGGTCCCCTTTATATAGGCAACGATATAACGGTTTATCTTCCTCGGTTGATCGAACAGTTGTAAAAATCTGAAAATAGATCTGACGGTTGAAAACCAACTCTCAAGAAAACATGAATATGATCTTTTGAGGTTTTTATTAAAAAAAATGATTTAAGAAAATTATAATCCGAAAAAAAATATAAGAAAGTACCAAGTAATAAAATATTATTATGAAAACATGAGTAAGGAAATCATACCTTTCATATTATCTTAGGAGTATTATTCATAATAGGTAACATTCTTCCTAAAAATATGACTACGAAAAATCATTATTACGAAAAGACATAGATAGAAAAATTCTCTACGAAAAACTCAACAATGAAAATGAAAATTTATTACAAAATTTTTAGCAAGAAAATTTAATTACAAAAGTTTTAATGCGAAAAGCTAAATATGAAAGTCTCGGTATGAAAATATCGTTACGGAAAAACCAGAACGAAATTTTCCATTACGGAGGTTTTCAATACAAAAATTTCCATTCCAGAAGTTTTCAATATGAAAATATCCAATCTGGAAAATTTCAGTTCCGGAAATTACCATTCCAGAAATGTTAATTCCGAAAATTTTGAAAAAATAACTTTGTACAAAAAATTTAGTTACTCTAACAATCAAATGTACTCCCCCTATGAAAAGGAGATTATTGGTTTTAGGAGAATTGTTCAACAATAAGTTAATGAAGAACGATTACCTTATAGTTATCATTATTAACTTTTGTTTAATATATTAAAATCTATCGGAGGGTAAAGATTTTGTGAAAATATAACCAAGTTGATCTTGCATTCCGATAAACTGAAGAATAATATCTATTTTTAGTGTGTGATCCCTAAGAATGTGATGCCTAATATCTATGTGTTTTTCATGAGAGTGATGTGCAGGGTTCTTACTTAGGACAATGGCACTTGTGTTATCACACAAAATTTGAGTTTTAGTAAAACTCAAGCCATAGTCTGTGAGTGTGTGTTGCATCCACAAAACTTGAGCACAACAACTTCCAGCTGCTACATATTTGGCTTCAGCAGTGGAAAGTGCTACAGAATGTTACTTCTTGCAAGACCAATAAACTAGTGAATCTCCTAAGAAATGACATGTTCTGGATTTAATTTTTCTATCCATTATACATCCACCAAACTCATCATCATAAAATCTTTTTAGAACAAAATCATTTCCAGAAGTATAAAATAATCCTAGATCCATGGTTCCCTTAAGGTAGCGAAAAATTCTTTTTACTGCCTTTAATTGAGATTCCATAGGATTGGATTGATGTCTTGCACATAATCATACTGAGAACATTACATCTGGTCAACTAGATGTTATGTAATGTAAGCTTCCTATCATACCTCTAAAAGATGTTTGATCTACTGGTTTCCCAGCTTCATCAAGATCTAAAGAGTTTGAGGTACCAATGAGAGTACTTATACTCTTAGTGTTGTCATAACAATTCTTTTTGAGAAGATATTTAATATACTTATTTTGAGATATGTAGGTTCCTTCTGTTTTTTGAGAAATTTAAAAACTAAGGAAAAACGTTAACTCACCCATCATACTCATTTCAAACTCAGATTTCATTAGACTTGTAAAAGAGTCGGTTAAAGATTTCTCAGTTGAACCAAATATGATTTTATCAACATAAATTTGAACAATCAAAACATTTTTCTTATCTTTCTTTATAAAAAGGGTTGGATCTGCATTTTCCTTAAATCCAGGTGGTTGTTCAACTAAAACTTCATCTTGGACATAACCGTTAAGAAAATTACATTTCATGTCCATTTGAAAAAGTTTGAAATTAAGGAATCCTGCAAAGGCAAGTAGAATACAGATTGATTCAAGTCTAGCTACTGGAGCATAGGTTTTTTCATAGTCTATTCCCTCTTGCTGATTATAACCTTTAGTAATAATTCTAGCTTTATTTCTTACTATGACTCCATTTTCATCACATTTGTTTCGGGAGACCCACTTTACTCCAATAATAGATGTTTCCTTAGGTCTTTCAACCAAGTCCCAGACTTTGTTCCTTTCAAATTCATTTAGTTCATCATTCATAGATTTGATCCAATCATTATTAGCTAAAGCTTCATCAGTGCTTTTTGGTTCTAATTGGTAAAGAAATGCTAGATGTTCTATTTCATTTCTTAAGTAACTTCTAGTTCATATAGGTTTATTTACATCACCAATGATAATATCACTGGGATGATTCTTAATAAAAAACAGATTTGGGTTTTGAAAAGCCTTTTCATCAACATATGGTAGAAATTATTCTAGGGTAAATGTTTCAAAAGTATCATCTTGAACATTTTCCATATGAGAAGGATCTTCTATCAATGGTTGGCAATCAGTTTTTGAAAACACATCTGAGGTTGAAGATTGGGAAGGTTTAAATACAAAAGGATCAAACTCATCAAATTTTACATGTACTGTTTTTTTTCAACAGTACAAGTATTTTTATTGAAAACTATATATGCCTTAGAAGTTGTGGAGTAGCCTAAGAAAATTTCTTCATCAGATTTTTGTGCGAATTTATGTAGATTATCATTAGTATTCATAATGAATACATTGCAACCAAAAACCTTGAAGTAGGATAGTCTTGGTTTTCTACCATTCCATAACTCATAAGGTGTTTTATTAAGAAAAGGCCTAATCAAAACTCAATTTATAGTATAACAAGCAGTACTTAAAGCTTCAGCCCAGAAATGTATAGCTATAGAATATTCACTCAACATGGTTCTAGTTATCTCTTGAAGAATTATATTTCTTCTTTCAACTACACCATTCTATTGAGGAGTTCTAGGCGCTGAAAAATTGTAAGTAATAAATTTTCTACTACAAAAAGTTTCAAAATCAGAATTTTGAAATTCTCCTCCATGATCACTATGAATAGTTTTCAATGGAATGTTTTTCTCATTTTTAAATTGAGCTCTAAAACTTTTGAAATAAGAAAAAGCTTCAGACTTCATTGCTAGAAAATAAACCCAAGTAAATCTAGTGTAATCATCAACTAGAAAAAACACATAATATTTGCCTCCAATACTTTCAGTTTGTATTGGAAAAAAAAGATCCATGTGCACTAACTATAATGCATCAGTTGTTGAGACTTCACTGATTAATTTAAAACTAGATTTATGTTGCTTTCTATATTGACAAGGATCAAAAACTTTAGAAGAATCAAATCTAAGATCTGGTATATCCTTAACTAGTTTATTCTTAGATAGTTTGCATAAGTTCCTAAGGTTACAGTGACCTAGTCTTATATTCCATAACCAGGAATGATCTTCCATAGCATTTAGGCAATGTAAATCTTGGATCCTGAGGTCTTCTAAGTTTAAGGTGTAAACATTCTCTTGCCTATTGGTTGAGAGAATAAATTCTTCCTTGAAATTGTGAACTAAGAACTTATCATTCCTAAAATTCACAAGGTATCCTTCATCACATAACTGCCTTATGATAATGAGGTTGTTCTTAAGACCATTAACAAAAAGAATATTTGAAATCAATGTTTTACCTAGTAGAACAATATTACCAATACCAACAATTTCTCGCTTAGCATTATCTCTGAAAGATACCTTTCCTCCTTTCGTTGTCATAATCTTTTCAAAATAGCATTTGTTACCAGTCATGTGCCGGGAACATCCACTATCCATGTACCATGTGTTGCTGTTGGTACACTTTTTATTTTCCTGAAATCAAGAAGAGAATTAGACTTTTGGAATCCAAACTTTTTTAGATCTGAGATTTCCAGACAACAAAATTTTAGGAACCCACGTCTTCTTAGAGAAATAAGCGTTGTGAAATCCTAGAGATTGGGTTGTTTTTAAGGAACAATTCTTTGCCTAGTAACCACCACATTGACACTTGGTACAAAATGGGGAACTTTGGGGAACAAAATAATTGTTACTGAAAATAGGTTTTGCATGGGTATAACCAAATCCAGATTTATTTCTTAAAGTTCGTATTTGGGAATAAATTTTATCAAAATTTTCTTTACCATGGGTAAAGTTCGATAAAAACTTCTTTAAGGAAAAAAATTCGTACTTGAGTTTTATAACCAAGTTTTTATCTTCAAAATCATTATATTTAGAACTAGATATAGGCTCGAAAACATTTTTCTTAGAAATTACTTTTTCTTACTTTTAAGAAAGTATGTTCTTCAAAGAATTTACTTCCTCAAGATTTTTTGAAATACTCTCAAAATCAGCATTTTTCCTATCAAGATCTTTAGAAAGATCTGATATTTCTTTCATAAGAATATAATTCCTAGAGCTTTCCTTATCATGTTTCTTATTTAGTTTAGTGTTCTCAATCTTAAGAAGTTCAGAAATCCTAGAAACTTCTTCATAGGTAGGTGAAATATTTTCTTCATCAGAAGAGGACTCTTCATCAGAAAAGTTATAGTACTTAATAACATAAGAATTTAAATATACAGTGGTCAATGATTCATAATTTCGTACCTTATCCATAAAGCAATGATTATTAATATGTTTTCTGGCTATAAGACAATGATTCTTCTGTCCTGAAGATTCATAATCAGAAGATTCATTTGAAGAGTCACCACCACTGGAACTCCAGGTATCACTAGCTTTCAGAACATTTTTATCTTTGGCTTTATAATACTTCTTTCTATTCCTGTCTGAATGCCTTTCTTTCCTTTCTTTCTTTTTGAGTAGAGGAAAATCTGGTCTAATATGTCGAGCTCTCTTGCATTCATAAGACGTGACTTCTCCATATTTTCTATCTTTCCTTTCCTTTTTCTTATACTTGGATTGGAAACTTCTTTGGCCAACTATCTTGTTCATCCTTCGAGCATGATTTTTTAACTCATTTTCAGAGACTTCAATGTCACTAGAATCTGATTGGATAATAAATTTCTTAGACTTGGATCTGGTTACTCTCTCAAGAGTCTTAGCTTTCATCTGATTTGATGTTGTTGTAAAAGAAATAGTACCATTTCCATTTTTCTTTTTTATGTTGTTAGCATCTCTCTTCATTCTTGTTTCATGTTGGAGAATAGTTCAAAATAACTCATCAAGAGAAATTTGAGTGACCTTCCTGTTCTCATCTATAGCAGTTCCTTTAGATTCCCACTCATTGGACATAATATCAATTATCTTATCCAGAAGTGCTTCATCATCTAAACCTTTATCTCCCATAGACTGTAAACTGTTGACTATAGTCATAAATCTCTATTGGACTTTAGAAATTGGTTCACCATAAGGAAAATTGAATCCATGGTATTCAGCTCTAAGAATAGCTCTTCTAGTCTCAATCACGTTCGAAGTTGCGAAGTGTGTTACCTCTAACTTATTCCAGATACAATTATCTTCTTCATAAGAAGAAATTTTGCTATATATATTTCTAGTCATTGAACATAGTAAAGTATTTCATACCTTATAATTGAGTTGATACTCTTGCTTTTCTTGGTTTGTGAAAGTTCTAAATTCCTTATCATGAATTTTATAATCTCTGGTAAGCATAACAAAATTTTCCACTCCAGTATTGATAACAAAAGTCTTCATTCAATCTCTCCAGTACTCATAGTCATTACCATCAATGATTGGTGGTCTTGTAGGATTTATAATATCAAAGGAACCAATATTGTTTCTTGCCATACTTAAAATAACCTTCAACACACAAGCTTGTAAGAAAAAAAATTCGTAATCAAAATGTTCAGAATGAAAAAGTTAAGAATGAAAAAGTTCATAATTAGGAAGTATAATGAATAAAAGAAAAATGAGCAATAAAAACTGATACGTGAGTATAAGTATTTCAGAAACCTCCTCTGATACCAATTGTAGGATGGAAATAATGATGTAGATACTCAATATACAAGAGGGGGGTGAATTGTATACAGTAAAAATTTTGTTAAACAAAGGAAAGAACTAAGTTTAACAAAGATATACTAAGAAAATTCACAACACCTCTAACACCAATTGAAAAATTGGAATAATGAATGAATTTATAAACTTCTTGTTATATGTACTTGCTTAAAACTGGAAAGCGATTCCAAAAGTTGGTTCTAGAAATATGGATCCGGAAATTGAAACATAACTAAAGATCACAATATGAGATTCTACCTTAAAGCGTACAGACTCTAAATATATCAATGTAAAAGTAAGGAAGTATAAGAAATCTATACTTTCCTTAAAATACAATATGCAGCGGAAACAAACAAGTAGTAAAACTACAAGTAACAAGATATAAATCTTTTAACACAAAGAGAAGGGTATCCAACAACCTTGGATAAAGGTCGCTTGATTAATACTTTCAAGAAAGTCTATCTTACCCACAAAAGGGTAATCCCTCGAGATGAATATCGGAATCTCTGTCTTGCTATCCCTGCAAGCCCTCAACTTCATGGTAGTTGGAACCTCTATCTTCCTCAGCAAGGAATCCCTATATCTTCAAAGTAGTCAACACCTCGGTCTTCTTATCCCTGGAAGTCCTCGAATGTAATCACCACCATTCTGAGTCACATGAAGCAAAAAACTGAACGATCAGTTCAGTACGCACAAGGCATGAAATGATTTCTCTCTCTAGAAATAACCTTAGTAGAGTGTGGTCTCTAGATCGATCCAACTTCATTTTCTTGAGCTCTTTCAAATGAGCTCCTATTTATAGGTTCGGTCAGCCTCCTTTCCAATGGTCATATCTTTCTTAAAATTCGGAGGGACCTGTACACGTGTCACTTAACCAACTGTTAGTTTATAACGGAATAGACGACATCGTTTTATAACAAAAAAAGGGTAACAGAATGTACGACATCGTTTTAAGATAATCTAAAAAGTTCGGAGTGAACGTTCGGAGTCTAAGAAAAATGAATGTTCAGATTCTAAATAAATTTGGTGTGCATAAAAGAAAGATGATAAGATTCTGTTTAATAGGAGAATTTGGAATGAGAATTCGGAATGAGAATTCATAATGAGAATTTGTAATCATAATTCGTAATTGGAATTCTTAATCAGAATTCATCATTAGAATTCAGTGACGAACTTCATGAGAGTTTGTATCCAGAATTCGGAGTGGAACTTTAATAGAGTTCATATCCAAAATTTAGAGTGGAACTTCATTACAGTTCTCATCCAGAATTCAGATCCTAAAATAGAATGCTTCATATCAATGTTTTAAATGATTCCAAGAATATAGAAATGAATCTGATTATTATACTTAAGAAAAATATGGATATAGATAATGAAAATATTATATGGATAATTTTTCATACAAAATCGATTTCCCTTACAAAAGCGATTTTCCTTGTAAAAGAAATTTTCCTTATAAAATCAATTTTCCTTATAAACGCAATTTTCCTTATAAAAGCAATTTTTTTATAAAATTAGTTTTCCTTAAATATAAGGTGTTTGTGATTTTAAAAACAAGAAGGAATGGAAATTTCATAAGGAAAAACTTATTGACTCAACACTGACCTCCATAAAAAAAATTAAAACATTATAGGGTAAGAGGTTTCTTAAAATTTTCTTTTAGTTTAATGGTACTACTAATAAAAACTAAAAAGATATCACCTTTTTAAATGTGGAATCTCAAAACATATAACCTACAATACATGTTTCTAAAGTGAGAGTGATGGATGGTGTTTTTATTATTACTAAAGGAACTAGTATTGGTGTACTTGATAAGATCAGGATATTAGTTTTCCTTATAATCAAAGTGATTTTTTGTCCTCCAATTAATTTGGGAGAAACAAATCCCCCTGGCAATATATTCTTATTCAGTTTTAGAAATAGAAATTGAGTTTTTCTTCTTCATACATCATTATATTAGGCATTCTCCATATAGGTCACATGTACCATACGTACATTTCCAATCTATTTATAATCCACCCATATCATCAATGGTAAAAACTCTGTGCATGAAAGATGAAATTTTTTAATAAAAATCCATGCTTCTAATTTTGTTGAATATCAAATTTTTCATTTGATTTTAAATGAGAATATTTCTCATTATATTGAAATCAATCTCAAAATACAAACACTAAAAATTATATATGATCTTGACATGTTAGGGTAAAGAAGTATTCCAATCTTACCGATATAAAACATGATATCATCAATTTTATTGGATTAATAAATAATTATCTTACATGAAGTACTCAAAGGAGTAATGATGTAATTTAATTGATCTAGAGAATAATATATTACAATTTAATTGTTTTATTTTATTTGTTTAATAAAAATACTATCCATAATTTTAAAAAATTAGAATTGAAATAAAAAATATTAACTTACCCATAAAAATCCTTCTAAATTATTTTCTACAAAAATTTGAAAATTAATTTCCACTATTTTAGTTATTAGAATTGAAAATAATATTTTCAACGTAAATTTGAAGATATATAATATGAAAAATATTAAAAAAACAATGTTGAAAAATCTTTTCCCATTTTAAAATTTTATTTGATAAATCAATGCTAGTAAAATATTAATACAATTCCTGCGGATATTATTTTAAATCAAAAATATCCTTCGAAAATAAGAAAAATTATTAATAAATGTATAATATATAAGAAGATAAATGTTATAAACCAAAAAAAATACAAAAATGTATTTTTCATATTGATTTGAATAATAATAAAATTTAAATGTCCAAATAATTAAAATTAAATTATAATGGATTATAGCCGAAAATAGTGGAAATTTTCACACCAAAATTAATTTATTCATTTTTTATATCCATTTTCTATGAGGGAAGAATTTTTAGGTGTTATATTACCTTGATAATCTAACATATCTCTAAAACCCTATTTTTTATAAATAATAATATTATCCGCATGTCCTTGAACAAGAGTCCAAAATTTAAACATTGTAAATTGATTCAATGTTTATTTCATTTGAAGTACAGATTATATTTTTTAATTGAAGCATCAATATATTGGGGTCCCATGTGTGAAAAGAATAGTGAGGTCGAACCTCATTTCTAACTTACATTCTAGTATGTGTACCATCTTATAAATCATTAGAAACATTTTCTATGGGTATTACATTAGATTTCACCCATTAATTGGGTAAATGTGAATATTTTGGAAATTTAATAAAATCAATTTCAATAAAATGAGGTGGATTTTATTTTTTCAAATCTTCATGGTCATACTCAATGTAATTTATTTTGGGTGGAGTTTTATGAAAATTTTCATAGAATATTTTGAGAATTGATTATTCCATGGTGTTGGTCATATTATAAAATATCTAGTATTTTTACATAAGAAATAATATCTATAATAATAACATCATTAGATTTTGGAAATTATCCCTAATTATTCCTTGGTGATAAGAAAATAACATTTTCACAAAAATGGAATAATGTTTCATAATTTTTGAATTTTTTCCGTTTCAATTAAAATTTTGGACTTCATAATGATGTATTTTTAGAGAGCATAGTTAAATGGTATATCAAATGTCTTTACCAAATCAACCCCAAAATATAGATGGTCTGTGAATTGGTTTAAGATAGTTTTTTGAATCCATTTTTCATTCTTATTACATCCTTTGACAACATTATTTTATCGTTGAGTCCCAAAAGAATTAAAAGAATAAATATAATCATAAGGATTAAAAATGTCAACCAAATCAATATTTTTTTACTCTCCAACTTGATCACTTGGAATAAATAATATCATGTATCATCCTTTATTATTTAACTTATTGGTACATTTTAAAAATAATTAAAAAGACTAAATTTAATAAGCCAATAAATAAACCCATGTAAATAATCAATGAAAATTATAAATGATTAATAATTAAATCATATACTTGAAACATGGGTGCGTAAAAAAGATCAAGATGATTAATATTATGGTACATTGTGGTGGATAATTTTTTATTATATTGATTGGATGATTTTTTTTCTTATCATTTTTAATGTTTTATAAATAATTTTATTTTTGAATTTCAATTGACATAAATCTTGTAATAGATGAATTCATTTGAGTTTGAAAAGTGTTTTTGTATGATAAAATTATTAGGGATACTATAAAACATCTCTATGTAATAATATATTTTTCATTAAAACATTTAATATTTATTATCTAGGTTTATTTTATAATAATAACATATTTTTTTAATTATAGTTTATAAATAAAATATTTCCTTTCGAATAAATGAATTAATATAATCATTTTAAAATGATACTTTAAAAATAATTTCACATAATTGAAAAATAGTTGGAAGATTTATTTTCAATATATAAAAAAATAAAATAACTTTTATAATTAGAGAATTTTAGAGTCTCATAGTACCATTTCTGATGATCATACTCCGTGAGTTTTCAAAAAAAAGTGTCATGGACTCCATTGAAAATTCCATGATGGATAAAATCTATATTGAAACCACACATGTGTCTTTACCACTCAATATCCATGTAATACATGTCTCATTGATATTTTTATTGATACATTTTTTCTAAAAAAATAATCATGAAACTAAGGAATTTGGTACCCATTTATATGGTCTTTTAATGTTTTCTAAAAAAAATTTGAACCTATATTTGTTTTAAAAATTATATTTTATAGAAATTATTATAATTGATATGAACACTTTTTGGTCTTCTCTAAGGATATTATTTTGAATCATAGTCATAAATAATATTCCCAAATTTAAAATAGAAATTACTATATTTGTATTAAGAGAATCCAGTTACAAAGGAGTTATTTTTAGAGGTTTTTTATTCATTTATAAATCCAAACTCAAAATTATTTTTGAAATGTCCTTGGGAACAAAAATTTTTATTTAAATAATTCTTCCCTAGGGTAAGTCTTGGAAGAAAAATCATATGATCCTTAATTATAATTTTTGTTTTTTCAAAATTACGTTTAAAATTTAATTTGGAAGATAATTTACCTTTGTTATTTGGGATTTGATCATTTTTCCTTAACTATTTCATTATATAACTTTTTTGTGTTCATTTATTTTTGAATATAGTTCATAAATATTTCTTCAAGATAATTTCAATCATATTTTATACCATCATAATATAAATAATATATATAATAATAGAATGTTTAGAAAAATGAATAATAATTTATCCCATCCATGGGAATGTTTCAACTATAATCACATTATTATATTAGGGATAGATAGTAATCACATGCACTTAATGTAGAACCATTGAAGTATTTATTGGTTTTATTATTTTATATTATATTAATTTTGAGTGTGGGGATTTCCATTTTTTTCTATCCATTATATTTTTTAATTTGAGGAATGTTACATCAATTTATTTATGTTAATTTTTATTTATGTTTTGATGAAAAGTGTTCTTATTATCATTAGTTTTTAAATATTATTGTATAGGTTTTTCATGATGCCATCATAATTAAAGGAATAATAATTTATTTTGATAAAATAAATAATCTAATTTTCATACACTTCCTTGGATTATTTTTTGGATTTGTTTTTCCAATAAGTCTCTTAGTTCATGTGTGATCTAATATGTTCTTCCACCTTTATTTTCTTAATTTTGTTTTATTCTTAAATCATCATAAATTAGGTGACCAAGAACATAAAAATACACCATGAATATTCTTTACATAAATGTATGTGAAAGGATAATATCAATGATATTATCCTCTATTCTAAATTTCTATAAGTTGGTTAAAAAACCCGTAATTTATTCTTGATAATTGTTTATAAAATTTTAACAATATTGATGCTATGTATTATGTTTAGTATCATTGAGTTTATTAGTTCATTCATGAGTATGTTCATAAAATTTTCAAATTTCTTGGGTATTTTATAACATGGAAATATGTTTAAATCCATAATTATATATCCCATAATGACGATCATTCATTAATTTTACACCAATATAAATGGACACAATATCATCAAAATAAAATTTTTATTTAGATTCTATAGTGATAGTATAACCATATAAAACTATTTTCTCAGTTATATAACCAATGATTCTACAAAAAGTATTCATGTGTGTTTTTCAAGAACAATAGTTTGAATAATAAATGAATAGAGCTCAAAACATAGAGTTTACTTTGGGACCACCTTGTGTGTTAGTATAAGAGTAAATATTTTAACTATATTTCCTTACAACTATTAATATTAATTATTATTTTATTAAAATGAAGTATCCTTTTACACCACTAGTAATTCTGAGAATTATGGAAGGTGGTGGTGGTGTGGTGGGGGATTTTGCATTTAGAAATATAAATAATCTTGAATAAGTAATGTTATTAAATTAAAATATAACATTAATTATTAAAAAAATTATATTAAATAATCAATGTAATTGTAGACAAAATTAATAGGAAATACAACTAATTTATTGGGATCCCCAACTATCTAGATAATGCCACTAACTAGGGGGTCAAAACCAAAGCTGGTTAGTGGGCCTGACTTTTCAACATGGATTTATATATATCCACTTGCTCGATGATTCATGTCCACTGGCTAATCATTCAAAATGATAGTGGCTCGGGGCCACAATTATAGGCCACTAGTTAGTCAGTGGCTCTACTACAGTTAGTCACTACTAGAACATGGTGAGAGTCTTGACTCTATATAGTCAAACTCTTATGGATTCATTCATTTGATTGATTGACATCTTAAAATTATTTTTAAACATTATTACTAAAACAAACTCAATTTATATGTTTAACAAATATGTTTTTTTATCTATTAAAAAAAGTGATGTACAACAATATTCTCCATTTTTATGATCACAAACATGTAAAATAAAAATACAATCAAAAGAGACAATGGATTTTGAAAAGCATTACTAAAAAATATAAAATGTATTTCTAAAAATAATTACAATATTTCATAATGAAATAAAAAAAATTATTTTGAAGAGAATTTCAACAGTGATATTTTTAATATAAATATTTCATTCCTTCATAATAGATTTTATAGATCTTGTGAAGCATCCACAATATATCCCTGGGGGGGGGGGGTAAAACCATCAATTCCATAAATCCCCACTACTAATTCCAAGAGTTATGATATGATTAACACCGAACCAACTTATTTTGAGGTAAAATGATTAATAGAATATAATCTATGACCATATCAATGTGTTTGTATCCATATAAGGATGCCTATGCGAGGGAATTACAACTGAGTTTAATTTACCGTTTGAAAAATATATACCAACAAGGTATGATATTGTTTTCTCTTAGTGTGATTATAAAAAAATAACTCATTAAAATTTATATAAGTGAAAATATGTAAATACGCCCGAATTAAAAATATCAAAAAATAAATGAAATGTAATATAATTAATGAAATGAGTAATTTATAAAATTTTAAATAATAATATTTTTAAAAAAATTACGGAAAATAAAATCCTTAAGATTTCCGATGGTTAATGTATGTTTCATAAGTGAACCATTACTAACTCCACCAAAATAAAATAAAAATGTTTTTGAAGAAGTGTTATTAAAAAAGTATCTATTTATTGAACGTTCATGCCAATAAACTCAAATATGATTTCACATTTTGAATTTGGTCTCCCAAAAACTTGTTCTACATATCAATATATTTAATTTATTAGTGTTGAATGAGATTCAAGAAATATTAATAGTACTGGTAATATCATACATTATAGGAACATGATAATAATTTATCCGATTTTGAAAGAGCATGTCTATAATCTAAATATTTTTTTTTGCAGTAAGTCCCTAGGACTATATATTCATCTTTTACAATATACATATTATTATTTTTCTTTTTAATACTCTTTGAGAGAATGGATTTTTAATGTAGGTGACAATATTCAATTTTACTTCTCCGATCTAATTGGAATCCGCAAAAATAAACATCATAAATATTTATTAGTTTGAAAAAATTATATTATTGAAAAAATAATAAAATATTATTAAATCATTAATAAAAAATAAAAATGCATTTATGATATTCTAAATGTGTATTGTCTCGAAAATTAGAAAAAAGGAAAAGGAAAATTATAATTTATGTCTAGGTATAGATAATAAGGATTCAAATAATACCTTTATAAATATTATTTTCAAATAGTTTACTACTTTCCACAATTCTATCTTACAACACATACTGATATGTGTAATTATATACATTACTAGATCTGTATGAAAACTATTTAAGAGTCCATTAGTGTTTTTTATTTGGTTTAGAAAAATATCAGAAATATTTTTTGAAATTTTTAAATTTAGTGAAAACATTAACTCACATATAAAACTCATTTAATACAATTTTCATTTCAAATCTATTAATTCATTACCAATAGATTATTTTTTAGATCAAATAATAACATCATCGACGTAAATATGAAAAATTAATAAATCATTAGAAATATTTTTAAGTTGAATTGGTATATAACATTTTAAAATCATTTGTTAAAATAATTATATTTAATCTTTAATAAAAATCTATAGGAACATATTTTAAGACATAAATATTATTTCATAAAATAATAACATGATTAATAAATTATTAATCTTCACAACTAGGTGGTTTTTCAATAAAACCATTTTAGATATTAAACCATTCAAAAGGGAACTTATAACTTCTCTTTAAAAAATCATAAATATAAAATGAGTGGATAATGATAATGATATTATTTGGGATTCTATGGTATAAAAGTGGAAAATTTCATTATATTATCAATTCCTTTTCATGATTATATAATTTGCATAGAATTATTCATATGTTTCGAGTGATGTTACCTCTTTAATCTAATTAATTTCTCCAAATTAATATGATATAAATAATGGGATGATCATCTGTTCTTTTAAATATAGTGATAATATTTTTCCAAGTCAATTGGCTCAAATTTTCTTGCATTGAAATAAAAAAATTTCATCATTAGTATTATCCTCAATTTTTGGGCATTCTTACTGAAACAAATATCACGATATTCATGCACATTTAAAACAAACCTTATAGTATAGGTACCATTTTAGAAATCATGGTTATCATTTCTGAATGGGTGGTATTTAGATTTCACAGATTCTTTGGGTAAAAAAATAATTATTAATTCTTTTCAAATTATATTTTTTTTGAATGTAGTGTATAATTTAAGGCCAAATCATCTAGGTCAATCACAACATCATCTATTTAGCGATGAGGTTTAAGAAAAGTCTTAACAAATGTAATGTGAATGTATTATTCCATAGACATTAAACTAATAGTAATTATCTAGAATTATTTACTTGAGTTTTATTACCAGTAAAAAAATAACTTAAATGTATTTATGAAAAAAAATTCATAAGTTTGTTTTTAATTTTTAATATAGTATTTGTAACCAAAAACTATAAAATATCATAATATCATATTTTTTCATTTCTAAAACTCATTAGGGGTATTCTTATGGAGTGATGTTCATATAATAAGATTCAAGGTATAACAACCGTTACTAACTACCTTAGAACAAAAATTATTTTTAGATTTGGAATTCATTTATGATATTTCTTGAAATATCTTATAGGGTTCGATTCCATAGTAAAAAAACAATTCGTGTGGAGTATATGGATCATAAATATAAATATTATACCCATTTAATGTAAAAATTACATAAATATTATTGCTTTTCTACTCTCCCACAAAGTTACTCTAAATATATATCATTTAATAGTATTTTTGTTTTTTGACCTTCTGGGTATATTTAATAAATGCTTTACAAAGATCATTTTTATAATCCATGAACAAAAACAATGTATGTATTATATACTCATTCATAGTTATAAGTGTTTAAGACAAAACTCCTATATTTTCTACTTCGGTTTTTCCAAAGAGATCATGATAAATAAGATCGAGGGACATAGATGTGGAAAACATCGTTTTTTTATTTTAATTATTTTCATTATTTTATGTATAGTTAGATCTGTTCACATATATTTTAATTTTTTAGATATAATTTTTTTATATACGATATTAGATGATATATATTTAGTTTTACAAGATCTTGTGGGATACATTTAACAATTAACATATCAGAAATACCTGACTTAATATATTGTGAACTCAAGCATTTCAAATTTTAAATTGAATGATATTTTAAATTAATTATATAAAATTTTAGGAAAATTGTATTTAAAAAATGATATTTAATTTAGAATCAAAACATTAAAAAATCATTTTCAAAAGATACTTCAAATCCACTATTAGATAATTGACTAATACCATGAAAATTGTGTATCAGACCATCTATAAATAATACATATTTTATGAAATTATAATTTGAAAGGCCAATAGTACATATATTTATTACCTTACTCCTTCAGTTATCACTATAATTTTTTTGGCCTCCTTAAAAGATTTAATGATGGATGACGATGGAGAAGTCAGAACACTTATGTCTTGAGCACCAACTATCCATGTATAAAGTGGCTCCGTGGGATTTTCGGTTGATACGTTATTCTAAAGAAATAATTTATAGAAAAAAGATTATTTTACCCAAATTTTATATCCTAATACATTACATTAAACATATTTTGGAAGACTTATTTTTTTTGAAATAGATATGAAAAATTAATTACAAGAGTGATAATCAGTTTTAGGACTTCTATAATGTGAAATTCTACAATCAGACACATACATGAAATGAATGGTTGTAAAAAAATACTTATATGACTAACATTAAGAGAAAAAAATTACAAATGTTTTTTTAGAGGCCCTATATTTATTTTTAAATCAAAAAACAAAAAATATTTTTCTCATGTCATTGGGAATCCAAAAGATTATTTAAATTATTCTCACCTTGGGTGAAATGAGAAAGTAAATTATAAACATCTTTAAATATCGATTATATTTTTACTATAATTTTTTTCTATATAAAAATTCATGATAATTAATTTTTCACTTTATACAGTTGACAATTTTATTTAATTATTTGAATATATTAACATTTTAGTTGTTTTAATTTTATGGTGAGTTTAAGAAAACATTAATTATATTGATCTCTAACATATTTAATATTTTTTTAAATTTATATTATTTAATTTATAAGAGGTAGATAATGAATTTACCTCTTTCAATTAATTTCATTATGAGACATTTATCTCCATAATAAAATTATAGGGGAGGGAATCATCACATTCACTCTATATAGAAAAATGAAAGTCTATATTTAATTTCATATTTTCATTCATATTCTTTTTGAAAATGGGGAATTTATTTTTAATATGTCCCGTATTTTTTCATTAATAAAATGTTACCTACATTTTTTTATATTAATGTTCCTTTTAAATGATAAGATTGTTTATTATATCTCATTTATTATTATATATTATCATACATGTTTTCAATATCATCATCACAATAAAAAGAATTTTCAATGATTGACATAAATGAATATTCATTCTTTTTCATTACATATGTGTATTAAATTCTGTATTTCTCTTTAATTTAATATCATAGGTCCTAAGTTATCCCATTAGTTTATGCATCTTCATGTTCATTATGTATTTTTATTTGTGAACAAACATTACCTTTGGTTACCAAGAACCTCATAATACTGAAGGTATATTGTTTTAAATCATTTCATTGGAATGATAAATAATATTGGACGTTTAACCACTAAAAATTTCAATAAACAGATTATAATTTATAGTTATTGATTCATTATAATTCATGGAAAAAATTAAAAATATTATTCATACTTTACAATGCTAGTATTCCAGACCTTATTAGTGTCTTCATGAGTAACTTCAAGCAGTTTTAAAATTTCCAGGGAAAATGTCCATATAAATATTTAATTAAATAATATATAATATAAATCATTATTATGATCATTCAAAGATTTTATATCATGTAAAAAAGACAAGATATTTTCAAGAGTCCATTTTTTATTTTGATTAATTAGTGTGAGTATAACAACACATAACTATTTTCTATAATGTTTATTCAATTATTCTAATAAAAGAAGACATATGAGTTTTACAATAACATTAATATGTTTTATAAAATAATTTTTGGCAACCCAATGAGATTTATTTAGGTTCATCATGGTTGTTAAAGGATGAATCCATCTTTCAATGATTATTTGTTGAAACCAATTAGGATTTCCAAAACAAAACATCAAAGAGGCAGAATCCTTTGATACAAATTATTTGTCCGAGAAAAATGGTTAGGGGGGTGAATTTAAAATTTAAAATTTCAAAAAATAGAAATGTATGTGATTTTATTATGAAATATCATTAAATAAAATGGGTTATATATAAATTTAATAGTGTAATCATATTAGAAATTAAAAGGAAACACAATTTCATAAAGGAGTTTATCTACAATTCTTAAGGGGAACCAATGTATTCTACATTAAATTACATCATTGTGTTTTATATAAGAACAATTTTAAATTAAGGTTTCCAAAATACATTATAAGAAATAATGTAATCTTATTTTTGATGGAGAAAAAAAAATAAACTAAATACAAAACATTGTTTTGAGTGAAGATGTAATGTATCCCATGAACCATGATGTAGTTGTAATGAGCACACATGTGAAGTAGAGAAAGTGGATAAGGACTACGTAGAGTAAAAATCTCTATAAATCACTCTCTAATGTATTGATAAGATTGGAAGAATAAGAATGGGAGAAAAACATAACCATAGATGAAAGAAAATTTTGTTATAATAAAGTGTCATAGTATTATTCTGAAGATATGGAATAAGAGTATTTGATTCACATCCAATTGATGTTTGGTTCATATCCACTATTGTATAGGACACATTGGGGTTTAGTTAATATCCCCCAAAAGGACATTTTGTATTATTGAATCCCTTGGTATATAGTGGCATAAATTTTGAGTTACTATGGTGGAATCCACATCAAATGGATACGTCTATTTACATTTCCCGCTAGTAGAAAAATTCCACCATTTAGAAAAAAGGAATAGAAATGGGAGATTGGGTTCCCACCGTTCAATCAGTAGGCTTTATAGTTCTATAATTATTCATTTATAAGTAACTTATGGTGGGTTCATCACCACCGGGTAGCTTATGGGATTGATAGTGTCCTATTTCCACTAAATAATCCATCTGAAGGATGGTATCTTTTCTTATTCTAATCGATTCTAACTCTTAATGAGGGTCTTCATTACATTCATCCAACATTCTTTTTTCATCCTTAATTTTAATTTTTATGAAATAAAATCAAATCCAAAAACTATAAATGAGATACAATTAACTGAAATGTTTAGAAAAACAATATGTCTTTGTGATAATTAAAATAGTGTGAAACACACCAATTATTTATTTCCAAAATGATTATTCTGACACTCTTTATTTTTTCCTATATAAAATTCATTATAAATATTATATACTTCGTTGAGGATGTTGATAAAATGTTATTATAAAAAAAATTTTATGGATGGATTATGAAATGTTCTTCTTCTATCATAAAAGTGATACAACAATATAAGTTCCCTTCTTAACTATCCACTAAGAAAAGGAAAAACTATTATTCAAATTTTATTACATTTAAAATAAAATATTTTCATTCCCATTGGTTAAATATTCATCTCCTAGATTTCATATATCAATTTATTGAGTAATTTATTTAGTAAATTATATAACCATTTTAATTTATATATAAATAAATTATATTTCATTCAATTGTATCTATCTTGAATTTAGTTTAGTATAACTGGAAAATAATTTGGAACTCATGAGTCCTTCATCATTATTAATGGATGTATAAATTTTTTCATATCATGATTCCATTTGAGGGAGATAAGAAAATTATTTTTTCTAACGGGTTATTATGATATGATTTTAATTTATTTTATTGATTAATCATATGTATGGAAGATGATACGTGGGTTTTGTATCATCATGAAAATCAATATTTATAATTTTATTACTATTTATACAATGGAGTGTTGTAATCCTTGATTTTTTTTCATAATATAAAGCATGTACAAGGTTCGACTTGTTCTCAACCTAAAGGGAAGACTTTGTTGGATGTGTTAAAAATATGATGGATTTTTTATAACTGTGATTTTTCAACCATTATATGTTTATTTTAATTTCATTCTATTTAAATTAAAATTTTATTCCTCCTTTGTATATCATTATACACCTTTAATTTACACCCCCATGATTTAAATTTTTTTATTTTATAATTCTATGATTGGTTATCATTATTGTGCCTATTTTATTAGTGTAAATTCAATGACATGTTTTTATGTAATACCATTACTTATATTTTATGATTTGATGGGTGTGGTATTAAAAATAATATAGAGTATAACCATTTTCCCATATTATTAGCACTTATATTTATAGATTTTAATTTAATATTATTTACCATAACAATTATATAATAATGTGAATTTTTCGTGTTTCTATTTACACACGTTATGAAGAAATAAAATGCTTATTATTTTTCTAGAAGAGTATGTCTTTTAGATATTTTTTGGGGGATATTTATTTTTTTATATATTAATCTATTTCTAATATAGTGGAAAAATATGCATTAGTTAAACATTTAGACATTTTATGTTTAATTTTTATCTTAATTTTGTATAAATGGTATTTATAATGATGATGGGAATATATTAGAATGTAATATTTTATTTAAGTCATATAATTTTATAAAATTCATTCCTAAGGTATATCAATTTTCGTATGAAATAAGGATTTAGATAAAATTTTAAATTATAATGTTATAATTTTATGATATAAATGTCATTAAGGGGAGATACATTATGTATGATCAAACTACGAAAGGTATAGGTTACCTTATCAGTTAGTTGTGGAATAATTTCTTAATTTAGGGGTTAGGAAAATATAACTTTATTGAAAAATAAATTGATAAATCATTGGGATAAGTCTAGTTATATGATAACAACACAATGTTTTGGTAAAGTAGTGATTTTGTGGTTCTATTAGAAATTAAAACTCTACATTGATACAGGATGTGAGATACAATTGTTGAACATTTGTACCAATCTGTAATTAACAAAAAGAAGATAGTTGAGTATCAACCCAATCCTCACTATGGTGCACGATGTTTGGGCGTAAAAATGAACTCATAGTTGGATTATCCTAAGGTGTTTAATCTAGATAATAATATTATATTTACAATCCATTGATAAGTAATTTATACGGAAAGTAATTAAGTTGTATAATTTAATGGTACAAAATATAAAGAAACTATGATTCAATAGGGAGTGATATAGGATAAACTGAAATATTATGTAATAATTTGGAATTGGGTGAAATATTGAGGTTGAGATTTTCAATTAATTATCTCAAAATAATTCTATTATGATTTTCTATCCAATGTTAATTCTTATTTATTTTATTAATGAATAATTACTAAATTATCAAAGTTAATAATGGATTCCTTCTTAAATACAAATAAACCAATGGGAAACATAATGAGATAAGCAACAAAGTGAAAAACATTGTTGATAATCCTAATCATCCTTCACAAATTATGACTAAGAATATAACCTATGTTGGGATTCCATGAATACCAATGAATAGAATGATATAATTTTATGAAAATTCAGGTGATGATGATAATTATGGAATGGAAATTCAATTTACTTTCATTAAAAAAAAATTGATGAAGGACCGCGGAAAATATGTCAAAGGAACTAATATTTTTGGAATGGAGGGAATAAATAAAAAAAATTATTTTTAAATGGGATGATCAAATTAGATAAGTTGAGAAGAAATAATATTTATTTAAAGGAACCACTAATATTTTAATGTCATAAATTGGGGGAACATGGGAATTATCACAGTCCCTAGTTGAACCTTGGTGCTGGTTAGAATGATAGGTACCAGATGCATCCAAGAAAAGGGAAATCTAATAAAATGACAAATAGTGAAATGGGTTCCAAAAATTGATGAAGAATGATAAACTCTGATCACCCACTAAAGAAATATGATTTTTATAATCATATATATATCGACCTACTCAACTATACAGAAGAATATAAAATTGACATTATCTTGACTATATATTGTACTATTAATAAATAAATAAAGTTATATGATTATTATATCAAAGAAGAAATCTCTTATCTAATATATTTTCGTTGGAGTGTGATTTATATAAAATCTTATTATCAATTAGTATAATCTAATTTCATATTAGACATGAATTAGAATTATGGGAAGATATTAAATTATATTTTCCAATATAGGGATGTAACGTCCCGGACCCGGGTGCCACGCAACGGGTGCCCCGAGCCCGGTTCGCCACGTGACGTCAATCGAATTTCCCCAAACGCCAGAGGCTGCTGACTAATAGCGAGGGCCCTAGTATGATATGGGGGAAACAATGCCCTCATTTGTCAAATTGTAGTGCAGCGGAATACCAAAATAAACATACAAAAAACAGCAGAAGCAGTAAACATACACAACTGAAATAACTACAGTAGTGGATATAACCAACAGTTTATAATTGATGATGCTACTTGTTTCATGTTCTAAGAAAATAGCTAGAACATGTTATACATCAATACAGTACAACAGAAAACAGAGTGCAGAAAAACAACCAAAACAGATGGTAGCGGCATCGCGAGCCTGGGCTCGTTCCCATGCCCTCCTACTCCTCAGCAACAGTCAAGTACCTGTATAGGGAGTCTTTCCCCAATCTACACCTGCAGCAACATAATCTTTTTGGGCCGAAAAGCGTGACCCAAACATGGTGTGAGAATTATATCTCAGTAGGCACCCACCAAAGGCCCGTGCCGAACTTCGTGTAAGCATGCAACAACAGTGTGGAGTAGTAAAAATGCAATAAAGTAAGCAGTACTCAAAATTAACTAATTACCAATTATATTTCCATTTCATTATCCACTTAATCCATTTAAATATTAGAAACCGCCACAGTGCATTTCTAAGTAAACAGTCCACGTCCTCAGACAAACAAAACCTTACCCTCAGGTAAGCAGAATCCAACCCACAGGTATAACACTCAGACATAACAGAAATTTCCCTCAGGCATAAGAAGTGTTTCCCTCAGGCACAGAATTCAAGCCCTCATGCACGAAAGTTTTCCCCCAGGAGAAATACTACTGCCCTCGGTCTAAATAGTGCAGTGCCCTCAGGCTAATCACAACAACGCCCTCAGGCCAAATACAACAACGCCCACATGCTAAACAGGTAACCGGGCCATGCCCAATAGGTAAAAAATCGGTAACATGAAATTTCTCTCAAGGCAATTCTACAATTACTACATTAAAGGCATACCCCCGGGTAACTTGGCCAAACGTCCAAATAATGAAACACACCTAGGGGTGGTTCCAGATCCAAGGAACGATCCCACCCAAAATTTTATTAGCACAATTTAATCACCTATGCAATTTTAGGCATTATACATAGAAACGGCCTCAGCCACACGACACCCCAACATGGGTTCGTGGCACAAAAATGCACAAAACACACAGCAGTTGGAAAACTAAACATAAAGTCACCTACCTTATACATCAACGAACGCTATACCCGAACACCGACTCCAGGAATTCCCAAGAACAATTTAGATCTAATGAAGAAAAAACCCATTCAAACGTAAATAACTTACTTTGGGAGAAGAATTGGAAAAACGGTACTAGGAGAGGAGAGGGCTTACCCATGTAGTTTCAACGAGATCGTCCGAAGCCGAATCGGATTCCAGACGAATTCCCAGTGGATCATCAAAGATCTGGCCACCTCCTTTGGCTCCAAAATGGCTCAAATGCCTCCTCTTCCAAATGAGGAGGCTACTTGCTGTTTTAAGCTAAAAAAAAGTACACGGCGTGTACTCTTTTCATTTAACTGTTCATTTGGAGGCACCGCCATACTGTTCGTTAGTCGACATGAGTACACGGCATGTACTCTCGAGTACATTCCGTGTACTGTCACCCAGCTGGCGGTGACTCCACTGCCTTACTATTCAAGCCTGCCGACTGACTACACGGCGTGTATGGTACCACTACACGATGTGTAGTCGGTTCCAACACCCTTTGTCGTCGGTATGGCTACACGCCCCATGTACTCATCCGAATACGGCCAAAAGTACACGGCGTGTAGTTCCAAAATTTAGGATTTTTCCCCATTTTCCATATTTTCTCAAAATCACATAAGGAAAAGGAAAAGAAGAATCTTGTACCTCTAAAATAAGTACCGGGTTCTTACAAACTTCCCCCATTATAGCAATTCTTCCCCGAATTTTTCTTCCAAGGGTGGCGAAGAATAAGCTCAGAACAGATCTGGCCACTGAGCACATACGTTGGTCTCCCGCTCCCAGGTCTCGTCCTGCACTCAGCCATGCTGCCATAGCACCCGTACGAGAGGAACTAACCGGCCTCGGAGAACCTTCGTTCTCCTTTCAATGATACGGATCGAATGCTCTTCAAAGTAAGCATCATGCAGAAGCGGAACCTCCTCTGGCTGAAAGGTGTGAGACAGGTCAAAATGGTAGCAATGCAACTGAGACACGTGGAAGACATCGTGAATGGATAGGTACCACTGCGGTAACTGCAACCGATATGCAACCATCCCGACTCTCTCCAGAATCTCAAATGGTCCCACATACCTCGGTGAACGCTTACCCTGTCTCCTAATCCTCTTGTGTCCCATCCTCGGTGAAACACACAAGAAAACCTGATCCCCAACCACAAACTCCAAAGGTCTTCTGTGGCGATCATCATAAGACTTCTGACGAGACTGCACGGTAGCCATCCGCTTCCGAATCAACTGGACCTACTCAGATGTCTCCTGCACAAGCTGTGGTCCGAGTAAAGCTGCCTCACCTTCCTTTAACCAGCAAAAAGGTGATTGGAATGTCCTACCATATAAATCCTCGTATGGTGCCATCTCAATATTGGCCGGAGAACTATTGTTATAGGAAAAATTGACTAAGCGTATATGCTTCTCCCAAGAGCCCCCAAAGTCTAGGACGCATGCACGCAACATGTCCTCTAGCACCTGTATCGTCTGCTCTGACTGGACATCTGTCTGAGGGTGGTATGTTGTGCTCAGAAGCACCTGTGTACCCAGCGCGCTCTGAAAACTCTGCCAGAAATGAGATGTGAAGCGGGCGTCCCTATCTGAAACAATAGAAAGAGGGACCCCATGCAGACGTACGATCTCTCGAATATACATCCTTCTGATCTCGTCCACACCAAAGGTATCCTTTATCGGAAAAAGTGAGCCACCTTCGTGAGTCTGTCCGCAAGAACCCACACAGCGTCATTGCCACGAGGTGACCTCGGCAGACCCGTCACGAGATCCATCGCGACATCATCCAATTTCCACTCTGGAATGGGTAACTGCTGTAATAGCCCATCTGGTCTCTGATTCTCTACCTTCACTTGCTGACTGGTGGAACACCTTGTAACAAAACCAGCTATCATTCTCTTCATAACCAGCCACCAGTACTGACGACTCAAGTCACGGTACATCTTGGTAACCCCGGGATGAACTGCCCAAGCTGAAGCATGAAACTCCCATATTAGCTCCCCGCGTATATCCCCTGGAACCCATACACGTCCATGGAAACGTAAAACCTCATCATCTCCTATCGTCCAAACGGGAGGAGGGTCCTCACTTGCCACCGACTCCCGTAGAACTCGGCCTTCTGAATCTGATAGCTGCCTCATCCTCACGCTATCCAGGAGGGTAGAAGTCATAGCTAACGAGGAATAATAAGTCTGCCCCTGACTGTCATGCACCTCCAGATGCATCTCATAAAACAAAACCATGAGCTGTCACTCACCACTGGCCTCCTGCACTTCCTGTATCTGAGTCTTCCTGCTCAGTGCATCGGCTACTGCATTACCTTTACCAGGTGTATAGGCAAGCTGGAAATTGAAGGACCGTAGGTACTTGACCCACCTTCCCTACCTCAGATTCAGGTCACACTGAGTAAAGATATACTTGAGGATTTTTTGGTCGGTAAAAACCATAAAATGATCTCCCAACAGATAATGTCTCCAACAGCGCAACGCATGCACAACTACAGCTAACTCACGATCATGATTCGGGTAATTCCTCTCATGTGGCCTCAACTGCTGAGACCCATACGCAACAACTTGGTCACCCTGCATCAAAACAGCTCCTAGTCCAATCCCTGCTACATCACAGTAAACTGTATAGCTCTTCCCCTGCTCTGGGAGTATCAGGATCAGTGCTGATGTCATCCATCCCTTCAGGTCCTGAAATGATCTCTCACAAGATTCTGACCAAACGAACTTCACACCCTTCTTAGTCAAGCCCGTAAATAGTGCTGCTAAGCAGGAGAAGTCCTATATGAAGCGTCTATAGTAACCAACCATCCCTAAGAAACTTCGTATCTCAAACACATTCTTGGGCTACTCTCAGAAAACTACTGCTCTCACATTCTCTTGGTCCACTTCAACTCCTGCCTCTGAGATGATATGTCCCAGGAAGTGAATCTGGTCCATCCAAAAGTGGCACTTCGAGAGCTAAGCATATAACTGATGCTCTCTCAGTGTTCTCAATATGATCTCAAGATGGGTGGCATGGTCATGTTGAGTGTGAGAGTACACCAAGATATCGTCCACAAATACTACCAAAAATGAATCAAGATACGGATAGAACACACGATTCATCAGAGCCATGAAAACTGATGGCATGTTCGTGAGTCCGAATGGCATAACCGTATACTCATATAGACCATACCTGCTCCTAAAAGCTGTGAGAGGTACATCAGATGGTCTAACGCGCAGCTGATGATATCTAGATCTCATTTCAATCTTCGAGAACACTCGTGATCCACGAAGCTGATCAAACAGTTCATCTATCCTCGGTAAGGGATATCAGTTCTTAACCGTCAACTGGTTCAGCTTCCGGTAATCCACACAAAGCCTAAGGGTACCATCCGCCTTCTTCGTAAAAAGGATTGGAGAACCCCAAGGAGAAGTACTAGGTTAGATAAAACCCATTGCCTGTAGCTCCTCTAACTGCCTCTTGAGCTCCTGCAACTCATGTGTGGCCATCCTATAAGGAGGAATGGATACAAGTGATGCTCCTGGCACATGATCGATTGAGAAATCCACATCACACACCAGAGGTAGACCTGAAAAGTCGTCCGAGAAGGCATCTCTGAAACGTTCGACAATTGGAGGGAAATCCGTCTGACATGTCTCCTAGTCATCCAGATATATGCTCGTAATCTTGGCTGTGACTCCACCTCACCCATGATGCTCTGGTCCATCTCGACTTGCCTGAACATCCCACTCGCCCTTGTATAGATACTCCCCGCACTCTGGTGACGTGAAACGCACCCTGCGATGATATCAGTCTACAAAGGATCAAAAGGGAACCAACTAGTCCATCCCAAGAATGACGTCATAGCTCGTCATCTCCAGGACATAGAGGTCCCAAAGGAGGTGACACCCACCAAACTCAAAGGGGAACTCCTTACACTGACGCACACCAGCCATTCTAGTCCCCAACAGAGTGTCTAGCGTCATGATATTAGAAGAAGTAGAAACACTGAGACCAAGGATCTCCACAACGGGTACAGAAATAAAAATATGTGTAGCACCCATATCAAAAAGTTCTGAAGACAAGACAGAAGCTACTAGAATAGTACCTCTGGCTATCGAAGGTTCGAGATCTTGCTTCTGCTGGGTCTGTTGCACTGCATATGCCTTCCCAGTGTCGTGGCCCTATGACACAGCCTGGCTACCCTGAGCTGTCCCGCCCTGTTGCATCTGAGATCCTTGTGTCTGGCTACCACGTCCACGACCACCATCTCTGTATGCACGCCCCGACGTATTCCAGTTCCCTGACTGGTAAGAATCCACTGGTCCTGCTCCCGCACGCGGAATCTGTATAGAACCCCTCTCACTAGCCACTAGTAGAAATGACCTGAAAAAGCGCTACAGATGACCCATCTTTCTGTAAGCTCTGCACTCCACTGGTTCTCGTGGAAACTGCGGGCTCTTGTGCCCCTCTCTGCCACACTGGTATCACCTGACCGGTCCACCTAAAGAAGCTGCATGGATGGTACTATCGCCATAAGAGAATTCTATATGTCTCTTCCTCTTGCCAGCAGAAATAGTACTAGTAACTGGTGCTGAACCGCCCTGGCCAATACCACTCAATTCCCGCAGGTTCCTATCTGTAATCAATTCCTGGTTCACAATCACTTGTACAGTGGGAAACCTGAAAACATTCACCAATGCTCGGATGTCATACCGATTACCATCCTCAAAACGTCTGGCTCTCAACGTCTCATCGCCCACCAGCATGGGTGAAAAATGTTGAAGCTCCGTAAAATGAGCAGAATAGTCCATCACTGACATAGTGCCCTGTTGCAGATTCAAGAACTCTCAAGCTCTATCTGCGCTCAGCGTCTCGTGGAAGAAGTCATAGAAGGCTGCCTGGAAATCCTCCCACACCATGTTTCTATGATGCTCTGACTGGGTGGTAACATCCCACCACCTCTTGGCGGAATCACGCAGCATGTAAGTTGCAAGCTTGACTCTCCACCCTGGAGTCGTCTCAAGATGCTAGAAAATAGTCTACATCGATCCTAGCCAAGACTTTGCAGCCTGTGGTCTGCCATCCCATGAAAATATCGGTGGATGCTGCTGCTGAAAGATATGCGTCAGCTCGTCTATAGATGTGGTAGCCTGCGTTTCTCCCTGAATGGTCTGCCGGAACCGCAATAAACCTTCACAGAACTGCGCCTCCATGACCGTGTCTGGTATAACATCTAGTGCCGCATCTGGCTCTGCTGGTGGATCAACTGGTTGCCCATGTCTCACCATCTATGGAGTATAATTGTCGTCGCTCTCCTAGAGAACAACTCACGGTCATCTAGGCGGCATGACTCTACATGGTCAAAAGCTCGCCTCAGATTCAAGATTATTAAGACTGAAGCGAAGGAACCACAAAGGAACAAGAGGAAGAAGGTATTCAGAATTGGTAAAAGAAGACTACACAGTGTGTAAAATGACTACATGGTGTGTACTTGACTTCCCTTCCCCTGCCCGGGTCCTTCCACATGGCTAAGCCACATGGCTTCCGTTCAACAAAACTTCACGGCGTGTATAATACCTACACGGCGTGTTCAGTGTTATTTTCCAACTACCTGTGTCGTCTGTGACACGGCCGACTACTCGGCTTTACTCTACACGGCGTGTTACACCCGTACACGGCATGTATAACACTCCGTTTCCCAGCCACTCGGCTAACTCCAAACGGTCGGTCCTCGGACAAGGATACACGGTGTGTCCCAACGGTACACGACATGCTCAGGGAGAGGTGACATTGGCCCGTGTTGTTAGTTACATGGCCGAGTCCCCAGGTCACACTACACGGCGCGTCCATAACTGACACAGCGTGTTCTGTCAAGTAGTTCACTGGCCCGTGTTTTTAGTTACACGGTCGGACTCCGGGTCAACACTACACAACGTGTACAAAAACTACATGGCGTGTTTTACCCAAGCTCTTCCCTACCCCGTGTCGCCGCCCAGTTGGTTTGTGACATGGGAAGAGACTACACGGCGTGTAATCAGGGTACACGGTGTGTACTCAGGGTACACGGTGTGTACTCAAAAATTTCATTTTTCATCATGAACAGAAGAACACACACGACGTGTATGCAGTCCTACATGCCGTGTATTCTATGTTTTCAAGACAACATGCCTCAGAAACTTCTCCGGAACCTATAAAAATACCGAGAACAACACCTAAGTGTCAAATTCCGACCCGTGGGGGCCCATACACCCCACCAATCAATGTTTGACATCTCATTTGTGTTATAACCAATAACCAGTCAATGACCCACCAAATTTCGGTCAATGAGGGCCCATAATCCCCAAAAACCAAAGTTTGGCGTCCATTCTATAATCAATCTCAAATAATATCACCATATCACTGGGCATGTATTTATCAACCAGCTCTCAAAACAACATGATTTTCTAGCACAACAACTATTACAACAACATGAGAATCTGCAATGCACCCACATGGAATGGAAACTAAGCATGGGATGTGATATCTAGCATGTTCCTATATGATGCATGAGATGGAATAACCTCATCTCATCGGTTTGCATCTAAATAAAACCCACCGATAAAATATAAACAACACAATCCAAGTGCGTCACCCAATGGTGAAAACATATCAACTGTAAAATTGCAAAATCAAATAATGAAAAATACGAGGTAGACTAGCTTTTCCCTATACACGGGTTAGCTACGCCAGGGCACAACTTATTACCAACTACTGTTCTGTACTATCCCTAACTACAGCTCCAAATTGTATGTCAAAGAAAAGAAACTCCTTTGATAGCACTTTGTAACGTCCCGGACCCGGGTTCCATGAAACGGGTTCCCCGAACCCGGTTCGCCATGTGACCTCAAACACATTTCCCCAAAAGCCAGAGGCTGCCGACTAGCAGCGAGGGCCTAGGTCTGATAGGGGGGAAACTATGCCCTCATTTTTCAAAGTGTAGCGCAGCGGAATACCAAAACAAACATACAACAAACAGCGGAAGCAGTAAACATACACAACTGAAATAACTACAGCTGTGGATATAACCAACAGTATATAAGTGATGATGCTACATGTTTCAAGTTCTAAGAAAACAGCTGGACCATGTTATATATCAATACAGTACAGCAGAAAACAGAGTGCAGCAAAAAAAGAAAAACAGTTGGCAGTGGCATCGCGAGCCTGGGCTCGGTCCCATGCCCTCCTACTCCTCAGCAGCAGTCAAGTACCTATATAGGGACTCTTGCCCCTATCTACACCTGTAGAAACATAATCTGTTTGGGCCGAAAAGTGTGACCCATACAGGGTGTGATAAATATATCTCAGTAGTCACCCACCAAAGGCCCGTGCCCAACTGCATGTAAGCATGCAACAACAGTGTACAGTAGTAAAAATTCAATAAAGTAAGTAGTACTCAAAAGTAACTAATTACCAGTTATATTACCATTTCTTTATCCACTTAATCCATTTAAATATTAAAAACTACCACAGTGCATTTCTAAGTAAACAGTCCACGTCCTCAGACAAAAAAAACCATACCCTCAGGTAAACAGAATCCAACACATAGGTATAGCCCTCAGGCGTAACAGAAATTTCCCTCAGGTGTAGAAAGTGTCACCCTCAGGCATAGAAGTCAAGCGCTCAGGCATGAAAGGTTTCTCTCAGGAGAAATACTACTGTCCTCGGGCTAAATAGTGCAGTGCCCTCATGCTAATCAAAACAATTCCCTCAGGCCAAATACAACAAAGCCCTCAGGCTAAACAAGTAATCGGTCCATGCCCAACAGGTAAACAAGAAGTAACAAGAAATTCCTCTCAAGGAAATTATACAATTATTACTTTAAAGGCATACCCTCGGGTATCCGGGCCAAACGACTAAATAGTGAATCACACCCCGGGGGTGGTTCCGGATCTAAGCAACGATCCCAACCAACATTTTATTATCAAAATTTAATCACCTATGCAATTTTAGGCATTAAACATAGCAACGACCTCAGCCACATGACACCCCAACATGGGTTCGTGGCACAAAAACACACAAAATACACAGTAGTTGGAAAACTAAACCCAAATCCACCTACCATATACGTCAACGAACGCTATACCCGAACACCGTCTATAGAAACGTTCAAGAACCACGTAGATCTAATGAAGAACAAAACCCATTTAAACGTAAATAACTTACATTGGGAGAAGAATTGGCAAGAATGGTACTAGGAGAGGAAAGGACATACCCGTGCGGTTCCAACGAGATCGTCCGAAGCCGAATCGGATTCCAGACGTACGCTAGGTGGATCTTCAAAGATCCGGCCTCCTCCTTTGGCTCCAAAATGGCTCAAACGCCTCCTCTTCCAATTGCGGAGGCTACTACCTGTTTTAAGCCAAAAAAACAAAGTACACGGCGTGTACTTTTGAGTACACAACATGTACTCCTTTCATTTAACTATTCATTTGGCGGCACCGCCATACTGTTCATTAGTCGACATGAGTACACGACATGTACTCTTGAGTACACATCGTGTACTGTCGCCCAGCTGGCGGCGACTCCATCACCTTACTATTCAAGCCTGCCGACTGACTACACGGCGTGTAAGGTACCACTACATTGCGTGTAGTCGGTTCCTACACCCTTCATCACCGGTATGGCTACACTCCCTGTGTTCTCATCCGAACACGGCCAAAAGTACGCGGCGTGTGGACAAAGTACACGACGTGTAGTTCCAAAATTTAGGATTTTTCCCCTTTTTCCATATTTTCTCAAAATCACTTAAGGAAAATGAAAAGAAGATGACCGTACCTCTAAAATAAGAACCATGTTCTTACATGGGATATGAATAATATTTATCCACCCATAACATCATTTTAATATACAGATCACTATAAAAACCCTATGAAAAATTACTACCATTATATTGAGTTATTTTTCTAATATTTTTAAATGAAATTATCAATGTTATTTATATTTCTATTATATGCGGAAATATGAGTTCACTAGTCATACTATGGATAGTTACAATGAAACATTAATATAAATTAAATGTAGAGTCATTTATATCTTATGGAAACCATTAACCATTTCATTAGATAGTTTTAATTGTTATTAAAATGAAAAAAATTATTTAGGTGGTAATGTAATGATTAGAAATTTTACTTTCTGTATTCCTTAAATAAATATTATGTCAATGTTTTGGTTCAGATGAATCATAGAAATAAAACAACCAGTGATATATTTTAATATATTACTATTACATGAATAAAACATATAATAGGTAAGAATAATGTAAACAATTATAAATGCCATTAAAAGTGTATTACGATCACTAAAATATATAATTATTCAATTATCTATAAACAGAATATATATATATAAATTTATTTTAAAAAATAAATATATAAATTATATTTATTTTTTAAAATTGGTTCCTTCTTTGAAATTAAATGGTAGAAATATATTGAGATGAAATTTTGAGACTTTTCAAAAGTAATCAATTATTAAGAGAATGGTGAAAACCATAGTTTTTATGCAAAATGTACATTTTCATATTTATTACTATATTAATAATATCATTAAATTTATAATTTTCTAAATAATAAATGATTTATTTGTGGTGTAAAATTATTTATTATAAAATAATATTTCATTCAAATAAAACATCTGTTAAACATTATAAAGCATAAATATCAATTTCATCAAATTTAAAAATAGTTTTACTCATTTCATTTAATAAAAATTTTATTATATATATTATGTTTTGAATTGATTTGGAATCCATTAATTTTTTTTGTTTTAAAATAAACTAATATATTTTCTAAGATTTTGTTAAATTGATAAATTTATACAACACATATATTTTAATCTTATGAACCTACCTTTTCTAAAGAGTTTTTATGAGTTATCTGTAATAATATTAAAAAAAAATTTCATAAAAATTGATATTTTTTATGATAAAATGATTTTCAAATTTTAAGTCATAATTTGATGAATTCTTAATTAGGTCACTTTTAACTTTTTTCTTTAAAAATAATGTCCATGGTTTAAAAATAAGTTATCACTGTAAAAGAAAAATAATGTAAAAAGTATTTTTATTTTTGTATACAATATAAAAAAGTCAAACAATTTTTTTTAGTGTTCATGAATGAAGTATCAATGAAAACTCCCCCTTATTATAATTTTATACATTAGGATCATTTAATATTTTAATAGATATATAAATTTATTGAAATCAAATGGGTACATAAAAAATGACCCGTCTCTTTCATTATTAATGAGAATCAGTTCCACCACATCATCCTACACCTATAAATTCAACAACAATACTAAAGCTCTTCCATATTTCTCCTAATATATTATTATATCATTATAATTATCCTATGTTATTAATTATTAATATTATGGCCTCTATTTCAATGAATATTTCCTTGACAAATCAAATGTTCTCGAATTGATTGTATCTTACTCAGTTTTTTCATCGTAATATTACACTTAAAAAATATATATAAACTCCAAAATATAATGAAATATTTATTATTAACTGAATTTAATTTTATTATAATATTTTATCAACCATTATTATATCCTTTCAATCCAATATTAAAAAAACAACACAATTTGTTTGTACGTGGAGACTACTACCTTCATTAAGTTATGTGGTTTGTTTTTCATAACCACATCTCATGTATGGAAACAAGAATGTATATAAAAATTTCTATGATACATATTTGAAATTGATAATTATAAAAAGATAAATTTTTGAATAAATTCGTTCGATAACAATCATTAGACAATTGAATCATTACTCATGTTTATGTTTTTACTACTACGTCCATAAGTGGTATTTTTTATTTTTTCTATCCAATATATCAACCCTTATTTCAGGTAATTTAATTTTTTATTACGTATTTCATATACTAAATAATAAATTGGAAGAGTTTTGAAACTTTTTGAGGGTTTTGGAGTGTTTTGGAAGGGGTTCAAGGGTGAACCGTTTGTGGAAACCATGTGTTATCTCCAAGAATATTTCCAAGGAGATGGTGGGAATCACTGGGTAGGTTCATGGTTGGGACATTGTTTTGAAAAACAATGTGACTAAATAAAATAAACCATGAGATAAGGGGTGGTATTTTTATTGAAACATGCAGATAGATGGTGTATCGTAATAAAAATCGTGTAGTGTCATGGGTAATATCTAGTAGCATGTGCATAGTTGGAACACAATTTTCCATCATTTTCCACACAACCATTATGATATCCAATTTTGAGATAGTAAAATAGAAATTTTTGTTATATGGCTTATAAAAAATTTGTGGATTACCATGTGATATGAACAAAATCATTTAAAAATTTTAAATTCACCCAGATTAAGACCATGAAGCTGTCATTTTTCTTTTATTCTCCTAGAATATTGAATTACCCTAATTAAAAATCTTTGAAGATCCAATTTGATTTAGAAGAATAAATATTGAAGAATAATGGTGTGTTGGATATCTAGAATTTATGACATGCACTATTCATTCCTTTTCTTATCTAGATCTACTCATCTCCTCCCTATAGATCTATTGATAAAATCAGTTACACATTGATACATGTATGATGATGTGTATTTTCATGAGATATTTTTGGGATCTTGTGAATGAAAGGAGTTTCAATACATAATCTATAGTTTTCAGGATCTATTCATTGTTTTATTCAAACATTATGAAGTAGTATGAATATATTCTACTGAAATTTCTCATGAAGATGGTGTATTTATATTTTAATAATTCTTTCAAGTATATTAGAAAATTTTGGGTATTAGTAACAAAATATTTTTTTATGAAATGGAAATAATGTTTATAATACATTTATTAAAATAAATTTGTTTTTATAAAAAAATTATTTATAACATGGATTTTTTGGTTTGGGTGTGTTCATGAAATTTCAATTTTTGTTCCTTGGTTCAAACATGGTGCTGGTTTGAATTCAGCAAAGGGGATTCCATCAGGTGTTTAATTGGTGATGGGTTGGGCCAATTCTCATAGTTATTGGAACAATAATTGGGTATTCTTGGGCGTATGTTTTTGAATGATTATTCCAATTATAAATAAATAATTATAATTTTTTTATTTTAATTATATAGATTAATTTTTTTTGATAAACTATTTTAAAATTTTCACTATCCTATTATTTAATTGGGAGATTACTAGTTACTTATCCTTGTGGGGTGGGTATTTTTTTGGAGATTACATGATGAGTTTTATACTCACCCCCATATTAGAATGTTTTTTTGTTTCTCTACATGTTTGTTATAATGACATAGGTAATGTCTACGTGTCATACTTATCTAGAGATGCATCATGATGGAATTGTCTTCGACTCAGAGATGGATCATAGATCTTTTTGTGAAGAGATTCGTGGGATGATTCCACTTTGGTGTCATCAAGGTATGTTTTCCCTCATTTTGTATGTAATGTACCATTTTATTACATTCATTTATATTGTAAAAACACTCACTCCATTGGCCTAATGTCTATGACGTACTTTATTAAATTGGCATAATATATAATGAATCATATCATAAATGGAAGAACAATTTTTTAGTCTTTATAAATAAGATAAATACATGATTCCCATTAATATATTTAAAATTTTGAATTAAAACATAATTATACTTATTATAATGGAATTATTTCATCTATAATAATCATGAATAAAAATAATATTAGACATCATGAGTTACAAGGAAGAGAATCAAAAGAATTTTGAGCTCAAAAACTCATTAAGAGTTAAATAAAATAAAATATATAATTTATCAATATGAATAATTGATTATTAATTTAAAATTACTAATGTAGGAATTAATTTAATAAATAAATTTATAATAATATGTACTGAATAAAATATTATTAATGAATCATAAATAAATATTCTCATGAGCATGAAACTAAACCATGGATAATCTAACCAATCTGATAATCACATGGAATACCAATTATTGAATTCATAATTATTGAATAGGTAACGTTTTATATCTAAAACTTATAATTGAGGCTTCTTTACATGAATCTCATATCATCATGGATTACTACTAACAATCCAATATCAGCAATGTTTCATACGAATAATCTAATAAATCAATATGACCTCAGCTAAAACCCTCTCATGTTTTTCTCATGAGTCCTACCAATGAATCAATGGGATATATAGGGACCCAAAATAAATTTCTATGTATTATTAAAACATAACAATATTATCATGAAACATAATCAATATAAACAATCATATTGAAGATCCATAACACAAAATATGAATAATATCCATAATGAATTAACATTACCGTCAACCATTTATAATAATAATATGAATAGTATATAAATAACATATCGATAGTCAAAATATCATAAACTTTAATAAGAAATAATAAGAACGATATAAATAAAAAATACCCCTCGGAGATAAAAATTAAATAAAAGGGTTAATGTCATTGATGAATATAAATATCATTAAATACACTCTTTGAGGAAAATATAAATTTTAACATTGAAAATTACTTTAAAAACCAAGAAGTTCAATTTTTTTTGAAAATAAATTTCTCTTCCCATACCCAATGTAAAAAATAAAAACTCTCTAAACCATTGGAGTGTTCATGAATTTCAGAAATTCTGTTCATTTGTTACATGTTAAGAAAATATTCCATTCACCTTTTCAATAAAATCCATATGTGAATTGTTTAGAAAATGACATGAAGCTTCCTTTGTTTTATTCAATAAGTCAATCATGGATAATAAATACATTTAATTTTTTTTGAAGAATATAAAAATCCTTTTGATAACATTTTGGATAGTAATAATCCTAGATGATAAATATTTCTCAATAGAGACTTAGACATAATCAATACTAAATAATGTTGAGATTTTCAAATAAACCCTTACCACTTATTAATAAGTGGAATCAGATAACCTATTAAAGAAATATCATAAAATAAATATTTTTATAATTTTAAAAAGAATATATTCATGATATAATATATCAATGGGGTAATATATGTAAAAACAATTAGTAGTGAATATGACATATGTCCCACGGAAGTAAAAGTGAGATGAGAAATCATTACCTTTGCTATGATTTCCACTATATGTATCCAAACCCACTATATAGTGGATTTAGTAATAATATTATCATATAAAATGATAATACTAATAATTATTATATCATCTATGATACCATAAATACATATTTTCAGTATTTTATTAATAATATTCAATAATTTCCCTATTTCAGTTGTTAATTTCTTTTGTTTCTCATTCTAAATTTGTCTTCAAATCCCCTATTCGGTTTCATAATATATAGATCAAAAATATTTAAAATACTATTAATTTCATAAAAATCATATTTATTGATTATATAATTTTTTTATAATAATTAATGAATGGTAAGCATGGAAAATGAATAACCTCGTGACGTGGAGATGGTAGATCATACATATGCATGAGCGACAGTGTCATTCCATTAATGGTGAAAGGTTAAAGAAGTGGATTTTATATTAATATTAAAAGAATAAATATATTGTAATAATTATCATTTATATCATTTATTTTCACCATCATATACATCCATGTACATTCATGATGAAAAAAATATTACAACACAGTGTGGAGATTGTAAGACATACTTACACACATGTAGTGCTTTCATTTTTCATAGGAAGTATAAAATATGTATTACGATTTTACCATAATAATAATAATAATATATAAATATATAATATATTTTTTTTATTTAATCAATGAAATAAAACATAAAGAGTTTATCGAAGATAAAATAATCCTAAAAGAGTCGGTGAAGATGATTACCTCTAATTTGATGAAACTCCTTTATATATCATATTTAGGTGAATAGGGAATGAATTTTGGATAGACTATAACGTTAATAAATTAAATAAATACTTTTATAATATAAATTGGAAGATTATGGTTGATATATGTGATTCAATGTGTAGTGACGAATTGTGGTTGGAGGTTCCCTATTATAATTATATTGAGGGGGTAGTTTTTAAACTATTAATATTTCAAATAAATATACATTAATATTCAATTAAAAATTGATAAAAAAATTAGTTATTGGGAATATAATATTATTATCGATCTAAATCATATCATACAATTATTTTGAGACATGTTTATGTCACATTTTACCCTTATCGTTTTGTTTTAAATCTTATTTAATTCCTTTAACTATTATTGTGACAACATAGATTTTTACTCTTTAGGGGTCAACATAGTTACAATAAAATTAAATAGACCAATAAATGGATCATTAAAAATGTTGGAAACATTATCCTTATTTATTGGAAAAATATATGACTTTGAAAAAAAATTATATCATTTAATAAAATATAATCAATTTTATAATATAATTATAGTCAATTTCCACTATTCATTATATTGACTTTTAAAAATGTATATAGAAAATATATATTCAAAAAAAAATTAATATATCACTAAAATAAGACATTTATATATAAAAGTCATTTTTACCAAAATTAACTGATATTATCTGTATTTATGTATTCTTAATATCATTTATATGATGTTTCCAATAATAAAATAATTACTACCTCACTATTCTACAGGCATTAAAGGAAATTATTTCATAACTAATTTTAATAAATGTCTATGATGAAGATAATTAATTTATATCTCAAAATATAGTTTATAGCCAACAACACAATCAGGATATAACAATATTATAACCTCATAAAAATATAAATAAATGGTCATATAACTGAAAATAAATTTATTAGGGAAGAAATTAAGTCATACAATAAAATTTGAGAATGTGGCATTGTCATTTTCAAGTCCATGTCATTCTATTTTATACATAAATTACCCAATTTACCCTTTACGATAGTAGAAAATGTTACAGGGTTTACTATTCATATTAGAATAATGGGGATATTTATTGGATTTATAAATTTTGAAAACTAATATGAAATGAATTTTTAGAAATTCAGAAAACATATTTTTCCGAATTTAAATTAAAATAAATCCTAAAATTTTTTATGAACAATAGTTTTATTGAAAAATTTATTATAATGCCCAAAAATGAACATATAAAGAAATATGTTATATCAATGACATATATGAAATGAAAAATATAATTTATAATCATATATTTCTTATTTTAAATTGAGATAAACATAAAACCATAATGATGCTGTAATATAATGAAATTGATAGTTTTATAAAAATATGTATTTTTTACTATTTAATAGAAAATAAATATTTTCAAAAAATAAAAAACTTTTAGCAAATTAAATTTTTTATTTTACATATTAATAAAATTAATTATAATTCATAAATATATTTTATAAAACAGTTAAAATATAGGTTTAAAACAAATGTTCCCAAAAAAGGTAGGAAGCCTACCATTATAAAAATATAGCTTCTCTTATGTAAAATTGGATTTATTTTCTTATAATGTTTAGAAACCATATATGATGATTCTCAAATATAATACTAAGTTTAAATTATATATTTCGATAATATAATCCAAAAAGAGTTATTTTCTTACTCTATTGGTATGAAACAAACGTCAATGAATCAAAAATGATTATTAGAAAAATATTTCAATTTATTTTGAAAATTTATTTATTTCCATTTATAATTAATTGGTCACAAAATAATTATTTTTACATATATACATGTATAACATATTTTTTAAATATTCATTTATTCATGTTTATACCTGCTACTCTAAGGATGAGGTTATAATGATATCATTTAAATAATAATATTTATTATTTTTATTAAGCTCGGTGTTGCATGAAAATAAACAATTCACGAGTTTTTTTTTAAATAGACGTATCAAAAAATATTGTTGTTTCATATATTCCCATAATTAAATAAATTTCATCCTCATAATTCAAAAGTTCACTTCGCAAATCCAAGGTCGATACATGAATTTACCATTGTGGGGAACCCAGATCATAAAATATAGTAATAAATAATCCTTTGAATAAGAGTTTAAATAAAATATGAAGGACACCTAAGATAACACATACCAGCTTTCTATGTAGAAATAAATTAATATTGAAGATAAAAATAACTCTCAAGGACTAATAAAGATTTCTAGAGAACTTATATATGGAAAATTTTAGAATCAGAAAACCATAATTATGTTTTCATTTAAAAGGTCATTGATGAAATTAAAAAGATAATGTTTTGTTTTAAAAATATTTTTCTTCTCGTTGATGTATTATTTTAATACATTGATTAAAAATAATTTGAAATATACTTACTTGATATGTGTAGATTCATCCGGTAATAAATATCCTCTACAAAATGATATTTTTGTTCCAAATAATGAGTACAGTTTTTATACATGACATGCTAGAATAAAATTCTATAGGTAAAAAAATCCACAAAATAACACCAATCTATTCCATTAGTATTGAGAAATTAACCAAAACTAAAATTGATAGGACATGGTAATAAAAATCAAAAAAATAATTAAAATACTATAATCTCTAAAAACTAATCCTCAATAACCAAAATTCAAAATGCATCATTGAATAAATTTCTTAAATGTTATTCCATACTATGATTAAAACATATAAAATTGAAGGATTGGGTCACTTATTATTCCATGATAAATTAATTATTTAACTCTAAAAATGTGCATTATATGAATATGTAATATCTTAAAAATTGTAACCATTAACATATATAACATCAATCACCATAAATGAACCATAAATCCTCTATTATTCCAAAATATAATTCATCCCTTATTACTCAAATAAAATTTCCTAATAATTTTTTAGATTAACTACATAGGGTTTCTAAAATTGATATTGTCTTCCAAATTAATATAAATAACATATTACAAAATATATTTACAATCCTATGATATTAAAATTGTTCAGAAAAGGAAGTTATATTTTATATTTTATATCATTTAAATAATTAAAATCTATTTCAAACTTATGAGGACATTATATAGGCCATTGGAAGGTGATATATCCTTGTTTCCTTTATATCGTGGTCTCAAACCCGGTGAAAATTCTAGATGTGATAGATTTCTACCTAGCATATCAGCTGTCCTTTTACTTCAAATATATTACAAATTTTTCAAAATTAACTCTAATGAACTTAATATATTCAACATATAATATATGTTTTAATAATAAGGGTTATCTCATATATTTTATTCTATTTTTCAAAAAATATAATAACAGTTAATTACCATAAAATTTAAGATCATAAAAACCCTGAAAGTTATCCTAAACATTATAATTATGGCCAAAAAATTTAATGCAATTTTTCCTTAAATAAAATTTTCACACATAAAATAGAAATTTATTGTGTTACCACAACTTTACCCTAAAATTTCCATAACCTAGGTTAACTCCTATAACATAAAACCAAAAATGGGTATTTATGAATGTAAAAATCAACCATCTATGATGTTTTCTAAAAGTTCTATGTTAAAATAAATATATCAAAAAAATTATTTATACACTTCTTGATCATTATATCTATAATAAAATTAATGAAAAACATTTTCATAATAATGTCTATAATATTGAACATTAAATTAGTTACTTCTAGTTTCCACCATTCACTAAATCCAAAATGTAATGTGTAAGAATAATACTATCATAAACATAGGGAGATATCAAATAATCATGAAATATTATTCTATTAATATATAAATCAGGACACATTCTCAATATATGGGTCATTATTTTAACCAAGGTTATCCATTTTAATTACAACTTCTATTGGATTTTGTCCAATTCTTAGACTTATCCTCAAAATTTAGTCACAGGGTTATGTTTTCTAAATATTTTTTTCCTAAATAATGATTTCTTGGTATCTAATAAACATTCATGGAATCAAACAATAATAACCTTGACTGGAACATCCAAAATATGAGTCCTTACATATTACATAGTCATAAAATTCAATGAATCATATCCAAATGGACTTAATAATTTAATTATCTTGGTAAACTAGATAAATACATGATTCCCTTAATACATTTGAAAAATACTGTTAAAATATATTTTTTCATGAATACAATTATTCATTGTATAATATTATTTCATAATAATCATAGTATGCTAAATGGGTTTGTGGGAAATGAAACAAAAGAAGGGTAATCACACGTTCTTAAAAAGGTTTAAATACAATGGAATCTATCATGTATTAATAAGAATAATCAAAATTTCAAGGTAAATATCTAAACATATATTCTATTTAATCGATATTTTGAGAAAAATATGTATTGAATAAAATATAATAAATTAATTTAATATAAATAATCACATCATCATGAAATGTAATCAAGGATATAATAAATAAACAAACAATCACATGGTATTTCAATGACTAAATTCATAACGATGGATTTCGGAATTTGAGAAACCAAAAACATAAAATCGAGGAATCATGCTATGAATAAAATATTTAAAATTCTTCCTTCTAAAAATATCATCAAAGTTTCACGACAAGAATCTAACAAATGGGAAATGACTCTACCAAAATGCATTCATTTTTTTTATTATACCTACTAATGTATTGAGGTGCTATAATAGGACCCGCCAATCACATAAAAAGACTAATGCATTCCACATCTGAATTTTGTGAGATATAATAAACATAAAAATTCATATTGAAGAACTATCATACGAAACGTGATTAATTTCCCCAACCAAAAAAATAACTTTTATCCATTCAGATTAATAAGGATAATGGAATCAAAATAGCACATCCATAGTCAAACTAATCATAAACCACAAAAATAAAGAATAAAGATAATATTCATAAAAAATATCCCATGCGAATCATAATTACATTAAATTATTAATGTTGTGGATTAATAAAAATTTTATTAAAATAATCATTGAGGAAAATATCTTTTTCACATTAAATAAACTAAAATTTTAAAAAAATTTGAATATATATATATATATATATACATTTAAAATATAAATGATTTAGAACACATGATTGGTCACAAAGGATATAAATTCTGTTCATGAAGTACATGTTAAAAAATATTCACTTCACCTTTTCAATATAAGAAAAATTACATTTTTTTGAAATAATATGAAGACTTCTTTTAATTTTATTTTTAAAAAGTCAAACATTGATAAAAATGACTTTAGCCAATAATAAGAGAATATTAATAACTATTCAAAATAATTTATATTAATCATAAACCTTGAATATAAATATTTGGTATTATAGAGTTAAAATTAATCTATCCTGAATAATGATGAAATTGGGAAATAACCCTTATCACATTATAATTAGTTGAATCACATGCCCCATGAAAGAATCAACATATAATGAAACTTTAGATACTGTGAAGAAAAATATATTCATGATATAATATATAAAATCGGTTGTATATTCACTATAAAAAATAAATAAGTTGTGAATATGACATATGTCTCACGAAGGTAAATGTTAGACGAGAAACCATTACATTGTGTTGGATATCCTCTATACATGTCAAAACCATTAGTATTGTTGTTTTAAATAAATTATAATCTTATTAATGCATAATATTTATATATATTATAATATATTTGATCGATTTATAGAATTTTTAGACATTAATATTAATAATATTTTACTCATTTATCTTTAGTGGGTGTGAATTGCCTTGTTTTATCATGCTATTCTCTCTTTGGATGTCATGGTTCTCCTATATAAGATATATGTAAAGAAATATAGAATATTATTAAGGTTATAAAAATAATATTTATTTTTTACATAATTTTTTATAATCATTATTGAATTTTGAACATAGAAAATGAATCACATTACATCATGGGGATGGTAGGTCGTACGTACGCACAATAAATGATATGATTCCCTTAATGATGAAAGGGTAAAGAATTTGATGGTATATTAATTTTTAGGAATAAATATAATTTAATAATTATCATATAGATATATTATTTCAATCATTATATCCATCTACGTAATTTGTCGATTCAAGAAAAATTACCATTTTGTGGATGCAGTAAGTCGTACTTATACACACACACAATGCTATATTTTTTATTGGATGGATAAAATGAGTAATATGGTTTCCCAATAATTTTCATAAATTCTCCAAATATAAACTATAATTTTTTTATTTAATTATCATTGGAAATACATGTTGATGATGTAGAATAAGAAAAAAAATTGAAGGAGCCGATAAAGACGATTACCTCTTCTTCAGAATACATCCTTTTGATGTATTATTAGGGACAATTGGTAAGGAATTTTGGAAGGAAAAAAAACATTATAACATATATAATGATATAAATAATATAAATTAGAATATTTTTTGATGAAATTTAGGGATCAATGTGTTTTAGATAAGTGAGGGAGGATGTTCCATTTTATAATCGAGGTGAGGGTCACTTTTGGAAACTCATTTATTATTAAATCAATATAAATTAATTTTCATTTCCAAATTATAAAAAAATGAGTTATTTGGATGATAAGATAATCGTGTTTCAAAATAATCTCATATAAAATTTTTTAGACGTGCTTAGGTATCATATTTACCATTATAATTTGGTTTTATGATTCATTTATTCTGTTTAACTATCACAGTTAAAAATAAGGATTTTTACTCTTTATTGGTCAATATCGTTACAAAAAAATTACTGATGACCCATAAATGTTAAATTTATCAATGTTTCAATATTATAACAATAAGTTGACTTAATTTAATATTTTTTTGAGAATTTTATATCATTTCATAAAATTTTATTAATTTTAAATGATCATTAATGTCATATTTTATACTATTCATTTTTTGACATTTAAAAATATCCATAAAAAATATATACTCAAATAAAATATTTTAATACGTACCTATAATTTTATTTTCATCTATGAATTTTAATTATGATATTAATTAACAAAAATTATATTAAATTTTACATATTTATTATCATATATTTGATATTTCTATTGTAAAAATAATCACATGATTAATATTATAAGAGAATTTAATGAAATTATTTTTTCACAAAAGAATAAAAAATTTAATTTTACAATGAATATTAACTTATATTTAAAAATAATCTATATAGTATAAGTTCAATTCATCATATCACCATATAAGAAATTTTATTGATATTAAAATAATAAATTTTACATCATTGACTATTCTTTGAATAAAATGTTTTAAATATCATATCCTCATAAAAATGACCATAAATGGTCCTATAACCATCTTAAATTTAATTTTTAATAAATCAAATACCATAATAAAATTTTGAAAAGTCATAAGTTCATTTTTTATTTCTTATAAGTTTGTCTTTTACCTGAATTACCAAATTTACCCTTTACCACAGTAGCGAGAATTATTAAGCATTCTGTTCATAATGTCCAAAATATAGAATTAAAATATTTTTAAAAATTTTAACTTTTGAATAAAAATATTTAATAACATTTTATTAATTAATAACCAATTATTTTCATAATTTAAATTAAATATATTACCATAAAATGTAACAAAAAACAGTTTTATTGAAAAACGAATTAATAAGCCCTCAAATATATTAATACTAATACAAGGTATATAGATGATTAAAAATAAATTTTTGAGATTATTTTTCTCTTATGTGTTATTATATTTTATTTTTATGAAATTAAAATCATAAATAGTAATTTATATAATAGAATTGATAGTTTTATAAAAATTAGTATTTTCATTATTCACTAGAAAATCAATATTTATAGGAAAATACCATAAATATTATCTAATATAATTCTGACATTCCAATTTTAAAAAGTATATTTATTTTATAAATAATAATTTATAAAAGTTTTAAAATATAGTTTTAAAACAAGTTATCCCCAAAAAGTCATAAAAACTATCTTTAGAAGAATAAGCCTTTAAATGCATAAAATTTGATTTATTTTTATATCATACATCGGAAACACATAGGTTGAAATTTAAATATTATAAATAGTATTATGTATATATATTATTAATATAATCCTATACGTGTTAATTGTTTATTTCATTTGTATAAAACTCACTTTTACATATTTTAAATGTGTTTTAGAAAAATATTTTCATTTATTTTCAAAAGGGTTTTATTTTAAACTAAAATAAACCGGATATAAAATTGTTAATTATATATACATAATTATTTGTGATGTATATTTTCATAATTACTTTTATCATTTCCGTGAACTATATTTTAATAGATTGGTTATAATGGTAGCATTTTATAGAAATATCTTGTTTTTTGGTTTCATCTCGCTGTTGTGAGAAATGTATGATGTCGAAGATATTAAATTTATTTCTAAATAGACATTCCTTAAAATCATGAGGTGTTACAAATACTATATTATTTCATTGTTCGAGTTTTATTGTCTTAATTTATAGTCTTTACATAAATATTATAATATTTTTTTTTTCACAATATTGTTCTCATCTTAGGTGAAATCATCCATCAATGATCTAGTATTACCTTGGAAGATGTAATGAGTCTCTAGTGTCTATGGGATATATTATAAGGTTAGTAACACATGAATACATTCCAATAATAAATTGTGAGAGGTGGGATGCATCATATAGTATCATTCATGTCTATTCCATCATCTTGGAATGGTAGAAAAGATTGAGGATGGCAAGGACATGAAATGTATTACATAACAAGATGTGGTTATTATTTTACATTGAAATTTAAGATACAAGGGTAATATGAGAACAAAAAGTGTTCTCAAAAACATCTAGGCATGTTTTACTCTCATTATCATAGGTTTATCTAATAAGTGTAGCATGTCAAGAATTAATAGGGTGACTTCCAAATGGGGATTTATTTTATTACTATGTTTGATGAATTTTAATTTTTTTGACAATGATTGTTTCTTACATAGATATTGAATATTATAATAACTCTGATTCTAGTGGGTGATGAATAAGTGGTTTATTACTTTTATTATATTGAAATGGAACTAATTAGACATATATAATCATACATGTAGCGGAAAACAAAAACATGGTTACACCTGAGCCACAGGTGAAAAAATATCATGATTAGAGAATTGTTTAATATTTTAATGTTGTTGAGTATAGATTGATACCAAAATATAATTCAATAATAGTTTCATAAAATATTATGGTTTAAGTGGATATTTTTTATTGGGTTATATTAAAAAATAAGATATATTGGGAACATAAAGCTGGGAAAACAATTTAACTATGTGATTAAAAGTGGTAGCACCAGCCTTTTGAAGAAATTAAAGAGGGAAAATCATTCCCAATAAAGAAAATAACCAGGAAAAAATAAGTTAATTGAATATCCTTTAGACCTCACCATAGTAATAAAAGAATATGTTACCTATTTTGATCATATGATCATAACAAACTGAATATCACTATGCCATTGCATAAGTGACACTGTTGTGGAATTCATGGGAATTTGAAATTTTATATAATGATGAATCGAATGATTTTGGATTGAAAGATCTCAATCATGTCCCAAGGGTGTTATGATTATATAGAGTGATTGAGATTCTATGGTAATAAAAACAAAAACATAGTGACCTAGGGGGACTCTCATAATATATTAACATGTGAATAGTCTTCACTGCCACAACAGAGAAATGATGAATACATAGGAAGACTTGTAAATAGTTTTTAGGTGATGAATAGATAATTATGAAGAATAAATATAGTTCTTATTTTTTGGAAGGAAATATTATATTGAACTATATTGAAATTCATGGTTTGATTAACATGATAAAATATATCTCTTTTATTACTAATCGTGCAGAATATCATATGGGATTGCATGCTAAAATAATTTCAATGTCTTATAACATGAAAAAACACTCTAGTATTTTTAATGATATATATTTTTTAGTACAGTATGTTATAAACCTAATGACGATGAAAATTGTTTGTGTTATTTATCAGTTCATGTGATTTATATAATTTTTTGATTTTGAGAATGGGATGTTTTATATCCTCCAAGGCCCACGTACAATATTATTCTTATAAAGTTTGTTTCATATATTCGGTTGTTGATGATAATATATTTAATGGGTATTGGGATGTGAATTAAAGTAGATACAAACTATTGGTACTGGTGGATGTAAATATATCACATTAGTTGTAAATATGTACTTTGAAAAATATTTATTCTATTAAAACAATATATTTCTCAAACATCATGGATCAATTTTATGATATCTTCCATAGAAATTTCTCTGGGTTTAAAACATCAAGAGTGGCGGAATTTATAATAGATAGTTAACTAGGGAAGTTCTTGTTTCAATTACATCCTATATGATATTGTCAACATAATTAAGGGAATGAATGTTTTAGGATGGATGATATAGAAAATAATTTATTAATTTTAAATTTTTTGTCTCTATGGGCATTAATAGTTCTTTTTGTAATGAAATTTAATGAAATAATTATGATTTGTGTATATAATAGTAATAATAACCATGTTATGATAAATAAATTTTTTTAAATTTCTACCAATAGATGATTTATTTGATCAAATAAGGTAATACAAATGTTTCTATAAGATATATATATTTAATAGGTATTAGAAACATTGTGTTTATGAGGAGGATGTTCCGAAGAAAAAATTATAATGAAATTTTGGTCATTATGAGTATGTGGTTATTCCCTCTAGTCTCATGAATGAACTAGAAGTGTTCCCAGAATGGATTAATCAGATATTTCATATATATATGTACTCCCTTATAATAGGATTCATCAAAGATATTATGCACTATTCGTGGACTAATGGTAATAATGAATAAATATTATATATCTTACCAGAACATCAACATTATGTTAATGCTTCATATTGTGATTTCTTTATAAAATATTTATGTATCCATTGTCATATAATTTTTGAAAACGGATTCTCAGTAGATATTGAGATGGTTGAAGATATTATCTCTCTGAAACCATTTAAGAATATAATTTATATATATAGTTTAATTTTCTTAAGAGGGTATTAACATCCCTTTTTTCATGACTTTTCATGACTTGATTATATGATTTAATCATTGAAATGTTAAATAATTCCTTTACAATTGAGGGATGAGTGCCAGAAATATTTTTAGAAGATTAGGGTTTGGACTACTTGAGAACCCATGCATAGGTTTTGAGACTCAGGAGAAGTTTATGTCATCTATCGTGACACATCAAGATGAGATTTGGGATGTGTTACCATACAGGGAAAACTTGATGAAGCTTATAATCCATGAAATTTATATGTTCCTGAGAATAATAAAAAATTACATGATTTGAAATTAATCAATGATGTCCATACAATTAAAAATTTAATAATTATTTATTTGGAGAGAGTTTCACAATTTTCAAAATTCATAAAATCATGATACATATTTTCTATCATATAGATTTTGATAATATGAAATGATGATAGATAAAATAATATAATACTTTAATCATTGACTCAATGTATACTCCGAATAAATGATATTAAATGAATAATTTGTTGCGTAGGAACTCTTATAGCAAGTTCAATAAAAATAATCTAGATTAGTGGTAGTTAATAATGGTTATAGAAAAGATGCAAAAGGATTTTTCTATGAAAAGTGATGCTGGGGTTATCATTAATGTTTTACTAGTTCTTAGTTGGATTGATCAAGGAAAATATGATTAGACATCTAATTTAAAATTTATCAACATGATTGCAAAACTCAACAGTGGGAAGTCAATTGTGGGATTGATGGTCAAATGAGAGATCTTTGTTTTATTTTTGATATTAGGTTACTGTTACTATGATAGATCATGGACATCTTATTTTTTCCTACCACTACTCTAGATGAGATATTGATATTGTTATTGATAATATTTATAAGGTCATGAAAACACAATTATGATGGGGTGGCATAAAAACTAGGGTTGTTGAGTATGTATTAATATGACTAACATATTATCTTATCAATATAGAGAAAATAATTGAATGTTTTTATGTTGGAATATTTATTAATTTCCATGGGAAATTTAGAACAAATAGTTATAGATTTTGACCCAGGTCTACAAAGAATGGATTATAAAACATTATCCCAGAAGGGTAATTGTGGATCATATCAAATCCTCAATATTCATGAATACAATATGTTGTATGACTTATAAAAACATTAATTATGGGAAATAATAATTATTTATGGGGTGATAGTTTCATTTTTTCGACTAATACCCTGATATCTCGGTTTTGGAAATACATATAGTAATCCATTGGATTATAGTTGGTAATTACTACATTTTTTCATTAATAAATGGATTGTTGGTGAGGACAGATGATACAAACAATAGAAAGAATTATTAAATATCAATTTTTTTTTGGAATTTTAGAGGCTCATGGAAGGATAATAAATATAGAGAACTAGGAAAAACAAAATGGATATTAAATAACATTAGATGAATATTCCATATATTAAAATTATACATCCATAGAGACTGTAATAGATTATTTCCATTGGTAACAATGAAATAAATTCTTCCATCCTAGTGAAATATCATCAAAATCTCCCATAATGATCCCCACCTTTATTACAATTACTGAAAACCATTATATGAAAAAAAGGGAACAAAAACATAAACGGGGTTATCATAGATTCTCAGTAATGGTAAACAATGGAGTCATGTAAGTGTGAAAAGGAGAATATGGAAATGAGAACATGATCATGAAAATAGAATATCACACATTTATATCAAATAACATATACATTAACCATGTTCTAAATAATGGCATTTCACATGACATGAATCATATAAAAATATGAACATATGCCATGAAAGACTAACATAGGAATAAAACATGGAATTGCGAAAGACACGTAAGCTTATAATAATGACTTTTATAGCAGTAAATGCATCACTAAAATAATAAACTTAGTGGATTAAGTTCACTTCCCGTAAAATCTTGGTAATCATGGTTCACTCCCATGGCGATATTAGTAGCATGATTTCACTCCTCATACAATCTTGGATGTCATGGTTCACTCCCATGGACATCATAGTAGTCAAGGTTCACTCCCAAGATCATCTTAGTCAATATCATAAGATACAAATATTTTCCCAATGTATTGGAGGGTGATATAGGCACAAAACGTCTCAAAAATAAAATCATACATACATATAATAGTAGATCATTAAAAATTACACCATGACCCATTAAATTAAATTGGAAAATGTAAACATATCATAACCTCTAGAAAGAGATTGGTTTCATTAAATTGCATCAAAAAAATTCCTCTTGAAATTAAATGTTTTTCAAAAGCATATAACCCATGAAATAAATTGTCTTTCTTCAATTTCATTCAATAAAAACAAAAAAACATTTATTGAAAAAATATGAATGATATTCTTGAACTATTACAATTTACATCATTATAAGAGGGGAATGATTTTGAAAGATCTAGTAGAACATGATTATTTAGTAAATAACACTCATTAAAATATAAAATAATTTAAAAATGCTATTATTTAAACCCCATTTAAAACATATAAGGGAATCATGAATATCATTTAAACCTGTTCTTGAGGAAAATAACCTTTATTTATTAAAATAGTTTTATTTTCTAAAAATTCCATACACATTTAAAACAAAAAAATATTATTTGAAACTAATAGTGTAGCCAGGTACAAAAAATTTCCAGGTAATATGTTGTCAAGAAATTGTAATAATTAGCTCATGTCGTATAAGTTAAAAAACATTCTTCTAATACATTTTCAAGAAAAGTCAAAAAGTACATCGTTTAAAAATTCAAGAAACATTCATTTTAAACCATGTAGTAAAAAGTTAGAAATGGGTTCAAATGAAAATAAACATCCACATGAAAATAATCAAAAAATTCATTAAATGATATTTAGAAAACATGGACATGGGTGATAATTATTACCAAAAAGAGACTAAAAAAGAAACAACCGAAAATATCCCAGATTTTGTGAAATCAATACTCATCACCCTATAATAAATAGAATAATTTTACCAATGTGAAATTAAAATTATAATAAAATATAAATATCATAATAAACCATAAAATAATACTAAAATAAATTCATGTGAATACTATATACCACATATATGAAACACATAGTGTATGAGGCATGTGTCTCACAGAAATAAAGGTGAGACAAAATTCCCCTTACCTTGTGTCTTTACTCACTTAATACTAGAACAAGATTCATGTATAATAAATATATTTTTGTTATAAATATTTAATATATATATATATATATATATATCTAATACCACATATGGTTTGATTATGTCCTTATATGACCCACTTCTTAATAATCATATGTTATGGTTTAACTTCGGGTAATAATTTCTTTTATATTCGCATATGTCTTAACTTATTATATCCTTGTTACTTATAATTATATCAGGAAACAATAATCTAAATAATGATATTAATATAAATTATATCTATTATATTTATATAAAATAAAATATATAATTAATAAGTACGAAATGGAATACCATTTTTATTGAGACAGTATGTTGTACACAAGGAGGAATGCAATTTCTGTTTGAATTGTCATATTGAAAGAATGTTTGTAAATAATATATATATATATATAATCATATATATATATATCTATTATAGTGGCATGATTATATCATATATATCATATAATATCACTAAACCCATACTTAATACATTCCATGTGGTGTGTGAATGAATCACATCACATTGAGGGGGTGTTAGTCTACAAATCCCCAAAAAAGATTATGGTATAAACACTAAATTTAAATTAAAAATGAATTCATTGTAAAATAGAATATAGAACAAAAATAAATTTTAAATATTATTTAAGATTTATATTTATATATATATATTGTTTTTATCATAATGGACACCATAATAGGTGGGAAATGAAAATTGAACAATCCTCATTTCATGAGGTATTACATCATCATACATTGAAACAATATGTTACATATCCATTAGATGGAGTTGTTTTTAAGTGTAGGTAAAAACCATTTAATAACAACATCCTAGTATATTTATTAAATTTTTGTTTTCATAAAATTATTGGATAAAGAGAGTTTATGGGGAGGAGGAGAAAATCATGGAACAGATCTTGAGAGAAGATGTTACAAAACAATCAGGTAACTCCTTTCAGTTTGGGGAAAAAGGTATCCCTCAGTTGACTTCTAACAAAAGGGATGGATTATATGGGTAAGGGAGGGATGTTTTGTGGAGAAATAGGTAGGTTTGGGAGATCAAAATGTGTCAATAGGTTTGAATAAAAGAGACGGTGAGATGCCTTTTTATTAGAGGGAGGAGGGGAACTTTAGGAAACTACAAAAAACTATTAAATTATTATAATTTGATTTTTGATTTCAAATATCTCCAAAGTTATTTATTTAAAGTTCGTTTGAGGATGGGTATAAATCATTACAACCAATAAATTTGGGACTTGTTTAGGTCACAAAAAGAACCTTATTTATTAGTTATAACCCGTAGTTAAATAATTTAACTCTCACCTTGAAAAATTTTCTTTTGTAAACTATAAGGGTGATATTGTTAAAATGAAATGAAAAAACCCAAAAAGAATAATAATTGAAATAATTATAATGTTCCTAGTTATTTAGTTGAATTATATATATTTATTAATTTTATAACATTTAGTAAAATATTATTTATTTTAAAGTATCATTTCTATCAATTTTGATAATATTTAGTATTTTTATTTTAAAAAAACAAAGCACATGATAAATTAGTTTAAATACTTTACACATGTCACTATGATGTCTATGTTATCAATAAATGTTTCTATGTCATTTATTAAGTCACATTATATGAATTTTAATATTTTTAATATCATTTAATTGATATTTCAATTAATTATACAATTACTAAATAAATATTATACGTCCCTATAATTAAACTATCAATTCTATAAAAATTAAGAATTAATTATCATGATGATTATAGATTTCATATATTTATAATTAATATTCATAGTAAAATTTTATATATATATAACCTTATATTAAAAATAATTTAATTATTAATAGTTGAATGTGACATTTTAACACTTCTTTAAATAAAATAAAATAAATTTCTTAGTCTATCACATAGTCCATAAAAAGGATAATATTTTTTATATAAGGTTTATTTGCCTCAAAAATAAATTATCTAATGAAATTAGGGCAAGTTATAGGGTATCTTTATATTATTATAATATTATTTTCACCTTTAATTACCATATTTACCATTTGTAATGATAAATAAAATTCAAAAGTTACTATCATATCGAATTTATAATAATCCTATTAGACCACATTTTCCATACTTCTAACAACCTTGTATATCCATATTTCGAAATTCAATTCACATAAGAATTAAAATTCCATTTAATTCGTTTCCCGCAAATATTTCTAAAAGGGGTGTAAATAAGACATTAAAAAGATCAACAATTTTTCATATATATTAATTTTATAAAAATGATTCGAAATTCATAAATTGGATTAATATATTTATTTTTATCTATTATTTCATTAAAATAAATTTAATGTAAACTATTTTTTTAAATGAAGAAGTTTGTTTTTTACTACATTGTAGTATTTTTCACTATTCGTAAAAACATTAAACATTTCATTATATTACCAAGAATTTTCCCTAAAAAAATTAGATATTTTGAATTCAAGAATAATTTCTATTTTATCAAATTAAATTTCTAAATGCATATAAAATTAATATAAATATTAAATGCGGTTCCTTCATGAAAACAATTTTTTTAATAGAAGACGACATTAAAAAAATATCATTCATTTTCAATATGATTATTTATATAACACAATTATAACCTATATTTAACAAAAATATATTACTATTGATATAACTGATATTAATGGTTAGGTTGTAATTATCTCATATATATATATATATATATGATACATAGAGACATAGTGTTGTGTGCATCGTATGCCAAGTCAGTGTTGCGTGTAGAGAAAGACAGTGATTATGTTGTGGGTAAAGAAAAATTAACTTTTTTGTGTATAAAACATGAAACAAATTGTGCTTTAATAAAAAATATATCAATAAAGTTGCATGAAATTAAAAATATCAAAAAAGATAAATTAATTCAAATAAAGTAATAATAATAAATACAATTCACAAATTCTCGGGGTGTTACATTCAACCCCCTTAAAATGATTTTCATCTTAGAAATTCATTTGGGATATCAGAGGTTTAATACATGAATGTTTCACTCATACAAATCCACATCATAAAAATGAATATTAACACTTCAATTAGAGAGGGAATGTTGGAATTATAATGCTCACCCAAAGAAACAAATAACTAGGTTTTCACATATTAAAAATAGGTTGGGGAGAAGATTAGACATAGAAGAAAAGCATATACATTTTTAGGGAGTGATTAAGGACATCACTCACAAAAAGTTAATGATCAAAAAACGTTAATGGCCCTAAAATAATAAATCTTCGATGTTTTAAAAGGGAATATTTTCAATTAAAATTAAGGTATTAGACAAAAAAATTTATTTTTGACATTTTTTCTTTCATTAAATAATTTTTTCATTAACCAATAATACAAAAACAAATTCATTATTTGGTTGTGATTTTACCTATTTTAAATTTACTCCTTACTTCAGGAAATGGATTCCCCAAAATTAATATTGATTCCTGAAAAATAAAATAACTTTTTGGTATAAATTATGGCCTATAAAATAAGGAAAAGTATTACTAATTTTAAATTACTATTCCAAAAAAATCAATATGGTTAATACATTAATCTCTAAAAATAAAATGTAACACTACGGGTTCAACATAAATAATTATTTTCCAATAATAATTATACATAAACCAAGACATCATATAGGACAGTTATAGGCTTCAAACCCTATGGTTTTTTGGTCATGGGTTCAAGACACATGGAATTTCTAGAGTTTTTTGTTGTCACCAGACATAAATGAGGTCCTCACACTAATATAATTTTAAAAATAAATATGATTTACTTTTTTGTAATAAAGATAATCACTAAATAACCTTCTATCCATATTTTATTAATACATACTCAATACATAAATACCTCTTATAAGGTGTCACATAAATATTTCATGAATTGTTATCCATATAACCCTTCTTAATGAACAAAATATAAATATTATAAAAATAAAGTCACCATAATAGCTTAACATGGATCCCCCATATTTCATTATGTAGATATTGGTTGTCACATTCCAAGCCTACAAATAACATTTTGGTAAATTCTCTTATAACATGGTAACAAACTAAATTACCATAAATCCTTTTAGAAAACATAAATTATTCCTTATTCCAATGTATATTGGATCTATTCTTCAAATCCAAAAATTCTGTATACATCATTCTTGATGACAAAGAACACCTTTTCAATTATCATCTCTTGGATAATCCATACCATTCAATTTACTTATTCATATCCAACATATCATTATCTGAAAAATATTATCATAATATAGATATCATATGAAGGGTTACCTTCCCTTAATAAATGTATCACCTTGTAATTAAAAAACATAGCTAATCCATCATGAACATTTATTATAAAATTATAAATACTGAGCATAAAACAAAAGTCAAAAAAACATTTTATATTTCATCAAACATAAAATTTTTAATTCTAAAATATAAAAACACCAACTACTTCATCCTTAACTGATTAACAATGAAACCACATCCTATTACATAAAACCTTATTCATTTCACATTTCATTAGAAGACTCTTCATCATTAGTAATGTAACCATTATTGACACCATCTTGACGATTTCCTTCAGGAGTATTCCTATTTGGACATTGAGCTTTATAATAAAAATTTATTTCACACATAAACACTTGACCTTAAATGATGACTTCCACGTGACAATATTTTCATCAATTCTATTAGCTGAACATTCATTTTTTTCTTTAAATCACACAATTTGTGTTCTTCTATTCCACAGTCAAAACATATTCATGTTCCACAAATACATTATCTCCGGCGATTCTTTCCATACTATTGACACAAAGGAAATGAAATCATGTTTCCCCCATGTTCTCCACAACCTAAACACTCAGTAAACTCCCACTTTCTCTTCCGTAGTGTGTCCGAGGGTTGGATATGATAGATGTTTTTAATCATGTTCCTTGGAAACATATTAGGTATGAAAAACAAAATTATTTACTCTAATGATCATCCCACATGACCGATCATTCAAAAATCATCCATCACATTCATAATTAATCTAGTTCCTTCCGATTCCTACCATTGACTAAAACAAGAAGCACAATGTGAGCATTACATATCATACTATAAAACCTTACAGTCATCAAAACTTGTACTTTTGGGATTACTAAATCAGGATACCTTCCTTAACATACAAAAACTTATGTTCATCATATGTTATTAATAGTTAACAAATATCTAAATCATTTATGATGGTTCATGATGAGTGTAAATTATAACTCATATCTCCCAAGAGGATCACATAAGGTATTCAACAAGGAATGAATTCGTGTATTATATTAACCCAGGTCAGGCCCAGAACATCATATCAAATTTTTAAAACCTAGTTACATTGGTTCCATAGCCACATGAAGTTGTATTATCCAAACATTGATATATTTTTTAGAATCCACTAACTCCGCCCTTTTCTAATATTCCAAGACATTTTCCTATGCATTGACTCATACTTGTTATTATCTTTAAAGACATCATTAGAAATGCATAGGAATATGCATATAGATCTCACTAATGTTTCCTCATCCTAGTTTAGAATGGTTTATAAAAGCATTCATATGATACCATCTCTAGTGACCATGGCTTATCATGTATGGATATTGCATCACATCATATGAATATTTAGTAGATTACAATAATACATATCCAAGGACCATTATATTTTAGTGTATTTGTAAACATGGAAATAAAATCTTATATCTCAGTGGAAGATATTTAACATCTCTAATTAAGATGTCGAAATTTATTCCATGTACAAAAAAACCATTATTAATATCCCTGGGAAAGGAAACATAATACGGGGGATCTTGAATGCTTAGTAAGGTTGAACAAGGGAGAAATTTAATCATAGACATTAGCATATGGGAACTAGAACATGATTATTAAAATAGAATATCATAACCGTCATATGAAAGTTCATATACATGATGCATGGAATAAATAAAGGTATTTTATATGACTTGAATCATATGGAAATAAAGAAAATATGAATTTAAATAATAAAATAGGAATAAAACATAGAGATTTTTAATGAACATATGTATATAAAATTGATTTCCATAGTATTCAAGAAATTGCTTCCAAGACCATCATAGTTGTATTGGATCAAACCCCATACCATCTTGGAAGAAATGGTTCCCTCCCCTGGACTTCTAAGTTGCATGAGTTCACTCCTCATATTGTCTGGGTAGTCATGGTTCAGTAAAATGTCCATCATAGTATTAATGATTCACTCCTAATACCATCTTAGTCAATATAATGAGATATAAATATTTACATAATGAATTTTAGAGATATATAGGTCCCACCCATCTCAATATGAAATCACATAGAAATAGGTCACAACATCCACTAGTGGAAAATACGTATAACCTATCGGAATATTTTTCATTGGTTCTATATAACTGATGTGAAAAGATGAAAAATTAGTTTATCATTTCGGTGATTTTATAAACGATTTAAAAATAATTAAATTCGATTTATCACATTGGTTATTTTATAACAGATTTTAATGATCAAATATGGGTGCTTTATCACATCAGTAATTTCATAACCAATGGGATAAATCAGATCTCGACAACTTATCAGGTCAGTTATAAAATAATGGATGTGAAAATGGGCCATTTACAACATCAGTTATAAAATAACTGATGTGGTAAATAATTTTCTACATATTTTATAAAATAACTGATATTATAATCATAGAAAAGTAGTTTATCACATCTGTTATTAAATAAGATATCTGATGTATCATTAAAATGATTTATCGTGCCCCATATTATGTCATTATGTTGTCTTCGATCGGGTGACCTATGACTAGTCTATCGTGTGTGGAAAACCTAGAAAGGATTATTTGATGTCATTCCCTCCAACCTTGATTTTCCAACATCATTCATCATCATTATTATCACCAGATCTATCAAGTCGACTCGCAACACTCAAGTAAGCCTCACATGTCTTGGTTTTAATTTTTATTTTCGCGATGCCCTAAAATTATACTTTTAGTTGTTATTATTCTATCATTGTTCTTATTATCATAGTAAGTTTCAAGGTGTTCTTTTATACCATTATAAATATTTTTCTGGTAAAATAAAACATGGATGTGATATCATGAAAGTTTACGATTTCTGTGTGTTATATCATGTGTTTGTGCAAGTATTCATGTGTGTGGGGGGGGGGATCTTTAGGGTGGGTGTCCAAGGGGGTAGGGTTTGTAGGGGGTGGGGGGATGTCCAAGGGGGTAGGGGAGTCCTGGGAGTGGGGGTCTGTCTAGGGGATGGGGGGTGTCCAATGGGTTGGTGGTGTCCAGGTGGAGTCCAAAGGGGTGTGGGTGACCAAGCGGTGAGGGGGATTTTCATGGTGTTAAGGGTATTAGGGGGTGGTGGTGTCAAATGAGGTAAGGGGGTTGTCCAAGGTGTTAGGGGCTTCCATGGGCTAGTGGTTTCCAGTGGTGGGGGCTATTCCATGTGTAGGTATAGTCCAAGGGGTGTCCAAGGGGGTGGGGGTGTCAAGGGCAGTGAGTGGGCTGTCCAAGGGGGTTGGGGTGTCTTGGGGTGGGGGTGTCCAGGGGGGTTTCATAAGGGTTGCAGGCTGTCTCGGGGGGTGGGGGATGTCTAATGGGGTGGTGGTGTCCTAGGGGTGTCGTAGGGGTGGGGGTGTCCAGGGAGAGTGTGGATTCTTCCCTTGGGTGTATTGGTGTCCAAAGGTGGGGGTGGTGTATAGGGGGTGAGGGGTTGACTAAGGGGAGTGTGGGTTTTCCAAGGTGTTAGGGGGTATCTAGGGGTGGGAGTGTCCAGTGGGGTGGGGATGTCCAGGGGGCTGGGGGCTGTATAGTGGGTGGGTGCTATCCAGTGGGGTTGTGGTATTCAAGGGGTGTCCAAGGGGGTGTGGGGTGGTGTCTAGGGGGAATGTTTAAAGGGGTAGTGGTTGGACTACCCCCTCCCCCCTGGAGACCACATCCACCCCATAGACACCCCTACCCTTTTAGAAACCCCCTTGGACCCCCTTGATATCCCATACCCCCTTAGACAACCCCTACCCCCTTGGACAACCCCATACCCCCAGACAAACCCTGACACCTTATACACCCCTTGGTATATATATATATATATCCCAACAGTTTAATTGAAACAATTGGCATAAATTTACATCAGGTAGTCTATAATAATGTTTTTTGTAGAACTATTGGTATAAGACTATTTCATCTACCATCAGTAGTGAATTTATTATTTTCTAATACTTTTAATACATATTTATTATTTACGAAAGGGTTAGTTTGGTTTCTAGTAACACCATGATGTATTACTTGTGTTCCTTACGAAGATATGATCCAATATTAATTTAAAACTATTGTATCTAACAATATTTTATTTTGAAAATCATTTTAATGCATATAATTTTAAAATATTCTTAGATTTTTTTTATTTTTCGAAATTATTTTACATTAAAATTATGATATTTTTCACATAAATATTAAATTGTCTTATCTTAACAAGATGTATAAGTTTGGTATTTTTATGGGTAATAATGGGTTAAAGATTGATTAAATGCACATCAAATGAGTGATGAATGTGAGGAATGTATTGATGCCTTTTTGGAATTTTATAAACGAAATGTTCTATAAAGGGACACGTTTTTCTGTCCATGCCTGAAATGTTTGATTATGAAGATCTCGAAAAGTAGATAGATCAAAGATCATGTGATTTTTTAGGGTTTTAATCCATGTTAAAAAACTTGGATTTGGAATGGTGAAGCTATACAAAATGTCAGATCTACTGATGATGATGATTTTCAAGATGGTAACTCTAATGGAATTGAAGAAATGATTTGTGATATTGCAGCATAACAAATTGAGATAAAACTGGTAGTTTTGCATCTATATGCTGATTTTGAAAAACCATTGTATCCTTGTTGATGTATTTTACAGTTTTTTAGTGGTGTTAATATTGATTAATCTGAAGGTGATACATGGATGGAGTGATATATGTTTTCTAGGGATTCTTCAATTGTTTAATGACATTTTTTCAAAAGACAACGATATGCCATATACATATTATAAGGCCCAAAAAATATTTTTCTCAATGGTATTGGAATATAAGAAATTACATGCCTGTCTGGATGAATGTATTATATATATAAAAGAATATAAATTTCTGTTATAGTGTCCTAAATGTTTGACATCGGGGTATAATTTCAAAGAAAAATCACACGGTGATGTAGAAATTAGAGAAATCCCTACTATGGTATTTTGGTATTTTCCTATTATTTATCCATTGAAACATTTGATTTATAATACACACGGTGAAAAAAGGTTAATATAGAATGCTAATAAGTGGATATGTAATTGAAAAATACACCATCTTGCTGATCGTCCACAATGGAAGAAAATTTTGGAGCAGTATCCTACATTTAAAATGAATTAACAAATCTCAGACCTAGGTTGTGCACAGATGGAATGAATCCATATTGAACCCATTGTAGCCCACACAGTTCATGACCTATTTTATTTGAAATCAATAACCTCTCCCAATATGATTGTATGAAGCACAAATATGACATGTTGAGTATATTGATCTCTAGTCTGAAGTAACCTGGAACTGATATTGATTTTTTCTTGTCACCATTGATGGATGATTTTAATATTTTATGGGGGGATGGTATTAGGGTTTATTATTCATATAAAATGGAATATTTCCAACCGCATACAGGACTTACGTTCATTATAATTTTACTTCCCAGTATATGTAAAATTTTCTAGATACATTGTTAAGGGACATAAAAATTGTTCAATTTTCCAACAACAGACATCATATTGTCAATTTCTTCATGGGAGGAAAATATTAAACATGGGTTATCAAAAGTATTTACCTATGGATCACTCTTATAGAATACTGAAAAGGGGATTAAATGGATTAGAAAAATTTTATATTTCTCCAAAATCTTTATCCCCTGATTTTTTTTGAGAGGGTGAAAAACCAAGATGTGTCATTGGAAAAGACACAAAAAACTGGTTATGATAGACATATTTGGAAGAAAAGGCCAATATTGTTTTTGCTTCCATATTTGAGATATGATGAAGTGAAACATAATATATATGTCAGGTATGTGAAGAAGAATATCTACAACAATTTCATTAGAACATTGATAGATATAAAATAAAATACTAATGATGTGTTGAATGCAAGATTAGACATACTATAAATAGGAATACATTTGTAGTCATCTCCCACACCAAATGTAAGACTCACATTTCTTCCCCCGTCTTCTCATACATTATCTAAGAGGGTGAAAATTAGATTTTTTTAATGTCTTCATGGAATCAATGTGTCTCAAGGTTATTCTTATAATTTAAAAAATTTAGTCTCATTGAGGGATTTCAAGTTGATAGTTATGAAATATCATGATTGTAACATCATGATAAATAAAATTATACCAGTTTTATTGTGTGGAATATTATCCATTAGTGTCAGAATGACTATAATGAATTTGTGTTATTTTTTCAATTCAATTTGTAATAATATGATTGACGTGAATGCATTGAACATTTTGGGAAATGATGCAATTTATATACATTGTTAATTGGAAATGTATTTCCCTCCATCATTTTTTATACAATGGTGCATTTAATTGTTCATCTGGTGTGAGAAATAAATCTTTGTGGACTAGTATATCTTCATTGGATGTATCCTTTTGGAAGGTACATGAAAATATTGAAGGGGTATGTTAAGAATCCATATCGACTTGAAGCAAAAATTATTGAAAAGTATATTTTCAAGGAGGTTGTGGTGTTATGTACGTGATACATGGATATAGTAGAGTACATAGGTTTTCCTCCATCTCACCTGGAACGAGTTTATAATGAGGGAAAGGGGATTCATGGATTGAATGTCAAATCATTGTCAGCTGAATAAATGAATAAGGTAGAATTATACATCCTAAATAACATAGATGATAATCAATTGTATATCACATTTCATATAAATGAGTTGAAACAGAATCATTGAATGATGAATGAAATGTAGAATTTTAAAGAGAAAAACAAAACATTTTATACATGGTTTAAAAAGACCTTACTCGGTAGATCATATGTATCAAGGAAATTAATATGGTTAGTGTGTGGTCTATGTTTAAATATGATAACATGGTCTGGGTATGACATTACAGGATATAAGTTTCATATGAAACCTCAGGACAACAGAAGTGAAGTTCTTAATAGTGGTGTATTGGTGTTTGAAGAAGAAATTCATTTTTAGAGTTTTAAAGACTAAAACACAATTTATCCATTAAGTATATATTATGTTTTCATTGATGAAATATGTGAGGTTGATTAATTTAAAATAAATTTACCTGTATTTAAATGAAAATTGTTTAAAATTAACAACAATGTCAGATATGATGAATTTCGAATGAAAGTTGTTAATATGAATTGTTTTGATGATACAACAGATTCTTTTATAATGGAAGCACATACAGAACAAATTTTCTATGTAGGTGATCAATTGGATATACAGTGGTTCGTTGTTTTATAAGTGAAAAGACAATATGTTGGTGAGGATCAACTTGATGAAGAATCAGATTTATGAGAGATCCCTACTTCCATGTAGTGATTAGCTGAAAATAATGATGAGCATGTGGACGATATGGTTTGTTACATAATGTATGATCATAATGATGGAATTTGGGAAAAAAATCCATTTTTAAATTCTTAATATTACAGTAAAATTTTTTATTTATTATGTATATTTATTATTATCCTAACATATTAGATATTGTAATTGTTTTCTTTATTTAAACATATATTAAAACAAATAAGTAGTAATTTTTATTTATTTTCTTTTATTCAGTTTAGTATATCATGTTTACCATTATTTAACATATATATCTATTAGATCTTTTAATGAAAATTACATTACCATGATTACCATGTTTACAATAGTTTAACATAGCTTACCATTATGTGACTTATACATTTATTGTTTTTTAATGACAATTACACTATAATGATTAAATGTTTACCATATTTAAAATTGTTTAGCATACTTACCAAGTTTATCATGTTCAATATTACCAAACTTAGTTCAGTTTTCCATGTTTTACATTAGTAATGTAATATTTGAATTGTATATTTTTGAACTAATTTTATCATTTTGGATATGATGGTTAATGACATACTAATCATTTGATCAACCACACGGTTCTGGAGATGAGAATTATGATCAAACCTCTAGGGAGAAACATTCACATGATCCTCTTTTTGTTACCCAGTCATCCTCATGTTCTCCTATAATGATAAGGAAGAGTCCAATAGTTTATTAATGTGACTGCACACTTATCACATTCATGTAGCTATGAATAGAGGATATTGGTGGATTTTAATGAGAATGATATCCCTAGAGGTCTAAATTCACAATATTTTAATAGTTTTGTATCAACTTAGTGTAAAAGAAAAGTAAGAATTTTGTATGATGATAGGAGATGTGTGGAAAAAGTGATAATATCTCAGTTATGGGAGATGATTTTGGTATGATCCTTATTTTATTATTCGAATAATCATTAAATTTTTGTAGTATAATATGTTTTACCTCTTATTTATCAGATGTCATTTGATATTCTTGACACTAGAGGAGTTAGGATGAAATGGTTTTCGATGGCTGCAAGTAGATAATGGGATTTTAAATCAACCCCCACATCTAATTTCAATTTTGGTCAAAGGAATCATGAAAATACATACTATATATATAATTTCATAGATTAAGACACATGGTTACAATTTTTTGAAAGTAGAATAAAAGATTCATTTTTGGTAGGGTAAATGTAATCTTTTATAATATTTCTTAGATAAATGATCTTATTAATAATTTGTTAATAATTTTTTATTATTAATTGAATGAAAATAAGGACATCTCATTAGGAGATCCAATATCAAAAGGTATAGCCTCATAGTTTATCTTGGGGAGGGTATGTTGGAACCAGGTTCTTCAAAGCAGGATTTGGTGTATGGTTTGTGTTTGTTGTCAATCCTCAGTGGAAGTTCAGGGTGTCTACCAACAAATCGATCATACCGTTCAAGCAGAAAACAGTAGTGAAGGTGGCGCTGTTTCCCAGTGTTTGCCAAATTTTTGGGCCTAAAAATCGGCCGATAAAGTAAAGTGTTTTTGGAAAAGGTACTTGCGCGCCGTGCTCTTGGAGGATAAAAGACTTGCGTGCCATATATATTTGAGGATCAGAACATCAAAATTTGGCTAAGGAAAGAATGTCGTGCAAGTGTTGGTTGGGTCACGCAAGTGTGTTGCGCGACAGAGTTTATTGAAGACAAGACTTGCGCGCCGTCGAGGGACTTGCGCGCCGCCGCGCAGGGGGTCCAGTTTGCCTATAAATACCGGACCACCCCTCCTCATTTCTAACAGAGTTCAAGGCTGAGAGATTGTTCGAGCTCTCGTCACGCAGGTGGTTGAGTCGCGCAGGTGGTTGTTTTGTCGCACAAGTAGAGCTTGCGCGCCGGTTTTTGGCTGTGCGCCCAAGGTGGTTTGGAAGAGAAAGGAAGTGGACCGCGCAAGTTTGTAGTTGGGGAAGGAAGAGTCGCGCATGTGTGTTGATGACACTTGCGCGCCAGTTTGGACTTGCTCGCCGTAGTGGGACTTGCGCGACTGTCTTGGAGAAGCGTGCCTGGTTTTGCTGAAGCCCATCGGTGTGTTTGGAGCTGCACGAAACCTGAGAGACTACTCGGTACATTCGAGGAAAAGTGATATTCTTATTCTGGTGAGAATCAGACTTCAATAGAGCATCTACATACAACAAAGGATGCACTCTTATGCAAATGATGAAGAGACCTTCACGTCTATAAACTGAGTGGGACTTCACCAACGGCAGTGAGCCAGGGGGAGTCAACGGGAGTGACCCGAGGGACGCAGTGAGCTATCCCTGAACATTTGTAAAGGCAGTGAGCCTGGGACAGAGTGTCTGTACCCGAACTTTTGTATCCGCAGCTAGTGAAGCATAGTGGATCTAGTTACGACCGGCAACCTGTCAGCGTATGCTCCTTGGACGTAGCCCTTAGTGGTGAACCAAATAAAAATGGCTGTGTCTTCTCTGTGCATGTGAATGTTTTCATTCTGATCATAATCATCATACAGGTTCAACAAGTTCCTACCAACGTGGGAACAAGATCCAACATATTAAAAGAAAAAAAGTGGTCACCCTGATTCACCCCTCCCCTCTCAGGGTGTCCCGGGGTCCTTCAGGGTATACATTATTGGATGAACAAATAATGGCATAAAAATTACCAAAATTGAGAATTAAGTCTTCAAGCTCTAAATAGGTGGCCCCTCCATCCTCTCTATCTAGACATGAAAAATGTAAGAGATCTTAGATAAGAAAAAAGGATAATATCTTCAGAATAATCAATAATAATATTCGAGAGGATTTTAAGATATTTATTTTATTTAATTATGTTTATTTTATTCTTTATATAATTTGAATCATTTCAGAAATGATCAATTAATTAATATAAGATTCTATTGAGGAGAAGATCACACTGGTGGTATTTACAGCTACTAGGAGGTAAGATATTTTATTTGCATTATTGGGAAATCCTGAACACCCAGGTCGTGTTTGAGGATATCTAACGAGTGTATCGGTAAGAAAAGTGGTTCCATGTTCTTCAACTTCTTCCATTGAGGGTGTTTATCAAAAAAAAATTAAAATACTTGGAGGATAAATTTAATAATATTAATTCAATGATTAATGAATAGATTATACTGTCGTTATATTCTTTGTTTGCAGACATGCAATTGAAATTCTAGACTGCAGCTCCCACTCCTCCCCCTCCCCCTGCAGACACCATTATTTATCTTTCACCTCCACTAGTAGCTCCCACTCCCCCACCTCAGACTGCGGACCCCATTTTTTATCTTATGCCTCCACCACAACATATTACTTATTGTGAGTTATATGCTGATGATCCTCACCATCATATTGTTTCATATGGGATGTTATATAGTATAGGAGATACAATTCATCATCAATAGTTAGCAGTAGAGAATCAAAGGGTCATAGTACTGGATTTTATAGATTTATCAGCTCGACTACCATTACTTATAGAACATGCGATGACAGTTGGACAAATTTTCAGACAAATTTTAGTATTCCCATCGCGACTTCTGTGACTCACTACCATAGAGTTATGTATGTTATATCTTTTATATTATTTTTAATTAATGTTGATTCAACATTTGAAAACTCATATAATTTTATATTTATTTTTACAAGAATACATCAACGATAATGAAATAATTTATTGACAATAACAAATAAAAATTGTTAAGACAATAGATACATTTTATAATAGTCTTGAAAAATTTTAAAGATATTCAAATTTTTTGGAAAATCATTATGAGTTTCCAATGAAAGAATATATTTGTGGACGTGGAGTAAAAATTTGGATTGTGAAAAATGATATCATTTAGCTTGTTACTGGAGATGAGTTGTCCATTAATGTGGTGCATATTGTTTCCATGTAAGTATTAACAACATTCCATACATTATATATATTAAAAATGTATACTTATCTATTTTGTATTATGTGTATTTATAACTAGTTTGAGAAGAATGAGCATGCATATGTATATGGATTTATCGACCAGAATTTGATTTCCCCTGAACCACTTATATTGGATGAGGAACAAAGAACACTTTATATTGCTAAAATATTATTATAGAATATATTCACGAAGTGTAAGATGATTCATATTTAATATAGGGGTGAAATATATATCTGGAAAAGTGTTCATTATATTTTAATATAAAAAATAAATAACCTTTAATTTTATTTTATACTAGTGATCATTGGATGTTTGGTGTTTTTTTATAAGGTAGAAAACACATTAATTTTGGTTCTGTGGTTTTTATTATATGAATTCAGGTATGGTTTTGGTCTAGTTTCTGCTTGTTTCATACTTTGACAGAGTAGAGTGATGGTTTTATGGGGGTGGGAGGTGTCTAGGGGGGTTGGGGGATGTCAAAGGGTAGTGTGTGTCCAAGGGGTTGGGGGCTGTCCATGGTGGATGGGGTAGTGTCTAGGTTGAGGGAGGGTGTCAAATGTGGTATGGTGCTGTCCATGGGGTTGGGGTGGTGTTTAGTGGGTTGGAGGGTGTCCAAGGGGGTAGGGGTGGGGTGGAGTCTAGGGGTGGGGGATAGTATAGTGGGGAGGGGTGGTGTCTAGTCTGTGGGTGGGTGGGAGGGCCCATGGGTGGAGTTGTGGGGGGATGTCTTTAGGTGGGGGTGTCTAGTGGGTTAGGAGGGGGTGTCAACGGGGGTAGGGGGTGTCCAGTGGGTGGGGTATGTCTAATGGGCGGGGGGTGTCTTTGGTTGGGGGTTCAGAGGGGGTGTCCAGGGCAGGTGGGTTGGTCTGTCTAGGTGGTGAGCGTGTGTCAAAGGGGGAAGGGTGATGTCAAAAGGTGGGTGTATAGTGGCTGGGAGGGTGTCCAAGGGGATAGGGGGTGGGGTTGTGTCTAGGGGGTGGAGGTATCTCCAGTGGTTGGGGTAGTGTCTAGTGGGTGGGTTAGAGGGTCCAGAGGGTGGGGGATGTCTAGAGGGTATGTGTGTACAGTGAGGAGGGGGGATGTCCTAGGGGGTAGGGGTGTTCTGGGGGGGGGGGGTGGTGTCTAGTCGGTGAGAGGGTGTATATGGTGTGGGGGTTTCCCGGGTTGGGGTTGTCCTAGGGGGGATTTCAAGGGGGTGGGAAGGTGTCCAAGGGGATGGGGGGACTGTACATGGAGGTGGGGGGGTTTAGTGGGGCATCCAAGGGGTGGGATGGTGTCCAGGGGGTCGGGGGTGTCCAGGGGGTGGGGGATGTCTAAGGCTGTTGGGGGGGTCCAGGGGGGGTGTTGTCCAAAGTGGTAAGGGTGTCCATGCGAGGGAGGGGGGATGTCCAGGGGGTTTGGGGTTCTATTGTGTGGGAGGGTGTCCAGGGGGTGGGGGAGATATCTAAGGGGATGTGGGATTTCCATTGGTGGGAGGGTGTCTATGGGGTCGGGGGTGTCTAGGGGTGGGGGGCAGTCCACGTGGGTAGGGGTGTCCATGGGGGGTGGGGTCTATCTATGGGGTTAGTGGTGTTCATGGGGGGGGGGTTATCCAAGGGGTAGTAGGGTTTATAGGGGTGGGAGGGTATCTCAGGGGTAGGGGGTGTTCAGGGGGTGGGGGGCTTTCTATGGGGGTAGAGGGTGTCCACTGGGGTGTGAGCTGTCCAGTGGTTTCAGTATGTTTTTTGCTTATTTCGGGTCTTCTTTGGCAGCACATTGTATTGGCTAAACCGCTTTATTAAAAAAATTTGTTTTTACGTAATTTATTTTATAATTAACTTAATAAATTCATGGGAATGATTTCTTATGTAGGTTATTAAATAAAATATGTTTTATATATGTTTTCACAACAGATAGAATATAATCGACATGAAAAACCGCTTTGCACATTGGTTTATCACGTCAGTTATGAAAATAACTGAGGTGATAAACATGTTTTTCATGAAATTATTCTAATAAATGATATGAAAAATGCATCAGAGGGGTTTTATTATTATGTCAGACATTTAATAACTGACATAACAAACAATATATTACGTCTGTTATTTAAAAAACTTCACAATAAATACCGACTCTGAACTATTTTCCACGTCACGTTTTTAGGGGCCAACGTGAAAATGGCTTCAAATTTCTATTTTTTACATATGTATTTAAAGAACCAATTTAAAACAATATTTATAACATCCCCTATAACCCCATTGTCTAAAAACCGATGTAAAAAAATTAAAATTAACCGATGTAAAAAATGTTTTTTGCACTAGTGATCATTAAAAATCATAACCGAACAACTAAAATGGCATTGCTATCATATAAATTTAATCATATACTAACATGTGTAAAGTGATAGATTTCATAATAAATTCATAATGAACATAACGTGTCAAAATAAATAATATTCAAAAGAAAATAACCAATGAAAATAACGTGGTTTCTTTAACATCAAGCATCAAAACATATATAATTTAGAGAAATAGTATGGGTTTTATTCTAGAACTATAAGAAAGTACGCCATTGTAGGTGGGGAAGGATTTTGGAAGATCTCATGGGATATGAATTTTATTTAATACCCAAATTTTAAAAAATAAAACATTTTCAAAACACTATTATTTTAAACCACTTTGAAATGATAAAAAGGGATCATGAATACAATTCAAAATACGTTTTTTATGAAAATAACATTTCTATATTGAAATTGTATTTTTCTTAAAATACCATGCTATTTTAGAAGGAAATATATTTTTTAAAAATTAATTTGTTATCTATTTGTGGAAACATCAAGGTTATAAGGCACCATGAAAGCATAAAAATCCATTTATGTCATATATGTTAAAAAACATTATTCTGGTACTTTTTCTAGAAATGTCAAAAAGTACAACTATTTGAAAAATGAATGAAATATTCATATTAATACATTTTTTAAAAGTTAAAAAATGGGTAAAAATGACTTTAAACATCTATAGAAGAATAAAAAAAAATTTATGAAAACATTTTAGGAATACATGGACATGGGTGATAAATAATCCCCAACATAGACTAAAAATGAAAAAATGTAAAATATATAAGAGACAGTGAAAGCAACAGTCATCACGTTATAATAAATATAATCATATACTCCATTTAATAAAATTCTAATAAAATTTTAATAGAATAATATTATGATTAGGACGCATAAAATTTCTTTATGGTAAATATATACACCACATAGATGAAACAAGTATTGTATGAGGGACGTGTCTCAAAGAAATAAAGGTGAGAAAAAAAACCATTACCTATTTCTTGAATATCTTCATTTATGAACAAGATTCATATATATCAAATATCAATTTATTATAAATATTTACATAAGAATATTCTTATTTCTAATACCACATATGGTTTGATTATGACCTTATATCACCATATTGTTATTCATCCTATGTGAAGGTTTCACTTCAGGTAATATTCACGTTTTTTGGAAGTGTATTAACTTATTCTAATATTAGTAATTATATATATATCATGATTCTGTAATGTAAATAAAGACACATATATAGTTTATATCTAGTGTATTTGTATTACAATAATAAATAGAATAATGAATTATGAAATGGAATAAACTATTTATAGATATGATAAGTTGTATGTACGCGTAAAAATAGTTTCTGTTTAAGTTTTTGTATTGAAAGAAATCATAAAAATGAAATATGTGTATATATGTATAGTAATATATATATATATAAATTGTTATTGAGTTATCATGATTATATTATATATATTAGATAATTTAACTAAAACCATCCTTAATATATTCCATGTGATGTGTGAAGGAATCACTTCTTTTTCATGGATGATATTCCATACTTCCACAAACAAGTTTATCATATAAACACCAAATGAATAGTAAATATGGTTTGTGTCATAAAAGAAATTAATTACATTAAATAAAAATGTAAAATTAATAAAACATATATAGATGGAGTGTTATTCAAAATAACAACTTTGATTGGTTGAAAAAAAGAAACAATCATCGTTTCGTGAGGCCATACTTCATCATACATAGAAACATTATATTCGATATTCTTTAATTATAGTTTTGTGTATGTGAAAGTCAGAATAATAGAATAAAAAAGTCTAATTATATTAAGGATACTAGTTTATTGATAACTGAATGGAATAGAGAGATTGTAGAGGGTGGAGAAGGAAAATAAATTCATGGATATTGAGAGAAGACATTTCCTCTTATTCAGCATACTCCTTTTTGATTGTGCCAAAAGGCATCATTGAGAAGCCTTATACCCTAGGTAAGGCCTTTAGGAATATAGAAAGGAATGTTTGTAAGAGAAATGAGCAGTTTTTTGCCAATCCAAAATGCTTTAGTAGTGTAAAAAATGAGAAGGAGAGGTGCCCTTTTATATGAGAGTTGAGGGGCACTTTAAGAAACTCAAATATTGTTAATTTATTATAAATTTATTTTATCATTAAAATATATCCAACATGATTTATTTAAAACTTGAGATTAGTATGGGTATAAATACCCACATTAAATGAATTTATGAAATGTATAGACTTCCAAATTGACCTTATCTTTTGGTTGTAATACTTTGCTAAATGATTTAACTCTTACCCTAAAAACATTTGTTTTTTACACTGTAAGGTTAATATAGTATCTATTAAGTGAAAAAATACCAGAATTGGATCATTAATGACATATTTATCATCACATTAGTTATTTTAAAAAGTTCAATTTTTTATGAATTGTATAAAATTTTAAAAAATTTAATTTATTTTTAATGTATAATTTATATCAATTTTGACACTATTAAATAATTTGATTTCTAAAAATATAAAACAAAGATGATAAAATCGAAAACATACATGAAATATATAACTATCATGTCTCAAATTTCTATAATATTTGGGTATGATATCATATATATGATATCTCAGTTAATCAAAAAATTACTGTATCATTTTTTAAATGGTGGAGGAAATGCCTCTTTGTTTTAAATAAGCCACAAAAAAATAGGAACTATATAGGGAATGGGAATAAAAAGTAAACAACTCAAACCATGGAGGCACCTAAAATTTTCATCATTCATTCCCTGAGGTTTATTTCTTCTTCTTGCATAGAATTCTATTCTGCAATATATCTTCTATGTACATGTTCTTGATCTCTAGGTCTCACTCCAATTCAGGGAAACAATTTAATCATTTCATAAATGGTCTCTACATTAGTGATGTTATAGTAAAATCATTCCACCTAATCTTTTGTGGTTTTTTTGGAGTGGCGTCCCTTCTTTTCGTTGTCCCCTTAACCTCAATTGATCCTGTATGAGGATGAATCCCTTCAGTTGGCTGCTCAACCACCCCAAGAAGATCAACTAGAGATCTTGTTTTCTTATAGATAAAAATAATGAATACCTCATTTTCCATTACATGTTTTTATTTATGAGTTCAAATTTTATAAGTGAGTGGGGAGTCAAATTCTAAATTTTGTTTACCCTTTTATGACCACAAGAAACCATTCTTTCTTAATGAAGTTTATGATCGACCACTTGTTGTATTAATTTTTCATTGACTTGTTCCAGTGTCACGTAATTATCATTTTCAATGATTTGGAGATGATAATTCTATAGGATAGAGGTTTTTGATTTCACGGGAATATCATTCTCGATGGAATTCATCTATTCCAAGAAAATGGCTTCCCAAGATCTATGCATGTTTCCAAAAGTAGAGACATTACCATTGGATGAATCACTAGAGCGATTATTATCTGAAAGCACCATCCCATTTCCATTAGGTTCAGGAATAAAAAACTCTATAAAATTATTATATGGCCCTTAGAGGGGATCTCTATCATGAATAATAGATTTTTGAATGTCCACATTTTTCGGCTTTGACTTTTTTCGACAAAGATTGATATGGTGACCTCTCGTCCCACATCCCTCCAACGATATTTTACACTGACACAGATCCAAAGAATCTTGAACCGCTTTACATTTAGTTGATGAAAAAGGAATTTATTCATATTCATCATCAACCCGAATTTTATCAGTAGTCAAAAGGGCCACCTTATTAGTTAGTGTGGGGTTGAGATCAATCCCAAGTATCATCCATGAAAAGATTCCTAATCATAAAAAGCTGGCTGATAAAGGATTATATTTTTAAGATAAGGTTTATTTTTCTCAAAAATACACTTATCCATGTAAATTAAGAAATTCTTTATTATAATTTTAAATAATTATAATATTATTTCTACCATCAATTACACTTTTTATCTTTAACAATTCCAAATAAAATTGCAATGTTACTATTAAATAAAAATTAATATTATCTGATTAGTCTACATTTTTAATACTAATTACAACCATGTATTTCAATTTTTAGAAAAGAAATTCATAGAGGTGGTAAAAATATGTTTAATTATAATCCCATAGATGTTGCAAGAATGTTAGTAAAAGAGACCTTCAAAAGTTGAAATTTTTTATATATCCAATTATATTATAAAAACGATTACAATGTACTAATTTAGATTAATATATTTATTATTTTTTATATTGTAACATTTAAATCAAATTTATTTAGAATAATTTATTAATTGAAAAAGTCGTTTTTAACTACAATGTAGTCTCTTTAATTATTCATATAAAATTGAAACATTTTAGAAAAATAATAAAAATTCACCTATATAAAATTTTAATATAAAAATTTTAAAAATAATTTTTATTTTTTAAACATGATTTTATAAATAATTCTAATATTAATTTTATTATTAAAAGTGGTTCATTCAAGAAAACATTATTTTATAAATAAAAAGACTTTACCAAAAATCACACCCTTCATTATCAATATTATTTATTTAAATAAATAAATTATAAACAATATTTAAAATGAAGTTATTTAAATTCCTATAAATATTTTTAATGTTTAAGTTATATTAATCTCATTTAATATATATATATATATGGATAAATGTTTATTAGAAACTCTATTTTTTGTGCATCATATGCCAAGTTGATGTTTCATATAGAGAAATCCAATTTTTATATTGTCTTCAAATCATTATTAACATGGTATTTCATTAACAGAAGCCAAGAACTATTTCTATAATAAAATAAACTATCATCAGTGTTGCATGAATTGTGAAATATCAAAAAGGATAAATTAGTATGTTAATACAAATAATAATAATTTTATTATTAATATTATTATTATTATTATTCCAAAAATATAGGGGTGTTACACTATATAGTTAGTGGAGTTCTAAAATTGTAATATTTTCGTATCATTAATAAAAATGGATGTTTTGGATGAATTTTATAGTAATCCTTTTCCATACCATCTTCATTGGTTTGAAATGGGTGAGACTTCACATATAGGTCCTATATTTTTCCTTAATACAATGTACAATATTAAGATAACTGGGATGAGGAGGATGATAGCTTAGTGTCACTAAAATTCATTTGCATTTTTTCATCATCAATTGTCAGTCTTTAATGTGAGTGATCATGTTTTATATTGAGTATCTATGAAGATTTTGAATAATACCATAGTTATGAAATTAAATCTATCTCTTAGATATGTATATCCTTTAGAGATAGTTTAATGAATCAATGATGTTGCTTATCATTTTTCATTAGTAATAAATTTTATCCCCATACATAATGTATTTCTTGTATCCTAATTAATGATGTAACATCTTGATCCATTCAATGTTATTCATTGAGAATATATTAATTTCTTTAGGGATTCTACATTGATTAATGTTAATATAAATTTATTTCATAGAACAATGAAGACATTTAATTGAAAAGTATCAATTTTTTAAATGTATTATGATTGAATTGATAGATTTAGGAAGATACATGTAAACATAAAGGAATTTTATTGAATTGATGAATTAGAATTTTTTATTAGAAAAACATATGCAAAAATATTAGAATAGAATGGACAATGGTTGGGATAATGTAACAACCATGTATGTTGTAATTACTCATTTATTATTTATTTTTCTGATAGGAAACATCACTTTCACTCCACCATTCTTCTTTCAAGATTACATAACATGTTCTAATATCAACTCATGATTTGTAGGAAATAAAAATTTGAAACGAATCATTCCAATTAAAACATATTTTTCACATCAGTTCTTATGTGAAAACGATGAAAATTTAATTCAGAAGGGATATATTTTCTTGTAGAACCAATTCTTCAAAAAAAAACATATCAATTCATTTTATAAAACATAATACAAAAACAATTTATTCCAAAATAATCTCAGTTGATTTCTTTTATTCAAAACGAATCTTTACATAAAAGGAAACTCTTGAAACCTTCATCAACTTCATCATCATCTTGGTCAAAACACTTATGTGTTCACTATCACTGAACCACATGAATCATGCTCTACATGTTTACCTCTTCCAATTGTACTATTAGTACAATCATCTTATTGATAGGTGGTGTTAATATTATTATGCCACATTGAAGAAAAAACTCTTTGGTAGGTCTCTATATGAAATAATATTAACTCAAGGTACTATGCTCATAATCCTTATACGGAATCCTAGACGGAAAATGTCATGGTTAAATCTCAAAATAGATAATATTTACTATGGTCAATGATTATATATAAAGATATGACTTGAGTAGTGAATTGAAAATACAATATATTCTTATATGATTTATGTTCTGATGTTTCCCCCCATAACCAGATCCTATATGTACCCAATGGAAAAAAATGTGTCAGTTTCCAGGTGAATGGATACGTCAGATGCAACACAATCACAAGAGTCCCCGACCTGAGATCCAATCTCAAAAAATATAACACTATTTTTATTAAACAGAAACTAATATCACTGTAAAAAAAATCAAATATCAGGTATTAAGAAGGATAACTCCACTAATAAAATTATTTCATGATTGAATAACTCAGGACCCGCCTGCCTTAAAATATGTCTACTGTGGCAACCCCATTCCATCCTTAATTATTCAAGGGGCTATAAACTAGTTCCTACTTTGAATAAAACTCACATTTACGGCCTTAGGTTGAGGAAACTGAATAAAAAAACATATCCAAGACCATAAAGTAATAAAATGTAATATAAATGTGTCAAAAAATGCATGCATTTGTAAAAATCCCCCAATTCCATTATAAAAAAAATACTGTAAAATGGAAAGGTTCAAATATAAGCACAGGAAAAATTGTAAATAATTCCAACATAATAGTATCATGGGACTATAGTAAAATGTGACACCTGACACAATCCACGATTTGTCTAATCCAAATATTTACTCCTACTTATCATGGAACACTAATAACCCCATTGAATCATAAGTTGTTTTCACAAGACATGAATCATGTGGGGAGATCCAAAGAAGTGGTAAGTTTAGAAATACCTTGTATGACACCCTAAAATCATTATGAATAAATAATCAATATTGTTAGTGATACGATCACATGGATATGTAAACACCATATATGATAAGAATTTCTAGATAAACTCATAGAAGACACACAATATCATGTTCTAACCCAAATTGGAATCTTAAGATTACTTCTCAAAAGATCTATATGACACTCGCCCATGATAAAACACTCCATGAGTCTGATAGAACAGATGGATTCTATCTAATAGTTCATTCACATTGAGTCTCACCATATGTAGCACATTCTAGATCTCTAAAGTGATCGACCCAATGATGGGTATCACACCCAAATCCAATAGTTATAACAGCAACATAATCCTGATTAACCCTCCAATTAGACAATCAACATAAATTTAGTGTTGTTCATGATGATTCTGAGAATCCCCCATATATAAAATGACGTTGTTTGAGGATCTCATTCTAGGACTCATGGATTGATTCCAACAACAATATCTGAGTCTAATTTTCCTTTGGAAGGATCACTGTCTTATAAATATGATTTGATTCCATAATAAACCATAAGCAAATAATCATGGGAATTTACACAAATGAAACTCATCCATGTTGAAGGAACAAGGTCTTCATGAAATATTTGATGAAGTAAAGAGAGTTAGATATTAGTAAAAAACATGTCGCTTAGTCTACATATATATCATGATATTTTCTCATTTCCATGTCCAGGTAGAACTAAAAAATTCATGTGCACTTTGCCGTTTCCATGTTCATGACTCTCCACATGTACTATTGGCTCATCCAGTGGCCCAAAACTTTTTTGGTACTTGTAATCTAAGTGAAAATGTGAATTATAAAAGTCGGATCACATGCTATGTAGAACATGGCCCATATTGTGTGACACTTACCTCTTCTGTGAAAACCCTAGAACTGTATCCAAGCCACCAAAATACATGTAATATCTAATTACATGATGTTTAGATCAGGATTATTTAGAACCCAAGATGTCATATCATGGTTCATAATTTTCTCCCCTAGCCTCTAATCAAGATGCATATCATGCCAAAAAGAATGGATTTAGCCTTGCAGAACAACAAAATGCCCGTTTCATGGAATCTATCCATATAATTCACAAAATAAATCCATTTTTTCTTATCCAATTCACTAAACATAAAAACCCAAGAAAAGAACCCATTTTCGGGCCTGATCCACCTTGATAGACCTATTCCATTGTTAATCAAAATTAGGATCTACGATATCATTCCATTGTTCAATGAAACATGTGTGTAATTTTTTTATGGTTTATTTATTAAATAATAAGCCAAATCAATGAATTATGATGAACAAAAAAATAATGGTTGATAAAATGAAAAAAAATTCTTATTCTCGAATAATATCTAATATGTACCTAAAATATGCTCAGTCTACAAAACAATTAATTTATTGATTGATTTGTATTCATCATCTGAATAATAACACTAGGTTAATGCTCTATTGAATAGATGTCCAAAATTGAATTGTTTCAATCCCTAGTGAATAATAATTATACATCAATATCATTAGCGAGTCCCTCAAATTTCACTGTACATCGATAAATGAGTATGATCCAATTATTGTTCATATGAGAATGATCCTCAAATTATATGACTGTCATATATCTGGAGTTCTATGGATCACCTTTGTATTTTCCCATAGCTACGTTTTTGTAAGTGAGTTTAAGGTATCTAATAATATTTTAATAAAATATATAAATTATTTTATTTATCTTTTAATTTTCTTGTGGGTGTACTCATCTCGAACTTCTAATTCCCTAAAGGTTATCAAATCAAATGGTAAAACCCATTCCCATAACCCAACTGTATCACCATATTTATTATACATTTTCATTAATTTGGAGTTGTTTCAATTTTTTTAGAAATCCATTTTGACATGAGATCAATATATTTCATATATTTAAATAATCAATTTTAGGATCAATGGGATTCAGAAACAAATGCATCCATAGTTGTTGGTCTCAAAAGTATTAATATATATTATTTCAAAGACATTACAAGGAAAAAACAATAGCATTATATATTATAAGCAATCCACTACATTTTTCTATATTTTTATTGTTAATATGCATGATAGGAAACAAATAAACAAATCGAGTTAAATATTTTATTTTATTGAAAAAAGTATATAAAGTGTGATTTGGGATCCCATGTGTAGAATATATTTTTTTAATAAGATTATAAATCATTTCTTGTTAATAATGTTTATTTGAGCTGTTTCAGAATTCCATGAGATGTGTTGATGTTATAACTAGAATGATTGTAAGAATTATTATTTCTAGAGATAGATTTGACAAATAGAAATGGAATATGTCATATAAAAAAGGAATTTTCTCCATATCATATGATATTTTATAAAATATGTATGATATATTGAATTTAATATGACAATGTTGTCATATAATAAATTATGTTATCAAGTAATATATTGTTTCCAAATGTGTATGATACATGTAATATATAAGATACAACATTTCATAAGATTCCTAAATGTTATTAAGATACTTATAGATTCATATGACATGATGAGATCATAAGAAGCCAATAATGATTTCATATTATAGATGGTGTTAATTGTAAAATACATAAATTTCAGAAAATTAATATTTTAATAAGACATGATGTTTTCATAAGACACTTGGACTTCATACAATTACCTGATTTCAAAATATATTCTCTAAAAGATATCATATTTCATGAAAATTAGAATTATACATATTTGAGTATACTAATGTTAAATAAATATTATTTTTCCCCATACATACACAAATATATAAAATTTATAATAAGATGAAGGTAAATTTTAAATAAGATAGAACGATTTGATGCCAACATCAATCCAGATCATACACTTTTGTGTCCCAATTTATAGGGTCATCCATACATGGATTAATAATTCAATGGAGATTAAAGCAATATATTTTGTGGATATTTTTTAATATTACAATATCTTGAGATTATTATGGATTTTAATCACTTTTAACTATAATTTTTATTTCTATTGTTTTATAAGGAGAATAAAAACATAAAAATATCCTATATACATAATTAAGAAGATAAACATGTTAATTGGATAAATTTGGGATTATGTATTAAAATATCTGTAATAATATTAAAAATAATAACATAATATTATATTAATATAAAAAGTTTATAATGGATGATGAAAAAGTCATAAATTTAGAGTATAGAAAAAAAACTAATCTACTACACTATCATGATGATAAAATGGGAGTCTAAATCATGATTATTTTAAAAAGGGAGAAGACTTGCATCCCAAAACATTAAATAAGATGATGGTATTTCATATCATTAAAGATTCAGAAATTTATGAAATATGGAAAGATAAAATTATTTCCATCATATACTAATGTACTTAACGGATGGAGTGAATAAAATTCAGATGATCTACAGGGCTTGTGAAAGAATATCAATTTTATTTGGAATTGAAGAAACTCTGATAAAAAATATATTATACTTATTTTCTTCACAATTGATTTGTATATTCGAATGTGGAATGCTATATTTTATTCTAGGAATATATAAATAAGATAATATTTGGAATATATATAGATATTGTCAGGAAGATCCTTGGTGTGACCACTAGGGGTTATAATGGAGAATTTAAGATTGGGGAATAATACTAATAAAAATTATAGTATTTTAATGTTTATGATTTTAAAAACATTATATTCTCTATATTCAGGTTTTAATATTTCATAATAATAAAGGTAGTGTTTAAATTATGTGAATCATGATCTTAACTAATCATAGAAGTCTAATTAATAAAATGGTTTAACAATATGGTATAAGAGATTCACCAAAATTTTTAGTGATCTAGCCTGAAATAGGCTCTACAAAATGAATGTTTGGGAGGTACTACCATAAGAATGTTTAATATATATTTCATAGATAGAGAAAGGACCAACCAATGATGATCAAAATTTAACACAAACCATTTATGTAACTAGATTGATTATATTCTTTTCATTATATTATTACATTACAAATTGAGTTTATGTTTATAAAAATAACATTTAAAAAAGTTATTATGGGAGGAAAAATAAAAAATTATTATACATTCATTGAGATTATTTTTATAACATATTCATTAAAAATTAATTTATGGAATTTATTAGTGTTATAATTTTACCACTATTTATTTTAGAGAATAAATGGATATGACCAATTATTGATTCTTTGTAACATTATTGTATATTCCCAAAAAAGATTTAAAAGTATAAGTAGAAAATGTAATGAAATGGGATCATATAAAATGTATAATTTATTTATTAATATTATATATATTTTCCATTCATTAACTTTTTTATTCCAAATTTTTTTATTTAAAAAGATAGTATATCTTTATTCCACATCATATATTTATATTATTTTTATAAACTAAGATACAATGATATTATTATGAAAAACATAATAAACAAATTCAAAATATAATTTTATTAAATTATATTGTGTAACAAGATTTATGATTACGTGAATATATATATGTCACTATTGGATTTGTTAATATAGATTTGGTTGAATTGATTTATTTGTGAAAAAAAAATTATATAATTTTAATATAATCATTTCATAGAGTAATTTGACAATGTATTGAATTTTAAATATGTCATTTTACTCTTCTTTAATTTTCTAAATGGTATGTTAAAATATTTAAAATATTTTTTATTCAAATAATTGAATTATCATGATTTAATCTGTAATTTAAAACCATATAACTATTATTTTGAACAATAAGAAATATTTTCATGTAAAAATTCATCATGAGGATTGATGTACTAAAGATAGTTTTAATTTTATAGATATTCTGTGTTATTTAAATATAATTTACAGTCATCCTACGATAGTTTTATAACATTCAAAAATATTTTTATGAGTATATTGAACAATGAGTATTGGTGAATTTGAAAATAGTTTAATATATAAATAAATTTGAAATAATGATATAATAAAAGAAAAAATGAATTGACATTGATTAATAAGAATGAATTTGAAGGAAATTAAAATACAACCTTGTTAAAATTTATCATTATAATCCCCATATAAAAATAAATGTTACGGTATATTGTGAAATAAAATAACAATCAATTTTATTTTATTTTTTAAAAAGTGATTAATTGTAATATATTTACATATAAATTTTATAATATTTCTAACATTGATAATTGTTGATATTAATTAAATATGATGTTGAAAAATTATTATTATGTTTTTGTGTATTGTTGTAGAGAACAATTCTTGAGTATTTTAAATAGCTTAAGTGAATAGGTGTTTTATTTTCAAAAACATTTAACAATATAAATGTTTTTACCTTAATTTGTGATATTTAAAAAATATTTTAGTTTATAAATTAGTCTTTGGAAATGTATTATACTAATATATAGAATATGAAATTATATCATTTTTAATTTGCTAATTTAAATTTTTTTTGATATAAATTTAAATTCTAACAGTTTAACAAATTGGTTTTTAGAAGTGGGAAAATGTGTCATGTTGGACAGTAAATTTATTTTGGTTTGAGTAGTAGAAAAAAATACCATGATTAATAAATGACATATAATCTACATATTTGTTGTAAAGTTAAATAATTTATGATATAGAAACCATGCAGAACAAAGAAATTGTGGTTTAAAGAGAGTGCTTTCTAGTGAAGATTGAATGGAATCATAAAAAAATGAGCATATCCTGGTGGATCAATGATAGTGAAATAAAGAGAAACATTTGAAAACATGTGATGACATTTATTTAAATTTCATAGTTTTTTTATGAAAGGATATAAAATTCATCCCTTAATTTAATATAATGAACTCATCATGAAAGTTGATCATTTGAAATTCAAATGGATCAGATATATAAAAAACATCATGGTATTCTATCAATGGAAAATTAAATTACATTTAATCAATTTGGATGTATGAAAAGAGAGTGATTTATTATAATAAATGACTATTATGTTTTTATTGATTAGAAACCACTGGTTTTTTCATAAATAAAAATTATTTTTGGATTTATCTATAGTGAACATTAATTAATTATTATGATATTGTGAATAAAATATGGGATAGTTTATTTATGAATTATTAATTAAATGATACTTATTTACACAATTCATATATTTTAAATAATGTTACCTGATAAGGGTGGATGAATTTGTACTTTTTTTTCAAAGAATAAAAACGTATTTTTATTTTAATATAATTTTTTGATATTATATTTTTTGGTTTATTCTCATATCATGTGTAATTATATCTTTTGGTTCCAACTAGATAACATGAACATTAAACAAAATCCATTGAATTCAAATTTTTATCTTGTTGATCATTCATAAAATTAACTATAAACTCGTAATGTTCCTTCAATCTCAGGATAAATGCATGATCGATTATTTTTATGAAATTCTTTATATCATATTATTCTATTTATATTACCTATATACCACATGTGATATAATATTATAGGGTTAAAAATCATGAAAATTTCACTCTATTATAATTTATTGATCATATTTGAGTTAAATGTTTAGGTTTAACTCTTTGAAATTCCACTTCATCCCACTAATAATTTAAACATCTTAAACGAGATCAAAACGATTACAAATATATAGTAAACATTTCAAACATGACATTAATATTTAAAAGATTATTTTTTACACTTTTTTATATCATTTGTTAAATTAAAATCTATTAACACTGATCATTTATTCTAAATATTCGTAATGAACCTGAAATAAATAAAATGAATTTAGAACACTATTTTTCCCATATTAACATTTTTAATTAAAACATATTATGAATACATCAATAAAAAATTTAAATTTTTATAATTCAAACATTGAATGAAATAAATTTCAATTCAGTAAGTATATACCCATGATCCACTATGATTAGATATTCGATAACCAATAAAAATGGGGAACACTTTTTTAAAAACAACAATACATCTGAATTCTTAAACTTGTGGATATAAATTATATGTCTCCCTATAGTATTTTATTTCTATTTTATTAATCCAAAATAATAGAAATATATAGGTATCTTAATATAAATTATTTTAGGTAAATATTTAAGGATAATGTTTAGCAACGATATGGTCCTAAGAATAGTAACTATTTAATAAAATCTCATTGTTTAACCCACATTATGATGATGGTTTATTTTTTTCATATTTTCTTAAATAAGTTTTCAGTTTATATAAGATATTATAGAGTGGATGGATGAATCTTTTGAGATCCCTATAGATAACATTCAAATTTTAATAAGATCATGATATGATTTTATATATCATGAAGTTACTTATATTAAGGATTTAGATATTGAGTACAAACTAAGTGAATTGTTCATGAGGTAAATTTGATAATGCTACTCTTATTTTCCAATGGAAAGTACAAAATGATTTATTTTTTAATTTTTTTTATTATTCAGGCTAAGTCTATATTTTAGGATGTTTGAATAATATGTAGTAATTGAATATGAGAAGATATTAGAAAATTAAAAAATTTTAGTGTTTCACAATAATATACAAATGAAAAATTCTAATATGTAATTTTCATGAAAATTGAGAATATAGAAAACTGTGAATATATAATTAAATACATATAGGTATATCGAATATTTTTTTTCTAAAATCTTATAAATCCACAATTACATGTAATGGTTTATTTTTGAATATGTATATGTAATTAAAAATATAATTTGGAAATGTGATTATTTTCACTACCAAATGTGAATGTAAAATATTCAACATGTATGAGTCTTTTTATGGTTCCCATGAAAATGGGCTGAAGGGAAAATCCTCACTATGATACATCAATATAATATTTATTAAATAAGGGAATGTTCCTTAATATGTAAATAAAATCAAAAATATTGAAATTGGAAATGACAAGGGACATAATGTGATATGTAGTGGTAAGGTTCTCAATATATAACATTCATCATAATGATAAGGGAAATATTTAAGTTTCTTTATAGTTATGAATTAAGGTTATATAAATCTTCCATAGGAAACATAAGAGTTCTATATTTAAAAAATGTGTTTTTATAGAATCAAATACTCTACAGAAGAATAAATCAAATAATTATCGATATGTTCAACTATAATTTAAATAGAATTATTTAGATTATAATTTTGTATCAGTAAAATGGATTTGGTGAAGAAAAATGTAGTGTGATATATTCTTCAGTGGAGAATAAAATCACTATATAAATATATTTATGGATTAAAATACATGCAATATTGGTTATGTGGATTCTGATATACTCACACATTGAGAAAAAGGCCATTCCACAATTTTATATAAAGGTAGTGATTGGGGAGGTATTCTATTCATTATAGTGTTACTATGTGTTTTTAGGCATACATGGATAGAATATTGCAACATGTATTTTGTAGATAGAGGAGACACTATAAGTTTGGATATCACTTGAGATAAAAGAACATTCCTTTAGTCGGATTAATATAGGTTTTATGTGATTATTATATATAAATACTTAATTATTGATATAGTTGTAATATTAACTAAAAAATATCCAGGTGAGGTATTGATTATATAAGATTAGAAGTAGTTTAATAATATATTATATATTGAAAACTAAAATAGCAATTGGATTGAACCTACTTCTATTGTATGATATCAGCACTGTGGAAAACATATTCACTAAATCCTAAGTAGTATTATTTATATAGTGGAGGAAGAACACAATGTAACACCCAATGATTTCATAGTATGTTATCTCTTCAAAGTAGTTCAATAACTTGCGTTACATGCAACACCGAGTTCGAGCGCCCTACAACTTACAAAACTAGATGTTCAAAAAGTGGTTATGAATAGTATTAACTTGATATTAAATCATTTATACTATATATAATTTTAACATCCATATTATGTTATTCATAGACATAATATAAGAACAAATTCATTTTTTCAGGTAAAATAAGTATTTTTCAGAAAATCCAATTTTACAGCTTTTTAATGGCAGACAATTATTAAAACAAAAATTTTACACTTTTATATATTCCATTTAATTAAATTAAATTCATATTTAGCATCGGGGCATAAAAATTTAGTTTCTATAAATTTTTGGTTCATTTCGGATAACTCTCAAATTTTGACAGAGTAAAAAATACTATGTATTAATTGAAAACAACATTTTTAATTGAAATAATTTATATTGTTAAATTATGAATTTGAAATATTTTGAATTATAATTAGACTATATTTTTACCATTTTATACAATTTAGGTCATTATTTGTAATCTCACATTTAAATTTGACATAAACACATGTTAATCTTTTGATTGGTTTTATTTTTTAAAAGCTCGCATTTTGGTTTTGACAACGGGTATTTTTTTCAAGAAATAACTGCAACATATATGTTTTAAATTTGGTAAAATAGTGTTAATTTTTTAATTTATAATATCAAAATTATATTATAGTAAATTTTTGATATTTTTCTAAAATCATTCAATTTTGATGAATAGTGAAAACAAAGTTTTATTGGTTTAAACTGACAAGTTATTTAAATAGTTATTTATTTTATTTAAATTTATTTTAGGTCAAATTAAATACATAATACATAAATAATTTAAATATAAATCATTGGAGTGTTTTAATTATAAGAATAGATATATAAAAATTTTATTGAACTTTTTACCGCCTTTTACCCACCTTCTATGAGCATTGGCAAATTTTCTTAAAACATAATTTTACTGCTTCATTGAGTTGAATTTCAAAAATTATATAGACATGGTTAATATTAGTATGTAAAACATGGTTCAATAAGATGGAAATAATTTTTGGTGAATAGTAACTTTTGAGTTTTGTTTACCATATTTAAAAGTCAATAGGGTTATTAAGGGTAAAAATGATATCCTAATTACCCTAACACATGTCCTAATGAAATTAGATAAGTATAATTCGAAAAAAAACATCCTTAGGAATAAAATATGATCCTTTTTGTTCCACTTGGATTAGAGTAGGGAAATTATTTTTATTTTATTTAAAGAAGAGTTATAAGAGTTTAATTCAATGTTTAATAACTAAATGATTTTTAATATTGGGTTACACAAAATATATGTAATATCCCAAGTAAATAGAGAATGTGAAATTTTTCATATTTATTAATATGTGTGAATTAAATATTAATTTTACTTTAAAGGGATTTCTATGTTCGATAGTGTACCCGATATGAAACAACCAGATTCATTGAAATCATACGTTGCACACTTATAATATATTATTATTATTTTAAATGGTAGTTAATTCCTAGACATTTTATTGGTAGGAATGGAAAAACTAACTAAAATATGACTATACATGTTTGTTAAATTTATTTACATTTATCCAATAAAAGATAGAGGCTTAAAATGTGAATGAATCTAATTTTAAACATAATTTACATTAAAATGTCGATTTACCGCATTTTAGTGGTGAAAAATCATTGAATATTGTTTAGTCACTTTAATAAATTCTATTTGACCAAATTAAATCCTTCTTTAGAATGGGGACCTAAAAATTTACTTGGGTTAGTTTTTTTTGGTAATTTTCTAAAAAAGTGCATTTTTTATGAATAGTGAAAAATAAAGAATTTTAATTCAAAAGTGCCTTTTAATATAAATTATTTAAATGATCATATTATATTTTCAACTATTTTTAAAGTGTAATTGGAATATATTTTCATTATTTAATCCAATTTTTTATATTGTATTGAATATCACTTTGAAATTGGTCATAAAAAATTGTCAATCTTATGATAGATATTATTTCTTAAAAACCAGTTATTTGTTTTAACAGTAGGAATTAATTATAAAATTAATTAATGCAACTTTTATGTTTTGAATTTGGTAATATAGCCATTATTTTTGAATTCAGAATATCAAATTTTTCATAGGGTGAATTTCTGGTATTTTTCTGGAAAACATTAATTTTTGATGAATAATGAAACCAGTTAGTATTAGTTAAAAAACCGACTTTTTCATTTAAATGAAATTTTACCGCTTCTGTGAGTTGAATTTTGAAAATCCAACATACATGGTTGTTACCAATAAGTAAATTTTGGTTTAATAAGATGAAAATAATTTTTGGTGAATAGTAAATTTTAACTTTCATTTAAAGTTGTTAAAGTTAAATAGGGTAATTCAAGGTTAAAAGAATATTATAATAATTCAAAATTTACCTTAACACATGTCTCATCTTTATTGGATGAAAAATGGCCGACCATGGACATCTATGGGTATATTTTGGGACCCCATGGAACCACTTATGAAAGATAATGGCACATTAGATTAAATAATTTAATGTAAAGGAAAAAATGAAATAATAAAGATCTTTTAGTAAGTTAATTTTTATATGGTGTTATATAAATTATAATTTAGACTATAAATTATCATTATAAATCTAAAAATATTTCCTACATCATGGTTTTTTTATAATACTTAGACTTCAAATGAATTAAATTATTTATGACACAATAATGATGCAGTGTTTTCCACATTTATAAATGATTTAAATAAATAAATTTTATAATGACTAATATAATATCCAAAACCTGACCAATTCATATTGGTTGTTTTTATATAGAATATGAGTTAGAATATCTTCTATTTTAATGTGTTTTGGACCTTTTGAAACCAAAGATAAGTTTATAATGAAATAATGTTTTCACACTTTCCTAAAGAGCCCGTCCTCCCCCTTATAAAAGGAGACCACTTATAACCAACTCATCACACCTCTCAGGCATTTTTGTTCATCCAAACTCTATCTAATTACACTCCCTACTTCCTTCTCCACCTTCGAGAAGCATTACCTTAGGCAGAAGTCACATCAAGAAGTCCCTTAGGTTCATACCAAAGGGAGTTACCCAAATTAAAGTTAATATTTTCTCTTAAATTGTTTTCTTTAATTTTACTTATCCAACCCTTAAAAACTTTATGTTCAATTATTTTATAACAACAACAATATCCTCAATATACTAGGATGTTTTTAATAGAAGGATTCGAACTAAAAATACACACACCTCCATCTAATGGGTGAAGAACATAATGCTTCTGTGGACGGAAAACAAACACCTCACGAAATGATTATTGTTCAATTATCTCCTATCGCCTCTCATGGTCTCCATTATGATGGAACAATATTTATATAGTATATATATTATTTTTATGTTTTCTTTATGCTTTTGTAATTTCAATTTATAGCATAATTTTATGGTTTTTATTATTTGTAAACGTGATAATTTCATTAGAGGAAGTGCAGACTACCACCCCCTCAAAGTGATATGACTCGTTCATACCATATGTGGAATGTATAAAGGATATATTTAATAATATCATATATGATACAATACTGGAATTATAATACTACTATGTATCATTATGTTTTAATTCCATTAAATATGAAATAGAAATGGATGTAGCGTTCATGCGTACGTACGGCTTACCGTCACCATGAACGGTGCATTTCATTTCTTACCTCTAAATGTTATATAGTATTATAAACACATGTATATACTGGATATATAAGATATATATTATATATACATCATTATTATCCTCTTGGATATAATGGAATATTGACCAAATGTACAACTTGTAAATATAAGTTGTTCATTTTTTACTCAAGTACCAAATATCGACCAAATGACCATTATTAACATAAATGATTACATAATGTTTATATAATGGTAATAATTGATATATAAGGAATTATAAAATTAAAAGAGGTTCATAAACAAGAATAAATTGACTTTATTTTATTATTCAAGAGATTAAAGAATGATTGAGTCAAGTCAGACAACAAGGTAAGTGGATTTCTTATCTCACTTTCAATTCCATGATATTTCAAATGTTTTCCACTTATTTATTGCATGTGATGTGTTTTGTAATTCCATTTGATATATATTATCATTATTATATTTATATTCATGGTATTATGTGATTCATTTGGTGGTGATTATCTTTTGGTCATACGACTCGATTGATTACAACGAAGTAATGGGTTTTCATCTCACTTTTTATTCCCATGAGATTCATTCTATATTGACCACTATTTTATTTTATGTGGAATATGTACTATCAATTATTGTATTAATTTTGTAATATAATATAATTTTTTGGTATTTAAATATTCCCTTAATTATCCTTCTTTGATGTGGTGCATCTTTTGTATGTTACCCAATCTGTAAGGGAACCTTTCAGCCTCCTCTTTTTAGAATACATCTTTTTTTATGTCCTTTAATTTACATCTTATTATGTTAGGATATGTTCTTCTATATCCTTATTGAAGTAAATTGAATTTCTAAGTGGTGAAATACCCTTTTTATCTCATCAACTAATATTATGAATTTTAAATTGACGCTGTTTGCTGTAGAATTTTTACAAGGGACCTTATTAACCCAATTTCAATTCTTTGGGTTGCACTTGTACTTCTTGAATATGTCATCCTATGAATATGTGTGAATGAACTCAGATTTTTTACACTTATTATCTACTTATATTGGGTGTATTTATATTTTCACACATAATTATGTGATTTATTTATCCTTAATTTATGGATACCATCTTTATAAGGAATTTCATCTCAATTTACATTTCCGATGAGACTTCATTGTTGTTATCAACCAATTCACACTTATATGGTGTATATAATATCCATTTACATATTTTATAATGAATCCCTTTATTCTCATGATATTATAATGTTTTGATTAAATTTTTTTCCTCAATTATTTGTATTCAAGCATCTCTCTTTTTGTATGAAAAACTCTATAACTAAAATATCGTTTTAAATGTTTTAAAGATTTATTCTCCTAAATAGTTCTCCTTAATTTCCATGTTTTCAAAATGTGTTTTAGGATTTATTTACATTGAAATTAATGTATTAAAATTATAATTCATTTAAAAACATCATAGTGGTATGGGACACTTTTATTCAAAAATCTCTTTTTAAATGGTTTATAAAAATGGATATATTATTTCAATATATTGAAATTACATAGTGTGACTTAAAATGAAATGTTATTAATGAAATGTTTATATTTGAAATATTTTATGTGTTGTGATGGTACTGGGAAATTTGATGGGTGGTTACGCGATAAACCATATAATGGGTGGTGCTTTGAAAACCATGAGGGGTTGTTACATTATAACCTTCAACGCATTGGGTGTGGAAGTCAGTCATATTGTTATTCCATTTAGTGATATGTGGGGAAGTCGACCGTATTTTTATTCCATTTATGTATGTTTATGTCCCACGATACCTTTATATGTTATGTGTTCTTTATATGGGTTTTATAGTAATATTTTTGTTACAAAAGGTTATGTAATTATCATTTATTCAATGAAGAGTATTTACTACTTTATAAAGGTGAAATTTATTACTTATGATAAAGTATTATTAGTTTACCTATTGTTTTGAAAAACTAATAGTTGTCCTTCTTTGTGTATCCCATAATAAGAATTTTATTCTCATCTCATGTTTTTTATATGCTTTTCACATGACATAATGTGGAATTGGGTCATGGATGGGATTAAGGAAAGGTCACATTGTCTTAAACATGGAACTAGACATGACTCTTTTCTTTAAGAGTTCATGTTTTGTTATAAAATTGAAACATTATAGAAGTTTCTACATTTATTCATTTGATATGTAATAGTTATGTCCCAATTCTCTAAAACTCTAAACCTGAAAATATCCTCAATGTGAATTATTCATTTAATTCAATATTATTTAAGGTTTATTTTCATGTACTTATAGTTGGTATTAGAGGTCGGTTTAGATAACTTCATAGGTTAGGGTATTCTTTAAGCATAAGTGACATAACCATAATGGTTAGTATTATAGAAATATTTGTAGGTTTTTTATAATGTAAATGAGTTTATGATAATTGGAATATGTATATCTTAGTATTTAACCTTCTCATAATATATTATATGATGATTTCACTGATATACTCACACTGATCATTTTGGTTTTAGTAAATGGCTGGATCTAGCATGAATCAATGTCAACGTGGATGTGAAGAAAACTGTGATGGTTTTATGAATGAGAAACTAAATGAAATGAGATCTGTAATGAGTACACTTATGGTAATTCTCACCCAAATATCACGAGTCATGATTGACAACCTCAACCATGGTGATTTTTATAATGCATCGTGTATGAGAGAAACAAATCCCTACCGATGTTTAGGTAATAAACATAAAGGTAAGTATGTTCAAAAACCTATGTGTCAAGGATGTGAAAAGATACATCTAGGAAAATGTTTCAAAGGGACAAGAAGAGGCTACAGATGTGGAAATGAAGGTCATAAAGCAAGAACCTTCCATGGAAAAAGGAAGCATCCAGTTGACTCTAGGAAAAGGAAAGTAGATCATTCTGAGAGATCAATTGATTGTTTTCAATCTGGTGTGAATGGTCATTATACAAATAGATGTCCTACAAAGATGTATCAGGAATGGGATCGCCAAGATATTACAAATATATGGTTACCAATACCTAATTATATTCCAATTGAGGATGAAGAAATTGACAATGACCAATGAATGTTATGGATTATTTCTTAACATATGTTTTGACATTATTGAATCATAGGATATGATTAATGATTCTATTTGTAGGAAAAAAGTATTTCAGAATAATTTGTAAAGGAATGGTTAATGGATCATGATGAACGTTGAATGAGTAAGAAGTCCATATACAAGGGATTCAAGTGTCATGATAGATTTTAAGATGGTGAAATGCTTAAAAGTATTAAGGCTCTTTTGATGATGGGATTACATTAGAAGTCTTTTTATAGTGTGTGTATCCTTGAAGTCTGATATATGAAAATTTTATTCAAGGAACAATTTTCTTTTCTACTATGGATATAGTTATAAAGAACCATTTGCATTTGTATGATCCTTTAATTTGAGGCAATTATATGTTAATACATTTTGGGATGAAAAATTAATGTTATTAGATAAACTTTGTGGTTAAAATATGATATGGTTATTTTTGACGAAATTATCTCTTTCTGGGAATGTTATAATTTTTTTTAAAAAGTACAACACTAAACTGCATGACAACCCGTCACTTCAGACAAAGCTACGGTAATCAAACCCACAACCAAAGTGCGAATGGGAATTACCCCTACCACTAGACTACCTGAATTTCCTGGTTAGTATGATTAATTCAATTTAGTTAGATGATTTTATGAAACAAGAATAATTTTATTTTGGGTTATATATGGAATTGATTAACCTATCATGGAAAATATGTTATTAGGTTAATTACATTTCAATATGATTCATTAAGATTATCTAATGTTATATGGATATAAATGTTAAGATTTTTCTTGGAAGACTATGTGATTAAATCCAAATGAGATTTGGGTTTTCATATTAGTTTGGAATACTTTGAATAATTTTATGGACAATTATTTATCAAATGGTCTTTGTTGAACTTTGGGGTTTGTATGAAATTTTATGAGATTAAGAGTAGTTTTTTGTAAAAGATTATCTTTTACGGGTATTATCTGATATCACACAAACCATTTTGGTTTTGGTTAATTTTTAAAGACATGAAAAAATATAATACATATTTTATGGAATATGTGATTCTATAGAAGTTGATTATAGCGATTTTAATGTGACCAAGTCAGTTTGAATACTCATAGTTGGGACAAAAGATGCATTTGTTGTATAAATTTAGAAAACTATGAATGTATTTATGACAAGTAAGTTTGTTTATTTATGTTATTATTATATGTAGTAAATAAAATCTTGAAAATTAGCAAAAGGAACCTAAAAAAACATTATTGGTTTACCTATCCTACTGGGTAATCAAAGACCATTTAACACATCACAAGGTTGTGATTTTCTGGTGGTTAACTTTCTCCAAATCATGTTTTCTACCACTCTCCATCAGAACATGATAGCTTGTTTTCCCTTCCATATCAATTTTTCCATGATATCATAGTATCTATTGTCTTAGGTAAACTTTGAACTTCTCTTTCTTTCTTTTAAAGTGATATTTTTACACTCTTTTCCGATTTGGGACTTTTAATGAAGTTTACAAGACTAGTTGTAAAATTACGAGGATGCAATTCCAAAAAGGGGGGAAGGATGTAACATCCTAGGTAAATATAGAACAAGAAATTTTTCATATTTATTAAAATTGTTGAATTAAATATTAATTTTAACTTAAAGGGGTTTCTTTGTTCGATAGTGTACACGATACGCAACAGTGGGTTTATTTGAAATATAACATTATACACTAATAATATAATATTATTATTTTAAATGGAAGTCAACTCCTAGCAGTTTTATTGGAATGAATTAAAAGATCTAACTTCAATATGATTATAAAAGTTTGTTAAATATATTTACATTTATCCAATAAAATTTAAAGGCATTAAATGTGAATGAATATGATTTTAAGCAGAATTTACATTAAAAGGTCAATTTACCACCTTTTAATGGAGAAACCTATTGGAATATATTTTGGTCACTTTAATACATTATATTTAACCAAATAAAATACTTATTTTGAAATGGGAAATCAAAATTTACTTTGGGTAGATTTTTGGTATTTTTTTGAAAATGATCAATTATTTTGGCGAATAATGAAAAATACTGTATTTTACATCAAAGTGCCTTTTAATATAAATTATTTTTATGCATATATTATCTTTAATATTAGTTTTATTATGTAATTGGAATATATTTTCATCATTTTTCCAACGGTGGTCATTGTATTGAATTTCACTTTGAAATTGGACACAAACAAGTGTCAATCTTTTAATGTATATTATTTCTTGAAAACACATTATTTGTTTAGATAGTGGGAATTATTTATATAATTAATTAATGAACCTTCAATTTTTTGAATTTGGTAAAATAGAAATCATTTTTGAATTCAGAATATGAAATTTAGAAAAGGGTGAAATTTTGGTATTTTTTCTAAAAACATCAATTTTTGATGAATTGTGAAACCACTTAGTAGTAGTTGAAAATTTATTTTTTCATTTAACTGAAAATTTACCACTTCTGTGAGTTGAATTTCAAAAATCAAACATACTTGGTTGTTATCAAGAAATAAATTTTGTTCAATAAGATGAAAATAATTTTTAGTGAATAGTAACTTTTGACTTTTATTTAACACGGTTAAATGTAAATAGGGTAATACAAGGTTAAAAGAAAACTATAATAATTCAATATTTACCTTAATACTTGTCCTAACCTTATTAGATGAGTAATGGCCGGCTTTGGGCATCTTTTGGTATATTTTGGGACCCCATGGAGCCACTTATGAAAGATAATGACACTTTAGATTAATTAATTTAATCTAAAGGCAAAATTGACATAAACAAAAATCTTTTTGTAAATTAATATTTATATGTTGTTATATAAATTTTATTTTTGACTATAAATATTCATTGGAAAGATAAAAATATTTCCTACATCATTGTTTGTTTTATAATCTTTAGACATAAAACGTATTAAATTATTTATGACATAATAATGATGCAGAGTTTACCTCATTAATAAATGATTTAAATAAATATAATTATAAAGACTAAAATAAATTTAAAACCAGTCCAATTTCTATTGGATGATTTTATTTCGAATATGAGTCATCTCATCTTGGACTTTAATGTGTTTTGGACCTTTTGAAACTGAATATAAGTTTATAATAAAATAATGGTTTCACACTTTTCTAAAGAGAAACTCCTCCCCCATATAAAATGAGAGCACTTATAACCAAATATTCACACTTATCATGCCATTTTCCTTGTCCAAAGACTACACAATTGAGCTCCCGACATCACTCTCCTCCTCCTAGATTCCTTACCTTAGGAAGAAGGCTCTCCAAGAAGTCATTTAGGTTCAAACCAAAGGGAGTTACCCAAATTAAAGGTAACTGTTTCTCTTAAATTATTTTTTTTTATTTTAATTCGCCAACCCCTAAACTCTTTTTGTTCCTTTCTTTTATAACAACAACAGTATCCTCAATATACTAGGATGTTTTTATTACATGTATTCTAACTAAACTTACAAACACCTCCATCTAATGGGTGAATAAAATAATGTTTCTGTGGATGGAAAAGAAATTCCTCACGAAACGATGATTGTTCAATTATCTCCTACCGCCTCTTATGATTTCACTGTATTTATATATGATATATATTTTTTTATTTTTTCTTTATACTTATTTAATTTTAATTTATATAAAACCATTATTGTTTCCATTATGGGTAAACGTGATAATTTCATTTGAGGAAGTGCAGACCAGCACCCCTCAAAGTGATATGACTCGTTCTTACCATATGTGATACGTATAAAGGATATATTTAATGATATTATATATTATAAAATACTGGAATTAAAATAATACTATGTATAATTATGTTTTAATTCAATTAAATATGAAATAAAAATGGAAGTAGCGTTTATGCGTATGTACGGCTTACCATCTCCATGAACGGTGCATTTCATTTTTTACCTCTAAATGATATATACTATTATAACTACATGTATATACTGTATATATATATATATGATATTTATGAAATCTAAATCATTATTATAATTCTATATATAATGAACTATTGACCACATGGAAAACTTTTAAATATAAGGTGTTTATTTTTTACTCAAGTACCAAATATTGACCAAACGGCCATTATTAACTTAAATGATTACATAATGTTTATAACATGGTAATAATTGATATAAAAATAATTATAAACTTTAAAAAGGTTCTTAAACAATTATAAACTAACTTTGTTTTATAATTCAAGAGATTAAAGAATGATCGAGTCATGTCAGACAACAAGGTAAGGGGATTTCATATCTCACTTTAAATTCAGGGAGATTTCCATTATTTGCCTCTTATTTATGGCATGTGGTGTATTTTTTACATCCATTTGACATATATTATCATTATTCTATTTATATTCATGGTATTTTGTGATTCATTTGGTGGTTATTAACTTTTGGTCATACGACTCGGTTGATTACAACGAAGTAAGGGTTTTTCATCTCACTTTTTATTCCCGTGTGATTAATTCTCTATTGACAACTATTTCCTTTTATGTGGCATATGTACTATCCATGATTGTATTTTTTGTTTAATATACTATAAGTTTTTGGTATTTACATCTTCATTTAATGATCCTTCTTTCATGTGGTGTATCTTTCGTATGTTACCTAATCTGTAAGGGAACCTTTCACCCTCCTTTTTTTAAAAGACATCTTTTTGTTATATCTTTAATTTAAATTTTATTATGTTCGGATATGTTCTTCTATATCCTTATTGATGTAAATTTTATTTAAAATTGATTATATACTCTTTTTATCTCATCCACTCATCTTCTTAATTATAATGTGACACCGTTAGGCTATCGAATTTTTAAAAGGGAACTTCTTAACTTAATTTCAAATATTTAGGGTCAACTTGTACTTCTTAAATATTTAATCCTATAAATATAAATTAATGACATCTGATTACTTTACACTTAATATCCTCTTATATTTTATGTATTTATATTTTTCACACATAATTATGTGATTTATTTATCCTAAATTTAATGATACCATCTTTATAAGGGATTTCATCTCAATTTTCATTTCCAATGAAAATTCATTGTTGTAATACACAAATTCACTATTAAATCGTGTATATACTATCCTTTGACATATGATATCATTAATCCCTTTATTCTCAAGATATTAATAAGTTTTGATTAAATTTTATTCCTCAATTATTTGTATTCAAGCACCACTCTTTTTGTTAGAAAAACTCTTTAACTAAAATATTGTTTTAAATGTTGTAATGATTTATTCTTCTAAATATATCTCATTAATGTCCATGATTTGAAAGTGGGTTTTAGGATATTTTTACATAGACATTAATGTATTCAAATGATAATTCATTTAAAATATTCCAAGTGGTATGGGACACTTTTATTCAAAAATCTCTTTTTTAAATGGTTTATGAAAATGGATTGATTATTTAAATATCTTGAAATTTCTTCTTGTGACTTCTATTTGAATATTATTAGTGAAATTTTTTTATTTTAATTATTTTATGTGTTGTGATGGTACATGGACATTTTACGGGTGGTTACATGATAGACCATATGATGGGTGGTGACGTGAAAACCAGGACGGGTGGTTACATTCTAACCTCTAATGCATTGGGTATGGATGTCTGTCGTATGGATATTCTATTAAGTGATATGTGTTGATGTAGACCGTATGGTTATTCAATTAAATTATATTTATTTCCCAAGTTATCTTTATATGTTATTTTTTCTTTATATGGGTTTTATGGTAATCTTTTGATTAAAAAAGGGTAAGTAATGATCTTTTATTCAGTGAAGAGTATTTACTACTTCATAAAGGTGAAAAGTATTACTCACGATAAATTATTCATGGTATACCTATTATTTTGAAATACTAACAATTTTCTTTCTTTGTGCATCCCTTACTGAGCTTTTTATTCTCATCCCATGTTTTTGAAAAGCATTTCCCATGAAATAATATGGAATAGGGTCAAGGATTCTATCACGGAAAAGTCATGATGTCTTATACATGGAACTAAACATGACTCTTTTTTTTCAAGAGTTCATGTTTTGTTAAAAAAATGCAATCTATGTATAAGTGTCTAATTGTTAATATTTTGAGATGTAATAGTTATTCCCTAATTAACTAAAACTCTAAACATGAAAATATTCTCAATGTGAATTATTCATTTAATTCAATATTAGGTTAGGTTTAAGGCCATGTCCTTATAGTTGGTATCAGTGGTCGATATAGATAACCTTAGAGGTTAGGGTATTCTTCAAGCATAAGTGACATAACCATAATTGTTAGGATTTTAGAAATATTCGTAGTTTTTTTGATAAATTAAATTTGTTTAAGATAACTTGAATAAGTATATCTTAGTATTTAACCTCCTCATAATATATTATATGATGATTTTACTAATATACTAAAACTGATCATTTTGGTTTTAGTAAATGGCTGGATGTACCAGGCATCAATGTAACAGTGGATGTGAAGAAAACTGTGATGGCTTTATGAACGAGCATCTAAAAGAAATTAGAACTACAATGAAAACTCTTATGGTTATTATCAACCAACTATCTGGATTCATGATTGACAACTTGTACCTTGGTGATTTTTATAAGGCATCGTGTATGTGAGAAACAAATCCTTATGAAAGTCAGGGAATAATCATAAATTTTAGTTTGTTCAAAAATCTATGTGTCATGGTTGTGGAACGAAACACCTAGGAAAATGTTTCAAAGGGACAGGATGATGCTATAGATGTAGAAATGAAGGTCATAATGTATGAACCTGCCATGGAAAATGGAAGCATCCAGTTAACTCTAGGAAAGGTAAAGAATTTATTTCTGAGGGATCAATTGAATGTTTAAATGTGGTGTGCATGATCATTATACAAAAATATGTCCTATGAAGATGTTTCGGGAATGGGATCACCAGAATCATACAAAAATATATTTACCAATACCTAATCACATTATAATTAAGGATGAAGAAACCGATAATGATAAATGAAAGGTATGGATTATATCATAACATATGTTTTACATTATTGAATCTTAGGATATAAATCATGATTTTGTTTGTAGGAAAGAAGTATTTCAGAATAATTAGGAATGGAATGGTTAATGGATCATAAATAATGTTGAATGAGTAAGATGTCAACATATATGGGATTCAAGTGTTATTATTGATTTTTGGACGGTGAAATTCCTAAAAGTATTAAGGCTCTTTTGATGATCAGATTACATTAGAAGACTTTTTATAGTGTGTGTAACCTTGAATTCTGATATATGAAAATTTTATTCAAGGAAAAATTATATTTTCTTTTGAAGATATAGTTATAAATAACGATTTGGGTTTGTATGATCCTTGAATTTGAGGCAATTACATTTTAATACATTTTGGGTTACAAAATTAAAGTTATTAGATAAAATTTGTGGTTAAAAACGTTTATGGTTATTTTTGATGAATTTAACTCTTTTTGGGACTGTATAAATTTTTTGAAAATAGACGAAACCAAACCGTGTGGCAACCCATCACGTCAGACAAATCGGCGCGAATAGAACCCACAACCAAAGTGTGATTGGGATTTACCCCTACCACTGGACTATGTAAATCCCTGGTTAGTATGACTACTTATTTTTAGTAAAATGATTTGATGAATCAAGAATAAGTTGATTTTGGGTTATATATTTAATTGATTAACCTATCATGGAATATATGTCATTAGGTTAATTACTTTTCAATATGATACTTTAAGAGTATCTGATGTTATTTAGAGATAAATGTTAAGATTTATCTTGGAAGACTATGTGATTAAATCCTTCTGGGATTTGGGTTTTCATATTAGTTTGGATTAATTTAAAGAATTTTACGTACAATTTTCTATCAAATGGTATTTGTTTGAAAATTTTTGGATATTAAGAGTAGTTATTTTTTTAAAAAAATTTATCCTTTTTGGGTATTATCTGATATCGCACAAACCATTTTGGTTTTGGTTAATGTTTAAAGACATGAAAAGATGTATATTTAATATTTTGTGGATTATGTGATTCTCTAGATATTGATTATTGTGATTTTAATGTTACCTAGTCTGTTTGAATAATCATCATTGGGACAAAAGATGTGTTAGTTGTAGAAATTTAGAAAATTATGAAAGTATATATGACATGTAAGTGTGTTTCTTTATGTTCATATTCTACATAGTAAATAAAATCCTAAAAATTATGAAAAGGAATATAAAACAAAAAAAAGTTGTTGGTTTACCTTTCTTACGGGGTAATCAAAGACCATTTAACACATCACAAGTTTGTGATTATTCTGGTGGTTAATTTTCACCTAATCATGTTTTCTACCACTATCCATCAGAACGTGACAGTTTTTATTCTCTTCCATATCCATGTTTTTATGGAATTATAGTATCTATTGTCTCAGGTGAACTATGTAATTTTATTTTTTCTTTTAATGTGATATTTTTACAGAATATTTTCTAATGTGGGACTTTTAATTATGTTTCTAAGACCAGTTTTAAAATTTCAAGGACGGAATTCCAAAAAGGGTGGAAGGATGTAACATCCCTATAAAATAGAGAACATGAAATTTTTAATATTTATTTATATTTTTTAATTAAATATTAATTTTACTTTAAAGGGGATTCTATGTTCGATAGTGTACCCAATACGCAACAAAAAGTTTCTTTAAAATCATAAGTTGCACACTAATAATATAATATTATTATTTTAAATGGAAGTTAACACCTATCCATTGTATTGGTGGTAATGAAAAAAACAACAACAATATGATTATAAATTTTTTTAAATGTATTTAGATTTATCCAATAAAAGTTAGAGGCTTAAATTGTTAATGAGTCTAATTCTAAGAATAATTTACATTAAAATCCCAATTTACCGCCTTTTATTTGAGAATCCTATTTGAATATATTTTTGGTCACATTAATATATTATATTTGACTAAATAAAATACATCTTTAGAATGGGGAAATTAAAATTTACCTTGGGTAGATTTTTTTTATTTTTTTGATAATGTTAATTTTTTTAATAAATAGTGAAAAATACTATATTTTAATTCAAAAGTGCCTTTTAATCTAAATAATATTTAGGCTTATATTACATTTTTTATTATTTTTAAATTTTAATTGGAATATATTTTCACCAGTTTTCCAATGCTGTTCATTGGATTGAATTTCACTTTGAAATAGGACATAAACAAGTGCCAATCTTCTGATAGATTTTGTTTCTTAAAAACATGTTATTTGTTTAGAAGGAATTAATTATCAAATTAATTAATGAAACATTTATGTATTTATTTTGGTAAAATAGACAACATTTTTGCTTTCGGAATATCAAATTTATCATAGGGTTAATTTTGGGTATTGTCATAAAAAACAACAAATTTTGATTAATAGTGAAACCACTTAGTTGTAGTTAAAAACTGATTTTTTTCATTTAAATGAAATTTTTCCTCTTCTGTGAGTTGAATTTAGAAAATCAGACATTCATGGTTTTTATAAATAAATAAATGTGGTTCAATGAGATGAAAATAATTTTTGGTGAATCGTAACTTTTGACTTTTATTTACCACGGTTAAAGGTAAATAGGGTAATTCAAGGTTAAAAGAATATTATAATAATTAAACATTTACCTTAACACTTGTCATAACACTATTTTATGAGTAATGGTAGACCCTGAGCATATTTTTCTCTATTTTGGGACCCCATGGAGCAACTTATGAATGATAATGACACTTTAGATAAATTAATTTAATGGAAAGGAAAAAATGACATAAACAAAAATCTTTTAGTAAATTAATTTTTTTATGATGTTATATAAATTATATTTTAGAATATAAATATTAACTATAAATATAAAAACCATTCCTATATCATGGTATTTGTTTTATAATTTTTAGACATCAAATGAATTAAATTATTTATGACACAATAATGATGCAGTGTTTACGCCATTAATAAATGATTTAAATAAATATGATTATAAAGATTAAAATAATATCAAAAACCTATCCTATTCCTATTTGATTATTTTATTTCGAATATGATTAATCTTATCTTCAATTATAATTTGATTTTGACATTTTGAACCCGAATATATGTTTATAATAAAATAATTTTTTCACACTTTCCTAAAGAGCCCCTCCTCCCCCTTATAAAAGGAGACAACTTCTAACCAATTCATCACTTCTCTGAAGCATTTTTTATCATCCAAACTCTGTCTAATTAATCTCCCCATGTACCTCTCCTACTTATAGATGACATACCATAGGCATAAGGAACTTTAATAAGTCCTTTAGGTTCCAACCAATGAGAGTTAAACAAATTTAAAGTAACAGTTTCTCTTAAATTATTTTCTTTTATTTTACTTCTCAAAATCCGAACCTATTTTTGTTCCTTTATTTTATAACAAAACTAGTATCCTCAATAAACAAGGATTTTGTTATGGGAAGGGTTCTATATACACTTACACAGACATTCATCTAGTGGGTGAAGAACTTAATGTTTCTGTGGATGGTAAATAAACGCCTCCTGAAACGATGCTTGTTCAATTATCTCCTTCCACCTCTCATGGACACCATTCTGATGGAAATATATTTATATATTATATATATTATTTTAATTTTTTCTTTATGAATCTGTAATTTCCGTCTATATAATACCATTTTGGTTTTCATTATGGGTACACTGGATAATTTCATTTGAGGAAGTGCGGACTACCGCCCCCTCAAAGTGATATGACACGTTCATAGAATATGTTGAACATATAAAGGATAGATTTACGGATATTATATATTATAAAATACTAGAACTATAATAATAATATGTATCATTATGTTTTAATTCCATTAAATATGATATAGAAATGGAAGTAGTGTTCAGGTGTATGTACGGCTTACCGTCTACATGAACGGTGCATTTCATTTCATACCTCTTAATGTTATGTACTATTATAAATACATGTATATACTGGATATATAAGATATATAAGATATCTAAACCATTATTATCATTTTGGATATAATGGACTATTCACCACATGGAAAACTGTTAAATATAAGGTGCTCATTTTTTACTCGAGCACCAAATATCGACAAAACGACCATTATTAACATAAATGATTACATAATGGTTATAACATGGTAATAATTGATATAAAATGATTTATAAACTTGAAAAAGGTTCTTAAAAAAATATAAATTAACTTTATTTTATTATTCTGGAGATTAAATATTGATCGAGTCAAGTCGGATATCGAGGTAAGGGGATTTCTTATCAAACATTCAATTCCATGAGATTTCCATTGTTCACCACTTATTTATTGCATGTGGTGTATTGTGTTCTTCCATTTGATATATATTATCATGATTATATTTATATTCATGGTATTCTATTATTAATTTGGTGGTTATGAACTTTTGTTCGTCTGACTCGATTGATTAAAACGATGTAAGGGATTTTCATCTCACTTTTTATTCCTGTGAGATTCATGCTATATTGACCACTAGTTTCTTTTATGTGGCATGTGTACTATATATGATTGTATTAATTTTTTAATATACTATAACTTTTGGGTATTTACATCTTCATTGAATATTCCTTCTTTCATGTGGTGTATCTTTGGTATGTTACACAATCTGTAAGGGATCCTTTCACCCTCCTCTTTTTAGAAGATATCTTTTTTATATATCTTATAATTTACATCTTATTATATTGAGATATTTTCTTATAAATCCTTATTGATGTAAATTTTATGTACAAGTGATGATATAATTTTTTTATCTCATCTATTCTTCTTCTGAATTTTAAATTGACGTCGTTAGGCTGTCGAATTTTTACAAGGGAACTTTTTAACCCAATTTCAATTCTTTGGGTTCAACTTGTAATTATTAATTATGTCATCCAATTAATATTTGTGAATGAAATATGATTTTTTTACCCATAATATCCTCTAATATTGGGTTTATTTATTTTTTTCACACATAAGTATGTTATTTATTTATCCTTAATTTAAGGATACCATCATTATATAGGATTTCGTCTCTATTTACCTTTCCAATGAGACTTTATTGTTGTTATTCACCAACTCAATCTTATATGGTGTATATACTGTCCTTTGACATATGATATCATGAATCCATTTATTTACATGATATTATAAATTTCTAATTAAATGTTATTCCACAATTATTTGTATTCAAGAATCTCTCTTTTTGTAAGAAACAATCATTAAATAAAATATCGTTTTAAATGTTTTAAAGATTTATTCTTATAAAAATTTCCATTTGATGTCCACGTTTACAAAATGGGGTTTAAGATTTATTTATATAAACATTAATTTTTTCAAGTGATAATTCATTTATAAGCTTCAATGTGGTATGAGACACTTTGATTCAAAAATTTCTTTTTAAATGGTTTATGAAAATGGATTGATTATTTTAATATAGTGAAATTACTTCTTGTGAATTAAAATGAAATTTTATTAGTGAAATGTTTATATTTTCAATGTTTTATTTTTTGTGATGGTACATGGACATTTTACGGGTTTTTACGTGATAAACCATGTGATGGGTGGTTCTGTGAAAACCAGGACAGGTGGTTATGTTATAACAATCAATGTATTGGGTATGGATGTCAATCGTATGGCTATTTCATTTTGGGATATGTGTGGATGTAGACTATATGATTTTTCCATTTATTTATGTTTATGTCCCAAGTATCCTTTATATGTTATGTGTTCTTTATATCGGTTTTATGGTAATATTTTGTTTACAAAAGGGTAAGTAATGATCTTTTATTTAGGGAAGAGTATTTAATACTTCATAAATGTGAAAAGTATTATTTATGATAAAGTATTCATGGTTTACCAGTTGTTTTGAAAAACTGACCTTTTTCCTTCTTAGTGTATCCCTTACTGAGCTTTTTATGCTCATCCCATGTTTTTAAAATGTTTTTCATAGGACATAATGAGGTATTGGGTCAAGGATATGATCAAGGAAAAGTAATGCTTTCTTAAACATGGAACTAAACATGAATCTTTTTTTTCCAAGAGTTCATGTTTTAGAAAAAAATGAAAACTGTGTAGAAGTTTCTACTTTGTAATATTTTGAGATGTAATAGTTATGTCTTAATTCTCAAAAACTCTAAACCTGAAAAGATCATCAATGTGAATTATTCATTTAATTCAATATTATCTAAGGTTTATGGCGGGGTCCTTATAAAATATAATCAATTAGAAATTTCATTAGAAATCTAGAAATATTTTCTATATCTTAGTATTTTTTTTATAATTTTTAGACATAAAATAATTAAATTTATTTATTAAACATTGATTATGTAGTAATTACCTTATTAATGAACGAATCAAATAAATGGTATTATAAATATTAAAGTAAATATAATTTCAATGTTTTTATGACATTGATGAATTTTCTAGGTGAATATGACATGTTAGGGATGATTAAATGTATCTTTTTCTAAGTAATCAAGTTTTTATTACTTTAACACAAACTAAATAAAAAATAGTGTCAAAATTGACATAAATTAATTTTTAAAACAAATACTATATTATTTGTTGAAATAATATTTATAAAAATATAAGGATCATCCAAAGTGATTAAATAATAATATATATGTCATTAATGTAAAACATTGGGTTTTATTAGATGTTTAGAGTATGTTTATTTAACATATAGTATAAGAATACAAGAAGGGACGGTAAAAGTTAAAATATTTTACTAAGAGTTAAATCTAAAAGATAAGGTTAATATGGTGACCTATACAATTCTCAAACCTATTGGTTAAGTGGTTTTAGACGCATATCCACATTATCCTTGAAACAAATAATTGTTGAGCTTTTAGAAACCGAAAATTTTTTTATAATAAAATAATATTTCATGTTTTTCCAAATGTGGCCCTCATCTCTCCTATAAAAGGGTAGTCCCATTCTCTCAGAATAACACCTATAAATCCATTTGGCTTGGCCAAACCCTACAAAAATATCTTCCCAACATCCCTCATGTAATCCTAGAGTCCATAATTTGATCATAAATCCATCCTATGGATCCATTTTGATCAACTCAAAAGGAAACACCTGATGAAGAGGTAACATTTTCACCACACTCATTCAAGTTATACTCAACTTCCACTTCCTCATTCATTGTTGTTTCCATAAAAAAATAACTACAATACCTCTTACATAATGTGATGTTATTATAAATATGTTACATCCATATTCATTGTTCTATATATCCTTTAAAGGACAATGTTACCATATGTTCGTACGTACAGCTTACCGTCTCCACGTTGTGGTGTAGTTTGTTATTCAAACATTTCATAGTTTGGATGGGAATAATAATGATTATAACCGATGTAAATAATAAATATAACTTGTTTATTATTCTATATATATGATATACCATTCAAATACATATGAATTCACCATAAATATAATAACATTGTCACTCATGCGTACGTACAAATTACTGTCTCCACGACACGATGAGATTCATTCCCATGTTCACCATTCAAAAATGATTATAAAATTTTATATTATTAATAAGAATATAATATATTACATAATAATTCTACTGGAGATATATATATATATATATTTATGTGTGTTCTTACATATATCATTTTCACTTACTTCCATTCAATACAATATGAAAACGAAACCAGTGTTTATGCGTATGGACGACCCACTGTATCTATAAACAATTCCATCCATTTCATATATATTTATATTATATATATTTATATTCTATAAATATGTGATATGTAAATCAAGGTTTATATTATGTAATTATTTAAATAATGATCTAATTGAAACGATCAAGAATAGTCAGTTAAAACATGTACGACAAAGAAAGCGACTATTATCCAAAATGTTAATTTAACATGGAAATCATTATTAAATGGGTAGTATAAAGTAATAAATGAATCATGTATGATATAATAAATATGAATATTGTTCTGGTATAATTTTATAACATACTATTGACATTATACATATGGTTAAATTTACCCTCTACCAATGGAATGATCAATGTAAGGGTTAATTCCACAATCTATTTATTATCTGAACTTGTTTTTTTGTAAGTATCTTCTGGGACATATTTTCTATCAATTCCCATGATTCATAAATGAAATTTCAAATGAACTGTTTTAAGGAAATTTTTTTCGAAAACATCATTTTAAATATTTTTTTGATTTATTATTCTAAAAAATTCTCATTAGTTTCTTTATTTTCAAAATGGTTTTAAGGATTTATTTTTATGGACATTAATCTCTTAAAATGTAAATTTTGTTCCAATTTGTCAATGTGTTATGGGACCCTTTGATTCAAAAGTATATTTTTAATGAATTCCTTTATAAATTATGTGAAATTTAAATGATATCATGAAAAAGGTATATTTCACTCAATGATTTTTACAAATCATTTTCAACTATGTCAACATCCTTTATGGGATATTATTATTTATTGATGTTGATTTGTTATGATACAAATATTCACTTTTTTTGAATTTTTTGTGATATATATGACTGTTGATTTGTTATTTTTATACCATCTTTCATTTATGGTTAAATTATTGACATTTCGTATGCTTGTTTTAAAAATAATGATTATGTTATGTTTCAACCGATTCATATGAAGAATGTATTGGACTTAAAGTGACCGGTAGAGACCGTTATAGCTTCTTAGTGCATAGGTAGGTTTCAAGAGACAATTAGACATGTAATTGGATGAGGCCCTTCATAATTGGATATATTGTTTTGGCCAAGGCCTAAATAATTTTTAGACATCTCGGCCGAGCTGTTGATAAGATATTTCAGAATTTTAGAAATTATATATTCCCAGATTATGAATATATTATTGATGTTTCATGTGGTTATTCTACTAGTAGAGTACCCATGAATATGTTTTATTTTGGAATTATTTACTTATCTCCTATTACTTCTATAATTTTTTCATGTTTATTATTTTTAAAGGAATGTGTTTTAAATTACCCTCCATGCATAATGTTTATGTTACCTTCCCATTTATTTTATACCCTTACTGAGCAATTGATCTCACCCCTTTCATATATTTTATTTTCTCAGGATTCCAAAGAATTTGTATTATGATTGATAAGAAGGGTTAAGCTAGAGGATTAATGGAGTTCTCAAAGGATCATTTTTGTTTGGTTTTATTTTCAAAGGTGTAATATAATGTTCGTGTATGTAATCAATTTTCCAAGGCTTCTAAACTGGTCAGTCCTTCGGGACATGATTCCATGTAATCATGCCAATGTTATGAAATAACACACCGACTCTTGGAACTAGGTTAGGTGAATTATAGTTGTAATCATAGTATGTTTAGAAAAAAACATGGAAATATATTTAGATAATAATTTATTAGATAACATTACCCTAAGAATGAATTTTAGGATTAATATTGAAGAACTTCCTAGAATTTTGGTAATCTAGAGATTTAGTGTATTTTCCACGAAATATAGCCTTATCTGGATATGAGCAGGTAGAGGAGGCTTTGGCACAGATGTACCTAGGAGTGAAAGATCCAACAAAGAGTTTCGATATTGACCTGGGATATCCTAGTACACAACAATAAGCCTTTTTTCACTCTTGGATATGACACTCCGGGGGGATATTCTTACAATGATTCAAATTTTCATTACAATACATAATGAAGGATTTCGGAGTAAATACTCTCTCAAAAAAACTTTTTATGATTATATATTATATAGATAGTATTTTCCATTTATGTTAGTTATTTTACAAGTTTGGAATTATGCATTGCGATTAATAAACTATCCTAGTGTATTCCATTATTTACAAATGGTTCCTTGTAGAAGGAATGATATATCCAATAATACCCATGATCCAAAGATTAAGAAGGATCATTTCTTTCATAGTATTAAGCCAACATTTATAAGGTAAATAGAATCTCACATATTCTCATCATATTAAGAAATGGAATCATATTTTTATAAGATAAGTAATGAATTCACTAAGTCATATGGCCTTGAAGTGAAGCAAGAGAATAAAAAGATTGAGGAGAGAAAGATGTATAAAGGTAATGGGGGAAAGAAGGATTTTTCCATATGTGATATCTATGGAAAGAATCACCTTGGTAAATTCTTGAAGGAAATGGGTGTTTGTTATAAGTGTAGAGAAAATGGACACCAAGTATGTTATTGAAATGGTAAGAAAATGTTCTGAAATGTAGAATCTATCATCTACATGGAGGTTAGACACTACATGAATCAATGTCCAAATCATTAGAGTATACCCCAAATGCTTCTATTGGATAATAATCATATTATGTTACAACCAAATATGATGGGGAATGATTAGATTTCATAGGTTGTTATTAAATTGTTGTGTAATTTGAGTATTGTATTAATGATATATATGTTATAGTAATTATAGATTATAAAAGGATTGTACTGCAGTACTATTTCATTAAGGACTTCAGATTGTGTGGAACCATGGAAAGTGACTCAATAGGAGTTTATATTTTTTGGAAAATATATGGGTGAGAGAAATATAACCCATAGTATGGTTTTGATACTGAGGTTGTGATTTTTGAATAATATATGATTGATTTGGATAAAATATATTTGATATTCTTGACTACCTTGAAACTGATTAATGATTTTTATTTTCCTTCAATGTTAGAGTTTACAATATTTTTAGAAAAAAGGAGTATATCCTATATTCTATAATTAATAAGGGAGAATGAATGAAATAATGATGGTTTTATGGTAATTTAGTGTGTTGGTGTGTTTTAAAATAATTCCCGAATAAAGTATTAACATGTTATTAAGGGGAAAAAATATCTTCATTGTTTTTACCTTCCTCGTAAATTTTGTACAGAGAGTTTGTATAGAGGAATTTTGGATAAGTTGAAAGGTTGGAATGGATTAATTTAAACATTATATACTATTGTTTAAGGTAAAAAAACTTCTTCATAGAATTTTTGGACTGTCATAAAAAGTTCAACCTGGAAGTTGGGGACAACCTGCCACATCCGGCAAGGCCGTGAGACTTGAACCTACAACCGATGGATGACCAGAGTGCATCAACTACCACTGGCCTACGTGATGTCCTAGTTTGTATAATTTAGTTTTTTAAATAGTATTACAAATGAATTATATATTAATTATTTTTTTTCCTTGTACAATTAAGATAAATAGAATATTTTTGAATTCTATTATCTTTTGGAGTGATTGATGAGTTTTTTGTTGAATTAGTTGAAGGATGAAACTCTACATGTCAAGTATATATTTTTCCTATTATTCTATGAATAAATTAATTATTATAATTTAGGGAATGGATCCTAAAACCAAAATTGTGTTATCATAATCCATTATGTTTTATTGAACTAACAATATTTTAAGTCATCAATGATTGATGTCTTTGTGGCCATCAATTTCACACTTATTTGTGATTGATGACCTCAATAACTCCCTATAAATATTTACATTTTTCCTCCCATTATTTGTATTTTATTTCCACCAATAATCTCTTAATAGAAATCATAATTTTGTGGGGATCTTTTTCAATTCCCTTTCCCTTTAATTAAGACTAAATTTTATTGTACTAATATCTGATGTGGGTTTTCCACATAGGTATTTTCATATTTTTAACGTTTTGTTTTCGAAGAAAAATTTCAAATTGCAAAGAATAAATTTATTGAAGGAGGGGAAAATGTAACCTCCAAATATTTCTTATTATGTTATCTCTTCAAAGTAATTCAATAACTAACGTTACATGCAACACCGAGTTCAAGCATACCACAACATACAAAACTAAACGTTCAAAAAGTAGTTAAGAATAGTATTAACTGAATTTTGAATCTTAAATACACTAAATAATTTTAACAGCCATATTATGTTTTTATTATACAAAACATAAGAAAAAAATTCATTTTTTCAAATAAAAGATGCATTTTAAAAAAAATGCCATTTTACCGCCTTTTATTGGAGAACCCTTATTAAAACCAATATTGAACACTTTTATGTAATAAATTTAATGAAATTAAATTATTCTATATAACTGGGGCATAAATATTTATATTAGATAAATTTTTTGTACTTTTCTAATAACTTTCATATTTTGATGAATAGTAAAAATACTATGTTTTAATTGATTTTTTTTTAATTGAAATAATTTATAGTGTAAAATTACAAATTTTGAATGTTTTGAATTATAAATAAATTATATTTTTACCATTTAATAAAATTTATGTCATTATAAGTAATTTTATATTTAAATTTCACACAAACAAATGTCAATCTTTTGATAGTTTTTACTTTTTAAAAATCCGCCTTTTGGTTTTAACAATGAGAATTAATTTTAAATTAATAAATGAAATATTAATGTTATGAATTTGTTAAAATACAAAATATTTTTGAATTCAGAATCGCATAATTATCTTTGGGTAAATTTTATGTATTTTTCTGAAAACATTCATTATTTGATGAATAGTTACGAACAATGAGTTATTGGTTAAAAATGACTTTTTATTTAAACAAATATTTATTTTATTAAACATTTATTGGTCAAAATATATACACAATACCTATATAAGTTAAATTTAATTCATAAGAGTCAATTTAATATAATTTTATATATATTAATTTTTTTGGACTTTTTCCCGTCTTTTACCCACATCGTGGGTGCATTTCCAAATTTACATAAAATATTACTTCACTGCTTCTTTGAGTTGAATTTAAAATTTTGAGAGAAAAGGGTAATATCATTAAGTAAAATTTGGTTCAATAAGATGAAAATAATTTTTTGTGAATAGTAACTTATGACTTTTATTTACCATAATAAAAAGCAAATAGGGTAATTAAGGGTAAAAATGATATCATAATTACACTAAATCATGTCCTAATTCTATTGGATAAGTGTAATTCAATGAAAAAAACCATAGTAGTAAAATAACATCCTCCTTGGTCCATGTGGATTATATTATTACATTTATTATTATTTTATTTTAAGAAGAGTTAAAAGAGTCAAATTCAAAGTATAATAAATAACCATTTTTAATATAGGGTTACAGACAATATAAATTTGACTATAAATATTTATTTGATATAAAAAAATATTCCTACATCAAGGTAATTTTTTAATAATTAGTATACATTAAATAATTAAACTTATTTTTGAAACAATAATGATTTAGTAATTACCGTATTAATGATATAATCAAATAAATGGTATTATATAAATAAAAATAAATAATATTTCAATGTTTTTTATGACGTCCACAAATTTTTCCGGTTAATATGACATGTTAGGGTTGATTTAATGTATCATGTTCGAAGTAATCAATTTGTGATGACTTTCACACACACAAAAATACCATATAGTGTCAAAATTGACATAAATTAATTTTTAAAACAAATACTATATTATTTATTGATATAATATTTCTAAAAATCTAAGGTTCGGCCAAAAGGATTAAATAATATTATATATGTCATTAATTAACCACTTGATGTTCTCTTGGATATTTAGTGTATGTTTATTAACCATATAGTGTAAGAAAACAAGAAGATACAGTAATAGTTAAAATAATTAACTAAGATAAAAATATAATAGATAAGGTTAATATGGTTACATAAACCTATCTAGAACCCGTTGGTTTAGTTGTTTTCTAAAAGTGACCATCACATATCTTATAATAGGGTACATCTCCTTCTCTCAAAATCACACATCCAATGACATTTGGCTCATCAAACCCTACCCAAATATCCTCCAAACATCCCTTAAATCAACCTAGAGTCCTTACATTAATCATAAATCCAACCTATGTAGACCTTTTGATCAACTCAAAAGGAAACACCCGAATAAGAGGTAATAATTTCCCCACCCTCTTTCAAGTTTTCTTCATCTTCCACTTCCTCTTTCATTGTTCTATCCATAAAAAAATAATAACTCTAGTACCTCCTACGTACTGTTATGTTGTTATAAATATGGTACAACCATATTCATTATTCTATCAATCATCTAAATGAAAAAGTCACCATACATGCATACGTACGGCTTACCATCTCTACATAGTGATGTAGTTTGTTATTCAAACACTTCATTATTTGGATGGGTATAATAATTAGTGTAACTACTGTAAATATTAAATATACCATTTTAATTATTCTGAATATCTGATATAACATCCAGTTACATAAAATTTCACCATCAATATAATTATATTGTCGCTCGTGTGTACGTATGGATTGCAGTCTCCACAACGCGTTGAGATTCATTTGCACGTTCACCATTAAACTATTATTATAAAAATATATATTATTAATAAGTATTTAATATATTACATAATAATGTTACTGGAGATTGATATATATCTATGTATGTACTTACATTTATTATATTCACTCACTTCCATTCAATACGATATGAAAACGGAAACATCGTTTATGCGTACATACGACCTACCGTCAACATAAATGGTGCCTTCTATTTAATATATATATATCTATTATAAATATTTATATTGAATACATATATGATATATAAATAAAGGCTTATATTCTGTAAGTATTTAAATCATGATCAAAATGATACGATCAAAAATAACAAGTTAAAACATGTATGATAAAGAGAGTGATTATTACAAAAAATGTTAATTTAACATGGAAATCATTATTAAATGGTTATTATAAATTCATAAATGAATCATGTATGATAAAATAAATATGAATATGGTTTCGGTATAATTTAATAACATACTATAGTCATTATATAAGAGGGTAAAAATTCCCTCAGCCAAAGGAAAGTGCAAGGTAATTGTTAATTCTATAATCTCTTTATTATCCAAGGTTGTTTTTACATAAGTATCTACTGGGAATTATTTATTATCTATTCCCATGTTTCATAAATATGTTTTTAAATGGATTATATTAAGATATTTTTTTTTACGAAAACATCATTTTAAAGGTTTAAAAGATTTATTCTTGTAATCGTTTCTCATTAATGTCCATGTTTTCAAAATGTTTTTAAGGATTTATTTATATGGACATGAATGTTTTAAAATTTTAATTCCACTCAAAAGTTTCAAATTGGTATGGAAATGTTTGATTCAAAACTATATTTTAAATGACTTCCTTTACAAATTATGTGACATTTAAATTATTTCATGAAAAAACGGATATTTCTCTCAAAGATTTTCACTGATCATTTTAAACTATGTCAATAATCATTACCTGAAATTATTTATGATCGAGTTTGATATATTATGATACAAGTCTTCCATATTGTGTTGAAGTTTTTGCGATATCTTTGACTATGGATGTGTAATTTTTATACCGTTCATCATTTATTGTTAACGTATTGACATTTTTTATGATAGTTTTAATATGAATGTTTATGTTATGTTTCTACTTTTTCATATGAGGAATGTATTGGACTTAGTAAGTGATGGGCAGAGACCTCTATTTCTCTTCGGTGCATCAGTAGGTCTCATGAGACAATTAGACATGGAATTGGTCCAGGCCTTTCCCAATAGGATATATTGTTTTGGAAGAGGCCTAAATAATTTGTAGAAGTCTCGTTCGGGGCCTTAATAAGATGTTTCGGAATGTCCGAAACTATTCATTCCCTCATTATAAAAATATTATTTATTGTTATTGTGGTTATTATACTAGTAGATTACCCATGACTATGTTTTATTATGGAATTATTCTCTATTTTAATATTCTTACCATAAAGTGTTCATGATTATTATTTGTTAAGTCATGTGATTTATATTATTAACCATAACTAATTATTATTTTACCTTCCACTGTAATTCATACCCTTATTTAGCTTTGAGCTCACCCATTTCATATGTTTTATTTTCCCAGGATTCCAAGAAGTGTATTATTATTGATAAGTAGGGTTAAACTAATTGATTAATGGTGTTCTGAAAGGATAATTTATGTTGTGTTTCATTTTATAAGGTGTAATATAATGTTCATTTATTTAATCTATTTTACAAGACTACTAAACCGGTTGATCCTTCAAGACTTGATTCCTTGTAATCAAGCCATTGTTTTGTAATAATGCACCGACTCTGGGTACTGGGATCGAGGTGTTTGAGTTTGTATTAGAGAAACTTTATAAACATCCTTGGAAATCGATTTGGATAAATCATGATTAGGGAACATTACCCAAATATGGACCTTGAGGATTAGTATAGATGAACTTCCTAGAATTTCGGTATTGTAGAGATTTTGTATATTTTCCAGCAATACATCTTTTTCTGGATAAGAGCGGGTTGAGGCGGATTTAGAACAAATGTACCTAGGAGTGAAAACTATGACATGGTGTTTCGGTCTTGACCCAGGGTATCCTAGAACATGAAAATGGGCCTTGTAGCACTCTTGGTTAGGATACTCCTTGGGGATATTCATAAGATGATTCACATTTTCCTTACAAGCCATTATGATAGATTTAAGATTAAATACTCCCTCAAAGAAAACATTTTAAGATTATAGATTATATGAATAATATTTTCAATTTATGTTAGGTATTTTAGAAGTTAGTAATTATCCATTGTGATTCATATAATATACTAGTGTATTCCATTATTTAAAATTGGTTCATAGTAGAAGGAATGAGAACTTCAACAATACACATAATCTAATAATTTAGAAGGTTCATATATTTCATGGTATTAAGACAAAATTTTGAAGGGAAATAGTCTCTCACGTATACTCATCATATAAAGAAATAGTATCACATATTAATAAGATAATTAATGAATTATCTGAGTCCTATGGATTTGAATGGAAGTAGGAGAAGAATATGATATAAGAGAGAAAGTTGGATAAAGGGAAGAGGGGAATGGATGATTTTCTCATCTGAGATAACTGTGGAAAGAATCACCTTGGTAAATGATTTAAGGGAATGGATGTTTGTTATATGTGTGGAGAAAAAGGACACCATGCACATGATTTCAATGGTAAGAAAATGTTTTAAAATGTACATTGATTCATCTGCAATGATATGGGACACTACACAAATCAATGCCCAAATCATCAGAGTGTACCCCAAATGATGGTATTGGATAATAATCATGTTATGATACCACCAAAGATGAAGGGAAATGATTAATTTTATTAGTTTTTTTTAAATTTCTTTTTCATTTGAGTATTGTATTAAGGATGTACATATTATAATAATTATAGAATATAAAAGTATTGTAATCTAGTATTTTTTCATTAAGGACATGAGATTGTGTGGAACCATGAAAAGTGACTCAATAGCATGTTAAATTTTTGGAAAATAAATGATTGAGAGAATGATAAACCATAATATGTTTCTGATATAGAGGTAGTGATTTTTTAATAATATATGATTTATTTTGGTAAACTATATTGTATATTCTTGATTAACTTGAAACTCATTAATGATTTGTATATTCCATCATTGTTGTAGTTTACAAATTTTCTAGATAAAGGGAGTATATCCATTATTATATAAGGAATAAGATAGCATGAATGTAATCAATATGGATGTATAGTAATTTCATGTGTTTTCATGATTAAAAATAAAACATAATGAAAGTATTCGCCCGTTATTACGTGGAAAAAAGATCTTTATTTTATTTACCTTCCTTATAAATTTTGGACAGTGAGTTTGGAAAAAAGTATTTTGGATAAGTATAAAGGTTGGAATGGATTAAGTTAAACTTTGGACACTATTTTTTATGGTAAGAATAACCTCTTAATATAAATTTTTGGATTGTAATAAAAAGGACAACCCGGAGGTCAGGTGACAACCTGTCACATCTGGCTAGGTCGTGAGATATGAACTTGAAACCTAAGGATGACAGGGGTGCATCTCCTACCACTGGCCTACATGATGTCCTGGATTTTATATTGTAGTATTTTTAATATTCTAAAAAATTAATTATTTTTGAATACTATATAATTAATACAAATATAATATTTTTTAATTTTATTATCTTTTGGAGTCAAATATGTGATTATTGAATAATTAGTTAAAAGATGAAACTCTACTTGTCAAATACATTTTTTCCTCTTATTTTATGAATAAATTAACTATTAAACAATAATGATGGGATCTTAAAACAAAAAATATGTTATCCTACTATCTTATGTTTATTTGAACAAATAATATTTTAAATCATCGTAGATTGATGGCATTGAGGCCTTCAATTTCACAATTGTTTTTGATTGATGACCTGAATCACTCAGTTTAAATATTTATGTTTTTCCTTCAAATATGTGTCTGTAATTTACATCAATTATATCCTAATCGTCATCATAATTTTGTGGTGACATTCTCATTTCCATTTCCCTCTAATTAAGACTAAATTTATTAATTTAATTTCTGATGTCGGTTTTCTACAAATGTATTATTCTATTTTAATCCATTTATTTTTGAATTACAATTTCATATTGTAAGGATTCAATCTATTGATTGAGTGATGAATATAACATCCCAAGATTTCATAGTATGTTATCTATTCTATGTAATTCAATAACATTCACTACACGCAACACAGAGTTCGAGTGCACCACAACTTACCGAACTAGACGTTCAAAAAGGTGTTATGTATAATATTAACTGAATTTGGAATCTTATGTACTCTATATAATTTTAACATCCATATCATCTGTTTATTATACATAATATAAGAAAAAAAATCATTATTTCAGATAAAAGTATTATTTTCCAAAAAAAAATGCAATTTTAGCTCATTTTAATGATGAACCACTTTTAAAACCCATATTTTACAGTTTTATATATTCAATTTAATGAAATTGAATTCTTCTTTAGAATAAAGACATAAAAAAAATTTCTAGATAAAATTTTTCAACATTTCTAATAAATTTCATATTTTGAAGAATAATAAAAACTGTTTCTTTTAATTAAAAACAACATTTTAAATTGAAATAATTTAAATTGATAAATTACAAAATTTGAATGGTTTTTAAGAATATTTTGATTATTTTGTTATCATTTAATACAATTTAGGTCGTTATATATATTTTTACATTTAAATTTGACATAAACACTTGTCAATCGTTTCATAGTTTTTACTTTTTAAATTCTCGCTTTATTGGTTTTGACCACAGGGATTATTTTCAAATTTATAAATGAAACTTGTTTGTTATGAATTTGGTAAAATATACATCATTTTTTACTATAGAATATCTAAATTATCTTAGGGTATACATTTGGTATTTTTCTGAAAACATTCAATTTTTGATGAATAGTTAAAAACACTTCGTTATTGCATAAAACCGACTTTTTATTTAAATAATTATTTATTTGATTTTAATTTATTTTCTGTAAAAATAGATACATAATTCTTATATATGTTCAATGTAATTCAATGGATTCACTTTACAATATATTCAGATATATTAAAATTTTATTGAACTTTTTACTGCCCTTTTCTCCTCTGCTAGAAGCATTTCCAAATTTGGATAAAAATAATTTTAATGATTCAGTTAGTTGAATTTCAAAAAATTTAGATTCACAGTTAATATCAGTATGTAAAATTCGGTTCAAGAAGATTAAAATAATTTTTTTGAATAGTAACTTTTGACTTTTATTTACCATTGTTAAAAGTAAATAGTGTAATTAAGGGTAAAATGGATATCATAATTACCCTAAATAATGTCCTAATTCTATTGGATAAGTGTAATTAGACCAAAAAATCTTAGGAATAAAATATGATCCTCTTTGGTCCACATGGATTAGATTAGAACATTAATTATTATTTTATTTAAAGAAGAGTTAAAAGTGATAAATTCAATGTTTATTAACTAAACCATTTTTAATATAGGGTTACACAAGTTTTAAATTCGACTATAAATATTCATTAGAAACATAAAATTAATTCCTAAATCATGGTATTTTATTTAAATTTTTTATACATTAAATAATTAAATTTATTTATGACACAATGATGAGGAAATGATATAATCAAATAAATGGTTTTATAAATATTAAAATAAATATAATTTTAATGTTTTTATGACATAGATGAATTTTATAAGTGATTATTAAATGTTGGGGTTGATTCAATGTATCTTTTTAGAAGTAAAAAAGTTATAATGACTTTCACACAACCCAAATACCAAATAGTTTCAAAATTGACATAAATGAATTTTTAAAACCAATATTATAATATTGGTTGATATAATATTCATAAAAATACAATGTTCAGACAAAGAGATTGAATAATATTATATCTGTCATTAATGAAGCACTTGAGGTTCTCTTGGAAGTTTATAGAATGTTTATTTACCATATAGTGTAAGAATAAAAGAACACAAGGTAAGAGTTAAACTATTTATCTAAGAATTAAATCTAAAAGATAAAGGTAATATGGTAAACGAAACCTATCTAAAACCTATTGGATGACTGTTTTTAGACCCATAACTACCATATCCAAGAAATATATCATTTTGAAGAAATTATAAACAAAAAATTATTTTATTATAAAAAAATATTTCAATCTTTTCTTAAATTAACCCTCACCTCTCTTATAAAAGGGTATTTCCCTTTCTCCCAAATTCACACCTCCAAAGATATTTGGATTGGCTAAACCATACTCAAATATCCTAAAAACATCCCTCACATCAACCAAGAGACCATAATTTTATCATAATTCCAACCTACGGAGCCCTTTTGATCATCTCAAAAGGAAACACCTGAAGAAGATGTAATAATTTCACCACCCTCTTTCAAGTTATTTTCATTTTCCACTTCTTCTTTCATTGTTGTTTCCAAAACAAAATAATAACCACAATAACTCATACATAATTTGATGTTATTATAACTATTTTAGAACCATATTCTTTATTATATCCATCCTTTAAATGACAAAGTCACAATACGTGCGTACGTACGACTTATAGACTTGACGTCGTCATGTAGTTTGTCATTCAAACAATTCATTATTTAGGTGGATATAATAATGAGTATAAATGATGTAGCTAATAAAAATAACTTTTTAATTATTATTTGTTTATGATATACCATCCAATAAAATACTATTTCACTATAAATATAATGATATTGTCTATTATGTGTATGCACAAATTACCATCTCCACGACGCGATGAGATTCATTTCCACGTTCACTATTCAACAATGATTATAAAAATATTTATTATTAGTAAGTATGTAATATATGAAATAATAATTCTCCTGGAGTTATATATATATATCTACATATATATATTTTATTAACTTACTTCTCTTCAATACGATATTGAAACGAAAACAATGTTTATGCTTACGTATGGCCTACAATATCAATAAATAGTGCCTTCCATTTAATATATCTACCTATTATAAATATTTATATTCTAAATATATGCGATATATAAATCAATGTTTATATTCCATATGTATTTAAATCATGATCTAAATGATACGATAAATAATAAGAAGTAAAAACACGTATGATAAAGAAAGTGATTAATACCCAAAATGTTAATTTTACATGGAAATAATTATTAAATGGGTAGTATAAAGTCATAAAAAAATCATGTATGATCTAATAAATATCAATATGGTTCTGGTATAATTTAATAATAGACCATGGTCATTATACAGACAGTTAAACATACCTTTGACCAAAGGAATGTTCATGGTAAGATTTAATTCCCCAATCCCTTTATTATCTGAGGTTGTTTTTATATAAGTATCAACTCGGTCATATTTACTATCCATATCCATGTTTCAAAAAATATTTTTAAAAAAAATTTTTTAGGTACTTTTTTACTAAAACGTCATTTTGAATGCATTAATGATTTATTCTACCAAACCATTCTCATTAATATCCATGTTTTCAAAATGGTTTTAAGGATTTATTTATATAGATATGAATGTTTTAAAAAGTTAATTCCTTTAAAAAGATTCAAAGTGGCACGGAAAATATTGATTCAGTACTATATTTTAAATTACTTCATTTATAAATTATGTGACATTTTAAGGATTTATTGAAAAAAGTGATATTTATCTCATATATTTTTACTGATCATTTTCAACTGTTTCAACATATTTTACTAGATATTATTCTTGAACGAGGATGATTTATTATGATATAAATCATCGATTTTTTATTGATGTTCTTGTGATATATTTGTCTATGGATATGTTATTTCTATAACATTCATGGTTTATGGTTAATGTATTGACATTTCATATGCTATTTTTAAAACATATGTTTATGTTATGTTTTAAACTTTTCAGATGAGTAATTTTTTGGACTTATTACATGACGGGTGGAGCCCGCTATAGCTCCTCAGTGCATCGCTAGGTCTCATGTGAAAATTTTATGGGGAATTGTACAGGGCCTATCCAAATTAGATATATAGTATTGTATGAGGCCAAAATAATTTTAGATGACTTGGAAGAGTAATTTACAAGATGTTTTTGAATATCCGACATTATACATTCTTTCATTAAGAAAATATTATTGATGGTTCTTGTGGTAGTTCGACTAGTAGAATATCCAGGACTATGTTTTATTATTGCTTTATTTACTCATCTCTTAATACTTCCATAAAGTGTTCATGTTTATTATTTTTAAATTCATGTGTTTTAATTTATTCACCATGACAAATTTTTATGTTACCTTCGACTGTATTTCTTTCCCTTATTGAGAATTTGATCTCACCCCTTTCTTATGTTTTATTTTCCCAGGATTCCAAGACATTTATTATGATAGATAAGAAGGGTTAGGCTAGGGGATTAATGGTATTCCCAAAGGGTCATTTATGTTGTGTTATATTTTCTACCTTGTAATGTAATTTTCATGTAGGTAATCTATTTTCCAAGACTACTAAACTGATCGGTCTTTTGGGATTCGATTACTTGTAATCATGATAATTTTATGTAATAATGCACCGAATCTTGGTATGGGTTTCGGTGCATTACACAGAATGTGTGTTTTATTTCTATTAAACACACATTTATTATATTAAAATAATGATAAATGGGTATGTGTAAATGTTTTTTTCCTGAACCATTAGTTTTCATCGTTCTATTCCTTGATAATTTTTAAATCGCATTATTTATAATTTTTGTGTTTCATTAATTTATAATTTTATAATATTGTTTGTTTACACATAAACACGAGCCACATCCTTTGTTAAGGTAAACATAGTTACCCTTTCAGAGATCATAATCATGTAATAGTAAATATATTAAATTATTTTCCTTATAAAGATCAATTTTAGCATCTATAAAGGAAATATATATTGTTTAATGGTTATAAATATTTCATTTATTTGGATACATATATAATTTAATGTTATCATACCACTTTTCATGGTCCATGCATCATTTATAGGCTTATGTGTGGGTCTTCTCATCAAGGTAAGTTGTGGAGGGCTCCCAATACATAGTCTAGGACATGGTGAAATTTCCAAACTACTGCGTTCAGTTTTTTCAACCCGTTTCAAGTGATAGGGAACACCATAGAGTTTGATATCCTCATGGTGGTCATAGTTTATTGATGGTTGTTTTGGGGGTGTAGATATTTTTTATTTCCATTAATTATGGGTCAAAATATTGTGATTTATTTAATATCAATACTATTGGCTTTCTTAATCAAGGAGATCATAGTGTTTTTAGTTGTTATGTTTGTCATTTTGGCACTAAATTTTGATTTTTATGTGTAGTAATTGATACTACATGGGGATAAAAATATCTAGTTGGCATGTTATGATCGTAGTGGTGCATTCATATGTTAGAGGGATGCAACTAAACCATCTTGAATAAGAAATTTGGGGGTCTTCTAGTTTCTCTTGGATAAACAAATGATGTGAATTATATTGTGATGTTGTTATTGGCATTTGGAGTTCTTAGATAGGGATTCTTAGAAGACAATATACCATAGTAATGGTTGTTTTCATGGGAATTATTCATTTTAGTTACATATATAATGATAATTATAAAATATTGAGGTAGTGGCCATGGTTTACATAGTTTGGTAATGGTCGATCTCTATAGGTGAGTAAAAAAATGGTGAACGTGGCTTCCATAAATTATACAGCATTCCATAGTGGTTTACTAGTGGGATAAATGAGTAGGTAATTTCTTTTACCTTGTAGAGGTTCCCAGGGAGGTAGTGAACCCTATATAAAATGGCTAAAATGGAGTTGAAAAAGGGGGAAAACTAGTTATTCTTAATATTGGTATCTCTGATCTATTTTGACCATTACCATCATGTCCGATGTGTAAGTCTTTATGAAATCATTGATTCTTTATCAGTTTCTCCTAATTATATTTAGGGTGTGTATGAAATATCTTGGTTCATTTTCTAATTTTTTTCCATTGAACCCCTACCAACTCCCAAACCTATTTACGATATATAGATTATTACATTAATGGTAAAATCCTAATGGATAATTGGGAATGAATGATATCAAATCATGTTCCCATATATTCATATTTTACACAATTTTATTGTCTTAATCTATCTAAAATTTAACTGGGGGTGTTCGTTCTATATTTTTATTGTGTTTTATGAATTTCATGATAGTAAATTTTATTGCATTGGTTTTGGTGAGAATTCCTTTGAATTCATTGTTCACTGATCCATATTTCATTCTCTATTATATGGTGGATAATTGAACTGTGAATCAAGGTAGGGGTTTCAGGGCCCTCAATTTATTTTGGTTCAAAATGTGATATTTTCAGTATTTTAATTATTTCAGTGAATATAAAAAATTCATAGAAGAAAATTAAAAATCATGAGGAAGAAATATAGAATTGTGAAGTATTGTGAATGTGATTTAGGTTTTCTATAATGAAAATTAATATTTTTATCAATTCTCTTATATATTTAGTAAATAACTTCATTTATAACTAAAAAAGAATAATATTGATAAAAGATATAGATAGTCTAAATGTAAAGGTGTAGTGTAAAACAAATATTGTATGATAACTGAATCGCCCATCAAATTGAAGAATTCATTAATTCTTACATATTTATTTGATATCTCATGCTACTATAAATTGTATACTATAAAATACATGCTTGTTTTTGGATTGCAATTGATGGATTTACTATACATAATTAAATTATAATTAAATCATTTAATAATATTGTTTTTTTACATAATATATTCTTATATGATTATTTGTGTTAGCATGTATAATATATATGCTTATATAGATTGTTGTTATTGTTTTTATTAGTATTGTTTTGTTATGTGTTGAACATGTCGATCAAAGTATGTCAAACATAGTTGTAATTAGAATATATTGTGGCATTAGGGATGTGGTAGCTGGAGAATGGATTGGGTAAGATACATGGTTTTTTCCATTTCATGTGGACCTTTTAAGAGATGTTTGTTAGTATGGAATAAGAAAATTATATACATTATAGTGGGATTTTGGACTGAAACTAATTAGTTGGTATGTTTTTTTGAACTGAATTTGGGTAAATAGAAGCATGGAATTAGAATATTCATGGAAATGTGTTGAAGATATCTTATTATTATATATAATGGAAAATTGATAAGATGATTGAAAATTGGAATTATTGAATTTCTTTGAATGAAAATATAAAGGATAATTTATTGATGGTTATATGGTTTTAATGTTGTTCATTTAATGTTGTGATGTAGAGGCAGCACTAGTTGATGATGGGTACTAGAAAATTGTAGTTTTAAAAAATGATTTTATTCAAGGATGTTATTACTCATACATAACCTATGATTTGTCTTTTATTATTATATATAGTATTTATTATTATTTCTATTCAATCAAACCATAGTTGAATATCCATAATAAAACCCACATGATTTGGGTTATGGGTGTTTTCCCAAATATCTAGTTCAGAGAGGGTAGATGGATGAATACCCCATATTCCCTACTCACCCATATATTATAGATTATAATTGTGGTTTTTGTACATAGTATGGATAATTCATTGAAGGAGGATGGACCGATGAGAAGGGATCCACCTCCTCTATCATCATTCTTCTCCCTCGTGGAGAAGGTCATAGCCATGCCTCTGCCTCCCCTCCTAGGCCCACTCCAGCCTGGGAGGGGGATAAATGTTCCTCCTTAAAATATTTCACATATCACGACATTTAATTTTCCCCCTTCACTAACCCATATCCAATCCCTTGAATTCCTCCTATCAAAGTGAGAACATAAGTAAATTCTTTTGAGAATGAAGTTCCTTCAGTTCTGATTTCCCTATTGGTGTTCATGAATACATCAGAAATACAGTATCTTACACAATAGTATTATTTCAAGAAGAAACAAACATCGGTAGATATATTCAATAGGATTTTTTTATCATTTTGAATTATTTGGGATCAAATGATTAGAGGTATTTTAGATTCAACGAACATTTATATTCATTTTGTGTTTGTAGAAGATATGATGTAAGCCTAGGAGAATGAACCCCATGCTATGGATGGAATCTAGTTTACTCACATTATGTGGTTAATTGAGTTTCATCTGATTCTTGACTTCCCAATTTTAGGCTATAGATTTCAATTCAATGACTTCCTTTATCATTCCTGAATGATGAAATTATATTCATAATCGAAATTATGATAGGTCACTTCCTTTGTTCAAATGTCCATAGTATCACTATTTTCTATACATTCTACATTATAATTTTCATTGAAGTTGATATTTGGAGTAGACCGCTGGACTCCATCATCATTGAGATTAAATGAGATCTCTATTGGAATATGAATGTTTGTTATGACTCATTGGTTCTATTTTTATTTTTCAATCATCGTTTGGTTCATGACCTTTATAGAGACTGTAAAATCCTCTCTAATCATTTTTAGAACAAAATCCCTCATGGTAGCTTGAATTCTGGTAGAGATGATGTGGTGTATGAAAACGAGGTGAATCATTGGGGTACGGGTGGTGATAGAATCTCTTCAAATGTTTAGAATGAGTTTAACACATTTAATCTATAGGCCATAGTGGATGAAGAGACTGGTGATTTGGATTCGGTATTTCTATTATGGTTGAGAACCAGGGATATTTGTGGATCCAAGAAGTAGCTCATGTATTACCTCCCTATTTATAGATGCTGTGAAATCTGTTTGTTTTCCTCCACAAGAAAAGGCGTAAGTGGAACATTGTGATCATTTGGGGACTGATCTGCTTGAAATGAAGTTGTATAGTAATTTTTTGATGGCCAATGATGACATCTATGATAATATCTATAATATAATATACTCTATACCAATTATTTTATGGTCACTGATATTTTCAAGCAACTGGGGATTGATTTAGGATGTCCTACAATCGCAATTAATTCTGGTCATTTTTATGAAGAGATATGATATGGTCAACCTCCTAGTCTAGTAATCAATTGTCATACTGAATGAATTTGGTATTTGACTCCATTTTCATCTATTATTGAAATTTTGTCTTCTGGAATACAAGATAAAACATGCCCTGTTATGACCCATAACAAATTTGTGTCCCTATATGGAAATGAGAATGAATGTGTAGAAAATCAAGAGTGGAAGAAATTAATTTAAAAAACGATAAAGAAATGGGTAGAACCAAATTATATCAACGACAATGATACAGGTGATAGAGATAGAATCTCCCAACAAACAAAAAAATATGAACATGAACAATATGAGGATATGATTACTAGAGCCAAAGTGAGGTAGGGAAATAAGTAAATCTTTATTTTGGAAATTTTATGATTCAAAAGGTATGTAAGAAGACTAGGAACCATATAGATTACTCAAACCTCCCTAAAAATATTGTTACTAGATCCTTATGTAATTCCATGAATGGTGTAGTAGAAATAGGTGTAGCTGAATCAAAAACTTCTATAGTAGGGAGTTCATAACTTTTTGTGATATGAAAAAAACTAGTTTGTTGAAAGCCTGCACGTGAAGAACAATGTTGGAAACCCAAAATAATGGAAGATGTCAAAGTACATTTTAAGAGCACATAATCAATTATAATTATTCAGAAAAATTCCCCAAAATAGGAGGATAAACTAAACTATGAAATAAAAGATTGATTTGATACGAATGATGATAAAGAGGAGTAGATAAATATTCTTGACTGAACAGTAGAACGGGATATCAACAAACCAAAAAATTTCATGGTTGAATTTATACAAAAAATGGATAGAATGGCTAAGCAATTAGATAAAATAATTAGAATAGAACTAGAACGTCAGGTTAGTAAACTTCATTGTAAATTCCCTGGAGTGTCTAATTGAAATAATATCTAACTTGTTTTCAATAAATTTATGAGTTTCTATAGTACATTGTTGTATTTTGACTATATGATTGTGGTTTCCCAATTCTCCATGAAGTGGAATCAAAATACAAACATATATTTTTCTAAGAGATAATGTGTATGGTTTCCATTATATTTAAGATACTATAATATGAGGGAGATAGATTGGATATTGATATAAAAAACAATACTACTAGCAACATAAAAAAAATATCACTTTATGTCATCTTTTTCAATCTACTCACCAATCACTTCTCCAAATGAATGCAATAGTCCAAAATTTTCCTAATTACCCATAATTAATTCGAATTGAATATTCTATAGGTCCCCAATATATTTCAAAAACTCTTTACATTTAATGATTTTTTTCAATGTCCCCTATTCATGATTTTTATTTGATATCTTAGTGATCCATATGAGTAAAAAATTAAATTAAATAAATTTCCCCACACATGTCTTAAGATACACTTCTTTAGATCATTTTACCCATCCTTCTCTATCATTATACGTTTTCTTAGTATACATTCACCATGTTTTTTCCATAATTATCATGTGTATAAAAAAATTGTACTATGGCACTAGATTATAAAAAATTTAAATGAACTTATTTTAGTGATTTTTTTCATTTATCTTATAAAAGAATAGAGGCCACAAAAAATACCTTTATAAGGCCTTTTGAAATGAGTATCTTCCCTTATAATGGAAAGGGGTTTGAATTGTCTTCATGAAAATATTCCATAATTGACTTTTGATATTTTCTTAATATAATTAATCAATTTTATATTTCATTGAGACCTTATCTCAAGATGGTGTAATAATATGAATATTTAAATAGGAAATTATAGAAATTATGAAAAATTATGTCTCATTTATTGTATTCAAATCAACCCATCATGGAAAAAATTTGACAAAATACACTTAACAAGGAATTTTTTAGCTACTTTAACATTCTATTCATTAGAGAATTAGGTGTTTTTGATTAAAAAAAATTATATTTCTGATGTTGATCTCCCTTACAAACATAATTGTTTTAAAATATTTGGTTTCTCCCATATTTAGATCAACAATATGTAATGAATTCCTCTCATGTCAACTTTTACTATTTCATATGAGAATATGGGACTTGATTAAATTATAGATTTCACCAAATCATATTTTATTCTTAAATTACATCTTTTCCATGCATAGATTTTGGTGAGTATTAGGATAAATGTACCATGATAATGGTAAGGTTTTGAATTGTTTATTGGGATTCGTTTCCCACAAGATCTGATCATTTTCCCCAGACTCATCTGCCAACAGAACATGGTTACGTTCAAACAGAATGTATCTTTGATACTCGAAAGTTATAATCCTTACCCACCTTAGAGGTTCCTATTCATCCTCCATACATAAATAATATCTATAGGCCAATTGTGCAACCTTTAATTTATTTGATGTTGAAACTTTGCATCAAATAGGTTCATTTCTATCATAGTACTTCTCCATCATCCCTCAGTCTTCAAAAAAAATCACTTTAAGGATTTCATCCTAAAACCCTCTAGTTTATATGAGGATTTTCTGATCCAATATTATATTTGATCCACCATCCATTATAGAATCTAATATGGAATGTTGATTTTCATCGCATCATCATCCCCTAAAGACAAATTTTACCAAACTGGGTCTTCCCTTTAATGATTTTTTAAAAGATAAATCCATTTTCTCTCCCATTTTATAATCATTAGGACTTGTTTTATGAGAACTACTATCAATAAGTCTTCCATAAAAAAGAAACATGGATTCACAATCTTCAAATGAAATTATTTTATCAGTTTAAAACATTTTTTTGGAATAATCTACCCTTAATTGTATATGGTCTCCACCATGGATTTGATACGAATTTTTTGGATTCCTTTCCTCTAGCCTCAAATATTATAGGAACACCACATAATCCTTAATGGGGTTCCAGACAAAAAATCATGGGGTGATAGGTTTAATATTATACGAAATCATACATGTGAATTTTTTTTCTAAATCTGATATGGGACTTTTATTTTCACATAACACATGAAAGCACATTCAAATCAAATTTTGTAAAATTTAGGACATTAAAAAATATACATCTTATAGACATGAAAATAATGAGAAAAACATATATAATCTAATTATAATTACTTAATGAAAGAGATCATATCATATATTTTCCTTTTAAACAACATTGATGTTTTATTCTTCAAAGATGATCATTTATTAATTCACCTTTATCATGATCTGTTGATTATTTTTCTCGTGATCATTAATACTGGTCAATATATTATGATTTTTAGAAACATCCTAAATATGTAATTTTTTGTCTACTAATATCATATCCCACTGATTTCGTTCTCAAATAGAGTGACTCATTAACAAACACAGTGAAACACCATTTTATTTGATAATTTTTATCAAAAACATGAATCCTAATCATTATATTTATGACCAAAAACAATAAAACAAGACTATGATTTTACCTTTCGTATGAGATTAGTCTCACTAAGAGTATTCTTCATTAATGACACTTTATAAATTTACAAACATGATCATCATCCGTCATCAATTAGATGAAATTATTAAAAATAAATTAGTGTGTGTTTGATCAATTCATTATTAAGGATATATACAATAAATGAGGAATATATCATCGAAAGATACCCAAAGTATTTCAAGTTCAGAACTAGGATGTTTCAGGAACTCCAACCATGGCACATGGTCATCCCATTATCTTGTTCTTTTCCACCTGTGGTAGCCCTTCTTATAATTGAAAAAGAAAACTATTAAGTTAATATTTTAATCATTTGTATTATTAATTTAAATTTTTAAATCCCTTCCAATATAAATATTTGATTTGATTGAAATAATTTATGTTTTTTTATGTTACTGGATAAAAATGTGAAAATTGATTAATCCTAGATTTTAACAATATTTTATCACATTAAAATTTAGAGCATAAAATTTACAATATTGGTTAAAATGGAGTATTTATTTTATTTTAATTTTCATCATTTAAGGGTATTCAACTTTATATCATGGAGTTCGAGAGAATTCAAAATTGTTGTTGGCCCTAAAAATCAATCAATTAGATAAATCATTATGGATGATAGAATGGACCTCATGTTATTAAATAAGGAATAAATCAGGAAAAAGACCATTAATTTAGGAGATTTTAAATGAATTTTAAAGATGATATGATTATTAATTTGAAAAATTAATTTTAGAGATATATTATTTTACAAATGCGGCTATTGATTTTTTCAAATGGTAAGAAGACTTAGATAACCCTTAGCTAGGAAAAGAGTGACCCATTAATTGTGTCATAAAATCATTTATTCACATTCAATGTATTTGAAATATGAATTTTCCATCGAGAAATCAATTTTAAAAAACATTAAATAAAGAACCATGCAATGATTTTCCACGTGTTAGGAATAAGATGAGAAAATTACTAGGAGAGAGATTCTAGGGGAGATATTTTGTTGTGTTTCTGTATCATTCTTTTCATATTCTAATTATTAAAATTTCTTCTTCATCCTCATTCATATTAATAATAGTTACCATGGATGGGTAATCAAATGTGTTTTTTTAGTTGGTTAGATATTTTATTTTTTAACACTTCAACTCTTTTATTTTAATGAATAACAATTATGTATCTCTTCTGTGATGTTTATTTCAATATATAATTTCCTCATTAATTATCAAGTACAATTATATTTTGTTATTTCCTATATAATTAATTTTTATTTGTTTAATGATCACAATTTCATTCCACTAGGCCCTGGTTTATATATGAAGGAATAGAACAGTGATTTGTGCAGAAGTACTCGATGATCTTCCTTAGGTGATGGAGGGGTAGTGGGTATTATTGATTTTTAATGATAAAAAAGACTAGATAAGTTATTAAAATATTCAATTGAGGATATTTACTAAAACACACTCACATAATGAATTTGAGTTATCGAAACAGAGAACATTATACAATTTAATCTCAACATCACCATTTGACCAAGTGGGAAAGAAGAAGTTGTTGTAGAATCTCGCATTAATTGACATAGAAGAAGAGTATTGGTTAAATTGAATGTAGAATATAATTAAAATTGAAGAAACAAACTTGAAAAGATTAATCTTATAATATAATAGTTTTAAATCGCATTATTTTTCAATTTTCATCGACTCATTTTCTAAATTAGTATCTTCTGTTCCATTGCATTAGCTTTTATTTCAAAATCAACATTTCCAAAAACCAACATAATGGGACAAAATATTTTGCTTGAACTCTACTATTGATGACTACAAGGGGTTATCATCAATAATATTAATATGTACATTTTTTTCCACACCCCATTGTAGTTATGTGTCAAAAATCAGCATTGTTGTTGGGGAGTCAGTTCCATATAACAGAATAATTATTTAAACTAAATAACCCATAAATCAAATAGCCTATTAATTGGATTTGAACATGAAATTGAACAATTAATAACACAAATAAGAAATATTATATTTATTAAATAACATTACCATATTAAAGTGAAAATTTTATTGTTCAATATTAACATAAAAAAAATGGTAGGAAAACCCAAAAAACACTACACAGTTGGGGAGCCCCTTAATCCTCTATTAAAAATAAACATCAAATTACACCTTATTCAGTTAATTACATTTAATTATTAGTCATTATATTTAATATTCTTCAAAAATTTCAGGGTCTTGCATGAGAAGACACAAATTGGAATATCCAATAATTCAGATTCATCCGCTCAAGATCCAAGCCAAGATGGGAACAAAATGATCAATTTCCATAAAGGTAATTATCATTATTACTCAAATTAGAAGCTAAATAATGGGTATAAAATCTTAAAATAGGTCATTTCATCAACTGGTATGATCAAAAAAAATTCTAGTAAATATTTTTTCCCACATATAGAAGCAACACTATAAAAAATGAGATTTATTTCATATAACAATATATTAGATAGAACACATACAAGTATCAGGAGAATTAAAAGAATATATGTAATATATTTCTATATCAATAAATGGACGTACAATAATTCATTATTTTACTCTATTATGGATGTATAAAAAAATATTGATATCTATTATATGCCTCATCTAGAGGATCCCAAATTGAAAAGACACCTATAAAAATCAGAGGTATGATTGAGAATATTGTAAAAAGAACACAATAATTTCGAATGAGATGAGAAATAAGTAGAGAGATAAATAAGGTATGAACATGATATTCATCATCTTTTAGTGAAACCAATGTTGAAGACCATAAAATTTTAGTTCGAGAAAAAAAATGATTCAAGAATATGGAAAACAAGCTTCATCTTAGGAATGTTGTTTCTGATAATCTACAATTAATTATTCGAAATAATGTCTTAAAATACTAGGTACATGAGTTTTCTCTATCTAATTTTAGAAAATAATTTTCTATAAGAATCAATGGCATTAACACTAAATCCATCATGGATATAGAAACCACTAAAACATGGTTATGTTTGTTAATACTAACTAATCTCCCAATTAACTTTGTTTCTAGTAGAATCAATATTTGAACCCCTGTACTTCCAAAAACCATAACAATATATGTATCAATAGAAATAATTTCAACCAACAACATTCTGAAGCCTCTATGACCAAATATACAATAGTTAAAAACATTCAACTCGAAACCAATAATTGAAATCCGAGTTTTGAGGGATTAAAGAAACTCTAAAAATTAGTCCTGCATGTTTTATTATCTCATAAAATTATTGGAAACAAATACATGGGAAATACCTTACTATAAAACCCAAACCCTAATGGATAATTTCATCCTAATAACAAAATTAATTTGAAATTAACTTCCACTTCCTTCAACCCTAGAACATGAATGATTCCCATGTGTGATAATGAAAAATGTAGTAAATATTTCTAAAAATTCAATGAAAATAAACCAAAAAGAAGAAAATAAACAAGAGTAGGAGAAGATAAGGTCAAGTAAAAATATAAAATAAACATATTTGTAATGAAAAAAATAAAAAATATTTACATACCCTGATTATTTCACTCAATTATGATTATATCAAGCATATTGGAGGTGGAATAACATTAGAAATTAATTCTTTAATCCTTCTAGAAAGTGTAAATTAATATCCAAATGCATTATATAGTCATATAAATATTATATTATTAAATTTTATTAATTATATTTTCACCAAGAAGAGAGGACATCAGGGAATGAGAGAATCAATATGGAACGAATTATCTGATCCCTAATAACATATCAATTTCCCACCAAATTTCAATATCTTGGGATGATTTCAATTCCACACACCCTTAGATATTTAAATTATTTTAATTATTTATATTATCTAGTTAATTAAATTAATATATTTACCCATTTATAATACCCTTCTGCAGATGTTAGACTTGAAACTCCCAAGAGTGGTGGTCTAACTTGCAATCAGATCCATAGTTTTCCCACCACGAGATTTGGATGATTTCCTTGTGAATTTTAAAGATATAGACATACAAGATTATATCTATTTGATTAATATATATGTACATAAGATCCAAAAATTATTTACAATCGTTATTTGGAGACCATTTTTAAATAATACATAAAACAATATCGATGCAAGTGAAGGGTTACTCACCACATATTTTAGAGATAACATTACATACATAAATATTTTTGAATCCATAAATCACTCATCAGATTATCAGTAATTCAGTGAGATATCCTAGGAATTCCATACTAGGATAATATAAGGATTTAGCATGATCCAAAAATTGATACCCTTAGAAAATAATTTTTTCCTTGAATATATCAAAAAACCAGTAAATGTCCAAAACTATGGATATTCTGATTTTATGTTGAATGAAGAGGAAGGACCTGATTTAATTGATGATTTTATAATTACAAAGAATATAATATTATTTAATTTGTACATGATGTCAAACCAATAGATATTGGGAACCAAAGTTAAATTTCATCTTTTTAGTAGCCCCAATATCCAAAATTTAAACCACACCCTGCTAATTTAAAATATATATACCTCATAGAGGGTGATAATTAACAGGTGATATTTCTAATCATCATTTTGAAACTTAATAGTAATATTTAATTGATACTTTGAGACACAAATAACATGAAATAGGGTAGAGATTAGCTGATATTCCTAGAATAAACCCAAAATATGGTCACATAAAATTAATTTTGAGTTATATTAAAAAGTTGATAAATATCCCCAATAGTAGATAAATCTAAAATTGATGGATAGTTTGAAGATGGATATTGAGAATATCTTGGATTATGAGGTCATCTATTGTATTTCATATTCAAAATGGGTTAGCCCCATTCTTATAGTTCCAAAAAAAATTCCTAACCACTATGAGAAATTAAAACATTGAATTAATCCTTATGAGAATTCAGAGTAGGTAGAGAGTACACGTAGATTTTAGGATGTTCAATTAGGTCAATTGGATATATCATATCTACACCACCTTCATTAATTAGAAATTAAAGATATTTATAGGGAGAACTCATTAATGAATTTTAGATAGATGTTTAGGTTATTTTTATTTTTCTACTGCTCCCAAGGACTGAGTAAAGAGTACATTTACAATCCACATTTGTAATTTTTTCATAGAAAATTATTCTATTTGGTAATCAGGTACATTTAAAATGTTCCTGGTTTGTATTAATTATAATCATATTGACTATTTAATGGAGTTTTTGTTGGATGATTTTATAATTTTCAGATATTATTTTGACCATTGTTTGAAAAATATTTAATTTTTTTTGAAAACCTAATTGAAAATATTTTTGTTTTAAATTTTGAAATGTATCCTTTAATGGATGAAATAAGAATATTTGATGGTCATTTCATTAAAAAAAGAAATTAAGTAGCTAAATAAAAAAATTATATGATAACTTCATTTCAAAACCCAAAAAGTTTGGAACATGTTAGAAAAGTTTTATACCATGTGGGATTCTATAAGAGGATTATCAAATATTTTAATAAGATTTGTATCTCTCTCTATCTAGATTACTATTTAAATATTATTATTTTCATTTCAATGGTTCATGTTGGGAATCATATGATTAGTTAAAGGGGAGTCTTATTAAACCACCAATGATGTAGCAACCAATTTGGGATGAAAAATTTGAGCTACTTTGTGATGATTCCAACCAAGATGTTTATGGTGTAATTTCTTAGTGAATTTAGTATAGTATGAAAGGAATTTTACATGACTCAAGAAGCTTATATGTATCCAAATTCAGTTACAGAACTAAATAACATGATTTTCTAACTGTTTTAATGAAATTATAATGATTTATATAATATATTATTGGAACTAAAATCCCAATGTTTTTTAACATGTTACACATAGATACTTGATGATGAACAATGAATCTAAACCTAGACTAGTGAGATGGATGATACTATTGTTGGAGTCCATCATAGAAATAAAATAAAAGAATGGTGCTTAGGAATAAGAGGATGATCACTTAAGTAGACATCCCGACAACACTAATGCTTAAATTATAGACATAGAACCACTAAATGTTGAAATTATATTAGATCATTTTTACATGATTAACTATAAGTTCTTTGTTTTATATACATGGTCAAATATCCAGTTCCATTGCATCTCGAAACTAATTTTGATTCACAACAAATTCCAAAATTGAAATATTAATCCAGATATTACATTTTGGAAGATCATTTTCCTTAGATGATTTAAAATGATCTTTTAATAAGATGATGTATTCCAAAAAGTGTTGTTGAATCTGGTTTTGAGTTTTATCACAATATTGAATCTAGAGACCGATTTAGACATAAAATTATTATAATTAAAAAATTAGAATATATACTTTATTGGACCACTATTTTTTAATGATACTCATGAATTTTTAAAGTGATGTAAAAATTTTAGTTTGATAGAAATATCTGAAAGAGATAAGAATGGTCCACCAATTCATTTAATTTGTGTTAGATTTTAATTGTATATGGGATAGATTTTATAGGACCATTACAAATTTCATTTGGAAATTATTATATATTGTTCATAGTTGATTATGTATCCAAATGTATGGAACAACAATCCACCAAAACTGATAATACTAATGTTGATTATTATTTTTTCAGAGTAACAGATTTTATAGGATTAAAGTTTATATAGCCAATATCATTGATTAGTGGACTCCATTTTTCAAATGAATAATCTATGATTTACATATGATGTATGGAGTGAATCATAAAACATCATATACCAATAATACATATACTATTTTCCATTTTGATATGTCCAACTAGGATATAATTATAATTTTAGAAAAGGCTGTTAAAATGAACATGAAGGATTATGGAGAAAGGATGGAAGGAGCCTTCTATACTAACACTATATCCTATAAAACCCTAGTAGGATTGATCCAATATAGATTTATTTATTTTAAATTTCATTGTCTTCAAATTGAGTTAGAGAATAAGGCATATTATTCTATGAGAATGTCAAATTTTGATCTTGAGGGCATTAGAAAAAAAGGATAATATTTCATTTGATAGATATTGAGGAAATTTATACTGATTTTGTGGAAAATAATTGGATTTAAAAATAGATAACTAGAGTGTATCATGATAAAATAATGAATCTGAAAGACTTTTATCCTAGGGACATTGTGTTGTTATTCAACTCAAATCTCAATCTAATGTTAGAAAAACATCATTCAACTGAGGAATATCTCATTTATTGTAACTCATATATATCATTTTGGTGTTATGATTACAACAAGAGATATAGATCAGGATCTAACCACTTGTAATGGGTATAGGCCGAAGAAATTCCAATGAACGATACAATTAGATCTAGTGGAAGAGATCATACCACTCTAACATGTTTATCAATAAAAATCCATTAAAGATTACCTCTCTATTAAACATACATTCATAAGGAGATTTAATTTAAAATATTTTTTCATGTTATATATACTTGAATAAATTAATGTCACTTCATCATTTAGGTGTGGTGGAGGGATCCTTTCTACTTTAGGATTTTTTTTAAATTTTTGTATAATTTTAAATAAAAAATATTCTTGTTGTTCAAATTTTTGTGCATTTAATTTTCACATCATGAGTGTTTTTGATACAAAAATTGAAATTAATATCAATGCTATTTGTTAAAAACATTTTAATGATTGAAAAAATATCCTCCTGGAATCAATGCTCAATTTAATACTAAAGATTACTATGTTTTATCATAAATTCATTATAAATTTCGGTAAAAGTAATCTAATTTTTGAATCCCACGAAAATATCAGTATATTTATCAATGAAATGAAATTCTCATTAGGGTTGTAAACCCTCTTATCATATTATTTACATTAAAACCACACCTTGATAGAAATAAACTGTGATTTAATTAATTGTAATATTATTTATTCTTATAAAAACATGAGGGTTTGAAGTAGTTGTATTTTAAATTATTGACTTATATAATTGGTTTCAATGCATAATTTTCAAGAGAACAATTATTTTTATGACATTACATTTAATATTTTTCCATGTATAATTTAGAATCCATGAAAAACATGTTTTTAGACACATTGCAAGCCAATTTTCCATATCAATATATTTATTGATGTGGAATTACATGATCTTGTTGAAAATAAGTAGTGGAGGGTGCAGCCTTGTGTTATAGTACAAAATTGGGAGATAATTAGGGTCATAAAAAATCGAAGAGTTGATTTTTATGATGTGAAGAAATCATTTTGAATAAATATATTTCATTTTTGACCTTTGAAAAAAATGTTGTTTCTTTTTTGGATGTTATAATCTGTAAGGAATGATGTCGCTATCTTGAGGTAAAAAACAAAACATTTTGGAAGAAGTTTTGGTGACAAATATGATTATTTAACGAATTTTTGGGGTTTATAAGTTATACAATTTGATATTATTTTAGTGATATTTTTATGTTATGGTGTTTGAGGATGAGAACACAGTTTATTAAAAATTAGAATCATCTATTTTTTCTTTAAAAAGAACGAATCCCTCCATATTTGGCCTAAGAGTTTTTAACATCTAAATCCTAGAATCCAAAATCTAGATATCAAACTTGTAATCTACTCATTATAAAAACATTTCAGTCACTCATACCTTGTTGAGATGTAGTAATTTATCATGCCTATAGTGACACTTGAATTTATTTGGATGAAAAAGCATTGTTAAATATTGACATCGTTAGTTGATAGAAAAATCATGCTAGATAGGTATCTTTTGTGCATTGGGTGAAAATGATGTAGAAATATATTAAATGTTATGAATGGAGAACAATAAATAAATTTTTAATGATATATTTTCACTTGTTTCTTGTTTATATAAATTTTGCCAATATCATGGGTATGTTTTTAGAATTTTCATTGATTTTATTTTGATTCTTACTTTTCCAAGAGTCCAAGATCTATGTGTTGGGAAATTTATAGGGATAATATTTTCATCATATCAAAATGTATTAAATGATTCAATTTATACCAATTTACCAATTCAAATTGATTTGTATAATTTTCAGAATTTTTTTTGTCTTTTGATAAAATGTGAATATTTTTTAATTCTAAAATTTTTCCATATTTTTATCACTTTTAAAATTCTATCATAAATATTAAAATATTGATCCAATTAGAGTTCCTATTTTTTTGGATTCTTTATTTCATTGAATCCATGTTCTTATTCAATAGAAATATAAAATTTTGAAAACCGTAGGCCAAAAATAATAATTAAGGTCTAATAATATTTGTAGTCCAAAAAATTATCCATGTAGCATCCCAAGTAAGTACTGAATAATAAATATTTTTATCTATGTCCTTTTTATGAATTAGATAGTGTTTTGAGGTTTAAAATGATAATAAATCCAACCTAAAGCATGGAACACTCTAGTATTTTTAAAAGATGGTTTTACATCATTTTGATGGAAACCCATTTTTAAATCTAAATTTTGACTATTTTATAAGCTATATTTGCAAAAATAAACTTATTCATTAAATTGGGACATTTAAATTTACATGGGATAAATTTGTGGTATTTTTATGATAATGTATATTTTTTTAATGAATAGTGAAATGTGTTGTATTTTAATTCAAAACCACTTTTTTAATCTAATTTTTTTATATAGTCATATTATCTTTTTAATAGGTTTTAAAGAGTAAATAGAATATATTTTTACAATTTAATCCAATTGTGGTAATTAGGATTAATTTCACTTTTTAATTGGGAATAAACTAATGCCAAACTTTTCATAGATATTGTTTCAAAAAAACCCGTTATTTGTTTTGACAACGGAAATTATGTATAAATTAATTATTGAAATTTCTGTGCTTGGAATCTGGTAAAATGGATTCCATATTTGGAATTAGAAGGTCCAAATTATGTAATTAATAATCTTTTGTTTTTGGACATTATGAATAGTAACTACGGTAATTATCATGAATTATCTTGATTAATGAGTAATCAGGTAGTTATGGATAATAATATAATATCATAATAATACAAAATGACACCAAAATGTGTCCTAATTCTACTGGTTGTCTCATGTACGACCATGGGATTCCTTGTGCCAAACTTGGGGACCCCATTGAATCACTTTTGTGGGAATGTGAGTTGTTATCTTTTTATTTTTTTAAAGAAAGTAAATATAACAAGAATGTATCACCTGATTAATACATTTTTAATTTTGTCTAAATATATGATATTTTGGACTATAAATATTCATTGGAAAGCTAATAGAATTTTATAAATCATAATATTTTTTCATAATTTTAAAAAATTAAATAAATTAAATTATTTGTGACATCATAATGATGCAGTGATTACCTCATTATTTTATGATTTAAATAAAATGACAAAATAATGTAACCTCTAAGACCTATACTTGTCAAAAACCTATTGTATGAGTATATTTAAAACTCTAATCACCTTATCCTCAAAATAAATCAATTTGGGACCTTTAAAATCAGAAAACCATTTGAAAATAAAGTATCATTTCTTTACTTTCCAAGAGTGCCCCTCCTCTCCTCTTATAAAATGCCCCAACCTCTACCTCCTTTCCCACACATCCAAAGCCCTTGGCTCAGAAAAAACCATCCCATTTTGTCTCTATAAATCCCTATATAACTCTTAGAAGACTAAATTTGGGCATAAGTCTTCCCAAGGAAGCCTTTGATCTCAAATCAAAAAGAGTTACCTGATTTAAAGGTAATGTCTTCTCTTGAGTCCTTTTGTTTTATTTTTCTTCTCCATCCCTCTAAAATCTTTTTATTCATTACTTTTTTAACAACTACAGTATATTCAATATACTAGGATGTTTTTATAAGAATTATTTGAGCTAAACTTACACACACCTGCATATAATGGTTAAAGAACATACTGTTTCCGTGGATGGCGAATGTCTGCCTCACGAAATGCTGATTGTTCAATATTCTTCTAACAACTTCAAAGGTGTCCATTAAGATGTCACTATATTTATATATGATATATAATATTTTTATGTTTTCCTTAATCTTCGGTATTTTTCATTTATGACATACCTTTATGGCTTCTATTATGGGTATACGCGATATCTTCATTTTAGGAAGTGCGGACTACCGCCCCTCAAAGTGATTTTATTTGTTAATACAATATGTGGGACATATAAAGTACAGAGTTATGATATTATATATGATATTATAATTGAATTATAATATACCTTTATATCATTATGATTCCATTCCATAAAATACTAAATAGAAATGAATGTAGCGTTCATGCGTACGTACGGCTTACCGTCTACATGAACGGTGCATTTCATTTCTTACCCCTAAATGATTATGTAATATTATAAATGCATGTATATACTGAATATATATTAAATATATGGCATATACATCATGAATATCATTCTTGAGATAATGTATATTTTACTACTTGAACAACTTGTAAATATAAGAAGTTCACTTTTGACTCAAGTACCAAATATCGAAAAAACGACCGTTATTAACTTAAATGACTACATAATGTTCATAACATGGTAATAAGTGATATAAAAGGTATAATGAAATTGAAAAAGGTTCTTAAGAAACTAGAAATTATCTCAAGCTTATTATTCAGGACATTAAAGAACGGTCGAGTCAAGTCGGACCCCAGGTAAGGGACTACGTCTCAATCTCCTTTCATTGAGGCATATTTTGTTTTATACAGAACCTTTTTTTATACGGTGTATAAACCTGTTTTACATTTATTTTTATCCAAAAGGAATATTTTTTATACGAATCATTTTACTAAATGTTAAAAGGGAATGTTTTTGTCGTACGTATGCGGTGACAATGACTTCTCCACCGTCGTGACCATTATTTGAGTTTTGGATTCCTCTACAAGCCATACCTTTTTTAAAAAATGAAAAATAAATTCCATGTTTTACTTTTTTTTATTTTGGTATTGAAAATGGTTTTCATAATGTTTTATTATATCAATGTGTTGTATTGATATCTTGTGATTGAAATGTGGAAATGTTATGTTTTTTTATGCATGTTTTATGTGATATGATTATGTTATGGTTCTTGGAAATTGTTATAAAGATGGGTGGTTCCGTGATAAACTAAGGGTGGGTGAGACCGATATAGCTCTCCAATGCATTGGGTAACGCAAAGTAGTGAAACATTAAGGTTTCTCCGAAGAGATTTAGGGAATATACTGTGATGGGTATTCCAAAAGTAACCAAGAGGGTTACTCTGTACATATGAATTTTATGAATGCCTCAAGTTACCTTTATGTCTTATGATTTCTATTATTTATTAATGATTTGATGAGGTATATTAAAGTGCCTATGTTTTATGGGTAAGGTATGATTTCATTCTTATGTATATATGTACTAATGTTTCTTTTCCCTTTTTTTATATCCCTTACTGAGCTTTTTATGCTCATCCCTAGTTTTTTTGAAATGTTTTTCACAGGTCAAGGGAAAGGTACATGATATGTTGATAGTGTCAATGAAGTGTCCAGAAAGAATCCATGATTTATTTTAAATACGTTTTCGTTGATGGGAAAAATGAATACTATCTTTATGTAACCACTTTGTTTAAATATGGAATGTAATGTATGTTTTATGGTCTAATTATCTAAAACTCTAAACCTGAAAAGATCCTCAATGTGTATTCTTGAATCAACTCAAGAATAAGTAATGGTTAAGGCTGGGGTCTTATAGTTGGTATTAGAGGTCAGTTTAGATAACTTTAAGAGTTATAATTTTATTAAATGATTATCCAAAAAAAATTTATGGTCAAATCAAACTAATATAGTATTTGAAGATTACCATGTTGCTTCATCTAAGACATGTATGTTCAAAATGGTTTTCCGCAAGGGAAACAGGGAAGCAGTGCTAGGAAGGCATACAAAAGAAAATAACCATCTGAATCAGCATCCTGAGATGGTCAGAATTGGAACTGAACAGTTTGTTGTTGTAATGGCGCAATTGACTGAAGTGATAAATGGTGGTGGTATCCATGCACGGGATCTTCCAGATCAACTGCAAAGAAACTTGTCAGTGGTGGAACATTTCATGAGGCAACAACCCCCATCATCCAGAGGATCATCTGACCATGCAATAGCTAAAGGGTGGATTAAAGAACTGGATAAGATTTTTGATGTCATGGAGTGTTTAGACAATCAAAAGGTTAGTCTTGCTATTTACCATTTGGTGGGTGAAGCAGATCAGTGGTGGTCATTGGTTAAAAATATCAGGGACGCTGATGAGATTGATGCTCTCGACTAGTATGACTTAAAAGGTATGTTTCTTGAGAAGTATTTCCCTAAGGCAGTTCGACTTAATATAGAAAAACAATTCCTGGAATTGAGGCAAGATGAAGACTCAGTGGCCACCTATGAAGAAAGGTTCACTCGATTGGAAAGGTATGCTCCAAATTTTATCTGAGATATTGATAGTAAAATCAATCGTTTTTACTCATGATTATAGCCAAAATATTGAAGTGAATTATCTTCTAGTGAGATCAAAAGTTATGAAAAGCTTGTTCGATATGATGAGAAGGTGGAAATGGAGTTTTCCGATGATCATGTGTTCTATAACAACTAGCAGAAGAAGAGTCTGAGGTGGAAGGAGAAAGGAAATAATTCTTCAAGAAAGTATGATGGTAAGAAAACTATGTTTTGAATTTGTGATAAATGTTGTAAAAGGCATGCTGGGGAATGTCTTCTGAATTCTAGAAAGTGCTACTAATGTGGTAACATGGGACATAAGGATCGTGATTGCACTGAAAACGATCAGGGTGATGGTAACACCAAATTTGATTTACATTTAGTGAAATGTTTTAAGTGCAATGAGATGGGTCACTATGAAAATGAGTGTCCGAGAAAGAGGTTGAGTGATGGGAAGCAGTTAGTATACAAGTAGAAATCGGTGGTGAAATCCTTTGCAACTACTTCAGCAGATGTTGGGCCATCAAATGAAGTTGTATCAGGTACATTGTTTGTTTATTCATATTATGCCAGTGTGTTGTTTGATTCGGGGTCTACAAATTCTTTCATCTCTGAAACAATTTCTAGTAAAATGGGAATACCATATCAAGAAATGACTCTTGAACTTGTGTTAAAAACACCTGGGGGAAATGTTGAGGTAGAAAGAATTTATAAGAATCTTCCTATCCTTATACGTGGAAAGAACCTACTTGCAAACCTTATTTTTTTTACCTCTAGTAGAGTTTGATGTTATCCTGGGTATGGATTGGCTCTCTATTTACCATGTTAAGATTGACTATAGAGCGAATGAAGTTTATTTTCAGAAAGAATTTCAGTTTGTGTACAAGAATGAACCCTTACTGTTGATAACATATCAAGAGGCTCAGAAACTTGAAAAATATGGAAATGAATGTTACCATGCACACATCGTTGAAAACAAGGGAACTGTTCAGATTAATGATGTGCTAGTGGTAAATGAGTATCCTGATGTTTTTCCTGATGAGTTTCCTAGAATAATACTAGATCTGGAAGTTGAGTTTACTGTAGACTTAGTTCCTAATGCTATGCCAATTTCAAAACCCCCTTATCGAATGGCTCAAATTGACCTTTTAGAGTTGAAGGAGAAATTGCCAGATTTATTAGAGAAAGGTTTCATTCGACCTATCACATCACCATGGGGTGCTCCTATTTTATTTTTTAAAAATAAAGATGGTTCTATGAGACTTTGCATTGATTATAGAGCCTTGAATAACATCACTATTAAGAACAAATATCCTTTGCCTCATATCAATGATTTGTTTGATCAGCTCAAGGGAGCTCAGTATTTCTCAAAGATTGACCTGAGATCGGGGTACCATCAGTTGAAGGTAAAGGAATCAGATATTCTGAATACCGCGTTTTGTACAAGATATGGCCATTATGAATTTTTAGTGATGCCTTTCGGGATAACCAATGCACCTGCGATATTCATGGACATAATGAGTAGAATTTTCCATGAGTTCTTGGATAAGTTTGTGGTGGTTTTCATTGATGATATTTTGGTATTTTCTAAAAGTGAAGAGGAGCATCAAAGACATTTAAGGGTTATTTTTCAAACCATAAAAGAAAAGAAATTGTATGGGAAATTTAGCAAGTGTGAGTTTTGGTTGCAACAAATTACATTCCTTGGTCACATTGTTTCTAAAGATGGGATAACTATTGATCCTGCAAAAAAAAATGTTGTTGAAGAATGGCCTTGACACATAAATGTAACTGAGATTCGTAGCATCCTTGGTTTGGTATGCTATTACCGAAGGATTGTTAGAATTTTATCCCGGTTATCTACTCCAATGACTAAGCTAACTCGGAAGGGTGTTAAATTTATCTAGACAAAAGAATGTGATGATTGTTTTCAGGAGTTGAAAAGAATATTGGTGAATGCTACAATTTTGGCACTACCTTACAGGAATGGTCAGTCTGTTATCTACAGTGATGCTTCATTAAAAGGACTTGGTTGTGTCCTAATGCAGAATGATTAGGTAATTGCAAATGATTCATGTCAGTTGACAACTCATGAGGTAAATTACCCTACACATGATTTAGAATTAGCTGCTGTTGTTTTCGCTTTAAAAATTTGGAGGCATCATTTTATGGAGTAAAGTGTGAAATATATACTAATCTCAAAAATTTAAAGTATATATTCACTCAGAAAAAATTGAACATGAGATAGAGGAGATGGCTTGAATTAATCAAGGATTGTGATTGTACAATTCATTACAATCCGGGAAAATAAAATAAAGTGGCTGATTCTTTGAGTCGAAAAATAATGCTTCATTAATAATGTTTTATTTGGAACGTGATCCTTTGGTTAAGGATTTGATGAACTTTGGAATAGAAGTTGTTGGTGCAGGATGTCCTTATGTTTTGTTTCAGGTATTAGTGAAATCCTCTATATTAGACAGAATCAAGCAAGCACAGAAGAAAGACAGTGAGTTTCAGAAAAAGGTAGAGCTGGTTTAGAAGGGTAAGTTGCCTGAATTCAATATTGATAATGATTGTGTTTTGAGATTTGGGATGAGGTTGTGTGTGCCTTTTGATTCATAGTTGAAGAGAGAGTTGTTATGTGAAGCTCATAGTTCTCCGTTTTTAGTTAATCCTGGAAGTACTAAGATATATAGAGATCTGCGGGAGTATTACTGGTGGGATGGAATGAAAAGAGATATTGCTAATATTATAGTGAAGTGTTTCACTTGTCAACAAGTTAAAGTAGATTGGTAGTTACCGAAAGGGATGCTTCATCCTTTACCAGTGCCAGAGTGGAAATGGTAGAATATATCCATGGACTTTGTTGTTGGATTACCGAAGACATCTCGAGGTAATAATGCAATCTGGGTTATTGTTGATCGATTGACTAAATCTGCTCATTTCCTTTCTATACAAGATACATTTTCCCTAGATCAACATTCCAATATGTATCTTAATGAGATTGTCAGGTTAAATGGAGTTCCACTTTCCATTGTATCTGATTGTGATCCTAGGTTCACTTCTAACTTTTGGAAAGGCCTTCAGAAGTCATTGGGTACTGAATTAAATTGTAGTAGAACTTTTCATCCTCAATCAGATGGGCAGTCAGAACGAATAATTCAGACTTTGGAAGATATGCTATGTGCTTGTTCGATGGATTATCAGGGAAGTTGGGACCAACATCTTTGTTTGGTCGAGTTTTCTTATAATAACAGTTTTCATTCCAGTATACAGATGGCACCATTTGAGGCGTTATATGGGAAGCGGTGTCGAAATCCATCTTTCAGGGATGAAGGGGGTGAAAGGAAGTTTATGGGAGAATAATTTGTAGAAGAGTTGGTAGAAAAAGTTCAGCTGATACAGAAACACATGAGAACAGCTCAGAGTAGGAAGAAGAGTAATGCGAACAACAGGAGGAAGGATCTCTCTTTTGAGGTAGGTGATCCTGTTTTTCTCAAAATATCACCATGGAAAAGTGTGATACGATTTGGTAAGAAAGCAAAGCTGATTCCAAGGTTCATTGGACCGTATGAAATTCTGGAGAGAGTTGTATTAGTTTCATACCATGTGGCTTTACCTGCGATTTTATCTCAGTTACACAATGTTTTTCATGTTTCAATGTTAAGGAAGTATATGAAAGATCCATCTCATGTTTTGAGTCCAGAGGTAGTTCAGCTGGAAGAGAACCTATATTATGAGGAACAACCGGTTCAGATTCTAGACAACAGGGAGCAATTGTTACGGAATAAAATGATTCATCAAGTATAGGTTTTGTGAAAAAACCACATGATTGAAGATGCAACATGGGAATCTGAAAATTCAATGAGGGATAAAAACCCCCATTTATTCGATAAGTAAATAAATTGTGGGGAAGCAATTTTCTAAAGGGGGGATAGATGAAACATCCCAGGTATGTGATGAATAATAAATATTTTTATCTATGTCCTTTTTATGAATTTGATAGTGTTTTTGAAGTTTAAAATGAGAATAAATCCATCCTAAATCATGGAATACACTAGTATTTTTAAAAGATTTTTTATAGGCTTTTGATTGGAAACCATTTTTAAATCTTTATTTTGACAACTTTATAAGCTATATTTGTCAAAATAAACTTATTCTTTATGATTGGGACATTGAAATTTACTTTGGATAAATTTCTGTTATTTTTCTGATAATGTTCATTTTTTTTAATGAATAGTGAAATGTGTTGTATTTTAATTCAAAACCACTTTTTAATCTAATATATTTATATAGTTATATTATCTTTTTAATTGGTTTTAAATTTTAAATAGAATATATATTTACCATTTAATCCAATGGTGATCATTAGGATTAATTTCACTTTGGAATTGGGCATTAACTAATGCCAATCTTTTCATAGATATTGTTTCAAAAAAACCCTCTATTTTCTTTGACAAAGAGAATTATTTTTAAATTATTTATTGCAATTTTTGTGCATGGAATTTGGTAAAATGGATTCCATATTTGGAATCAGAAGGTCCAAATTATTTACTTAAGACTCTTTTGTTTTTGGACATTTTGAATAGTAACGACGGTAATTATCTTAAATTATCTTGATTAATGAGTAATCGGGTAGTTATGGATAATAAAATAATATAATAATAATCAAAAATGACTCCAACATGTGTCCTAATTCTACTAGTTGTCTCATGGTAGACCATGGGATGCCTTGTGACAATCTTGGGGACCCCATGGAATCACTTTTGTGGGAAAGTGACTTGTTATCTTTTTATTTTCTTAAAGAAAGTAAATATAACAAGAATGTATCACCTGATTAATACATTTTTGATATTGTCTAAATAGAGGATATTTTGGACTATAAATATTCATTTGAATGATAAAACTATTTCCTACATCATAGTATTTTTTTAATAATTTTTAGACATTAAATAAATTAAATTATTTATGACATCATAATGATGCAGCAATTACCTCATTATTAAACGATTTTAAAAAATGAAATGATAATGTAAAATCTAAGACCTACACTTGTAAAAAACCTATTGGATGAGTATATTCCTAACCCTTATCACCTTATACTCAAAATAAATCAATGTTAGACCATTAAAATCCGACACCCACTTGAAAATAAAGTAACATTTCTTTACATTCCAAGAGTGCTCATCCTCTCCTCTTATAAACGGCCCCCACCTCTACAACCTTACCCACACATAAAAAGCCTTTGGATCGGCTAAACCCTTCCCATTTTTCCTCTCAACATCCCTCTCTAACTCTTAGAAACTTCAATTTGGGTGTAAGTCTTCCCAAGGAAGCCTTTGAGCTCAAATCAAAAAGAGTTACCCGATTTAAAGGTAGTGTCTTTTCTTGAGTCCTTTTGTTTTATTTTGCTTCTCCATCCCCCTAAACTCTTTTTATTCATTTATTTTTTAAAAACTACAGTATCTTCAATATACTAGGATTTTCTTATAATAAGGATTTGAGCTACTCTTACATGCCCCTATATCTAATGGTTAAAGAAAATATTGTTTCCGTTGATGGCGAATTTCTGCCTCACGAAACGATGATTGTTCAATATTCTTCTAACAACTTCAATGGTGGCCATTAAGATATCACTATATTTATATATGATGTATAATATGTTTATGTTTTCCTTAAGCTTCTGTATTTTTCATTTATGGCATACCTTTATGGATTCCATTATTGGTATACTCGATATCTTCATTTACGGAATTGCGAAATATAAAGGATAGAGTTATGATATTATATATGATATTATAAATGGAATTATAATATACCTTTATATTATTGTGATTCCATTCTGTAAAATAAGAAATAGAAATTGAAGTAGCGTTCATGTGTACGTACGGCTTACTGTCTCCATGAAAGGTGCATTTCATTTCTTACCTCTAAATGATTATGTTATATTATAAATGCATGTATATACTGGATAAATATTAAATATATGGCATATAAATCATGAAGATCATTCTTTAGATAATGGATATTTGACTACGTGAACAACTTGTAAATATAAAAAGATCACTTTTTACTCAAGTACCAAATATCGATAAAATGACCGTTTTTAACTTAAATGACTACATAATGTTCATAACATGGTAATAAATGATATAAAAGAAATAATGAAATTGAAAAAGGTTCTTATGAAAGTAGAAATTAACTGAATCTTATTATTCAGGACATTAATGAATGATCGAGTCAAGGTGGACCCAAGGTAAGGGACATCATATCATTCTCCTTTCGTTGAGGCATATTTTGTTTTATACACAACCTTCTTTTATACGGTGTATAAACTCATTTGAATTTTTTGTTTATCCAAAAGGAAGATTTTTTATACGAAGCGTTTTAATAAATGAAAAAAGGGAATGTTTTTGTCGTGCATATGCGGAGACAAGGACTTCTCCGCCGCCGTGACCATTATTTGAGTTTCGGCTTCCTCTACAAGCCATAGCTTTTTTAGAAAAATGAAAAATAAATACCATTTTTTACTTTTCATTTATTTTGGTATTGAAAATGGTTTTCATAATGTTTTATTATATCAATGTTTTGTATTGATATCTTGTGATTAAAATGTGGAAATGTTATGTTTCCTTTATGCATGTTTTATGTGATACGATTATTTTATGGTTTTGGGCATTGTTATGAAGATGGGTTTTTCTGTGATAAACTGGGGGACAGTGATCCCGATATAGCTCTCCAATGCATTGGGTAACAAGATGGAGTGAAACGTTAAGGATTCTCTGAAGAGATTTAGGGAATATACTGTGATGGGTATTCCAAATGTAACCAAGAGGGTTACTCCCTACATAAGAATGTTATGAATGCCTCATGATACCTTTATGTCTTATGATTTCTATGATTTATTCATGATTTGATGAGGTATGTTAAAGTGCATATGTTTTATGGGTAAATTATGATTTCATTCCTACGTATATATGTACCCATGTTTCCTTTACATATTTTTATATCCCTTACTGAGCTCTTTATGCTCATCCCATGTTTTTTACAAATTTTTTTCACAGGTCAAGGGAAAGGTATATGATATGACGATAGTTTCAAGGAAGTTTCAAGAAAGAATGCATTTTTTATTTTAAATATGTTTCCGTTGATGTGAAAAATAAATACTATCTTTATGTCACCACTTTGTTTAAATGTGGAATGTAATGTATGTTTTATGATCTTATTCTCTAAAACACTAAACCTGAAAAGATCCTCAACGTGTATTCTTGATGTAACTCAAGAATAAGTATGTTTTAAGTCTGGGGACTTATAGTCCATGTCTCAACAAATGATGCATAAGGCAGTATACAGATATCAAATTGAAGCGATTACAAATTGATTCAAAAATATAATTGAATCTAAATATGAAAATTGAATTATATATATATATATATAATATTTAATTAATGCATAAATTGAATGATTCATATTGGAGGATGATTTCGGGAATCCTCGTCCATATATTGTGTATCCCACATAATGTCGTATATATTATTTCAAACAAGTCAGTTGTATTTGATATTTTTTGGGATAATAAAAAACTCAATTTCATACAAATTATAAGATGTACCCTCTGAGATATTTTTCTATTTTTCTGTATAATAGGTGAAAAATTATGGGTTTTATATTATAGAGGACAATATTTTATCCTTTTATCTATTTTCTTATTCACAGTGTTGTAACACCTTATTTTTCCCAATTAATCTTTGTTATAATTACCATATAGGGGAAAATTTATATGTGACTTGGGATGGGGAATTTTATTGTTTTTTAATTATTTATTTCAATGACATTATTGAATAAAAATTATTTCAGTATTTTATTACTATTCAATCAATTTCTAATAGAGGGTTATATTATCAAGTACTATTGTTTTTTGTTTTTGATTCTGTTGTTGAATTTTAAAATTGTAAATGATCATTATCAACATCTTATAAGTCATGTTTTATATATAATGGAGTATAATATGTATTAGTTTCAAAGTACATGAAAATATCATTTTTTGTGGGATGTGTTGTGAATATTCATGATTTCTTGGGATAAAGAAGAATTTTTTTTATTTCATAAGTCAATTGAATATATTAACTGTAACACCTTTTTCACAAGGAAGAAAAATAGACCACACTATGATCCTAGCATGTTTTTCTCTCACAACAACCACTTGTCCATGGATGTGATAGGAAGTGATCATAGAATCTAACATTAAAAAACATAGCTGAAGAGGATTGGATAAATTTCTTGGATAGAGTTGAAATGGTGAAATCAAAACTTACATGATCAACCTTCTCATATCATAAATTTCAATCAAATTATTTGTAAACATTATATAATTTGTTTTCATAATTATAATTTTTCCATTTATTTATTTAATTTTAAAAATAAATTTTTCCTAAATTCATTAAAAATTGATAGACTATTTTGATAGAATTCGTCTTCAGGAGACTACATATTGTTAACCACTATAGTATACATTATACAAGAATTTTTTCCATGCCCCATAATTGGATTTCATCAACAAAGGATAAGAATACATTCATGAAATCACAGAGTATAAAATAATGCACAACATTATTACATTATACATAATTTTTCCAATATCTACATAAGAACAATGAAATCATGACGAATAAATGAGGATAAAAACATAGGTTATAAGAATTACAATCTATAGAATCTATACTAATATGATTAAATGATGTGACACCATCACCATTCAATTGTTATATCTTTTGAATACCACCTTTTGATAACCACCCTTTATAGCCTTAACATCCACCTATATTATTTGTGATTCAATCTCTTTTTGTGCATATATGTTTCATTCCCTAGAATGGGGAGATTTTTTTCTAGAAACTATTATTGCTGCTCAAACATACTCAAAAAAATATCAACACATTAATTAATATAGTCAAAAATTAAATATAACTAATTAATGAAGAAAAAAATAATTTTTCCACCCAATAATATTTATAAATAACTCCATATTAATGTTGTGAAAAAAATTTTATTACTCTTGAGAGAAATTGATTAGTTTTTAATGATATAACTATCCAATAAATTTGATGGGACTATATCAATTATTACATGAGAATGGTTTTTGTAGGTTGAATAAAAAAATATCCTATTAAAATATTATTCACATTCACAAAACAATTCTAAAAATGGTGTTCCTGACATTAACAATTTATCAATAGAATCAATATGGTTCTCCACTCCATGAATATTATATCTTCTAGGATAAAACGGAATTTGACGCACCTTAATCTTCTAGAACAAATATATGAATTCACTACTAATGATGTGAAGCTCATATGATTTCCTCAGTTGAATATTTCACAAAATACATTATGATTTATTATGCATTCTCTGTTTTTATTAAAATACATAACCAAAAGTCTCACTAGGATCCATTTCCATTTCCCTACAATATCATATAATATTGAATTTCTAACAATTTGTTTACCTGTCTTCTACACCCCAATGAGTTTTTTTGTTCACTGAACTCCAACAAAACCACCAAAACCAACCTTTATCTAGTAACTCTAACTTCTAGAATGCCTTATTTTATTGGTATAAAGAACTCCCAACAAAAAATCATTTTGTGTGACCATAGAAATACGATTCTATTCTCCCACTGCATCTGGCAAGGTCATGACTCTTAGATATTCAACCTTTATCAATGAATATCCTTCTGTTTCATTTCTAATACACTTATATATCTTTTTCATAACATCAAATGATACAATATAAATTCTTAATCCGAAATATCAGGAAGTACATGTAGTCCAATTGAATACTTCGACTACATTAGTTGAAAAATGATGGCTTTAACTAACATATCCTTTTGGGAACCTGTGGTATTTGGATATCTGAAAACCAACTCCGGTACCATTACTACCTCCTTAAAAGATCCTCTCAGTGCATGGAAAATAAATCCACTAGGTGACTAAAACTATGTTCTACATCAAAATATATTAACCAAGACCCATTTTACCACATGTTTAGGATCTAATCTAGATATATAAATGGAATAATGGTACTCTGTAAGTCTCTAAATGACCTTTTAGTCTCGAATTGGGAAGCCTAAGAGGCCCACCCATTGCACCAATTAATCCCTTTATCTAATTTGGTCCTCTGAAGGACATCATTCTACAGAATGAAAAATTTTTTGCTATGAAAATATGAATATAAGCACAATTTATAAAACTATTCACAACAAAAAAATGTCATTCATACATTCATTTTACATCCATGTGATAAATAAAAAATCACTTCCATTTGATGAAGAGATTCACTTAGGTTACAAGAATAGAAATCCTAATAAACTCTACCCATATAAGTGAAATATGTTCAACCAACATAATTTGATCATAACATCTTTTTAATCCCACCTTCTGGACTCCTATATTATAATTATTTTCTTTCTCCATTGTCTATAGTTACTTCAACTCTTTATGTGTAGCTTGGTTGGCTTCCCTATAAGTTAATCCCACTCTTCATTATTGGTATCTGTCAAAGATCATCAATATTACAAAAAAACACTACCACATCCATTTATATAGACAAAGAGCCTATATTTCTAAATAATATAGTAAACATTAATTTTTCAACCATTACTATTATGATTTTGATATCCATTAATGTTGGGAGAATATCCAATTTTAATGTTTGGAAATATTTCCCCATTAATAATGTTATCCTGCTTTAATAAATTGGTTAAACTCTAATATATTATGAAATGATAATTTCTTATTCAGGTTGAGTAAAACATGATTTTTATAAGGTAATCTTAAATGACCCCATATAGAAAATTTTGTTAATCCATCAAATCATGGTATATTCATTTGAATTTTACCACATTTCATTTATGGACAATCTTAATTTCTTTTAGTAAATATATATCACAATTTTTGATGCTCGTGGAAGCAGCATTATTCTTCTAGTATCCTAGTATTGTTGACTATATTCTCAAATAATAGACACATGATCAGTATTCTATCGATCATATGGTATAGAAGGATTAATATGTAGCTTATTTGGATCTCATACAGTCACTTTATTTCCAATACTATGTATCAATTTTTTTCCCATGGTATTTTAGGTTAGTTGGTTAGACCCTAATAATATTCTTTACAACTTTTTCTAATTTACATATTCAGTTTCCTGACTCATCCTTTACAATCTCCAAATAGAGTGGAAATTTTTTATTAAATCTCCCAAATATGAATATCAAAAAACATATTATTATAAATGATAATAAAATTAATCTAGAATAATTATATTGAAGTATAGATCTAAACCATTAATTTTTAGAATTTAAGAATGAATTAAATATGAATGTTATACCAAATTATTTTAAATTAATTATATTGACATTGAAATAATCAAATTACATGCCCAAAATAAAGATCTCATTTAAAAATACACATCCTTAAATGTAATCAAATGTAATCGAAAAATATTTACCTTATAAAATATATTAAGATATAATACTTTACTTTTAATAGTTTATCCCAAAAAATATTTACTTAAATTAAATATTAAATGAATTTTGATTTCATCATAGAATGACAATTATATAATAATTCATCCCCTTATTCAAATTTTAAGTTTCTAAAAGTCTTCTAATTCACTACAATGATGTATAAATTTTTTTTAGAACAAAGGCTACAATAAATTCTTCCACAAGTAATAAATAACACTCCAAGGATTTACAATGAATTTTATTTATTTTGTAACTCCACTAACAAAATTTTATTATCCTTCCAAGGATCAAATACAATGAAATATAAATATTAATTAAATATTACTCATTATTTGGAATTACATTGATCCAATAAAAAAACTATCTACAAAAAATCAATGTATTGTTAGGTTTCATTTCTAGGAGTATATATTTGTTTGATTTAAGATTAATTAAAAACATTAATATGATGTGTAATTTTTAATCACTCTCTCCATGGTTCCATAAGAAAAAGATGCATTTTCTACTTCATTAATAAAAATAAATTGTATCTCAAAGAGGTGATTTTACATGTTCTTCATTTCGGATCAATATTACCCATACCTAAATGAAATCAATTTGGAATAGTAGATATTTTATTTCAATTATCCAATTACAATCATGTGTATTCTACATAATGGATTAAAAATTGAATTATTTTTCTTGAGAGACCCATTTCCTAATGTCTCAATGATTAAAAATATGAACATGATTCCCCCTTCTACTATAGTTCCAATTGACTTATATGATTATCTATAAGTTAGATTCCTATAAGTGTTCAATTTCACTAACAATATGTAAATATGTTCATGCTTAATTATTTAGTTCCCTAAAAATATTATTGAAATTCCATATAAGTCTATTTAATTACACTCCCTCTATATGTTCATAATCATAATCTCTATAAAAGTTGTGAAAACCCACTCAAGAATCTTGAAAACATGTAATTTTAGAATACGAGAGATCTATGAGTACAATCATTTAATTATTCCTATAGGAAGGACACCATGGATTTAAAATTTCATAGACTAAATAACATAATAAAAAAATTTAGAAAGATAAAATAGTAATATTTTATTTCTATAGAAAGAGAATATTGGAAACTGAATCTTAAAAGGGAGAATTTTTATATGCATTTTATGAACTTTATCAACCCCAATTAGAAACCAAACTATCCCTAATGTGGAAACATATTATTGATGAAGATTATGAAATATAGTTTTTCTAAATAGTTTTAAAATTTCAAAATGTGATAAAATATTGAAAGGTTTTTAGTATAGTAAAAAAATATTTCCCACACATTAAAAAACATAGAATATTTAAAACCTGATAAATAATTCTACACGTCAATATTGAAAACATGTTATCACAAAAAATATTTCCATGAATTGAGGAAAAAAAATTATGATAAAATATTATTTCCAATAGACAGTAATAATAATAATTTAAAACCAATTTTTGGAGAAAAGGTAATCAAGGTTGTAGTAGTGAAAAATTTCTCAAATAGATGTGATTTTCATTTACAAAATGCATTCCCATAATAAATAAGGCCTTGAACCTCAATAAACTACCAACTTGATTATAATCAATATGTGTTGCAACAAATTGGGTAGATATTAAAATAATGACACCCATTTGAAGAATCCTTTAATTATATTTTCCCTGAAATATTACACCAAATTTATTATTTTCATATGTTAATTGTTTAAACAGATATTGTCTTTATAAGATATATAATAGAACAACAAGAGTATTCCCAATATTGTTTCATGGAATCTTGAAAATAATGTTTTTATGACGGAGTTTGAGAAAGAATTTTGATATTGTAGCTCTATTAATCCACAATGTGAACCAAAAATTTCATTCTTGTGAATACCTATCATAGTCACATGATTTAATCATTTGTTCAATTAAAATACAATAATTTTAGTCCACAATAACAGAATGTCCTTACTTTATTTTGGTAGCTTCATCTATCATACATTTTTTTACTAACAACATGAAACCCCAAACTCATGGTCATTCCATAATTTCTGGTGCATTGTCATATAATATTGGTTTGGAGTGGAACTAATAGTTATATATTATCCTATAATATACTAAGGGATAAAATTAAACTGGTTTTTGAGCGATTTATTTCAAATTGAGGAAATTAAAAAAACTAAAAACCATGGGTTTCTTCTCATATAGTCTAATTTTTTTTTGTCTCCAACCATATTTACTAAAAAAATCAAAATATTATAATTTTTAGGTATGATTTATTATATATTATCAATACAATTCCATTAGTGAACGAGTTGTAATGTTCACATAGTGGGTTTCTAAAAGATCTATTTCATTTTATGTCTGAGATTTAACTCCAAATCCATTTTATTCTACATATCTCACCAAAAGGAAAATTTAGTAATGAAAATAATCTTTTAGATTTAGTAAGATGACTATAAATATTCTACATGATACACCCCATAGTTGAGTAATTCAATATTTAATAAAAAGTGCTACTGATTTAGTATCCTATTAAATTTTTTGTAATTCATATTCTCATGTAGTAGAGTTCATCACCCCTTCCTCCTATGAAAAAGAAAATCCTATGTGAATAAGAAAAAATATGATTTAGTGATCCAACTTTTAGAATAAATTCCTACATGAAATGTTGTTATTTTTTGGAAACAAATTTTGGATTATCAAACTGAATATAATTTATAGTATGTTAGTGACTCTTAATAGAATAGAGTTGTTGAGTATGATAAGAATAATTTTTTTCATATAGGTTTTAATAAAAATAATATCACAACTTCATAAACATAAAAATTTAATATAATAAGAAATGATCTCAAAATATTTTTAGAAAATTATAAAATAAGGAATTATAAAGTTCATTCATGTTTGGGCTCATGATTATGAATGTACCCATGAACATGTTTCTCTGTGATACTCTATGTAGCATAGCGACCATAAATCTCAATAACTTTTAGATGGAAGGAACCCAACTCAGAATATATCTTAAATTTTTTACACTCATCAAAATTTAAGGTAACAACTAAAAAAAATAGCATACCTAAGGGGATCAGTATGGAAATTTCTCATAAAATCAACTCTATACCATTAAAGAGATATGATTAATTTTTTATTGCTAACCTACTAATAAATATTAACAAAAATATAAATTTCATCAATATCATCCATTACATGGAGTGTATTTCTTATATTGAAATCGTCAAACACAACACTTCTAGTATATAATAATTGGTTTCCCAATATAAATGGAAACATCTAACCACACAATATATTAATCATGCAAAAACTATGGGAAATTTAAAAATTCACGCAATGAATAAATGTTTAAATTCCAATCCCATTGTGTGTTAAATTTTCCTATCAAATGAATAATGATAAATTTAAATTATTTTTATATCCTTAAGACCGAGTTTTTGAAATAATAAAAATCTATGAAATAAGAAAATAACACCATAATCACTCTATATAATTAGTTACATAGTTCATTGAATACTAAACTGAATAGAAAAACTACAAAGGTGTTTTAATTTTGTGTGATACATATTTTAATGGGCTACACTACATTTCTCATTAATATTGATGTTGTGAAATTATTTACAATATCTTTTGTTAGTTAGAAAAACCTTGGGTAATTTTAAATATCATGGAATCATATGCAATGATTCTATAAAAGATATGTTGATTTTAAATGTTAATATCATTTTTTGGAACATCATTAATCCATTTCATCATTCTTTTGGGGTATTTCTAGAAAATTAATGGGCGAGCAGTAATATTTTAAAAATATATTTCTATTATACCTTCTACATAATCCTAACAATATTTTTTCCAACATTAGTTACTTATTATTTAATTTTCCACAGTATTATTATTTTCAGGTGTATATTCAACAAGTTACTAATTTTTGTAAAAAAAATTATCATCTATATATATATTGATATATTTCACCTGAAATAAATCTAATTTTGTTCAATAGCATGGGATAAACAAAACCCAGTGTCTAAATAATCATTAATATAGATTAACATTATAAATTTACATTTAATTAGTTTAATGAATTAGAATTACCACTCAATATAAAAGTTATAATGGTTTTATGTGTGGTATGTATATTTTTAGGGATTTTCTTATATTCATTGACAAAAATTTTTACAAATAAATTTTTATCATATTTTTCAATAAATATTATAGTTAATTTTTTCAACATTTAAAGGATTAATATACAAAAGTGAACTTTATTTTTTAAATCATCAAGTTATAATTATCTTAGAGTGAATTTTTAATAATTTAATTAAATGTGTGATTTTTAAATGAATAGTTAAATTACAGACTTTTGTGGAAAAATAAATTTTCATTGACCGTAATTAAAAAGATCCATTTTGTTTTAATAGGTTGTAAATTTAAAATTTGATATATTATATTACTAATAATTTAATTGAGCTTATTGAAATTAATATTTTGATGTATTTAAGTAAAATAACATCTATAATTCATAAAACAATTTTATTTAGGAAAAATAATTTTATTCATGTTTTGGGTTAATATTAAAATTAATTTATTTGAATTATATGAATTGAAAAAATATTTTTCTTTTTTAAAATGATGATTTTAAATTGTTTAAAATGGGAACCTTTTATTTTTACCTATTATGAACATTATCCCTATTATACATTTTCTATCTTATTAATATTAAAACAAGTAATATACGATTAATACCATTGTATAAGGCATTGGAATTTATATATCCATTTTAAATTATTTAATTATATTGGTTGATTATGTCCATAACCACATATATATTGAATATATGTCAACTTGTTTCAATTTTCATTGATTATGACAATTATATTATATTAAGAAAATTATAAATACAAAATCTCTATTAACATTAAGAACAATTATTTTTTAACATAGAAATAAAAAGGGGAATGTTCAAGTATTAAATAATTATTTTAAATATAAAATAATTTATTTTATCATAGAAATTTATTTTTTCGACTTATTGATTTAATAATTACCTGAAATTATTATACAATGACGATATAATTTTATTTTCAATAATAAAAAAATTAAAAAAATTAATTTCAGTATATTAAATGAAATAAAATTTTGATTAATTATGTTGTTACAAGAATATTTTTCTAAATAATGACATATTAGGAACGTTTGAAAAGTTTTTTTAATTTTATTAAATAATTTTCATGATTTTATTAAAGTAAAATTAAATAAATTGGGTCAAAAATTTCAGTAATGATATTATTTGAAAATAATATTGTAAAGAATTATTTTAGAAGCTAATAAATATTTAATGATGACATATAAGATATTATATGTTTTAAATTTTCATCCCTTTTATATTTATTATCAATTTTTAAACTTATATATAAAATATTTACCTATTGATTTTCTAAAATTCTGTAACACTATTATGGTTAAAAGAATTATTGAAGCAGATAAATAATGAGATAATTTTTAAAGTTCCATTTTAACATATCATAATTTTATTGGTTGAATTGGTTTCAACTATATCATATCATATATAATAAATTTTGATAGAATGGTGTGTCATTCACATGTAAATAAATATATTATATTAAAATATTTTGTAATTCAATGTGTTTCATCTCCCCCACTTATTAAAGGACACCCTTACGTGAATTTCATTCCGTCACATTGACTAACCTAGTTGAATACTATTTAATTTTTTTTATGGAATTCTATATGTGATAAGAATGGTAAATAGTATTCTAAAATGTCCATTATAATGTTTCTTTTTAAGGGGTCTAAATAAAATCCACCAAATAATATATGATCGTGAGTAAATATTTTTTAAGATTATATCTTATTCTATATCTTATGAATTGGTTTAAATGAACATATAATTATAAATATAGTATCATAATGTTCTTATGTGTCATAATTATTTTGGAAAAACTATTTTCCACTACATTTTTCATCCAATAGAAAGAGAAAATATTGGTTGTGCGAACGTATGATCTAGCATCTCTTTTAAGTATGTAATTAATTTCTATATCTTTAACATTCAAATATGATAATAAAATTTTTAATGAATATTTATGATATTTACATCATGATTATATTTAAGAAAATTATTTCACCATGATCAAGGTGCATGGAATGATACTACTAAACTAAATTTTAAATAAAAAATGTAAAAATTAATAATTAGAAATAACGATTAAGTCAAAATATTATTAATAAATTATTGTTTAAGTTTTGTAATTGAATAATATATGATATCTTATGTTCTTATATGTTTCTGATACAAATTTTTTAATAAATTTTAATTTATTATACATGAACCTAAATGAACATACAAGGAAATTCTTACCGGAGGTTAGGATTTTTTCATCACAATTTTTTATTTCTCTGACACATATACTATAACTGCTTATTTTTTCTATCATTTGGTGTATAAACTATCCAATTGATATGTTATATCTTTAATAAAATTATATTCATTATATATAATGATTTTTCAAGTTATTTTTTTTCTTGGGGGTTATGATTCCAAAGATTCCAATGAAGTAAGGGATTTTATTTACATCCTCATTTTAAATCAGGATTTTTTAATTTATATTTTATTTATAAAATTCTTTAATAGTAACATCTTAAAAAAAATTATGTTATTATACCTTACATGTGATTCAAGAATCATTTTTTAAATTTTTTCTCTTTTTGTATTATGATTCATCATGTTTGTTGTAGGGATGAGATTCCCTTTTATAAATATTATTTTGATTGTCTATTTCCAATAATATTTCTTGTATATTTGTCTGTTTCCAATAATATTTCGTGTATATATATATATATTATTTAAAATATATTGAAGGATAATTTTATTATTCTTAAGTGGTTGTGTAAGGTTGATTTTTCCCATGTATTAATTTTTATATTTTATTAAATTATATTATATTTTCATCTTCAATATTATGTTCCATTAATGAAATTTTTGAATTGAATCATACCTTTTTAAAAAAATGCATGAATGGATTTCACCACCCATAATGTATATTAATATCCTTGATAATTAATTTACATGATTCAATGGTTATTTGCTAAATCATTTCCCAAATATTATTTAATTTCTTATAATTGCAACAAGTCATAAATGAAATAACATGGTATATTTCCAATGACTTGTTCTACTGATATCTTAATGATATTTTAAACAATGTAACACCCATGTAGGTTACTAGGAATATAATCAAATGATAAAATAATTATAATTTATATGGATGTTTTATGATGAGGATGTATTAATGTTATATATTTAGGATTTGATATGTTTATTATCGACTTATATTGAATTTTTTGAATATATTCTATTACTCATTTTAAATATAAGGAATGAATCAGGTTTGAATGTTATGGGAGGATCCCTGTTATAGATGGAAACCTGACTCATTTATAGGTTAAATTATATATAACAAGTTTTCATGATGTATAGTCTGATACAATAATATCAGAAACGAATAGTTTCATATTTTTATAAACCCTCAAATTCAATGATAATTCTTTAGTGGAGAGGCCTTAAAAATAAAAATGTCTTGCTTTAGGGGTATTTTTTTAAATATAAATGTTTTCTTAGGTTGAGATTATTTGATCATTGTTTTCTAGAATTATTCATTTAAATTAATATAAAGTGAATTTTCAATAATTTTTTTTTCAATGTAGGATTTTCCATGTGTGTTCATTTAACACTTTTTATTGATTTAATATATTATTTTGATTATCAATTCTTTGATGTTAATTATTAAATATTTACTCCTGAAAACATCCACTGTACGTAAACCTTATATACATTCAAATTTAATACTTATTTTTTTCATTACATAGGATTCCCAAAAGTGTACTATTATTGAAATGAAAAGATATCAAATATAGAATATAAATTTCTTCAAAGAAAATAATTTTTTTTGTTTTCAAATTTATGTTTATTTAAATTACAAATCAGTTTTACCAAGACTAAATTATTATAAACACGTTATCTTTATACCTCTAGGTTCTAGTTCTAATGCAATATATTATTCACCGACTTTGGGTTGTTAGATATGGGGTCTTTATGGTTTTCTATATTTCTAGATTTTAGTTTTTCATGATTTTTATTATTAGATAATATTTAATACTTAATTTCTTATTCTCTATGACAAACCATAATTAATTCTTCAGTTTTCAAAATAATTATTTTAGTGAAATCTATTTCTTTATTATTCATAATCTTAATAGAAATAAATAATATATTCTCTTATCCGTAAAATATAAATATTTATCCGTTTGTAACATTTTATTTTATATATTTGGAATTTAATATTAGTGAGGATCTATATATCTGAAAAAATTAGTAAAATATAAAATGAATAATTTTTAAAATTCTATGGTCGAATAATATTTGGGTATTAACTTAATGGTTAACAAAAGAATTGGCGATGTGATATTTTTTTAAATTACTGATTTGTTTCTCCAATATATATTGGGGATGTTTTTCATACCATTGATAAATTGATTTTAAAATGAATCATTTTTACCATGTTTCCTCACCCTATAAGATATTAACTAATTACCATGTTAAGAATAATCCTGAACGTTAATGTTGGGGAAATTTTTCATGGTGTTCCAATACATCTATGAGTGATAAAGCTTCATCTTATTTTTATTTATTATTTAAAAATAATGAACATGATGGTTTTTTATAATATATGAAAAAATATATCCCTAATACACGTTTGATAGGACCATTTAATTTTTTTTAAATATTTGTTTATGATATTTAGCTGTTATTCTAGAAATATTATTTCTATAATATTTAAACCGATGATTTCAAATTTAAGGTGTGATATTTTTGTAGAAGGATTATATATTATTATAGGGAGACATTGTGGTTGATGAATTTCCTATGGAATGTTGTAAACCATTCCCACGTTTGATGAAAAATATTTCACTCATCATGGCTAATGAGTGAAAATTATTCTTAAAAAGAATAGTGTCATTGCTAAAACTACCTATTTTAAAAAATATGTTGAAAATTTATTCCCTCGTCTCAAATTTATACTCACTAATATTATAGAACCATCGTTTAGCAATTAACATGAGACAAAATGAGAACTCCCTAAGTATAATATCAACCTCCCTCATCCCATGTATAAAAAACTATTTTTTCAATCTTTAAAAGCATCTAAATAATTTATGATAATCCTTGTTTGGATGAACAATGGTGGAATGTATCATGGTGAGGTGATAATGGTAATTTTTTTTTCATGACCTAAAATGGGTCTTATATAATAAGGATTATTATATATAGTTGAAAATTATAAGATCCTATATTTTGGCCTCTAAAAACAAGATTTATAGATTCTATTGGATTCCAGTTGTCATTTATTTTTTTACACCACTGTACTTCTTTCTTTTAGATTTGTGTATTGGTTTTATTTTGATGGTAGAAGAGAAGTTAATTTATATCATATATTAATTTTTCAATATTTCTTTAATGATCCCTAGAATAGATCAAAATTTAATTTTTAATAGTTTAATATTAGTAAAATAATTGAATATTTAAAATTATTAATATATTTTTTTTAAAAAAAAATTTATGTAACAGATTTATGTTTTTAAGATTTTTTATTTTTTATTATTTTTGATTGTTTTTTATTTTTATTATTTTTCTGGATATTTCACTGGTGGATTCCTTGGGAAGCCTTCTATAATATGATGCATTTATATGTCATTAACTATCACCAAATGAAATTTATTTTCTACTACCAACTATCTACCAATGATATGGTTTTTAGTGTAAAAACATATTATATGATAATTAATAGAATAAAAAACTGTAAAAAGGAAAAACAAGATCCCTTATATTGGAATTTGATTTAGGTTTATGTGTGGTCAATAAGTAGAAATGTAGAAATTGAAATTGAGGAAAATATTTTTTAGATTTTAGGGAAATGGGATGAAAATAATTATAATGAAATATTTTTATTGTTTCATGGAATTAATCGATGATTTTCTTATTCTTTGCGTAGAGGACAATGATACATAACTATTATTATATAAACCAGTCTTTTATATAAATTATGATGTTATATATTATTTTTTACACAACACAAGATGAATTTACTTCCTCATTGAGAATAATAGACCACAAAGTTGTCCAGTTAATACTTTTACAATAGTTTCCATGGAAAAAGATACATTTATTTTCTTTTTTTAGGTACATTGAATAGAGAAACCATATTTTAACGTGGGAAAGAAATTGTGTTCTCCAAATGAAATTCAACATACATTTTTTTATTATAAATAATATAGGAACAATAAATTAAAAAATCCAAACATCTAATCCAATACCCATAAGAAAATTATTTCCATGTATTAGAAATAATAATATATTTTAATAATAATATCTCGATACAATAAAATAGAACATAAGAGAAGTGTGAATAAGATTCATTTATGTGATCCACCTCTTTCTCATGTTTAAAATCCAATGAATCCATTGATGAGTGTGATCCATCATATTTTCCATATCTAATAGCATTTTGTTCTCTATATAATCAATATATATTGTATAAAATTGTGGCGGTGAATAGTGTTGTGGATCCATCATTGGTTAATAGATTCTTCCCCCTAAAAAACACACCAATAAATTCTTCTAAGCCAACAATGATGGAACTAGACTCGGTAATTACTTTAATGGAATCTTTGAGGAATTCTTGACCTTATACATCTTCTTCTACATGTGACATGAGCATTTTTCCTCCCAAAAAAATCAACGAGACCAATCATCCCTTTTCTCCCAATATCAAACTCATATTGAATATTATAATGATTATTAGAAGGTCCCAACTCACATTGGATTTAAATTTATTGGATTTAATTTCACCTTTTTTCTAAATTATTTGAGATTATAAGTGTGAAAACCATTTTAAAATTAAATTACCCAACAAAATTGTATGGAAGTATAAATAAACCCTTCTATATATCACTTTTACCCACCATTAATAGGACTTTTACCCATTACATAATAAATTTTCACTTGGTTATTTCTTAAATTATCATGAGAATCCAGAAAATGAATCATCCTATAAAAATATTTTAAATTATATAACTAAGATATTTTCCGTAAAATCATATAATCACCTTATCATTGAATAAATTCCTTATAAATTACATTTATACATATCATGGATGTGAGGATATATCATTAATGTGTCTATGAGTTTTTATATTCATCACAAAACATGAGAAATATTGACAATAAATCCATCTTGGATCTAACAATTCATTTTGGTATATCATGGATTCTTCACATCAAGAAGGTGGAATGCATGAATGTTGAAAAAATTAATAATAATATTTTTGGAAATCAGGACCCCTCAATCATATTCTTTTTAATATTTAATTGGGGAAGAATGAAAATTAAAATGATTCCCTATCGTATTTTTTAGACGGATTCACCGAATAGATCATCAAATATTTGAGTTATAAAAATATACAAGAGAGAGGGATGAAGTTTGGATATCTACCAAACATACATGTTATATGTGTTATTTTTTCTACCAACCATTTAATAATAACTGGCATAAAGTTCATCTCAAGAGAACTTTATATATTTCATACCACCATCTGAGACGTGTTTTTAAAAAAATTAACTAATTTTTATTATCATTTAATATATTATTTAGAATATTATATCAAGATGATTATTGACATCAAAATAATGAAAAATTTGAAATTACCAGATTATGATCTTTGGATTGGTTTCGTGTAATAATATATTATCATCATTATTAATGTTCATCGACCTGATATACCGTATTCAATCACTCTTCCTCCCCATTATTCAACATATCAAATCCTCACCTTGCATTAATTTTTCCACTTTATCATCCATTAATGACAAAACATGGTCGATCAAAAACCACAACATATAATTCATGTGTTATTTTTTTTCATAAAACATGTCATTTACTTACATGTTTATACCTACAAACATTTTATCCAAGAATTTTGATGCATCGCTAACATAAAATATTTGTAAATGGATAAAACATTAGTGAATTAATCTATTTAGGCTTGAAGAAAAATTAGGACATTTTCTTAGTTTGAATGAAATCATAGTTTTCTTCCTCAAACATGGTTAATAATTAAATATATATGATATATATATATGTAAATTAGATATCAACATTGATTACTACAGTTTAAATATTCATATTTTCATTTTCTTCTATAAGAATACAGTTTTTTCCCATAAAAATTATAACCCATGGTTCATAATATACTATGAAGTTATATAAAAATTTTACTAATGGAACCCTATAATTTTTTTATTATATATCAAATATTCACCTCTTAATGATTCTCTTGTTTTCCCATAATTTTTAATTAGGAATATCATTAAAACCCCATTTTAATTTAGGAGTAGTGAGAAGTTTATTATTCGATGAAAATGTTTTATTTCAAAATATTACACGCATGAATTCCATATTCTATCTGATTTAATGTTTTGAATTGGAGTATTAATAGTTCAATAATAAGAAAACATGCTTAGATAAATCAACATCATTCTTGGTTTTGATCCATTTCATCCCTGTATTTTCTTGTGAATTCTACCATATTTTAATAATGTGGGATCCTATTGTCCCATAGTCACTCATTATTATAGTTTCTAGAGACTTTATGTAGCTACTTAATTCATTCATAAGCATTAAATTGTAGGATGAACGTATAAATATTGATATATTAGACACCTTTCATGATGTCACATGTTGAGGGTTATTATAGTTGGTTTATATTTCAGGATTAAAATTTAGTATGGATCTATTATGCCTATTTTTTATTTAACATGGTATGTTACACCCTTTATCTTATTGTATCTTGTTGTGGAAATTTGGTCTCTTTTATACATTAGCATCAACACATTTTCAAATTTACATGTGTATTCACTTCAATGACTCCGAACTCTATTCATATGTTCAATTATAATTTTCTACTCATTTAATATTGAATCCTTTTTCCTATAGTTCCTTAAAAAATGAATCTTAGTTAAAAATATCCATTCAATATATAAAATCAAAAAAGTAACTACCTAATTTTTCTTAGTGGAAATATATCGAAACCAAATTTCTTTTTATATTATATAAATAACACATTATTTTCGATAATTAATGAATAAATTAAAAATTACTATTTTAATAAATTAAATAAAAATTTAAAAAGGAATGAATTTAATTTTAGGTAAAAATTCCAATCCACCTTTAAAAGGTATATTAATAAAATTAATCAGTATAATGAAAAATATCATTTTATAAAAAATATATAATGTTATACCAATTATAATTTAATAATTTTAATCAATATAAACATTGGTTTCCCTTAACATATTATATTATTTTTCTCTATAATCAGATGATCATCCAGTAATTATCCTTCTAAGATCATTATCTGTATTCAAACCCCATTTAATTAAAAAAGGATTTTTAATATTGTATTAAAATAAAATAAATCTCACTGGTAATGTATTTTAAGTATTTATGAAGATTAATAGTGGGGGAAACCTCATCAATCATGATATGTTACTTTCATTATCTCTTTTAATGTTGTCTAGGCATGGGTTGTTGGAACCAATATAGAAAATGAAATGGTGTGGATTGGATCCACTATTATTTATTATCCTTTCTCAATTTATTGTAATACTAATTTTATTAATCTTTTTAAATATGATATAGTGATTATATTTATGAATACATGGTAATTACTAATATGTTAATGACCCATTGGATCATTACTTGTGATAAAATGAATTATTTAACTTCAAATTTTTATGATTCAAATGTTTAATCAATATGTGAAAATATTCAAATAGTAGAGATCATGATAGGTATATAAAAGTTGAAAAATATAATGTCATAAATCATTCAACCATTTCTAGATATGAGACATGTAATAGAAGGCATTAAAACATTTAACCTAGATATTATATACTTATTTAAATGTGATTTAAAATCAATAATTTGGATTTTATAAATTCATTTCATGTCATGTAGTAGTATCTATGGGTACATAAGTGTTTCTATTTTACACAGTTGATCTATACTGTTCCTATTTGAAAAAATATGTCATAGAAAATAATTATGAATTTTACTAAATAATATATAAATAATTTTGAAGTTTTCCATATTAAATGGTTAAGGTTTATTTATTAAAATTGGTTTAATTTTTTATAAAAGTGTTTTTAAAAATTATTACAATTAAATATATTCTAGTTTACATAGTAAATGGGTTTCAAAATATTGAAATATTTTTAGTTATCCAAAAAGTATTAAATATGTGTATATCTATGGATAATATTATATAATTAAAATATTATTTTTTATTTAAAAAAAATTTGAACATGGATTTAAGTATTTATTCATACATAAGGTTACTTATTAATTATTTGAGTGCATTATCGAGTTCTCTTCTATATAATGTGTGTTTCTGTTCACTATGGGGATATGTATGATTAAATGAGAGAGGGGATATTGTTTGAGTGTTCAATGGTTATAAGGGTAATGAATATATAGGTGGTAAGCTAGTGGGATTTTGATGGATGGATTCTGGTGGGGTGATATGGTATAATACCACCATTAAAGGTTAATTTATTTTAGGACTCAGGTTAAAAGAATTAGTGTGATTCTTGTAGTGTGGTTGAGTTTTACATACAATGATTTATCAAATTCCTTTTTTTATATAACTGTGTTGATTTTGATTCATGGTTAAATAAATGACGACAGAGTGAAAATATGATATAGTATTTGTCATAGGGAAGTATGAGTTATGGGATAAGGCACTATGCCACTTCTATTATAATGGAGAATTAATATTCATCAATTTAGTGTTGTGTCCCATAGCAGAAGAGTGGTCAGAAGAGGTTGAGGATATTTTTGAAATGGAATGTACTTCATATTGGTTCTATGATACATGAGTAGTGGGTTACCTCTATGGAGTAGATCACCTATAGTGGAATATGAATCATTGTTAATAATATGGAGTACACTTATATGAATTCCTTATCATATCCTAGGAGGATTTAATTAGTTAGGAATAGAGGAATAAGAAATGTGATATTTTTGTAATGTTATAGTAGCCAGATTCTAATGAGTATGATCTTAGGAATAAATTTCCCCTCTTTTCCCTAGTTCCAAATATATTTGATGTTGCTAAAAATTATTTAAGAAATATTGAGTCATCAACGATGATTGGTATATGTCAATGAGTGGTGGACTATAGTGCATGTCATTGATAAATGTAAGAGATTGTGATGTCGTGATCAAGATGGGTTTTCAACAGGTTTCTGTGATGGATGGGTGTGTCTTTTATTGTTTCGGGGAATGTAATAAGTTGATTTAGGGTGTAGTGAAATCTCTCAATAACCAGTAATGACCTCAGGTATAGATCTACCCTGATTTATTTATTATATATAGGGTAGGATGGAATACATTGGTTATGGTACGATGTGGGAAATAATGATATATGTACCCCATAGTGTTCGACTGTATCAATGAAATAATTGGAAGCTTACAAGGATGGTGTAGTGTACATAGGTAGTTTGATATGATGGCTTGAATTTTGGTCTATAGTATAGGTGTGGTTATATTCTTAGTTTGTGACCATATATCCTTCTGTAATATATTTGTTATTAAAACTTGTCATTGTAACATCAGTTTAAACGTTTTACATTTTTTAGTTTGGAATCATTATTTTTTCAAATTTATTTCAAAATTTAATATCTACCAATATAGAGAGTGTGTTATAAAAAAATTCACAAGTATAGGATATAATATTTTATTTACATTAAGTAATAATATTTTTATGGTCTATATTTAATTTTGGATGAAATTAATTAATTTTAAAACACGATTTAATTTACAAGTTTAATATTATTAAAGTGTTTAATTATTGTAATGAGGGAACATTTTGATGAATATAAGGAGTGATTGTTATTATTACCCTTTGTTTCTTTATGTTTATCCCACCACCCACATAGTTAAGGAGTAATTTAATGGATATGTTTCAAAGTTTTTGGGATCTAATAACATTCATTAATAGATTGGGGAAGGTGTTATAGCAGGAATATTGATCCAATGAGAGTGAGTGTGGAATAAATAATTTTTTTAGTTGGTTAGTCCACCTGTGTAACACAATGAGATTTAATGAATGATTTTTTATATACAAAATTTCATTGATTTCTTGTGTTGTATGCAACAGTAAGATATTATTTTACAACACACAAGACAAACTAATATTTCACGAAATTTAACACAGAGATGTGGAAAAATAATAATATATTATAAATATATATATATATATAATCCTTAAAATTATAACCTTGAGATGTAACTCAGTAATATGAATATTAATTATAGCTTTATAAATTTAATTTTTTTACATAATGAAAACATATTTCCCAAAAAATTCATATTTTTTGATAAATCATGTATATGTTTTGAAAATAATGCTTTCTCAAAAAATAAATTTATGTATTTTTTTAAAAATAATAAAATTAAATTTTGATACTTTTATAAAATAAATTTTATAAAATAAATATACTTCTAAAATTTATATTTTCATAATTTTATTATGGTGAATGTTATATATTTTTTTTGGAAAAGATTCATTTCTCAAGGACTAGTGAAAAATATCCACTTATAATTGATATTTCACTTTTTCATTTAATTTTTTTAGAAATTTAATGAATATATAAAGTTTGTTTTAATGTGTAATTAGTTTAACTAAAAATTTATTAATCCAATTTAGTTCACTACAATCAATTTCAAATTGAAATTGAATATAAAAACATAATAAATTTTGATCAATTTTTAAATTTAAATCTATGGTTTCTCATCAGGTATGTGGGAATAATTTTAAATTAGTTATTGAAATTATGAAACATTAATTTAGTAAAATGGAATCCACATTATAAATCAAGAAAATTAATAAATTATAATATTCAAATCATAATTTTTTAAAAAAAATTATTAGATAAATCAGTTAAAATTTTTCAAAATGATTAACAGAAAAAATAGTTTACCAAGAGATTAAACATTAATCTAAAAGATATAAATCACCTATAAACTTTTACAACACACATTTTATTTTCATATTTTGATCTTATACATTCTATGGTGTATATTTTTGTATTATGGATTACTATTTACAAGAGAAAAACATAGTAGGAATTCACTCTATAAATAAATTAAAATTATGCCAATCACCTCCATTATAAAAGGAACCCCTCTTACCCTCCCTTCACACCTCACATTTTATTTGGATCTTCAAAATAATATCCAATTTTATTTTAAACATACCACTCAGAATCCTATATTCATTACTTGTGGATAAAATCATAATTGTGAATCAATCTAGTTCAATCCGAAAGAAGATACGCGTAGAAGAGGTAACATTAATCAAAGAATTCTTCTATTTTATTTCATCATCATAGGCATTTAATTATTACCATATATAAAATATATATATTTATACAATCAAACATTATGATATTTTTTATCTTATGTTTAAGATCTAAAACCATACACACTTCAATCAAATCAGTTACAAAATCATTATTCATGTGTACAATAGACTAACACCTCACCAACCATTATACTTATTATTTCCTGTTAAACATATAATTTTTTGGAATAAAGAGTTACATAAAGATTATATTATATATATATATATTATTTATTCATTTATTATGATTGATTAATTTTTTTACCACACAAACCTTTATTCTTTCTAATTTTGAGAATATGATAATGTCATACATCTTTATATCAGATTACCACCACATGAAGTGATGTCATTTATTAATGAGTTTAAATTTAATGTATTAAGTATGAGTTTAATAATAACATTTAATATATGTTACATAAAAATTAATCTGTAATGATATTATTTCATACTTTTTTATTTAAATCCTATTAGAAAATGGAAACACCATTAATGCGTACGTTTAACCCACCATCTCCGTGAAAGGGGTATTTCATTTCATATTTCATTATTGTAAATAATATATATGTATATATATATATATTTAATATATATAATATTAATATCATTTTTATACTTAAGTATATGATGAAATCATTATTAAGTAAAGATAACCACAAAACAAAAATAGCATGACCTATACAAATAAAAAAGCGGTTATTAACCAAAATGTATCATGGACATTGAATCATTAATAAAAGGGTTATAAAGGGGTATAATAAAATCATATATGGTAGGATATATACATATATAATATTAATATATGTTTAATAAAATTATATTTGTTAGACAGAAGGTTTGAATGATTACGATGAAAGTAATGAAATATGGTTTTGGTATTTTTAGTATCACTTTTAATTCATAGAGACAATTCATATATTCAACAATATTTTCTCATGTGTGTTGTGTATAATACCCTATGAAATGATATATCATTTATAAAAATCCTTTTTTTAAAAATAATTTTTTTTATTTCATTCTATCAGAAGTATTATTATTCAAAAGTTACTGTATTAGTAGGGGAATTCCGTCTCAGGTAATTCTTTTGTGAGGATCATGCTATATTCAAAAAATCATTCTAATATGTACTATATATACATCCCATGATGTTATTTTATTATGATTCCCAAAAAATTTATTGGTAGTTAAATATATATTTGAGGATATATCATTCCTTGGGGTTATAGTCCTAGAGTTACCAAATCCATAATACAATTTTGTCTTAATTTACCTTCTTTTAGACACATGTTATGTTCTTCACCTAAACTATTTTATGTGTTGAATATACTTCCCTTTATAAATTATATATCTTCAATGTTATTAAATTCATGATATTTTAATCTTCATGTAATTTTATACTTCCTTGGTGACTAATATTCAATGTTTTCGATGTGGAATCTATGTATTGCTACAATATCATCGTTTAAGATTATTTTTTATGATTATGATTACATTAATGAAATATTATGATCCAAATATCATTAATTATAAATTATTATCTTATCTTATGGTTAGTCATGGTAAAATCATGTAATGTTACCATTTTCTAATCTTTGGAACTTTTTATTATTAATAATTTTTTTAAGAAAATTTGATGATATTTTACTCCTAAATTGGAAATCTCTTTTTTAATGAAAAGAAATATTTGTAAATAATGTTTTCAAAAACAATTTATTAAATTCATATGATTATAAATGTATATATTTACTCATGTTTTCCTTTTATATTAAAAAATATTAATGTAATCATCATTCATTTTGAAAAACAATTCTCAATTGGCATTTTCCAAAATGTGAAATGAACGGTAATTTAATTGTGTACGACAGAAATGAAATTATTATGATGTCATTAGCAATCATTGGTTTGCATCATGATTTATAATTGTTCAATGTTATTTGTAATTAAAAAAAATCAAAATGTTTTTATATTTATAATGATTATTTAATGGTTGAAATGATATTTTCCTTATTAAGTGTTTTAATTATTCTTAAATATTCCATTATCAGCTTTCAAGGTTATTTTTAAAGAATATGATTCTGAAAATGTCATATGTTTCAAAAAGTTATTTTCAATGGATGGATATTTTCCTTAAAAAATATTCTATGTTAATTTTAAGAATCCTTATCTATAGATTAATTAATTTTTCATTAAAGGGTTTATGGTTACGATGATATGTTATTTATGAATGATATTTCTCTTACATGGCTTATACGATGATAAAAAACATTTATGATGTTATTTTCTTTTCATGGGATATTCTATGATTAGATGATTATAAACCCCATCATTCAACTCGGTTCATCTATATATGGATGGAAAATGATGTGAAATTGGTTGAGTAATATTGGGATGGAACAAGAAGTGAAATATTTTTTGAAATTTACATTGTTTATTATAATTGTTTTGGTAGTGGTCATTGAACAATACAAAAATTATTTTTTATTCTAATGTGTATTCCACATATTCTATTTACTATGAACTAATGTCACATGTTCTTTATTTCCTTTATGAATCAAATCATATAAACTACTAATATTTATTCCATGACTCTTGATTATGATATTTTATATAGAAGATAAGGGTTTCAAATGGAATTATCACATTCTCATACTCTTATGTTCCTTTTATGATTTAACATCCCACTAAATTTCCATTAATGAGCATCTGAGGTATCACACTCTTTATTTTTTACCCAGTTTATTAAGATACATTTACTGTATGATATTTATAAGAAGGGGTTTTTATTAAAAATTAGTGGGAGATTATGTAACTTACTTATAGATATGTGTTTATGCTTCCATGCTGCCCAATTCTTGAAGAAATTATTGTTACCATTCATGTTTATATTTAATGAAATAAATAACCATAAAAATTATCTAATTTATATATATAAAATAACAGGTCATTATAGTTTTTATTAGATAAAAGGTACAGTTATCCTTCGGGAAAATGGATGAGAAAACCTTAATGACATCCCTATGGATATGTCTAAGGATAATTTTTTTGATGATTTATATTAGAGTAACATGTACTCAAATTTTTCTAAAGGATTGAGAAAGTGGGTTCCTAGAAATATATTCTTATCTCAATACAACCATTGTATGTATCATTGGAATAATTTTTTCTAGTTGTAACAACCCTAAAAACAAAATATTATGATATACTCAATAGAGATATGGTGAATTATAAGGGAATGACCAACACATGGTTGGATTCATTTTGGGATACACATCGGATATTCAATCAGACATTAGAAAACATCATGAAGTATCTAAAATGAAGATAATTAGGAATTACATTTGTTAACACTATGGTTTCATGATTTATGCCTCATACATGCGATTTTCAAGATTATGTGGTTCCTCAATATGAATATTGATTTTAATCAATTCTTTTTTGATTATGGATATGGCTAGATCCTGAAGAAAGCATTTTAATTACTATTTGGACAGATAATAAAATCATTTTACTCATAAAACCCCTTTTGTTATGGGTTATGGAAGAAATTTTATTTCAATGCTGACACATCTTTCTTAATCTCATAATCATGAAGCAATACTAAATAAAACAATGTGGAATAGTATGTTATTGAGTCTAACAAAAAAATATTCGCACCTTTTATTGTGTCTTTTGATCAACTAATTAATGAGAATTTTATTAGTACCACTAAAATTATATTTCCTATTATCTAGTGTTTCGATCATGAATAAATAATTTTTGGTTTCTACCTTTTTAAATGTATGTAGATGTATGGTGGACTCTTTTCATGAAATTAATGTAACATGGATAAATTTACTCTATATATTGGAATGATATAAAGAAACATATTTTTCATTATATACTAACCTGATTTCTTAATATGAAGATTTTTAAATAGTTCACTGAGATAAATAAAAAGGATGATGAATATATTTGGCACCATTGAGGAAGATTTTACAAAAAAATTCATGGTATGATTATAGTATTGTCATCTAACTTAAATTTAATATTGATCTATTATTTAGTGGATTAATACCAATCATCTAAAGAGTTTTATCCATAAGATTCCTTAATATATAGGAAAATATTGGTTTATGTCATATCAAGGTGAAAATGGTAGATTATGCTACATATCAATCATAGGCGTTTTATTAGAATAAAAAAATGGAGTTCAAAGGATTATATTAGTTCAGTAAAGAGAAGAATATAATATTTATTTTATTCCTTATATGTCTGAATAATTATGGAGGTAATTTCCTTATGGGGAATAGTAAATGGATTATGTATAGAAGGAAGGGCCCTTGGGTAGTTGATTTTATACAAAATGGGAAGAATATAGATATCTATATGAATAGATGGAAATATCCAACGATTAACCTATCACAGTTCAGTGCAATAATTCTAGTGAGAATATAAATTCTGCTAACTCGTTCACAAATATGACGGTTAATGATGATAATTGACCATAACAACATTTTAGTTCATGGTAAATGAGAAAATATCATGTGATAACTATTTGTTATAAGGGGTGTGATAATGATGTGGTGAAAGGTACACATACTATTCAATCTAGATCTAGTCCTCGCTTATTTGACTCTTGATTTTCAAATTCTTTTAGATATGAGGAATTGTTTAAGGGTATGAACATTCCTATAAAATTTTTACATATGGAATTATTATCAAAACCATTATTGGTATGATTTTTAAATATGAAGAATATGATTCTAATCTTGTTTATATTATTGGGAATGAGCTTCCCAAAAAAGCCATTCATTATCTTATTGAAATTGATGTCATCCTAGGAATTGATTTTGTTATGCAGATAAATACCTCATAAATTTTTGACGAATGGAATTT